>CM060876.1:6283927-6905927 GCA_030737845.1 Acorus calamus | reverse complement strand
GTCATTTACTCGACCTTTGCTTATTTAACCCCAAATGTGCACGACCTTGGGCATATTTTCTTCCCTCTTTTGCTCTGGTCCAGCCCTTGTGTGTGTGTTTGAGAGGAGGAAGTGATGGTGGTGGAGAAGAAGAGCTCCATTGGAGGAGAGCAAGGTGTGTGTGCTTTCATTGTTGGTTGTTGTCTCTTTCCTTTCCCCATCTCCTCTCTCTCAGCCCCTCTAATGGTTTCCCCTCACTTTTTTACTCAGCCCACCATATGTTTGTGGAAATGCCTATGTGAGGGAGAAGAAGGAGTGCTTGGTTGTTGGTGGAGCAAGAAGTAGAAGTAATCAAGGTTAGTATGTGTGCATGTGAGAGGAGTTGTTGTTCCTTCCCTTCTCCATCCCCTACCCCCTCATGATCTCCCATTTCCCCCCTGTTTTCAGCATGCGGAAGAGCTCCCACGTTGAGGCGGTGGTGGCGGTCGAGGTGGTTGCGGGCGTGCTTGCGAGCCCCCACACCTCCCCCTTCCTTTCCCCTCTTTTGGTGAGTTTTCTCTCCTCCTAAAGTTGGTTTTAAATGCATGTGGGGGGTGCTTGGGGAGGGCTTGCATGAGGTGCTCGCATGCGTGCGGAGTGCGCGGGAAGCGTGCATGAGGTGCTCGCATGCGTGCGGAGTGCGCGGGAAGCATGCATGAGGTGCTCGAGGGTGTGCTTGACGTTGTTCGATGCGTGCGGAGTATGCGGGCAGCGTGCACGAGGTGCTCGAGGGCGTGCTTGGCCTTGTCCGATGCGTGCGGAGTGTGCGGGCAGCGTGCACGATGTGCTCAAGGGCGTGCTTGGCCTTGCCCGATGCGTGCGGAGTGCGTGGGAAGCATGCACGAGGTGCTCGAGGACGTGCTTGACGTTGTTTGATGCGTGCAGGGTGCATGGGCAGCGTGCACGGGGTACTCGAGGGCGTGCTTACGATGCTCAGACGCGTTCGGAGTGCTTCGTGGTGTTGAGCAGCTTGTTATAGCCAAATGCAACCATTGGATGATCCTTGGCGGATTGGTATCAGGCTTCGGATTCAATTCGTCGCTCTCTTGCGTTTCGCGAGCCGTGCGCTCGTTAGGTGAGTGGTTTGATTCCAACCCTTTCGGGAGTGCTCGAGGCACGTAGTCGTGCTTCGTGCTTCCATGGGGCTTTAATTGCACCCTAAATATGTTAGATATCATGCATGCTAGGTTGTATAGCTCGTATATTGTGTAGAACCCCTATTCTACCTTATACTTGCCTATGTATTGTATAGAATATGGCATGACTTAGGTATTTGTTTGAATTACTACCTTATTATTATTGAACATATCCAGCATGTCTAACTTGGGTTAATAACGGGGTGTATGCGCAATAATCCCGATTTAGTACTCGAGGGTGGTATAGTTGTTGCACCCATCTTGTTGGGGCAAAACTATGACCAGCTTCGAGAGGGGATGAGGCATTCCCTCTCTCTCGCCCTCCCTCCTTTCGCTAACCGAGTGAGTAGATGTAGTTCCTACTTGACTCGGGTTTGCTTGGAATTATTAGCATACACCTACTGTCGCGCGGATCGCGCTTAACCCTCCCCTTTGAGTTGGTGATATCCAACGCCTGCTTAAGTCGTACTTATGTGATTGAATATTTACTATGCCCTCGTATGCATGTTTAAGTAAGTTATCCTGGGTAATTAATTGCATATTCTGTATATGCCTATTTGGGCCGTGAGCCTTGTTTAATGGATTAGACAAGTGTATGACCTCCTATGGGGTCGTACCATGCCTTTGACACTTAGAATAAAATGTCTTCCCCGCATCTGAGTTATGCGCCCTGGAGGGAATTCATGAGAATTCATTGCGCTTATCGGTGTTTGATAACCGATGATGACGGATCCATAGGGATCGTATTCGCGAGTGTCGAGTGTTCTTTCCTTCGTCGGCTCCGAGTAGAGACTGCCCGGCGTAGTAAAGTCCGGTGGAGATCTCCCAGATACTACTCATGACGCGTGTTGGTGTGCCCATACAGCTGAGGTAGCGGTCTTGGGAGACTAGTCCGGTAGAGGCCTGAACCCTGTGCACGAGGTAGTAGAGGCCACACCGGGAGAGACTACCGGAAGACGAGTGGAGTAGAACAATCGACCTCTTCCCCAAGAGCCTATGTCACCCCGAGGAGGGGGTGAGGGTGAGGGTGTGGTGGGTCGGCGTTGGTTCGATCTGCCAGTTCGTGTAATTTCCCAAGATCCTATGTCACCCGTCGGAGTGAGGGTGAGGGTATTGCTCCCAAGATCCTATGTCACCCATCGGGGTGAGGGTGAGGGTATTGGCGTGAGTGGGGTGGGCTCGAGTTGATACTCGACCCACCAGCTTGTGTAGTAGGTTTTCCCATGGGGTTCGCGCTGCGAACAAGTAGTGGTTCCTCCCAATATCGTCGCATGTCGTGGCCCAGATGTTGAAGCTGCCCTGACAGAGGACTCCCACTTGTAAGTACTCCCGATGCATTCGGCGGATGTACTGATCATGGGAGTGTACCAGGTGAGGCTACGCGAGGGTGGACCACCGGACGATATTGCGAGCATGAATTGTTCTCCCCTTCCGGATCCGTGTGGATGCTTCCTAGGTACGAGCCGCCCTGGGTGGACCCCCACCTGTAGGTACCATCGACGCTGTCGACAGTGTACTGACCGTGGCCGGCTCCAGGTAGAGGCTGCCCGGGAGAGCGCTACCGGATGACGAACGGTGTAGAACAGCAAGTTTTGTCCTTCAAGTCCCTAGGCTCACCCCTGTGGGGGCTAGGGCGAGGACGAGGTATGGTTGCACCGCCGTGTGACCTTGTTAACCGTTGGGTTTCTACCCATGGTTTCCTTGATAGGTGATTGCCTTAGGATCGAATGTTGGTGTTGGTGTTTGGTTTCTGACCACTCACTGAGCTTGTAGCTCACCCCTCGCTTATGTTTTTCCCCAGTTGACGCTGAGTCGGATCCAAGAGAAGAGCTCCCCTGGCGCCATCCGAGTAGGAGACCCGCGTTCGCGTTGGATGTCTTGCGAGTCGGAGGCTATCAGCATTCCCTTTTCATTGTATGTATTATACTTGTGCTTGTGCACGGTATGTAGACTGTTGATGTCAGTTATTGTATATATTGGCTCTCACAGGACAGTTGATTGTGTACTCTAGTCTGTAATATGTTTTGAATTACAGACTTAGTCATTTGAGCTTCCGCTTTTTGTATATATTTGATGTCAGTTACTTGTGTATTGCCTTTTCTATTGTGGAGTATTTATTTGACCTCGTGTATGGATTACTGATATCATTTATATATTTGCCACGTCTCGGGGACGGCCGCCCTGGGGCGTGACAAAAGTTGGTATCAGAGCCATGTCCTGTCAGAGCCAATTGTTTTCTTTGAGATGAGTCCTAGGATTTCGAGATGAGTATTCTGATCCTAGTGCTGGTTCCTTAGTTGCTGATATGCCTCCTCGGAGACGGGCGCGTGGACGTGGTCACCCTTGGGCTTCGGAGGTTTTCGAACCTACCGGAGGCGAGGAGTCTACTTGAGAGTTCTCGGCTGTTGGGCCAGGACTTGCGCGGGATGCCTCCAGCGTGGGCGCGAGCTAACGCTGAGATGGCGATCTTCTGGACACTCAGACTAGAGCACTGGAGGCATAGACTGGAGCGTTGGCTGAGCAGGCGCGAGAGATCCAGGAGCTGCGGGCGGCCCGCGTGGCGATCCCGTAGATACCCTTAGCGGTAGGTCCACCAGTGGTGCCAGGATACCCCATGTACCGGTTGGAGACCGTATTCTCCTCCGTTCTGTTTATCGGGGTATACCATAGAGTTTGCGTGCGGCACCAGTTTCAAGTGTTGAGGATGTGGTGTAGTATTCATTAAGGGGTGATGTCTTCTTCTAGCCTTCCTACTCAGGATAAGGGGCCTTGCAGGGTCAGCGTTGAGACCCGGGCTAGGGTACTCCGTGTTCCTTGTTTGGTTGTCGGGATATCCTATATCGGGACCTCATGAGGCCCTCCCGAGGTTCTTTTCCCAGTCAAGAAATACCTTTGAAGCTTCAATTGATGATGAATTTTTCCTCGCTTGGAAGGTGCGATAGCGGGTGGTGATGCATATGATCGGGATTGAGTGCATCTTGTTGCAGCTTAGTGGGCAATAGCTTATGGACTAGGGTTCCATAGCCATATCGGAGTCGCTTCGATATATCATCGTGCATAGTAGCTACCCGGTAGAGGCAAGAGTCCTGTGAGGTGCTCCCTGGGACTATCCACGACGCTTGTTGGTGTGCCCATATAGCAGAGATAGTGGACATGGGAGGCTACCAGGTAGGGCCACACCGAAAGAGTGCTACTGGATGACGTCGAGAGCTTGAATTCCCCGTGATGAATCTGCCCATTGAGTGCATGATGCTGGAGTTCCAACGGTTATAGTTGGGCGACCTGTAGGTGGCGGCATGTGAAACACAGTTTGAGGTACTGTCGCGTTTTGCCCCCACATGGGTCGTAAATGAGGAGACGTGACGCTAAGCGTTCGTGATGGGACTCAACCGCCATATCAGGTAGATGACGTCGCTTAGGCGTTGTCGGGAATCGACGACCTCCTATTGCGTGTCTTGCGGATTAAGTGCGGTCGAGCGGCTTACCCAGCGTGTAAGAGTCATCATGAGCGTCAGCCTTGCTCGAGGAGCAGATTTGGACTTAATCGTCCCAGGAATTATTTTGATCTCCCCATAGGGGTTGAAGATCAAGTACCCTTGTCGCGAATTGATGATCTGTTTAGACCAGCTTTGGGAGCCAGTGTCTTTCTGTTGATCGATCTTCGCGCAGGTACCCTATTTGGAGATCCGGGAGTTGGGCATTCTTTAGTTGGCCTTTCGTGACCGTTTCGGGCACTACGAATTTTGGGTACTGCCGTCGGGGTAGACGAATGCGCCAGATGCCTACTAGGATCTCGAATGTTTTATTGAGCCTCCGTGGGCTGTTCTGTGGTAGCCTTCGTTGAGGATGTTGGTGGGCATGCCCTCAGGCGAAGTTGTGGATCGTCGCGTTAGAATGCGTTCGTCCATCGAGATTCCTCAGTGGACGTGGGAGTGAGTTATCATGGGTTTCGTTGTGGGATCGCTAAAGTCACGTTCGGGTCACGATGCCGTCTGGGTGATCATTGACCGATTGACTAGGTCCGCACTTTCCTCCCTATCCAACTGACTGAGTCTCTGGACGCTTCGACGCGGGTTTGAGCCTTCGCGATTGTTCGTCTTCATGGCACTCCGGTCGGTGCTATTTCGGGTGAGACGCGTGGGTTACTTCGAGGTTCTGGCGCAGCCTTTGGCAGGCTTTTCGCGCGAGCCTCCCTTTTATGTACAGCGTTTCGATACTGACAGACAGCCAGGCAAGAGGACGATTTAGGCCTTGGAGGACATGCTATTTGCCTGCGTGCTCGACTTGGGGCAGTTGGATGAGGCACCACCCTTTGGGTAGGGGTCTGCCTGTGAGACGACTGCCATTCGAGCATCCAGATGAAATGGAAAAAGGGGCACTCTACGGGCGCAGTTTTACACCTCCCCTGTGCTGGGACGGTTGTAGAGCGCCTGTTGGAAGGGCCATAAGTCATTTTATTGACCTTGCGGTGGCCGAGATGGTTCGTGCGTGCCTCTGCACCACCTAGAACCGTCAGAAGGGCTACACAGGTCATCGTCGCCAGGAGCCTACCTTCGGGTTCGGCGAACATGTTGGCATGAGGTGTCCCGGTTTAAGGGCATCCTCTGTTTCGACGTTCGGGGCGTGTTGAGTCGGCCTTCCATCGGACCGGTTTTCGTCCTTGAGTGGATTAGGGGAGGTGGCTGTCATAAAGCCTTGCCCCGTGGCTGACTCATGCCTGTGACGTCATCCAATGTCTCATAGCTGAGACATTATGTCCACGATCATGCTCATATCATTCCGTTCGAGCCGCTCATCCTCGAGCAGGACTTGTCGTTCGTGGAGCAGTTGATCGAGACCATGGACCAATGTGAGAAGAGGCTCCGTACCCAGACCGTTCCTTCGGTTAAAGTGCGTGGTAGCACCAGTTGGGTGCCCGGACCACTCGGGAGCCAATGGACTCTATGGGTGACACTTCTACATTCGGTCTTCCCTTTGGGTTTCCTTAAATTTCGAGGACTAAATTTCCTAAGGGGGGGAGAATGTTAGACCTGTGTCATTTAGAGTCCTAATTTCGATCGGAGTCGCTAAAATTTTGGTTTTTAGCTACCTAGTGGGGTTGAGGACTCTGATTGAAGATATAACTGCATATTATGGGTCCTGGTACTGTTTAGTACTGCCCATAAAATTTTCGTTTAATTCTGATAACGTTTTTGGAATTATGCAGTTTTAAATTGGGCATTCGGATTTGATTTTGTTAAAATCCAAGATGAAGAGATAAAAATCTGATATTATTACGAGATGTTCAGTTTTGAGATAGCTTCCATATAGAAGTGGAATTGGATCAACTGGTGTAACGCCCCGCAATTACCTAACCGCTTATCGGACGGTAAATGTGTCGCTACTAAACTTAATCCAAACACAAGACCAAAATTTGTACTTTTTTTTTAAAAAAAACAATACTAATATAATAAAAACTGAAAGTAATAAAATATGAAAACAATATCCAAAAGTTATAAACTACTAACGGTCTCATAGAATATCAGAGTCTGACATAAATAAAATACTAGAATAAAAAGACACACTAAACCACCCCTGTGGGAGCCATCTAAACTAAAGTAAATCCAAATAATTGACCGTGACTATTATTTATTCTCCAGTACTGCTACCTCGACGAGATCCCTGAAGCACATGAAAAGTTCAAGCTTTGTCTTGGTCCTCAGAAGATGAGCTACCTGGTTATGAAACAACCAGCCCATATCGAAAAGGGTGAGTGATTAACTCAGTGAATAAGCCCACTGACAAATTACCTCACGTGACAGTATATATAAAAATAAAGTTTTATGAAAATCAGAATTTCATTTAATAATCTTTTATTTTATTAAATCAATTTAAAATCATGAACTTTAAAAAAATATTTTAATGCGCACGTGGCCCAATCCTTTGCCCACATTAGAGAAATCATGAGAGTTAAATGATACCAACATATATATATATATAAAGTTATATATAAAAACAAAACAAGAATTTTCTTTACTAAATCAATTTAAATGCATGAGCTTAATAAAATATAATTTTAATGCATCACGTGGCCCAATCCTTTGTCCACGTCATAGAAATCATGCAGCTTAAATGATATGACCGGGTAGGGTTCTCAATCGGAAGAACCGTTTCCCAAAACAGGTGTGCCAAGCCCCAAGCGACTAAATCGCTCAAAAAGCTCCCTCGAGGAGACGTCGGATCTAGAAGACGCTGATGGGTCGCCGCTGCCATCACTACGAGAACACCAGCACAGGATGCCCCGGTTGCTGCAGACTCCAAACAAAGGAATCCGCCGCTGCAAGGAATGCTTTACCACACCCCTCACCGATCTTGGGACTCTTCGAGTCCTAGACCTTCCTCCCCAAAGGCGAAATACTACGGGGGGATTTATTCCAGAAAATATGTCATGATATGCATCTTGATAAAATCTCCTAGGACTAGGTTGTCTCCACTAGTCCTAAATTTTTCCAAAACTCTCGAAATGAAAATTTTTAATCCAAATATTATTTCGAAAGCATAAGCATCAGAATAATATTATGTTAATTCTTGAAACATGAATAGCATAATTCATGCTATTTTAATGACATGATGAATGAATTAAATCATGCAACTTCATTCAACGAAAATGCAATTTGATCAATATGAAGAAAATATCCAAATCATGCAAATTTATCAAAATATAAATGCATGGATGACACATAATATCACACAAATATGATTGGCATATGAAATTCAATGTTATAGAGCAAAAGCTCACACGAAATAAATCGATAGGCCTACTCACCTTCGGTCCACGCAAGCATCAACGATACACACTCGCACGTTGATAACCTAGCATTACAATTATACAATAATAGATCAGAAACAATCAATCACGACCCAAACAACTGACAACCAACTTATAACAGCACTATGTCCAATAATCCCAAAAGCCGATATCTTATAGACTTACAATCAACAACTCACTTCAAAGTCCTAATGAAAATCCCAACTTCGAATAAATATTAGAATACTCATATACTCACAATGATCCGATCCGATAATCAATATCCATTTATTCCATAAGACCCATATGATCGATCAATCCTCGAATAAAATATTTGAACAAATCCAATAAGGCTCAACTATAATTCCATGATCGAGTAACTCAAATCCAATCAATTTACATCCAAATAACAACAATATCCAATCAATATTCATTGATCCCACTAAACCAAATTATCGATTTAAGATTCTATTTAAGTTCTCAAGATCAATAAAATCATCAAAACCGGCAAAACAAACTATACTTCATTAAACATCAAATTTGGGATCATCTAAATCTCTAACATTCATCAAACTTGGTCATCGAGCTAAATATTTGAATTTCAATAAACTGCACAGAAATCTTTCAAAAACTATAACTTTCTATCCGTAACTCCGAATTGGACGATTAATGATTCGTTGGAAAGCTCTTTTCAAAACCTATTTCTGTTTGTCAAATACATTTTTTCCAGAAACGACTCTATCATAGTCAAAAACACGATTTACGTCCAAGCATAAAATCAACCCGAAAATTGCCATTAAATCCCCAAAACTAATAAATCTAATTTGATCAAAAGAATTCCTTTGAGATCCATAAAAATCAAATCAAATAATCATTAAATTAAATCAATCAAACCCTAACCCTAATCCATCAAACTTCTTCCCCAAACAATTACTTGACGTAATCATATCCTAACAAAAATAAATTAAAACTAACAAAATCAATAGGGAATGATATCTCACCTTAGATCCGATTACACCACCCACCATCTCCATCTACGGTTAGGTCATCACAACCCTTCATAACTTCTGAGATTTGGATGAAAAACCCTAACCCAAACATATTATTTAAAGGGGTTTACCAAAATTACAAAACGACCCCTGAAGTGTTTCCAGTTTACAATGACATCCCTACCCGATTTACAAACAGATCCCTATCCGATTTACATAAATGTCCCAGAAGGCTATAAAAATGTATTCTGAATTCGCAACTAGATCCCTAGGCCCAATAACTTGACACTAAGCCTAAAAATCAAATTTTCCAAACTCTGAATCTCACCAAATTTCAACCAAAGTATCTTAACACTATAAAAATCTACAGAAAAATATAAAATAATTATTTCAACATCAATTTATAATTATCATAATTATAAATCAAATTGGACCCATTTGGGCCCACCGCCAAATCTGAAAAAATGAAATATAAAAAATCAAATTTTAAATTTTCCATTATATATTTAAAATAAATATATAAGGCCGAAAAATACCGAAACGTTACAACTGGATTCGTATATCAAAAGATATGGGTATTTTTCCATGTATACCCCGAAGTTGAGAAATCCAGGCAGCAGCCCTGTAAGATGTTTATCCTAGATTTCGAAAGAGCTGGAGGGGTTATTTGATCTAGGTGTAAACATGAAAGTTGTAGATAATCGTCTTATCTTTCAAATGCCACTGGAATCATGCAATACCGAGCTGTATTGAGGAAGTTATGGCTGTTTAAGTGAAGGTTGCGCAGGGGTTTTAAGTCCGAGGATGACTTGGTCATTTACTCGACCTTTGCTTATTTAACCCCAAATGTGCACGACCTTGGGCATATTTTCTTCCCTCTTTTGCTCTGGTCCAGCCCTTGTGTGTGTGTTTGAGAGGAGGAAGTGATGGTGGTGGAGAAGAAGAGCTCCATTGGAGGAGAGCAAGGTGTGTGTGCTTTCACTGTTGGTTGTTGTCTCTTTCCTTTCCCCATCTCCTCTCTCTCAGCCCCTCTAATGGTTTCCCCTCACTTTTTTACTCAGCCCACCATATGTTTGTGGAAATGCCTATGTGAGGGAGAAGAAGGAGTGCTTGGTTGTTGGTGGAGCAAGAAGTAGAAGTAATCAAGGTTAGTATGTGTGCATGTGAGAGGAGTTGTTGTTCCTTCCCTTCTCCATCCCCTACCCCCTCATGATCTCCCATTTCCCCCCTGTTTTCAGCATGTGGAAGAGCTCCCACGTTGAGGCGGTGGTGGCGGTCGAGGTGGTTGCGGGCGTGCTTGCGAGCCCCCACACCTCCCCCTTCCTTTCCCCTCTTTTGGTGAGTTTTCTCTCCTCCTAAAGTTGGTTTTAAATGCATGTGGGGGGTGCTTGGGGAGGGCTTGCATGAGGTGCTCGCATGCGTGCGGAGTGCGCGGGAAGCGTGCATGAGGTGCTCGCATGCGTGCGGAGTGCGCGGGAAGCATGCATGAGGTGCTCGAGGGTGTGCTTGACGTTGTTCGATGCGTGCGGAGTATGCGGGCAGCGTGCACGAGGTGCTCGAGGGCGTGCTTGGCCTTGTCCGATGCGTGCGGAGTGTGCGGGCAGCGTGCACGATGTGCTCAAGGGCGTGCTTGGCCTTGCCCGATGCGTGCGGAGTGCGTGGGAAGCATGCACGAGGTGCTCGAGGACGTGCTTGACGTTGTTTGATGCGTGCAGGGTGCATGGGCAGCGTGCACGGGGTACTCGAGGGCGTGCTTGCGGTGCTCAGACGCGTTCGGAGTGCTTCGTGGTGTTGAGCAGCTTGTTATAGCCAAATGCAACCATTGGATGATCCTTGGCGGATTGGTATCAGGCTTCGGATTCAATTCGTCGCTCTCTTGCGTTTCGCGAGCTGTGCGCTCGTTAGGTGAGTGGTTTGATTCCAACCCTTTCGGGAGTGCTCGAGGCACGTAGTCGTGCTTCGTGCTTCCATGGGGCTTTAATTGCACCCTAAATATGTTAGATATCATGCATGCTAGGTTGTATAGCTCGTATATTGTGTAGAACCCCTATTCTACCTTATACTTGTCTATGTATTGTATAGAATATGGCATGACTTAGGTAATATTGTTTGAATTACTACCTTATTATTATCTGAACATATCCAGCATATCTAACTTGGGTTAATAACGGGGTGTATGCGCAATAATCCCGATTTAGTACTCGAGGGTGTGGTATAGTTGTTGCACCCATCTTGTTGGGGCAAAACTATGACCAGCTTCGAGAGGGGATGAGGCATTCCCTCTCTCTCGCCCTCCCTCCTTTCGCTAACCGAGTGAGTAGATGTAGTTCCTACTTGACTCGGGTTTGCTTGGAATTATTAGCATACACCTACTGTCGCGCGGATCGCGCTTAACCCTCCCCTTTGAGTTGGTGATATCCAACGCCTGCTTAAGTCGTACTTATGTGATTGAATATTTACTAGGCCTCGTATGCATGTTTAAGTAAGTTATCCTTGGGTAATTAATTGCATATTCTGTATATGCCTATTTGGGCCGTGAGCCTTGTTTAATGGGATTAGACAAGTGTATGACCTCCTATGGGGTCGTACCATGCCTTTGACACTTAGAATAAAATATCTTCCCCGCATATGAGTTATGCGCCCTGGAGGGAATTCATGAGAATTCATTGCGCTTATCGGTGTTTGGTAACCGATGATGACGGATCCATAGGGATCGTATTCGCGAGTGTCGAGTGTTCTTTCCTTCGTCGGCTCCGAGTAGAGACTGCCCGGCGTAGTAAAGTCCGGTGGAGATCTCCCAGATACTACTCATGACGCGTGTTGGTGTGCCCATACAGCTGAGGTAGCGGTCTTGGGAGACTAGTCCGGTAGAGGCCTGAACCCTGTGCACGAGGTAGTAGAGGCCACACCGGGAGAGACTACCGGAAGACGAGTGGAGTAGAACAATCGACCTCTTCCCCAAGAGCCTATGTCACCCCGAGGAGGGGGTGAGGGTGAGGGTGTGGTGGGTCGGCGTTGGTTCGATCTGCCAGTTCGTGTAATTTCCCAAGATCCTATGTCACCCGTCGGAGTGAGGGTGAGGGTATTGCTCCCAAGATCCTATGTCACCCATCGGGGTGAGGGTGAGGGTATTGGCGTGAGTGGGGTGGGCTCGAGTTGATACTCGACCCACCAGTTTGTGTAGTAGGTTTTCCCATGGGGTTCGCGCTGCGAACAAGTAGTGGTTCCTCCCAATATCGTCGCATGTCGTGGCCCAGATGTTGAAGCTGCCCTGACAGAGGACTCCCACTTGTAAGTACTCCTGATGCATTCGGCGGATGTACTGATCATGGGAGTGTACCAGGTGAGGCTACGCGAGGGTGGACCACCGGACGATATTGCGAGCATGAATTGTTCTCCCTTTTACCGGATCCGTGTGGATGCTTCCTAGGTACGAGCCGCCCTGGGTGGACCCCCACCTGTAGGTACCATCGACGCTGTCGACAGTGTACTGACCGTGGCCGGCTCCAGGTAGAGGCTGCCCGGGAGAGCGCTACCGGATGACGAACGGTGTAGAACAGAAAGTTTTGTCCTTCAAGTCCCTAGGCTCACCCCTGTGGGGGCTAGGGCGAGGACGAGGTATGGTTGCACCGCCGTGTGACCTTGTTAACCGTTGGGTATCTACCCATGGTTTCCTTGATAGGTGATTGCCTTAGGATCGAATGTTGGTGTTGGTGTTTGGTTTCTGACCACTCACTGAGCTTGTAGCTCACCCCTCGCTTATGTTTTTCCCCAGTTGACGCTGAGTCGGATCCAAGAGAAGAGCTCCCCTGGCGCCATCCGAGTAGGAGACCCGCGTTCGCGTTGGATGTCTTGCGAGTCGGAGGCTATCAGCATTCCCTTTTCATTGTATGTATTATACTTGTGCTTGTGCACGGTATGTAGACTGTTGATGTCAGTTATTGTATATATTGGCTCTCACAGGACAGTTGATTGTGTACTCTAGTCTGTAATATGTTTTTGAATTACAGACTTAGTCATTTGAGCTTCCGCTTTATGTATATATTTGATGTCAGTTACTTGTGTATTGCCTTTTCTATTGTGGAGTATTTATTTGACCTTGTGTATGGATTACTGATATCATTTATATATTTGCCACGTCTCGAGGACGGCCGCCCTGGGGCGTGACAGGTTGAAAGGACCAAATCATGCCTAACCAGAAATTCTGGACAGGTTTTACTAAAACAGCCATAACTTTCACAATATAGCTCATAATTGCACAATTCGAACTCCGTTGGAAAGATAAGATGATTATCTGCAACTTTCCTATTTATATCAGGATCCAATAACACCTCTAGCTATTCCAAAATATAAGTTAAACAGTGAACAGGGCTATTCCAAAATATAAGTTAAACAGCAAACAGGGCTGCTGCCAGACTTTTCTCATCCTCAGGGTATAGTTGAAAAAACACTCATAACTTTTGCTACACGAATCCAGATGATCTAATTCCACTTTTGTACAGAAGCTAACTCAAAATTAAACATCTCATAACAAAGTCACATTTAAATTACTTCATCTGGGTATTTAATGAAATTAAATCCAAATACCATTTGATTAATTTAACCACATTCGTGCAAACCTTTTTTTTTAATTTGAATTTAAAGACATTTTCAAATGTATCTTAATTTTTCATGCATATTGTTTTCTGAGTTTTTTTGTTGTCTGTGGTGATTCTATTTAAGTTCATGTGTCCAAGTTGTTATGTTAGATACATATATCTGTTTTTTTTTCCTGTTTCGTTTGGGTAAGTTTTTTCACAGTATGAAGTTATTTCATTGTATTCAGCTACATTTGATTCTCCTAACATTTGTTGTTGATGTTTGACTATAGATTTTTATAACTTTGAGTTTTGCTTTCTAAGTTTTATTTAGCATTTTCCATTTTTATGATGATACAGTTGTCTATAATTATGTGTTACCTTTTGTTTTTAAGCATGTTTACTCTTTTATAAGCATTTGAATCAATTTAGTTACATTCAGATACATTTGGTTTTGAATTCAAATGCATTTCAATTGTATCTAGTCATTTAACGCATTATGTTTCGAAGTTTTGTTTGGCATTTCGCGTTTTTATGATGATATGGATGTCTATAATTGTGTATTGTCTTTTATTTTTAAACATGTATAATCTTTTGTAAGCATTTGAATCAATTTAGTTACATTCGTGCAAACAGTTTTTTGGTTTTGAATTTTGATACATTTCAATTGTATCTGAACATTACACGCATTTTATGTAATGCCCCCGAGTCCATGACTCCATTTTGAAGCTAGAATTCGATTGCATTATTAAATCCTCAAATCTTAGAGTACAACTATTTTTCTTTTATCCAGAGATATGGTAAAATAATACTAAAATAAACTTCAGTCTTTAAGAATAATAGAACATCAAAGATTTCACAATACTCCTAATTACTCTAAATATAAGTTATACGTAAAAAAATATACAACTTGATATAATCATGGTTAATAAGAGGATGGACCAACTACATGCCACATAAAATTGTTCAAGTCCTTCTACCAAGCAAGTCTAACGTTATCGCACCCACGATCTTGTCTGCAACTATACGAGATTCACCAATCTAATTCTTCAATCGAAAATCATGATCTCAATTGCTACCACATAAGATTAACCAATCTAAGTATTTAATATGAAAATGAGAAATAATGAGTGAGCTATCATACGCTCAGTGAATTGACTTTGATGTCCCATTAATATAATATGTTTAAAAAATAATGAATTTATAAAAGTGTCTCGCAAAAGTGTAAATACTGAAATCTATGGTAAAGTTGTTATTCAAAACATGCGAGGTGTAAAATTTCTCCTTTGATGAATACATGATGTCATAAAGACTCTTCTAAAAAATATATGTTGTATATGAATGCAACGGACACGCATGCAAATATGCTACGACACCTAGCTACAAAGATTTCACGGCACCAAGCCGCAAGGATCTCACTTTGGAAATCATGTCACCTAGACATAGTCACCTAGACTTGGGTTCATTTTGAACCACAGTCATCTAGATTGAGCCACCTAGGCGATATGATGCGTGCATGATCAAAACCACTTATTTTTTCAGGCATAAATATATATGACAGTTTCATAAATCTAATAATTCTAGTACATACAATATATAATAAAATATCAACCATATAATAATTACACGCTCATATGCCTCATATAGAATATATTTCAATATCATAAAATATTCATGATGCCAACAAATATACATATATTATGGTTTTCAAAATAAATATAGACATCCACTCACCTCCGGTCCACATAATACAAACCAATGCATTTGCATGAACGCTACACACTCGCACGTGGATAACATAGCATAACATTAAATAAAAAAATCATTCAATCACGACACACACAACTCACAACCAACATTCACCAACACTAGGCCCAAATAACAAGCCTAGCCCCAAGTAATATTAAAATATCGAGACATTTGCATCTATACCGTTCTTAAATACCTAATTTTGCATTATACCCTTCTTAAAAAGCTAGTTGCATCTATACCCCTGAAAACTTATTAGTTTCCAACCTAAATATCCCATGAAATATCCATTTTATCCCTGACTAAACCTTACCCAAAATCCCCTAACAGACTCCCTCTCACACCCTCTCTTTCCATCAAAAACCTCCCCACGAAAAGCCTAACTCTAAAACCTGAAATCCCTCATTCCAAACCTCAAACTCACCCCCCCTCGAAACCCAAAATCCCCAAACACACTCCCTCTCATACCCTCTTCTTCCATTGAAAACCTTCTTGTAACAACTGCATATTTTTATAATTATATATATATATATTTATATATAGAGAAATAAATTTTATTATTTTTGTGCAGTTGTTTTGGTCAAAAGGTTTGGTATTCATTGGGCCTTGATAGGGTTTGCTAGTATGTTACATGGGCCTGAGGATCTCGTTAGTGGGCTTTAATAGAGGTTGTTAGTATGTCAATTGGATCTGGAGACCCAGTTATAATTATTAGATTTTGAAATAGCCAGGGAAGGACCTGTTGTCACGCCCCAGGGCGGCCGTCCTGGGGTGTGACAAAAGTTGGTATCAGAGCCATGTCCTGTCAGAACCAATTATTTTCTTAGAGATGAGTCCTAGGATTTCTATATGAGTATTCTGATCCTAGTGATGGTTCCTTAGTTTGCTGATATGCCTCCTCGGAGACGGGCGCGTGGACGTGGTTGCCCTCGGGCTTCGGAGGTTTTCGAACCTACCGGAGGCGAGGAGTTTACTGGAGAGTCCTCGGATGTTGGGCCAGGACCTGTGCAGGAGCCTCCGGCGTGGGCGCGTGCTTACGCTCGGATGGCGGATCTTCTGGAAACTCAGACTAGAGCACTGGAGGCCCAGACTAGAGCGTTGGCTGAGCAGGCGCGAGAGATCCAGGAGCTGCGGGCGGCCCGCAAGGCAGTCCCGCAGGTACCCTTAGCTGCAGATCCACCAGTGGTGCCAGAGATACCCCATGTACCGGTCGGAGACCGTATTCTCCTCTGTTCTGTTTATTAGGGATGTACCTTGGAGTTCGAGAGCGACATCGGTTTCAAGTTTTGAGGGTGTGGCGTATTATCCATTAATGGGCGATGTCTTCTTTCAATTTCCTGCTCAAGATTAAGGGGCCTTGTGAGGTCATCATTGAGACCCGGGCTAGGGTATTCTGTGTTCCTTGTTTGATTATCGGGATATCCTATATCGGGACCTCAAGGTGTCCTCCCAAGGGGTTCTTTCCCCCAAGCAGGGAATATCTTTGAAACATCCTTTGGACCTCACAAGAGTGAGGGGTTCTTTCCCTCTCACTTGGAAGGTGCTGAAGCGAGTAGTGATGCGTACGATCGGGATTGGGTGTTACGGTATGAAATCGAGAGCGTGGACTCCCCGTGATGTATCTGCCCATTGAGTGCATGATGCTGGAGTTCCGATGGTTATAGTTGGGCGATCTATTGGTGGCAGCATGTGAAGCACAATTTGCGGTACTGTTGCGTTTTGCCCCCACATAGGTCGTAAATGAGGAGACGCGACGCTAAGCGTTCATGATGGGACTCAACCGCCATATCAGATAAATGACGTCGCATATGCGTTGTCGGGGTTCGACAACCTCCTGTTGCGTGTCTTGTGGATTAAGTGCGGTCGAGTAGCTTACCCAGCGTGTAAGTGACATCATGAGCGCCAGCCTGGCGCGAGGAGCCGATTTTGGACTTAATCGTCCCAGGAATTATTTTTAATCTCCCCGTAGGGGTTGAAGATCAAGTACCCTTGCCGCGAATTGACGATCTGTTTTGACCAGCTCTGGGAGCCAGTGTCTTTCCGTTGATCAATCTTTGCGCAGGGTACCCTAATTGGAGATCCGGGAGTTGGGCATTAAGTAAATGGCCTTTCGTGACCGTTTCGGGCACTACGAATTTGGAGTACTGCCGTCGGAGTAGACGAATGCGCCAGATGCCTACAAGGATCTCAAAAGTGGTGGGCCGTTGAGACCTCCGTGGGCTGTTCTAGGGTAACCTTCGTTGAGGTTGTTGGTCGGCATGCCCTCATGTGAAGTTATGGATTATTGCGTTTGAAGGCGTTCGTCCATCGAGATTCCTCAGTGGACGTGGGAGTGAGTTATCATGGATTTCGTTGCGGGCTCGCTAAAGTCACGTTCGGGTCACGACGTCGTCTGGGTGATCATTGACCGACTGACTAAGTCCGCACTTCCCCTCACTATCTGTCTAACTGAGTCTCTGGATGCTTCGACGCGGGTATGAGCCTTCGCGATTGTTCGTCTTCATGGCACTCTGGTCGGCACTATTTCGGACCGAGACGCGTGTGTTACTTGAGGTGCTTGCACAACCTTTGGTAGGTTTTGGGTGAGCCTTCATTTAAGTATTGCGTTTCATCACTGACGGACAGCCTGGCAAGTGGACGATTTTGACCTTGGAGGACATGCTTTTTGCCTGCGTGCTCGACTTGGGGCAGTTGGGTGAGGCACCACCCTTTAGGTGGGGTTTGCCTGTGAAACGACTGCCATTCGAGCATCCAGATGGAAGTTGTATGAGGCACTCTATGGGCGCTGTTTTATACCTCCCTTGTGTTGGGATGGTTGAAGAGTGCCAGTTGAAGCGGCCGCAAATTAAAAATTTTGACCTTACGGTAGCCTGGATGGTTCGTGTGTGCCTCTCCACCGCCCTAAACTGTCACGGGACTACGTAGGTCATCGTCACCAGGAGCTTACCTTCAGTTTTGGCGACCATGTTTCCTGAAGGTGTCCTGGTTTAAGGGCATCCTAAATTTTGATGTTCGGGGCGAGCTGAGTCAGCCCTTCTTGGCCCATTCCTCATCCTTGAGCGGATTGGAGAGGTGGCCTATCGTATAGCTTTGCCCCCACAGTTGGCTCAAGCCATGACGTCTTCAATGTCTCGCAGCTGAGGCGCTAAGTCCACGATCCTGCTCATGTCATCGCGTTCGAGCCGCTCGTCTTCGAGCCGGGCTTATCATTCGTGGAGTAGCCGATTGAGATCCTGGACCGGCGCGAGAAGATGCTCTGCACCATAACCGTCCAGTTGGTTAAGGTGCGGTGGCAGAACCGTTCTGGTGTCGAGGCCACTTGGGAGCACGAGGACGCCATGTGTGATGCATATCCACATCTTTTCCTTCTTAGACGTTTTTGTATTAAATTTTGTGAAAAAAATTTCCTAAGGGGGGAAGAAAGTTATATATGTGTCACTTTTTAGCTTATGGGTAACCTTTTGGTCATTTCTAGTCATTTTCAAAAAAAAAAATTTCGATCGGAGTCGCTAAAATTTTGGCTTTTAGCCAATTTCGTGAGCTTGAGTACCCCGATTGGAAATCTGATTGCATATTATGGGTCCTGATACTATTATGTACTGCCCATTAAAGAATTAATCATGCAAGCATGTGATAATATAATAACAAGTTATAATATTTCCTAAAGCATGCTTATCCTATGCATATTCATATAGGTTTAATCTAAATTAAACTAAGTGGGGACATGTATAAGTCGGGGTTATACTAACATATGACATGTATCTAGGCATGTATGGCTCCTATGCATGATACATGGATGTATAAAACCTAGCATGCAACATCTAATCATAGCATGGGTGCATTCCTAGCTAAACAGGCAAATAACATATACATGCCAACAAAGTTAATATGCAGTTATGGTGCCCCAGGGGAGGGCAATGCACGTCTACGTGCATCAAACACCTCCTGACTGGGTTGGATCGACCCACTCAGTGCAACCCGGGTCGATGCGTGACCGTTCGCCAAGATTTGCATGACAAGGGCATAAAAAATGGTGAGTATAACCACATAAAAACACTTAAAATTACCTAAAAATGCCGAAGGCTTAGATATGCACGCATACGGGCTCGCACGCATGCGAGTACGCGCGTACGCACGCATATCCGAGCGCCCCGACACCTACCCGAGCCCTCGGGCAGCCACACGCGTGGCCCCCGCACGCATACGTATGCGCATGCACGTGCGCACGCGCCTCTGCACCCGCTGGTGCCCAGCCGTGCACCAATCCGCGCGCCCAGACGCCCAGACCCGCACGTGCCCAGACGCCCAACCCCGCACGCACGCGCGCCCGCACGCACCCGCGCGCACCCTGCCAGCAGCTCGTGCGCACACCCGCGCGTACGCGCACGCGCCCGCGGACCCCGACTGCACCCGTAGATCTGCCCGCGCGCCCGTACGCGCGCTTACGCGCACGCCCGCACGCGTGCCCGACTGCGCGCCAGCGACCCTCTACGCGCGCACGGGCGCGGACAGCCCCACGCGCGCGCTAAGACCAGTCTTAGCCCCTCCCCTGCCCTCTCACACACCCCGACCCACTTACATGGCATGCATGACCCCTCTAGCAGCCCTAAAAACAAGAAAACCCAAGTTAAGGGAGGAGGGAAGCTCACCGAAGGAGGGGGAAAAGAAAAGGGGTGTTTTCGGGTGCTCTTGACGCACCAAACCCACCGCAACCGCCACTACCACCAACACCACCTCCCCAAGCCATCCATGGCTGATAATAGGGACAAAAAGGGAGCATGAGAGGGGCCAAAGAGAGGGAAACAACAACAACAACTTATATGCACAAACACACACACACACACACACCCCTTCTTTTTGTGCTCCTTTTGCTTCTTCTTCTCCTTGATCTCCTCTTCAAAACACACACACACACACACTCCCTCACAGGAGCAAAACCAACAAAAGAAAAGCCATGGCAATCCACGACTACAACAAAAGCAAAAACAAAAAAAAATAAAAGGGGGGTGAACCAAAGCTAAACTCACCCTCTAACCTTTTTCAAAACCAAAAGGTTGCTTAACCACTAAGCATTGGGGGGTAAGGTTACCAAGGGTGATCACATTCACCAAAATATCTGAACACTATGCCACCCACCAAACCAGTAACGCCCAAACCCGGATACGGTTCGGAACTGCATAATTTTTAAAACGTTACCAGAATTCAATAAAAATTTTATGGGCAGTACAGAATAGTACCAAGACCCATAATATTCAATCAAATTTCCAATCGGAGTACTCAAGCTCACGAAATTGGCTAAAAGCTAAAATTTTAGCGACTCCGATCGAAAAAAAAAATTTCAAAAATGGCAAGAAATGACCAAAAGGTTACCCATAGGCTAAAAAGTGACACATATATAACACCTGTTTACAAATTTTAGTTCTGTCTGGACCTATCCAAAATTGTCCCTCCGATTTGCTCAATCTGAAATCTATAACAGCCAAATTTTTGAGAGATTTTAACAGCAAATCAGTCCCTTTATATATCTCTATTATCTTCCCTATTAACCCTAATTCGAATTGAGATCTTGAGGTCATTGTCATTGTCAATCTAGACATGTTTCCATCATCTTTTCTCTCTTGAATATTTTATTTATTTTGGTTCTAGATTGACCACTATATTATTAGGCTTCTCTTTCATGGTATATATTTACACTATACGAAAAAGGCCCTTTAGCCAAGAAAGTTTTACCAAGGAAAGCATTTTTCTTAGTAATTGTGTGTTCCATGTGATCAGCCGGGTTGTCCGCCAGCTTGGGTACCACCAGTGAGTGCCGGATCCTCTATTGAAGCGCCCCTCGATCCCTGTGGCCGGGATTCCTCGGGATACGAACCACCCGAGGAACTACGCGTCATATATGGCCGGGTGGATGGTTAGGGGAACCTTGGTGGATCGTCGGCTTGAGGTGACCAATAGTGAGGAGTACCTGGCCTGGTACCGCCAGGAGTATGCTGGCATTCTTGAGACTATGGAGGAGGAGATCCTGGATGCTTATGTAGGATAGAACCCTTCTCCTTTTCTTTGTTTCCTTCTTGTTTGGATGTTTCCTCAGTGGTGTCACCTTTGCAGGTTGAGCTGAATGAGATGGAGAAGAGGCTCAAGACCGCCAATGAGCACATCCAAGCGTGGGCCAGGCAGATAGAAGCGTTGCGGGCGCAAAGGAGGCGTTTACAAGACCAGGTTCGGGTCCTTGAGGTTCAGGTGGATGCTCTGTCGAGAGTGGAGCCGATGGCGCCTCTTCTTCTTCTGCTCCTCTCTTGGCCACTGCTTCTGGTCGAGAGTTCGAGGTGAGGGTTGAGCTAATGTGGCTCGGAGCGAACTCCTGACCGTTCGTTTAGAGCTTGACCAGGCCAGGGAGAGGGCCGCGAGGGTCGAGGATGAGGAGGACCAATTGAGGTCAGAGAGAGATTTGAGAGAGGAGGAGATGGACCAGCTGCGGTCCGAGTTATCAATGAGGGAGGGGGAATAAATTGCTCTGGTCCATGAGCGAGATCTTCTTTAGGCTCAGGAATGTTGATGGGGTCAAAAAATGTCGTTTGGGTCTACGAATGATGTTTGAGTATAGGAAATGCTGTTAGGGTCGACGAAATGCCGGTGGGGTCAAAAAATGCAGCTTGGGTGGAAACAAATGTCGGTGGGGTCGATAAAATGCTGTTTGGTTCAGAAAATGCTGGTTTGGTCAGAAAAAATGATGTTTTGGTCGTTTCATGGTCGAAAGTGCAATTTGGATAAAAAAAAACCCGTTTTGTTCGAAATAGTGCTGTTTGGCTAGAAAATATAGTGTCCGGACAATGTTTTCTCCGAAGAAAGTTGTCTTGGTCGAAAAGTGATGTTCAGGTCCAGAAATTGTTGTTTGGGTCGAAAAAACTCATTTATGTTGTGGAAAGTGCAATTTTGGTCGAAAAAATGACATTTAGGTCATTTTGGGTCGAAGTTGCGATTCGGGGCGCAAAATGCTGTTTTAGTTGAAACAATTGTGTTCGGGTTGTGTTTTAGTCCAAAAATGTTCTCTTGGTGGCAAAATGATGTTCAGGTCGACAAAATTCTATTTGGGCCGAAAAATGCTTTTCCGGTCAGGAAAGTGCTGTTTGGGTCGAAAAATGTTATTCGTGTCGAAAATTGTTGTTTTGGGTCGGAAAATGTTGTTCGGGTCTAAAGACGATGTTTGTGTAAAATAAATGTTGTTTGCATCTGAAAATGATATTTAAGTTGAAAACATGGTGTTTTAGTCAAAAAAATAGATTTTGGGTATGTTTTGATCAAAAAATTTTCTTCGGGCTGAGAAACGCTTTTTGACCGAGGAAATGTAGTTTGGGTTCTCAGAATGATGTTTGGGTTCGAAAATGATATTTGGGTCGAAATGTGCTGATCGTTTTGAAAAAGTGCTTCTGTGGGTTGTGTTTGGATCGAAAAAATATTTTTGCGTCGAAAATTGCCTTTTGGGTTGAACAATGCTGTTCGCGTCGAAAAAATGTTGGCTGGGTCAAGAAATGATGTCCGGGTCGAAAAAACACGGTTTGGGTTGAAATGTCCTGTTTAGGTAGAAATATGACGTTTGGGTCGTGTGTGGATCGAAAAAATTAATTTCAGACGAAAAATTGGGATTTGGGTCAAAAATTGGGGTTTGCATTGAAGGAATAGGGATTGTTTCGAAAAATTTCATTTGCATAAAAAAAATCCAACTTGTGTAAAAAATATATGGTGTCGGGGTACGGGTCGTGTTTGGATCGTAAAATGGTGTTTGGTTCGTGTTGGTGTCGGAAAAAAAATTTTGCGTCGAAAAACGCAGTTTGGGTTGAGAAATCTTGTTTTCTAAAAATGATGTTTGGGTCATGTTTGGGTGGAAACATGCTCTTTGGATCGGGAAAGATGATCTTTATGTTTGGGTAAAAAAATGCAGTTTAGCTTGAGAAATTGGTATTTGGGTTTTAGTTTGAGTCAAAAAATTCTGTTTGAGTTGCGAATGGGTCGAAAAATGCAGTTCGGGTAGAAATAGGATATTTGGGTGGAAAAAATGTTGATTGGGATGATAAATGACGTTCGGGTCTACGAATGATGTTTGAGTATAGGAAATGCTGTTAGGGTTGAAGGAATGCCGGTGGGGTCGGAAAATGCAGCTTGGGTGGAAACAAATGCCGGTGGGGTCGACAAAATGCTGTTTGGTTTAGAAAACGCTGTTTCGGTAGAAAAAATGATGTTTTGGTCGTTTCTTGGTCGAAAGTTCAATTTGGGTCATAAAACCCGTTTTGTTTGAAAAAATGCTGTTTGGCTCGAAAATATGGTGTCCGGGCCGTGTTTTCTCTGAAAAAAGCTGTCTTGGTCGAAAACTGATGTCAGGTCCAGAAAATGATGTTTGGGTCGAAAAAACTCAATTATGGTATGGAAAGTGCCGTTTTGGTCAAAAAAATGACGTTTAGGTCGTTTTGGGTCGAAATAGCGATTCGGGGCGCAAAATGCTGTTTTAGACGAAACAATCGTGTTTGGGTTGTGTTTTAATCCAAAAATGCTCTCTTGGTGGCAAAATGATGTTCGGGTTGACAAAATTATATTTGGGCTGAAAAATGCTTTTCCGGTCGGGAAAGTGCTGTTTGGGTTGAAAAATGTTATTTAGGTCGAAAGTTATTGTTTTGGGTCGGAAAACGCTCTTTGGGTCTAAAGACGATGTTTGTGTAAAATAAATGTTGTTTGCGTCTGATAATGATATTTAGGTTGAAAACAAGGTGTTTTAGTCGAAAAATTGTCGATTTTGGGTATGTTTGGGTCGAAAAATTATCTTCGGGCTGAGAAATGCTGTTTGGTCGAGGAAATGCAGTTTGGATAGAAATATGATATTTGGGTTGAGCAATGCTGTTCGCGTCGAAAAAAAGATTTTCACGTCGAAAATTACCTTTTGGGTTGAGCAATGCTGTTCGCATCGAAAAAATGATGGCTAGGTCATGAAATGATGCCCGGGTTGAAAAAAACATGGTTTGGGTCAAAATATCCTGTTTAGGTAGAAAAATGACGTTTGGGTCGTGCTTGGATCGAAAAAATCAATTTCTGACAAAAAATTGGGGTTTGCTTTGATGGAATACGGATTGGTTGGGAAAAATGGATTTTGGGTATGTTTTGGTCGAAAAATTATCTTCAGGTTGAGAAACGTTGTTTGACCGAGGAAATTCAGTTTGGGTTCTCAGAATGATGTTTGGGTTTGAAAATGATATTTGGGTCGAAATGTGCTGATCGAGTTGAATAAGTGCTTCTGCGGGTCGTGTTTGGATCGAAAAAAGATTTTCGGGTAAAAAATTACCTTTTGGGTTGAACAATACTGTTCCCATCGAAAAAATGTTGGCTGGGTCATGAAATGATGTCCGGGTCGAAAAAACACGGTTTGGGTTGAAAAAATCAATTCCAGATGAAAAATTGTGGTTTGAGTCGAAAATTGGGGTTTGCATTGAAGGGATAGGGATTGGTTCGGAAAATTTCGTTTGCATAAAAAAAAAATCCAGCTTGGGTAAAAAATAAATGGTGTCGGGGTACGGGTCATGTTTGGATCGTAAAATGGTGTTTAAGTCGTGTTAGGGTCGAAATATTTCTTGTGCATCGAAAAACACAGTTTGAGTTGAGAAATCTTGTTCGGGTCTAAAAATGATGTTTGGGTCATCTTTGGGTGGAACCATGCTATTTGGATCAGGAAAGATGATTTTTATGTTTGGGTAAAAAATAATGCAGTTTAGCTTGAGAAATTGGTGTTTGGGTTTTTGTTTGAGTCAAAAAATGCTGTTTGGGTAGAAATATGATATTTGGGTGGAAAAAATGTTGATTATGTCGAAAAATGACGTTTGGGTCTACAAATGATGTTTGAGTATAGGAAATGCTGTTTGGGTCGAAGAAATGCCAGTGGGGTCAGAAAATGCAGCTTGGGTGGAAAAAAATGCCGGTGGGGTTGACAAATTGCTGTTTGGTTTAGAAAACGCTGCTTCGGTAGAAAAAAATGATGTTTTGGTTGTTTCTTGATCGAAAGTGCAATTTGGGTCATAAAACCCATTTTGTTAAAAAAAGTGCTGTTTCGCTCAAAAATATGGTGCCCAGGCCATGTTTTCTCCAAAAAAAGCTTTCTTGGTCGAAAAATGATGTTCAGGTCCAGAAAATGCTGTTTGGGTCGAAAAAATTCATTTCTGGTGTGGAAAGTGCCGTTTTAGCCGAAAAAAGACGTTTAGGTCGTTTTGGGTCGAAGTTGCGATTCGGGGCGCAAAATGCTGTTTTAGTCGAAACAATCGTGTTTGGGTCGTGTTTTAGTCCAAAAATGCTCTCTTCGTGGCAAAATGATGTTCGGGTCGACAAAATTCAATTTGGGCCGAAAAATGCTTTTCCTATCAGGAAAGTGCTGTTTGGGTCAAAAAATGTTATTCGGTTTGAAAATTGTTGTTTTGGGTCGGAAAACGCTGTTCGGGTCTAAAGACGATGTTTGTGTAAAATAAATGTTTTTTGCGTTTGAAAATGATATTTAAGTTGAAAACATGGTGTTTTAGTCGAAAAAATGGATTTTGGGTATGTTTGGGTCGAAAAATTATCTTCGGGCTGAGAAACGTTGTTTGGCCGAGGAAATGCAGTTTGGGTTCTCAGAATGGTGTTTGGGTTCGAAAATGATATTTGGGTCGAAATGTGCTGATCGAGTTGAAAAAGTGCTTCTATGGGTCGTGTTTGGATCGAAAAAAGATTTTCGCATCGAAAATTGCCTTTTGGGATGAGCAATGTTGTTCGCGTCGAAAAAATGTTGGCTGGGTCAAGAAATGATGTTTGGGTCAAAAAAACATGGTTTGGATTGAAATATCCTGTTTAGGTAAAAAAATGACGTTTGGATCGTGCCTGGATAAGAAAAATCAATTTCAGACGAAAAATTGGGGTTTGGGTCGAAAATTGGGGTTTGCATTGAAGGAATAGGGATTGGTTCAGAAAATTTTGTTTGCATAAAAAAAATTCCAGATTGGTTAAAAAATGAATGGTGTCAGGGTACGGGTAGTGTTTGGATCGTAAAATGGTGTTTGGTTCAGAAAATGCTGTTTTGGTCGAAAAAAAATGATGTTTTGGTCGTTTCTTGGTCGAAAGTGCAATTTGGGTCATAAAACTTGTTTTGTTCAAAAAAGTGCTGTTTGGCTCAAAAATATGGTGTCTCGGCCACATTTTCTCTGAAAAAAGCTGTCTTGGTCAAAAAATGATGTTCAGGTCCAGAAAATGATGTTTGGATCGACAACTCATTTCTGGTAAGAAAGTGTCGTTTTGGCCGAAAAAATGACGTTTAGGTCGTTTTGGGTCGAAGTTGCGATTCGGGGTGCAAAAGGCTGTTTTAGTCGAAACAATCGTGTTTGGGTCGTGTTTTAGTCCAAAAATGCTCTCTTGGTGGCAAAATGATGTTCGGATCGACAAAATTCTATTTGGGGAGAAAAATGCTTTTCTGGTAAGGAAAGTGCTGTTTCGGTCAAAAATTGTTATTCGGGTCGAAAATTGTTGTTTTGGGAAGGAAAACGTTGTTCGGGTCTAAAAACAATGTTTGTGTAAAATAAGTGTTGTTTGCGTTTAAAAATGATATTTAGGTTGTAAACAAGGTGTTTTAGTCGAAAAATTATCTTCGGGACGGGAAACGCTATTTGGCCGGAAAATGCAGTTTGGGTTCTCAGAATGATGTTTGGGTTTGAAAATGATATTTGGGTAGAAATGTGCTGATGGGTTGAAAAAGTGATTCTGTGGGTCGTGTTTGGATCGAAAAAAGATTTTCGCGTTGAAATATGTTGGCTGGGTCATAAAATGATGTCCGGGTCGAAAAAACACGATTTGGGTCGAAATATCCTGTTTAGGTAGAAAAATGACGTTTTGGTCGTGCTTGGAACGAAAAAATCAATTTCTGACGAAAAATTCGGGTTTGGGTCGAAAATTGTGGTTTGCATTGAAGGAATAGGGATTGGTTGGGAAAATTTCGTTTGCATAAAAAAAATCCAGCTTGGGTAAAAAATAAATAGGGTCGGGGTACGGGTCGTGTTTGGATCATAAAACGGTGTTTGGGTCCTGTTAGGGTAAAAAATAAATGGGGTCGGGGTACGGGTTTTTTTGCGTTGAAAAACGTAGTTTAGTTTGAGAAATCTTGTTCGGGTCTAAAAGTGATGTTTGGGTCATGTTTCGGTGGAAACATGCTGTTTGGATCGGAAAAGACGATTTTTATGTTTGGGTAAAAAATGCTGTTTAGCTTGAGAAATTGATGTTTGGTTTTGTTTGAGTCAAAAAATCCTGTTTGAGTTACGACTGGATCAAAAAGTGCAGTTCGGGTAGAAATATGATATTTGGGTGGAAAAAAGGTTGATTGGGTTGAAAAATGTCGTTCGGGTCTACGAATGATGTTTGAGTATAGGAAATGTTGTTAGGGTCGAATAAATACCGGTGGGGTCGGAAAATGCAGCTTGGGTGGAAACAAATGCCGGTGGGGTCGACAGAATGCTGTTTGGTTCAGAAAATGCTGTTTTGGTTGGAAAAAAAATGATGTTTTGGTCATTTCTTGGTCAAAAGTGCAATTTAGATAAAAAAAACCCGTTTTGTTTGAAAAAGTGCTTTTTTGCTCGAAATTATGGTGTCCGGGCAGCGTTTTCTCCAAAAAAAGCTGTCTTGGTCGAAAAATGATGTTCAGGTCCAGAAAATGTTGTTTGGGTCGAAAAAACTCATTTCTGGTATGCAAAGTGCCGTTTTGGCCGAAAAAATGACATTTAGGTCATTTTGGGTCGAAGTTGCGATTCGGAGCACAAAATGTTGTTTTAGTTGAAATAATCGTGTTTGGGTCGTGTTATAGTTCAAAACTGTTCTCTTGGTGGCAAAATAATGTTCGGGTCAACAAAATTCTATTTGGGCCAAAAAATGCTTTTCCGGTTAGGAAAGTGCTGTTTGGGTCGAAAAATGTTATTTGAGTTGAATATTGTTGCTTTGGGTCTGAAAACGCTGTTTAGGTCTAAAGACAATGTTTGTGCAAAATAAATGTTGTTTGCGTCTGAAAATGATATTTAGGTTGGAAACATGGTGTTTTAGTATAGAAAATGGATTTTGGGTATGTTTGGGTCGAAAAATTATCTTTGGGCTGAGAAACGCAGTTTGGCTGAGGAAATGCAGCTTGGGTTCACAGAATGATGTTTGGGTTTGAAAATGATATTTGGGTCGAAACGTGCTGATCGGGTTGAAAAAGTGCTTCTGTGGGTCGTGTTTGTATCGAAAATTGCCTTTTGGGTTGAGCAATGCTGTTCGCGTCGAAAAAATGTTGGATGGGTCATGAAATGATGTCCGGGTCGAAAAAAACACGGTTTGGGTCAAAATATCATTTTTAGGTAGAAAAATGACGTTTGGGTCGTGCTTGGATCACAAAAATCAATTTCAGACGAAAAAATCAATTGGGGTTTGCGTTGATGGAATAGGGATTGGTTCGGAAAATTTCGTTTGTATAAAAAAAATCCAGCTTGGGTAAAAAATAAATTGTGCCGGTATACGGGTCTCGTGTTTGGATTGTAAAATGGTGTTTGGGTCGTGTTTGGTTCGAAAAAAGCTTTTTTGCGTCGAAAAACGTAGTTTGTGTTGGGAAATCTTGTTCGGGTCTAAGACTAATGTTTGGGTCATGTTTGGGTGGAAACTTGTTGTTTGGATCGGGAAAGATGATTATTATGTTTGTTTTAAAAAAAATGCAGTTTAGCTTGAGAAATTGGTATTTGGGTTTTTGTTTGAGTAAAAAATTGCTGGTTGAGTTGCGATTGGGTCGAAAAATGCAGTTTGGGTAGAAATATAATATTTGGGTGGAAAAAATATTGATAGGGTCGAAAAATGCCGTTCGGGTCTACGAATGATGTTTGAGTATAGCAAATGCTGTTAGGGTCGAAGAAATGCGGGTGGGGTCGAAAAATGCAGTTTGGGTGGAAGCAAATGCCGGTGGGGTCTACAAAATCCTGTTTGGTTCAGAAAACGCTGTTTTGGCCAGAAAAAAATGATGTTTTGGTCGTTTCTTGATCGAAAGTGCAATTTGGATAAAAAAACCCGTTTTGTTCGAAAAAGTGATGGTTGGCTTGAAAATATGGTGTCCGGGCAGCGTTTTCTCTGAAAAAAAGTTGTCTTAGTCGAAAAATGATGTTCAGGTGCAAAAAATGCTGTTTGGGTCGAAAAAACTCAGTTCTGGTCTGGAAAGTGCCATTTTGGCTGAAAAAATGACGTTTAGGTCATTTTGGGTCGAAGTTGCGATTTGGGGAGCAAAATGCTGTTTTAGTTGAAACAATCGTGTTTGGGTCGTGTTTTAGTCCAAAAATGTTCTCTTGGTGGCAAAATGATGTTTGGGCCTATAAAATTCTATTTGGGCCGAAAAATGCTTTTCCGGTAAGGAAAGTGTTGTTTGGGTAGAAAAATGTTATTCGGGTAAATTTTTTTTGTTTTTTGGGTCACAAAACGCTGTTCGGGTCTAAAGACGATGTTTTTGCAAAATAAATGTTGTTTGCGTCTGAAAATGATATTTAAGTTGAAAACATGGTGTTTTAGTCGAAAAAATGGATTTTGGGTATGTTTGGGTCGAAAAATTATCTTCGGGCTCGGAAACGTTGTTTGGCCGAGGAAATGCAGTTTGGGTTATCAGAATGATGTTTGGGTCGAAATATCCTGTTTAGGTAGAAAAATGACGTTTGGGTCGTGATTGGATCAGAAAAATCAATTTCAGGTGAAAAATTGGGGTTTGGGTTGGGAATTAGGGTTTGCGTTGAAGGAATAGGGAATGGCTTGGAAAATTTCGTTTGCATAAAAAAATACATCTTGGTTAAAAAATAAATGGTGTCGGGGTACGGGTCGTGTTTGGATCGTAAAATGGTGTTTGGTTCATGTTAGGGTCGGAAAAAAAAAATTGGGTCGAAAAATGCAGTTTGGGTTGAGAAATCTTGTTCGGGTCTAAAAATGGTGTTTGGGTTATGTTTGGGTGGAAACATGCGGTTTGGATCGGGAAAGATGATCTTTTTGTTTGGGTAAAAAAATGCTGTTTGAGTTGCGACTGGGTCGAAAAATGCAGTTCGGGTAGAAATATGATATTTGGGTGGAAAAAATGTTGATTGGTTCAAAAAATGCAGTTCGGGTCTACGAATGATGTTTGAGTACAGGAAATGGTGTTAGGGTCGAAGAAATGCCAGTAGGGTCGAAAAATGCAGTTCGGGTGGAAACAAATGCAGGTGGGATTGATAAAATGCTGTTTGGTTCAAAAAACGATGTTTTGGTTGAAAAAAAACACTGTTTTGGTCGTTTCTTGGTTGAAAGTGCAATTTGGGTCAAAAAACACGTTTTGTTCGAAAAAGTGCTATTTGGCTCGAAATATTGTGTCCGGGCAGCGTTTTCTTTGAAAAAAGCTGTCTTAGTCAAAAAATGATGTTCAGGTCCAGAAAATGCTATTTGGGTCGCAAAAACTCATTTCAGGTCTAGAAAGTGCCGTTTTGGCTGAAAAATGACGTTTTGGTCATTTTGGGTCGAAGTTGCTATTCGGGGCGCAAAGTGCTGTTTTAGTTGAAACAATCGTGTTTGGGTCGTGTTTTAGTCCAAAAATGCTCTCTTGGTGGCAAAATGATGTTCGGGTCGACAAAACTGTATTTGGGCCGAAAAATGGTTTTCCGGTCAGGAAAGTGTTGTTTGGGTCGAAAAAGTTATTCGGGTAGAAAATTGTTGTTTTGGGTCGAAAAACACTGTTCGGGTCTAAAGACGATGTTTGTGTAAAATAAATGTTGTTTGGGTCTGAAAATGATATTTAGGTTGGAAACATGGTGTTTTAGTCGAAAAAATGGATTTTGGGTATGTTTGGGTCGAAAAATTATCTTCGGGCTGAGAAACGCTGTTTGGCAGAGGAAATGCAGTTTGGGTTCTCAGAATGATGTTTGGGTTCGAAAATGATATTTTGGTTGAAATGTGCTGATCGGGTTGAAAAAGTGCTTCTGTGGGTCGTGTTTGAATCGAAGAAAGATTTTCGCGTCGAAAATTACCTTTTGGGTTGAGCAATGCTGTTCGCATCGAAAAAATGTCGGCAGGGTCAAGAAATGATGTTCAGGTCGAAAAAATGCGGTTTGGGTCAAAATATCCTGTTTTGGTAGAAAAATGACGTTTGGGTCGTGCTTGGACCGGAAAAATCAATTTAAGATGAAAAATTGGGGTTTGTGTTGAAGGAATAGAATAGGGAATGGTTCGGAAAATTTCGTTTGCATAAAAAAAAATCCATCTTTGGATCGTAAAATGGTGTTTGGATCGTGTTAGGGTCGAAAAAAGTTTGGGTTGAGAAATCTTGTTCGGGTCTAAAAATGATGTTTGGGTCATGTTTGGGTGGAAACATGCTGTTTAGATCGGGAAAGATGATTTTTTTGTTTGGGTAAACAAAAATACAGTTTAGCTCGAGAAATTGGTGTTTCAGTTTTTATTTGAGTCAAAAAATGCTGTTTGAGTTGCGACTAGGTCGAAAAATGTAGTTCGGGTAGAAATATGATATTTGGGTGAAAAAAATGTTGATTGGGTCAAAAAATACCGTTCGTGTCTACGAATGATGTTTGAGTATAGGAAATGCCAGTGGGGTCAACAAAATGCTGTTTGGTTCAGAAAACGCTGTTTTGGTCGAAAAAAATGATGTTTTGTTCGTTTCTTGGTCGAAAGTGCAATTTGGATAAAAAAACCCGTTTTGTTCGAAAAAGTGCTGTTTGGCTCGAAAATATGGTGTCCGGGCAGCGTTTTCTCTTAAAAATGTTGTCTTGGTCGAAAAATGATGTTCAGGTCCAAAAAATGCTGTTTGGGTCGAAAAAACTCATTTCTGGTTTGAAAAGTGCCGTTTTGGCCGAAAAAATGACGTTTAGGTCGTTTTGGGTTGAAGTTGCGATTCGGGGTGCAAAATGCTATTTAGTTGAAACAATCGTGCTTGGGTCGTGTTTTAGTCCAAAAATGCTCTCTTGGTGGCAAAATTTTGTTCGGGTCGACAAAATTCTATTTGGGCCGAAAAATGCTTTTCTGGTCAGGAAAGTGCTCTTTGGGTCGAAAAAAGTTATTCGGGTTAAAAATTGTTGTTTTGGGTCAAAAAACACTGTTCGGGTCTAAACATGATGTCTGTGTAAAATAAATGTTGTTTGCGTCTGAATATGATATTTAGGCTGAAGACGGTGTTTTATTCGAAAAAATGGATTTTTGGTATGTTTGGGTCAAAAACTTATCTTCGGGCTGAGAAACGCAGTTTGGGTTCTTAGAATGATGTTTGGGTTCGAAAATGATATTTGGTTCGAAATGTGCTGATCAGGTTGAAAAAGTGCTTCACTCGGTCGTGTTTGGATCGTAAAATGGTGTTTGGATCATGTTATGGTCGGAAAAAGTATTTTTGCGTCGAAAAACGCAGTTTGGGTTGAAAAAATGATGTTTGGGTCATGTTTGGGTGGAATCATGCTGTTTGGATTGGGAAAGATGATTTTTATGTTTGCGTAAAAAAATGCAGTTTAGCATGAGAAACTGGTGTTTGGGTGTTTGTTTGAGTCAAAAAATGCTGTTTGAGTTGCGACTGGGTTAAAAATGTAGTTCGGGTAGAAATATAATATTTGGGTGGAAAAAACGTTGATTGGGTCAAAAAATGTCGTTTGGGTCTACGAATGTTGTTTCAGTATAGGAAATGCTATTAGGGTCGAAGAAATGCCGGTGGGGTTGGAAAATACAGCTTTGGTGGAAATAATGCCGGTGGGGTCGACAAAATGCTGTTTGGTGTAGAAAACCCTGTTTTGGTCGCCAACAAAATGATGTCTTATTCGTTTCTTTGTCGAACGTGCAATTTGGATTAAAAAAACCCGTTTTGTTCAAAAAAGTGCTGTTTGGTCAAAAAAGTGCCGTTTTGGTCGAAAAAAATGAAGTTTAGGTCGTTTTGGGTCGAAGTTGCGATTCGGGGCGCAAAATGCTATTTAGCTGGAACAATCATGTTTGGGTCGTGTTTGGATCGTAAATGGTGTTTGGTTCGTGTTAGGGTCGGAAAAAAAAAAATTTGCGTCAAAAAACGTAGTTTGGGTTGAGAAATCTTGTTCGGGTCTAAAAATGATGCTTGGGTCATGTTAGGGTGGAAACATGCTCTTCGGATCGGGAAAGATGATCTTTATGTTTGGGTAAAAAAAAATGCAGATTAGCTTTGGAAATTGGTATTTGGGTTTTAGTTTGAGTCAAAAATTCTGTTTGAGTTGCGACTGGGTCGAAAAATGGAGTTTGGGTAGAAATATGATATTTGGGTGAAAAAAATGTTGATTGGTTCGAAAAATTGCGTTCAGGTCAACGAATGATGTTTGAATATAGGAAATGCTTTTAGGGTCGAAGAAATGCCAGTGGGGTCGGAAAATGCAGCTTGGGTGGAAACAAATGCCTGTGGGTTCAACAAAATGCTCTTTGGTTAAGAAAACGCCTTTTTGGTTGGAAAAAAAATGATGTTTTGGTCGTTTCTTGGTCTAAAATGCAATTTGGACCCAAAAACTAGTTTTGTTCGAAAAAGTGCTGTTTAGCTCGAAAATATGGTGTCTAGGCAGCATTTTCTCTGAAAAAAGCTACCTTGGTCGAAAAATGATGTTCTGCTCCAGAAAATGCTGTTTGGATTGAAAAGACTCATTTCTGGTCTGGAAAGTGCCGTTTGTGTGATCGCCACCTGCTTTTTCTAAAAGCAGGAATAGGTTAGGTCGGATTTGATCGCCTACGTGGGGAGTTTGTGGGGTCTTCGCTCTGAGACACGAATATACCGTACACAGAGGTGAAAAACAGGTATCCTATTCTGCTTCCGGGGCTAGACTAAAGGAGTCTTTGGACAAAGGGGTGTGGATAGGGGGCGGCTAGTTGTGTTTAGCCGTCGGCCAGGGGGCGGCTAGCTAGGGTTAGCCGTCCAGGGTCTGGGTTGGTTTGGGCAGAACTTCGGTAGGAAATGGGTTTGGTTTTGGACAGAGGCTAAGCTAGGTTTAGCCCGGGTTTCTGGAGGGTGGGATGAGAGGGTATTTTATGTTGGGAATGGGTGTTTCTCTCACAAAAGGGGCTCTCTCTCTCTCTCTGTCTTGAGATTTCTAGTGGTGGAAGGGTTTGATCAAGTGAGGATGGTGGATTGGTGATTGAAGATTGTTGTGGATATTTGGTGATGTTGTATTTGGGCTTGGGACTCCTCTATTTATAGTAAAAGAGAGGCAGGAAAATATCCCGGGGGTAATGGAGTGGGTTGGCTTCGATTAGACCCCTCATTAATTCTCTGGTTCTTCTGTCAGAGACCAGGTGAAGGGCGGCTAGTTCCAACTAGCCGCCCAGGATGGGGCGGCTACTTCCTGGTAGCCGCCCCAATCATGACCTACCAAACGTTCCATCTCTGACAAGCGGTGGCTTGGGTCGGTTACTTGCTTTGATCCGGCCAAGAGAGGGCGGCTAAAGGTCATGACCCGCCGCAATGATCAGCATTTAATGCTGCTTTATGTCCCATCCTGGGGACTGGTCCAAAGTCGGCCAGAGGGCGGTCAGCGGGGCGACTAGTGTAAACTAGCCGCCCCTTTCCAGGGACTTGGGGTTTTTTTCAGGGTTATGGTAGGTTTAGGGTTTAGGTTTAGGGCTAGGGTTTAGGGTTAGGGCTGGATTAGGGTTTCCGGTTTAGGTCAAGGCTAGGGTTTAGGTTTTCCGGTTTAGGTCAAGGCTAGGGTTTAGGGTTTCCGGCTTAGGTCAAGGCTAGGGTTTAGGGTTTCCGGTTTTAGGTCAAGGCTAGGGTTTCCGGTTTTAGGTCAAGGCTTCCGGTTTCCCGAACTTTGGTTCTCTATTGGATGTCCAAATGTGGGATATTTCCGTGTGTTACTTGAAGTATTTTTGTCTCTCTGGACGATCAAAATTGGGGTATCTACACACTCGTATTAACACTAGGTCAAAATGAGGAGTTACCTAGACCTGCATATGTCCCAAAACTGGCTCTGGCACTATACAAACACTTCTAGAGGGGAAGCACGAAAAGAACCGGGGTGAAAAATAGAAGAACCCCCCCCCTCAAACCAAAAAAAAAAAAAAGTAGGCAATGAGAGGCCAACAAAAGAAAAATAACACCCAAGTGAACGGGTTAAACTCTCTATTTTAGCAGGCTTTCACGCCTTTACGCACTGTATACGCTAGACAACGGCTATATCAGTACAGATCCAAACAACGGATTGTACTTTCCACCCAAAATAAAGAAGTGATAAAAAGAAGAAAGCCAGAGGGACCTAGAAAGTAAATTGCCCAAAAGGACAATTCTAAAATATTGCCCGAAAGGAAGATATTACTCTTACCCCGTCTCCCCCCCCCTTTTTTATTTTCGCAATGGGATTCAAAATTGGACTATGTCTATCGGGAAAGGCGAAATTTCGATCAAAGGTAGATCATTTCCAAGTTTACAAATTACACACACTCACGTGAGTTCACTTAGAAACTTGCCTATCCAAAGGAAGCTTATCTAATTTGACTCCTGGTACACTCATGGATTTTTCAGCATGTTTAGAATAATACGATCAAGCATTTGAGAACTATGAACCTAGAAAAACCGGCACCTAAGGCCAATGCCTTTCAAAAACTACCCTGGTTTGGACATAGGTGACCACAAGGGCTCCCCCATGGGAACTTGATGGTATCTTTTACTTCAGAAAGTCGAAAACGTTACCCACTCACGTAAAAGGCCATTGAAAAATTAAAATGCTTACTTATGCCACAATACTTACGCATAAGTTCGCATTTTCCTTTTCCAAAGCACCTAGGCATTCGATTATCTTGAAATATTAAAATTGACCCCCCATACCAATGATAAGATTACCCCCACCTACATTCATTCTACGCCCTTCCGCACATGCTTGAGAGAAAATTGTCCTACTTTCACACGCACTTAAAAGTTTTTCGCTCACGCACTTGGAATCCCTTCCTTGCATACTAAAGCATGGTTTCCCGCACTTTACTTTCTCACATTATCTTTTCATTTACCTTAAGATGGATTGTAGCCCTTGACAATTCAAGCAACAAAGAGCTCAAAATTCAGTGTAGGGACGCAATCCAGACAGATTTGACACTTCGGTCAGGCTCAAGCGGAAGAAGGTCAAGGTCCGCTTCGGTCATGGAGCCCCCTCCAACCAATTTCCCCCTCATAGTCGCCTCCCAGAGATGGACTTGCTGCATATCTCTGTCTCTCCTCTCCAATCTCCGTCAGAGGCAACTCTCTGTCCCTCTAGACCGATCCTCGACAGCCCTCAACCTCTCCTCCAACTCCCGTGCCCTCGCCTCTGATGCCCTGAGCGCCTCCCGATCCCTATCCCCGGCCGCCTGGGGAGAACGAACCAAGTCCCCCATCAAACCTCCGGGAACACCCGTCGAAGCCTCCAACTCCGACACCCTCATTGGGAGGGAGTCCCTCTCACGGCCTAGGGTAATGAAACCCTCCTCTCTCGAAGCCATCATGGACCTCAGCCGGTCCGTCTCCTCCTCAGCTCGAGAAGCCCTACCCCTCGCCTGGCCCAACTCCATCCATATGGCCGTCATTTCATTCCGGGCCGCATCTAGCTCCCTCGTCGGCTCGAGCTCTCGCTCGGAAGCCATGGAAGGAGGAGGGGCGGAAGAAGAAGTAGCGCCGTCGGCCCTCACTCTCGACAGAGCATCCACCTGAGCCTGCTTACTATCCCACTGTGATTAACTTATTCACAAGCATGCCTATTTAAAACACACATATACGAGTATAATACACATATACAACTTGTTCATACCACCAAAACACATGCATATACACCAAAAATAAAAAGGCAAAGACTAAAAGGTTAGGAACATACCACGGCCCGTGTGGACCCAGGAGCGTCCACCTCGGCCTCATCGGGGTTGTCCATCACGTCGTCATCCCCATCCTCTTCATCCTCCTCAAACACGGCCTCCTTGGCCTCAGCCTCAACGCCCACCGGTCGATCCCCACGCCTTCTCTTGCATGTATAGCCTATCATACTTCCCCCTACCTCCGGGACAGCCCCTGAAGGCAAATCCCTGACCTCACCCACGCCGATGTCTGCCGGCGACACCTCCGTCGTACCCGTATCCTCTCCCACGGCCTCGACCTCTGGCCTATCACTCTCCGATGATGAAGAGCTCGGGCTACGCTCTCCACGAGCCACCCGTGGTCGTTTTCCCCTCGAAACGATCGCCTTCGACCTCGTCATCTTCCTTGATTTAAAAAGAAAAAGGAGAACCCAAACCTAGGGTTTCAAAATCAAGAGAAAGAGAAAGATTGAGGTCGAAATGGAGGAAAGAAAGGCAAAGAAATTAGAGTTTTTGAGTTTGAAACCGAAGAGAATAAGAGAGGAGGGAAGAGAAACCGTTTTTGAAACGTATGGAGAGAGAGAGGGTCTTTTCGGTTATAAGGGACCCAGTCTAGGGGCGGCTACATACGAGTAGCCGCCCCATCTCGGGCGGCTAGTTACAACTAGCCGCCCCTCCCAGTTTCTCCATTTTCATTAAAAACCCCTTTCCAATCTCTTTTTTTTTCAACCCTAAATTTCAAGGTTCTCCATACCAAACAGCCATGTATTGGTATATTTCCAGACACTACTTGACCAAACACGACTTTCCTGAAGTTTTGCCACACTTTCAATAACATTCAAATTCGAATTTCTTCAGTTCTGGTTCTTTTCCAGAGTTCTTATCCTTTGGATGATCCAATTCACCCAACTCAACTTTTACTTGCTTTCTGTCGGCGATATCCCCTCCTTGCTGAGTTTTCCCAAGCACGGGAACGGTAGGCACGAGGAAACTGACGTTGGGCTGCTCCGCGCACGATAGCTAAGAACCCCGACCGCGGGTTGGATCACTCACCATTTACTTTTCCCCGCCTTCCACCTGGATCAACCTTTCAGTTAAAAATTCTAAGTCAAGACCTAGCCTCTGACAGTCTAAATCAACTCCCCGAATAGTACTGTTCGTATCGGCATAACTTCTTGAAGGTCAGGCCGACCAAAATAGGGGTCTCTTTCCTTGTCATCGGTCGAAGTCTTTCCTGCTTCGCACAAAGACTCCGTCCGATGAGGGACAATTGTAGATACCCCAATTTTGACCGTCCAGAGAGACAGAAATACTTCAAGTAACACCCGAAAATATCCCACATTTGGACCTATAGTAGAGAACCGAAGTCCAGGAAACCGGAAACCCTAACCCTAGCCCTAAGCTTAAACCAGAAAACCAAAAACCCAAAAACCCTAAATCCCTGGCAAGGGCCGGCTAGACCTAACTAACCGCCCCATACCAGGCGGCTAGTTAGCATTTGCCGCCCTTCACCTGGTCCTGACACAAGAACCAGAGAATTAATGAGGGGTCTAATCACACACACTATTAGCCAAGTCACTCCATTACCCCCTGGACATTCCCCTGCCTCTCTTTTACTATAAATAGAGGAGGTCCCAAGCCTTTAAACCCATCATCAATCCAAAATCAACATCCACAATCGAAAAGACACCAATACACAACCCACAATTCACATTCCCTTTCCCCACTAGAAATCCCAAGAGAGAGAGAGAGAGAGAGAGCCCCTTTTGTGAGAGAAATACCCATTTCCCTACATAAAATACCCTCTCATTCCTCCCTCCAGAAACCCGGGCTAAGCCTAGCTTAGCCTCTGTCCAAAACCAAACCCATTTCCTACCGAAGTTCTACCCAAACCAGACCAGGCCCCGGACGGCTAAACCCTAGTAGCCGCCCATCACCAGATGGCTTGATCCCACTAGCCGCCCTCCTGTACACACCCCATTTGCACCCCTATGTCCCAAGACTCCTTTAGTCAGGCCCCGGAAGCAGAATAGGATTATCTGTTTTTCACCTCTGTGTACGGTATATCCGTGTCTCAGAGCGGAGACCCCACAAACTCCCCACGTAGGCGATCAAATCCAACCCGACCTTTTCCTGCTTTTAGAAAAAGCAAGTGGCGATCACACAAACCCTGGAATCCTCTTGAGACGCTATCGGGCACCTCGACCATGAACGACACCCCTCACCCTTCCGAGAAGACGATCCGACCGAACCCGCCAGGGCACACATCCGATCCGAATCCCCGAAGAACTCCCACACACGCACGTGCACCCGCGCACCGCCGGGATCCTTTCCGACAGCACCGACACCTCGGAGGCTTTCGACGATACCGACAAATCTGGCGATCACGGTGGGACCTCCCTCGTGAAAAACAACAAAAGGTAATCCTCTTCTGCCCCCTTTTACAAGCTTGACTAGAATGCTATCAACCCTCTAGGAACGTTAGAGTTTCCCACCCCTCGAATCAGATCCTCCACTACTTCGCATCACTGCATCATTTACTGCTTTGTAAGCCGCACACCGCTGCGCAATCCTTTACTGCTTTGTAAGCCGCACACAGCTGCGTAATTCTTTACTGCTTTGTAAGCCGCACACCACTACACAATCCTTTACCGCTTTATTTACTGCTTTATATCAGCATTCGTTCCCTTAAATCATTTCACACGCATCATGGAATCCCGCATAGAGGAGGAGATACTAGAGGAAAGAACCCACCAAGAGGGTTAGGCCACACAATTCCTGACCCATCTAGAGGAAAAGATGGCCAGTTTAGGAAACCAATCCGTAGAGGAGATGTTTCATGACCTTGCCGACTACCGCCAGGTCAAAACCCTAAGACAGGAGGCCCGTGTCGAAACCCCTAAGGCCATTTCCAAAATCCCGTCTAGACCCAGCCACTCGGTCAATCCAAGCATCTTTTAGTTCACCCCCCTTTCCCCCGCGAATCCAATATTCCCAGGCGTTTTCACCCCAGGCCCTTACCAGCCACCCTAAACTCAGGACCGCTAGGCAGCCCTCCCAGGGGAGAAACACTGGATGAAACCATCCGGAGAATCCTCGCTAGGCCCCCAAACACATGTCCCTACATAACCTGAGACAAATCCCGTTAGTCGACCTACCAGAGGGATTCAAAATCCCCAAATTCCGCCGGTATAACGGTCGTGGAGACCCAGACATTCATTTAACTGCCTTTTATCTAGACGCACGCCCGTTTCTAGATAATCAATCTCTGCTAGTCTTCCTCTTCCTGAAATCATTGGAAGGAGAAGCACTACAATGGTTCTCCACCCTCCCTGTAGATCACTTGTCGAATTTCTCGGCTGTAAGCGAGAAGTTTTTGGGCCGCTATGGTTACCAGAGGATTAGAACCCCCTCTATTTCAGATTTAACCGTAGAGAGAATGAGGCCTAGGGAGGAATTTGAACAATACGTGTCTCGGTGGCGCACACTTGTCCACTGAACCGGCCTGCAACTCACACAATGTCAAGAAATTGACATGATGTTACAGAGCCTGAGTCCAGAGCTTCGTACGAGCCTTTCGTACGGAGACTGTACTACGTATCAGCTTCTAATTGATCGCCACAACAGGATTTCCCGTTGTGCAGCCCCAGTAGTCCAAACCCAGTCCCCACCTATCAGCCATAGGGTTGGACAACCGCCTTGTAAGGCACAAACCCCCATGGTAGAGGGGATTATTACACAAGTATCGGCACTCTACCCGAACGGAGCATGAGTTCCTGATCGAGGAACGGCTCCGAGATAGTACACGTCCGGTTCATCCGGATATGCGCCGCCTCGGCCAATCAAGCAAAACTTCACTACTCGATCAGTACCCGTCCCCGTGCCGACACAACAAAACCCGGTAATCCAAAATTCCCCGGTCCAAAGCTCTGTAATTTCAAGACAAGGCCAGCCTAGGACCCCTTTCTATTCCACCTTCCTAAGAAGTCAGAACCTAAATCCTAGACAGCCCACCCAAAATACTTATAATGAGGTCTCCCCTCCGACATCCTATGATCAGAGACGAATGGAAAAGAGGGACTCTGACCCTCCCCTCCCAGAAACACTAACTATCATTTTTAGGTTACTAATGGCCACAAATAGTATCTACCTCCCAGCTGCTAAACCTGCACTCCCCGGGGCCAGCAGACTGCGTTACTGTCAATACAACCAACAACATGGTCATACCGTAGAACAATGCATTGTTTTTCAGGATTTTATTTATGATTTAAATGATGACAGGCGCCTTGATTGGGCCATGATCAAAATCCACTTAAACCAGGGCATTTCTAGAGCCTCCAAGCCAATTGGCATTATTATTGACCCATTGCCAAGTCACAACCAAGCATCCACATCTGGAGCCCACATGGTAAACATGGTCAGAAGAGGGAGACTGCCATCACCACAACCAAGCAGTTCAGAAGACGTCACTGATGACAGTCTGTCCGAAGAATCCGAGGAGGAAGAGCAGAACGAGCCCTTCCAGCTGAACCTCGACAATCATGACCTTGCCATACTCTATGGTGAAGAAGAAGATGCAGTTCTCGCCCTTCCCGCAGTCATCAACATCGAGTCCGACGAAGAAGAAGAGCCATTTGAGGAGATCCCTGAATGAGCTAGCGAAGGACCCGAAGGAGGGGAATGTACATCGGATGATCTGCATCCGGATGACAACGGGTCCTCCAAGAGTACCGACAATGTTGACGGCCCCCGCTGCCCAATGACCATTTCGTTCACTGACCAAGACCTCCTGGATCCCAGACTGCGAGTCTACCCCCTACACATCCACGGACGACTTCAAATGTTGTGGCTAAACAACATCGTCGTGGATCCAGGGTCAGGAATGAACATAATGACGTGCTCCACCTACCAAAAGATACCCAGACTAGGCCGTCCTCCTGTCCAACCGGCCCACCATACTATTCAAGCTTTCAACCATACCGGGAAGACTCTCCGCGGCCCCGGAACATTCGAGCTGTCCGTCGGCTCTCTTATCTGTGAAATAGTCTGCTTCGTGGCCGACATCGACACAAGGTACCCATTGATGTTAGGGCAACCATGGTTAGACAACATCCAAGCTATCTGTTCCCCCCGGCACCAATGCATTCGACTGCTCTTCTTGAGTCATATCCTGACAATCTGGGGAGAGGCGCGCCTCCAGTACGAAAATGAGAACAACTGGGCGATACATAATATGTTCACACTAGCCCTGCGACCGGGGAACGAGGATGAAGGTGGTAGCCCACCTGGGTCCCCTTACGACAACAACTATCCCTCAGAAGAAACAGCCAGGACCCTGCATCCACCAAGCGATCTTACGGAACCCAACTCGATCACCTTCCTCCCCCATGAAGTCGCAAAAGCCGGAGCACGCTCCGCACCCCTCGCGATCACTGCCATACTCGGAGGGAGGGAATTCCGGCACATTCTCATCGATACGGGAGCAGAAACTAACGTTCTTACATATTCCGCCTACCAAAAGCTAGAAGGCCGGGTTTCCAGATTGGAGCCATCGGACGAATACATTTATGCCTTCGATAGCACACGTAAGAACGCTTGCGGGCTGGTCACGCTCCCACTAATGATCGGCCCGGTCTCCACCATCGTCAACTGCATGGTAATGAACATTCAATCACCCCACCCTCTGATTGTTGGGAGGACATGGCTCAACAACATTGAAGCCGTCTCATCCACCCGACACCAATGCCTTCGCTTCCCGTACCGCGGAAAAGTAGTATCCATATGGGGAGAAGCACGCTTTAATGAGACACGGGCCCGGAATTGGAGCGTCTGTGCCTTGCGCATCCGGCTAGAGGTGCTCGCATGTTGGCAGCCAGGCTCCACCGACGAAGAACTGCTCCATCAAGGAAGGCCCTTGAAGAGACTCAGGGAAGAAGAGTTCGGGAATAGGGGACCCCCACCGGACATCAGCCGGCCGACCAAAAGAAGCTGACTCGAGGAAACAATACGAATCCAAGAACCAGGTACTGATCCCCCCACGTAAGCTTTCATATCCTGTACGTATTTGTTTACAGCTTTTCCTAAAAATCTAAAATCAAACAAAAATATTTGTTTACCAGCTTTTCGCTTTTATCACCCTATACATGTTTATTTACACGCTTTCCAACAAAAAAAAAGAAATCAAAATCCAAAAATACATGCCAATCAGCTCTCATTCCCCAACCTTGAACATAACTATTTCCAGCTTTAATTACATGTTTTTCATCAAAACAAAAATGTTATCTAACTGTCATTACATGTTTTCTAAACCACGAAAATATTTTTACAAACTTTCTTTACATACTTTCTAGACAACGAAAATATTTCACGAGCTTTCCTTACATTATTTTCAAAACAACGAAAATATTTGCAAACTACATTTCCACACTCTTCTTCACGACGAAAATGTTTTCCAAATCTGTGCTTCTTCAAAACTAAATGTTTTAACAAAACCATATTTCCATGATTTCCGCCAAAAACATTTTTAAAAACTGTCTTTCCATGCTTTCCTTCTAAAAACAAAATTGTTTTTCAAACTTTATCTCCATTCCTTTTTCAAAAGTATATCTATCCGCCAACGCAGGCCCCTTTTTCAAAAACCGTAAGTAGGCATCTGTCTCCACACTTTCGAAAACATAAAATATCAAAAAAATATACTACGCCTCGAGCTACTAGACGAGAAAAGATTAAGAGCGGCAGACCATGCCCAGGCCTACCAAAGAAGGGTGGCAAGGGCGTCTGAAAAGAAGGTAATAAAAAGAAAATTTGAAATCGGGGAACTAGTACTTAAGCAAATCATGCCATCAAGACAGCCTCACCCAAGAGGGAAGTTGCAACCCACATGGGAGGGACCCTATGTGATCACCCATGCCTATTCCGGGAATGCCTACCGCTTGGTAGATGCCGAAGGAGTCGAGGTTTCAGGTTTGTGGAATACACTTTATCTAAAGAAATTCCATGCACGAATAGCTTTCAATACTTGAGAATTATTATTCTTTCTTCTTGCGATTTCCAGCGTTTAGTACTTGATGATAGAACTATAAGACTCTCAAAGATAAACTCGTATCTATTTGAACACATCTCCGCCAAATCATGCCACTTCCTTCACACACGTATGACTAGGACTAGATTTACCTGATGGAAGAGAAATTGCCTACCCCGTAGACTGGGACAATTTAAAACCCCCAAAGCAAAACCTCCCTTATTTCCTCCCCACTCGTATTAACCCTAGGTCAAAATGAGGAGTTACCTAGACCTGGCATATGTCCCAAAACTGGCTCTGGCTACAAACACTTCTAGAGGGGAAGCATGAAAAGAATCGGGGTGAAAAACAGAAGAGCCCCCCCCCCCTCAAATAAAAAAAATCAGGCAATGAGAGGCCAACAAAAGAAAAATAACACCCAAGTGAACGAGTTAAACTCTCTACTGTAGCAGGCTTTCACGCCTTTACGCACGGTATACGCTAGACAACGCCTATATCAGTACAGATCTAAACAACGGACAGTACTTTCCACCCAAAATAAAGAAGTGATAAAAAGAAGAAAGCCAGAGGGACCTAAAAAGTAGGACATATGCTAGACAAAGACAATTCTAAAATATTGCCCGAAAGGAAGATATTACTCATACCCCATTCCCCCCCCTTTTTTTATTTTCACAATGCGATTCAAATTAGGACTATGTCTACCGGGAAAGGCGAAATTTTGACCAAAGGTAGATCATTTCCAGGTTTACAATTTACACACACTCACATGAGTTCACTTAGAAACTTGCCTGTCCAAAGGAAGCTTATCTAACTTGACTCCTGGTACACTCATGGATTTTTCAGCATGTTTAGAATAATACGATCAAGCATTTGAGAACCATGAACCTAGAAAAACCGGCACCTAAGGCCTATACCTTTCAAATACAACCCTGATTTGGACATAGGCGACCACAAGGGCTCCTCCACAGGGACTTGATGGTATCTTTTACTTAATAAGATCGAGACCATTGCCCTCTCACATGAAAGGAAAACCATTGAAGAATTAAAATGCCCACTTATGCCACAATACTTACTCATAAGTTCGCATTTTCCTTTTCCAAAGCACCTAGGCTTTCGATTCTCTTGAAATATTAAAATTGACCCCCCATACCAATGATAAGATTACCCCCACCTACATTCATTCTACGCCCTTCCGCACATGCTTGAGAGAAAATTGTCCTACTTTCACACGCACTTAAAAGTTTTTCGCTCACGCACTTGGAATCCCTTCCTTGCATACTAAAGCATGGTTTCCCGCACTTTCCTTTCTCGCATTCTAATTTTCATCTTACCTTAAGATGGATCGTAGCCCTTGACAGTTCAAGCAAGAAGGGATCGAAAGTCAGTGCAGGGGCGCAATCCGGACAGATTTAACACTTGGTCCATGGAAAGGATGTTTTTATAGGTCTCAAAAGTCAAAACGGTCACGAAGGCTTCCAGTAGCAGCAGACAGGAGCAGCAAGTCCAAAAGAATTGTCCCAGGCAAGGGGCGGCTAAACCCGACTAGCCACCCCTCACCAGACGGCTAGACACAACTAGCCGCCCCAGCCATGGTTTTAGGTAAGCATGTCCCAGGAAGGGGGCGGCTAAACCTAACTAGCCGCCCCTCACTGGTGCCCAAAAAACTTGCTGTCAGTCCCACTTTTCAACTCTTCGACTCCTTTGATACCTATAGAAAACATTCTCCCCTGAAACCTGTGCACACACATTTCATACATTCATACGCACATAAAAACAGTATAACTACGAATGAAACAACCACTAAAACAAAAATCATACACCAAACCATGCACCCATTCATCCTTTCATCCACCCATACAACCTTATAAAAACTATTCCACATACGCGACCAAACTAAAACCAATAAACCAAGTTTAAAACAGCCATGGTTGTTCATAAACCAAAGAAAGAAAGGGAAAATTGTTTAAGAAAAGGTAAACCTACAATCAAAATAAAATAAAAATCCATCGGGCGCTTCCATCGAAGTCTTGAGCCATACTCCACCAAAATTCACCTGAGTCAAAATAAAAGAAGAAAAGCATGAATTCCTCACATATATACCATTCTTCTACCTAAAACCAAGACACAAAGAAGCTATACCTCGGCGTATCGTCATCCGCTGGAGGCTGAGTAGGAGGAACATCCTGACTTGGTTGAGAAGGGAGCGGTGGCGAATGAGAAGATTGAACCTCTGGAGCATCAGGAGCGGCAGGAGTCTCTTGAACCGAAGACGCAACCCTCGCGTATATCCCACGACTCCGAGACACCGAAGGACGAGAAGCATGGCTAAAGGTGGCCTCAGCAGCCAAGGAAGCCGAGAGAGAATGGTCAGGCTCAAGCGGAAAAAGGTCAAGGTCCATCTCGGTCATGGAGCCCCCTCCAACCAATTTCCCCCTCATAGTCGCCTCCCAGAGATGAACCTGCTGCATATCTCTGTCTCTCCTCTCCAATCTCTGTCGGAGACGACTCTCTGTCCCTCTAAACCGATCCTCGACAGCCCTCAACCTCTCCTCCAACTCCCGTGCCCTCGCCTCTGATGCCCTGAGCGCTTCTCGATCCTTATCCCCGGCCGCCTGGAGAGAACGAACCAAGTCCCCCATCAAACCTCCAGGAATGCCCGCCGAAGCCTCCAACTCCGACACCCTCATCTGGAGGGAGTTCCTCTCACGGCCTAGGGTAATGAAACCCTCCTCTCTCAAAGCTATCATGAACCTCAGCCAGTCCGTCTCCTCTTCAGCTCGAGAAGCCCTACCCCTCACCTGGCCCAACTCCATCCGTATGGCTGTCAATTCATTCCGGGCCGCATCTAGGTCCCTCATCAGCTCGAGCTCTCGCTCGAAAGCCATGGAAGGAGGAGGGGCAGAAGAAGGAGAAGCACCATCGGCCCTCACTCTCGACAGAGCATCCACCTGAGCCTCGAGGACCCGGACCTGGTCCTGCAATCGTCTCCGTTGCACCCGCAACGCCTCTATCTGCCTGGCCCGCGCTTGGAGGTGCTCATTGGCGGTCTTGAGCCTCTTCTCCATCTCATTCAACTCAACCTGCAAAAACAAATACCATTAAGAAATTATTCAAGCGAAGGAAAACGGAGAGGAAGAGATGGATTTTTCAACTTACGTGAGTATCCGGGATCTCCTCCTCCATCGTCCCGAGGATACCCGCATACTCCTGACGATACCAAGCCAGGTACTCGTCACTCGAAGTCACCTCAGGACGACGCTCCACCAAGACGCCTCGGCCCATCCATTCCGCCACATACGTAGCGTAATTCATCGGGAGGTTCGTGTCCCGAGGAATCCCAGCCACCGGAATCGAGGGGCGCCGCGGCAGAGGATTGGGCACCCACTGATGATAGCCAAGCTGGCGGATGACCCGGCTGATCGCATGAAACACGACCTCGTTGAAGTAGATCAACCAGACGTCTCGTGCCAGAGTCTCGAGAACCTCCTCCGGATAAGGCCTCCACGTCATCTAAAAAACATCAAAGATAGGAAGAGCGCTTAGTCAAAAGAAAACCAAATACAAGCTAAGGAAACTCGAAGAAAAACTTATACCTCTTCCTCCGACAAGGCGCGGAAGGCCTCCCGGAATTGGGCGAGGCGGTGCAAGCGGGAAGATTCCTGGGGTTCCCATCTCATAGCCCAAGGGAGGGCATTATCAAACGGAGCCAAAGTCGGGTGATCGATGGTGAAATGCTCGTACCGGGAGATCTAGCAAAGCAAGAGGAAAATTATCATGATCAAAGTGAGCTAAACCAAGAAAAAACATTTACCACTTACACATACCTGAAGAAATGGCGCGAAGCCACCAAGATTCTTTCCCCCGGCCCTCTTGACTTTCTTCGAGAGCTCCGCAAAGAGATGGGCGAGCATCGCTGCTCCCCAGGCATTGCGTCCCATGCTCTCCAGGTCCCTCATCAGCAAGAGAGAGTGAGAGGAAACCTTATCAGAGGCCGTCAAAAAGAGGACCCGGCCGAAGAAGTAAAGAAAGAACGCCCTCAACTCCCTCTGTGCCCTCTGTGGGCACGCGGCCGCCTCTGTCGCCTTGATCATCGCCCGCCCCCTCTCGAAGCTAGCTGCAGCTTCGCCCTTCTGACGCTCCATAAAAGAACTGAGGCCATACTGCCCCGAAAGCCTCCCCAAAGGGATCCGGTTCAGCGTCCGCTCCCGCTCCACGAACTCCCATTCCCCGATCAACTCTCGAAACAGCCCCCTATAATCCGCAAGGGTGGCCGCAATCACCGCTTCCCCTAAGACCGGAAGGCCGGTAATCCGATGGACGTCCTCAAGGGTCGGCATAACGGCGCCAGTAGGGAGGATGAACGTGCAACTCTCCAAGTCCCATCTCTCCGCCAATGCCTCCACATATGGGCGATGGACGTGGAACGGCTCAATCAGAAAGAAGGAACGGAAGCCCGCTCCGTCCACTAAACTCCTCTCCTCCTGCCCCAAGGCATCATACCACCGCTTCATCCCTTGCCAAAGGGCCCGGATGCGACTCGGCCGCTACGAAACGAACGAAAATGGGTTAGTCCAAAGCGATCGAGAGGTACTGATCCAATTCTAAACGAACTCATTTTCTAGAAACCATGCTTAGCACAATAAAACTCCTACACATTAAAATCCAAAAATAACAAAAAAAGGGCATGAAATATGAGACTTCATACGAAAATTTACCCTCCTTTATTTGCAAAACATACCTATAAGATCACATGCTTTACCCTCTTATCCCACCGTAGTCATTACTCGTATGCTTCATTTTCAAAATACCGCTTATCATGCTTATATATACTTTCCACGAACTAAGCATATGAAGGAACTTAGACCCATAAACATGCATGCATATACTCCCTCTTATACTCCCTCTTCTTCCACCATGGTCAAAATACACATAAAAAAACATACTTTGAAGATTACATACATACAAAACCATCACATACAAGCATACCAAGCTATTCCCTTTCCTTTCCTTTATATGCATACAACGAACATGGATGTATGTATGAAGAATTATCTCCTTTTCTTTCTACAACCCGTACCCGTTCACATGCGTACTATCCCACCGTGGTTAACTTATACACAAGCATGCCTATTTAACTTATACCCAGTGTAGATACCCCAATTTTGACCGTCCAGAGAGACAGAAAATACTTCAAGTAACACACGGAAATATCTCACATTTGGACATCTAAAAAGAGAACCAAAGTTCAGGAAGCCCTAAACCCTGACCCTGACCTAAACCGGAAACCCTAACCATAGCCCTGACCTAAACCAGAAACCCTAACCCTATCCCTAACCTAAACCGGAAACCTGAACCCTAGCCCTGACCCAAACCAGAAACCCTAACCCTAACCCTGACCTAAACCCCAACCCTAGCCCTAACCTAAACCTAAACCCCAAACCCTGGCCCCAAAACCAGAACCCCACCTAAGAAAAACCCTAAAACCCAAAAACCCTGAGTCCCTGGCAAGGGGCGGCTAGAACTAACTAGCCGCCCCATACCAGACGGCTAGTTAAAACTAGCCGTCCCCCTGGCCGACTTTGGTCCAGTCCCCTGGATGGGACATAAAGCAGTATTAAATGCTGATCATTGCGGCGGGTCATGACGTTTAGCCGCCCAATCTTGGCCGGATCAACCCAAGTAACCGACCCAAGCCACCGCCTGTCAGAGATGGGACGTTTGGCAGGTTATGACAGGGGCGGCTACCAGGAAGTAGCCGCCCTTCACCTGGTCCTGACAGAAGAACCAGAGAATTAATGAGGGGTCTAATCGAAGCCAACCCACTCCATTACCCCCTGGATCTTCCCCTGCCTCTCTTTTACTATAAATAGAGGAAGTCCCAAGCCCTTAAACAACAACCATTGAACACCAACATCCCACAATTCACAACACAATTAACAACACAATTCACATTCCCTTTCCCCACTAGAAATCCCAAGAGAGAGAGAGAGAGAGCCTCTCTTTTATTTAGGGAAATACCCATTTCCCTACATAAAATACCCTCTCATCCCACCCTCCAGAAACCCGGGCTAAACCTATTTTAGCCCTTGTCCAAAACCAAACCCATTTCCTACCGAAGTTCTGCCCAAACCAGACCAGGCCCTGGACGGCTAAAACCTATTAGCCGCCCCTGACCAGACAGCTCAAACACACTAGCCGCCCCTCCCCCCCCCCCTATACACACCCCACTTACACCCCCTATGTCCCAAAACTCCTTTAGTAAAGCCCCGGAAGCAGAATAGGATTATCTGTTTTTCACCTCTGTGTACGGTATATCCATGTCTCAAAGCGGAGACCCCACAAACTCCCCACGTAGGCGATAAAATCCAACACAACCTTTTCCTGCTTTTTTTAGAAAAGCAGGTGGCGATCACACATACCCCCCTGAATCCTCTTGAGATGCTATCGGGCGCCTCGACCAGGAACGACACCCCTCACCCTTCTGAGAAGACGATCCGACCAAGCCCGCCATGGCACGCATCTGATCCGAATCCCCGAAGAACCCCCACACACGCACGCGCACACCGCGCACCGCCGGGACCCCTTCCGAAAGCACCGACACCACGCCACATCGGATCCCTTCCCGACGACACCGACAAATATGGCGATCACGGTGGGACCTCCCTCGTGAAAAACAACAATAGGTAATCCCCTTCTGCCCCCTTTTACAAGCTTGGCTAGAATGCTATCAACCCTCTCGGAAGGTTAGAGTTTCCCACCCCTCGAATCAGTTCCTCCACTTATTCACATCACAACATCATTTACTGCTTTGTAAGCCGCACACCGCTGCGCAATCCTTTACTGCTTTGTAAGCCGCACACCGCTGCGCAATCCCTTACTGCTTTGTAAGCCGCACACCGCTGCGCAATCCTTTACCGCTTTATTTACTGCTTTATATCTGCATTTGTTCCCTTAAATCATTTAACACGCATCATGGAATCCCGCATAGAGGAGGAGATACTAGAGAAAAGAATCCACCAAGAGGGTCAGGCCACGCAATTCCTAACCCATCTAAAGGAAAAGATGGCCATTCCAGGATACCAATCCGTAGAGGACATGTTTCATGACCTCACCGACTACCGCCAGGTCAAAACCCTAAGACAGGAGGCCCTTGTCGAAACCCCTAAGGTCATTCCCAAGACCCCATTCACACCCAGTCACTCGGTCAACCCGAGCATCTTTTCGTTCACCCCCCTTTCCCCCGTGAATCCAATATTCCCAACCGTTTCCACCCCAAACCCGGGACCGCTAGGCAGCCCTCCCAGGGGAGAAACACTGGATGAAACCATCCGGAGAATCCTCTCCGAGACTGGTCCCTCAGCCCCCAAACACATGTCTCTACATAACCTGAGACAAATCCCGTCAGTCCACCTACCAGAGGGAATCAAATCCCCAAATTCCGCCGGTATAACGGTCTTGGAGACCCAAACATCCATTTAACTGCCTTTTATCTAGACGCATGCCCGTTTCTAGATAATCAACCTCTGCTAGTCTTCCTCTTCCAGAAATCATTGGAAGGAGATGCACTACAATGGTTCTCCACCCTCCCTGTAGATCACTTGTCGAATTTCTCGGCGTAAGCGAGAAGTCTTGGGCCGCTATGGTTACCAGAGGATTAGAACCCCCTCTATTTCGGATTTAACCGTAGAGAGAATGAGGCCTAGGGAGGAATTCGAACAATACGTGTCTCGGTGGCACACACTTGTTCACCGAACCGGCCTGCAACTCACAGAATGTCAAGAAATTGACATGATGTTACAGAGGCTGAGTCCAGAGCTTCATACGAGCCTTTCGTATGGAGACTATACTATGTATCAGCTTCTAATTGACCGCCACAATAGGATTTCCTATTGTGCAACCCTAGCAGTACAAACCCAGGCCCACCTATCAGCCATAGGGTTGGACAACCGCCTCGTAAGGCACAAACCCCCACGGTAGAGGGGATTATTACACAAGTATCGGCACTCTACCCGAACGGAGCATGAATTCTTGATCGAGGAACGGCTCAGAGACAGTACACGTCCGGTTCATCTAGGTATGCGCCGCCACGACCAATCAACCAAAACTTCACTACTCGATCAGTACCCGTCCCCATGCCGCCACAACAAAACCCGGTAATCCAAAGTTCCCAGGTCCAAAGCCCTGTAATTTCAAGACAAGGCCAGCCTAGGACCCCTTTTTATTCCAGCTTCTTAAGAAGTCAGAACCTAAGTCCTAGGCAGCCCTCCCAAAATACTTATAATGAGGTATCCCCTCCGACATCCTTTGATCAGAGACGAATGGGAAAGTGGGACTCTTACCCTCCCCCCCCAAAAACACTAACTAGGATTTCTAGGGTACTAATGGACACGAATAGTATCTCCCTCCCAGCTGCTAAACCTCCACTCCCCGGAGCCAGCAGACTGTGTTACTGTCAATACCACCAACAACATGGTCATACCGTAGAACAATGCATTGTTTTTCGGGATTTTATTTATGATTTAAATGATGACAGGCGCCTTGATTGGGCCATGATCAAAAGCCACTTAAACCAGGGCAATTCTCGAGCCTCCAAGCCACTTGGCATTTTTAATGACCCATTGCCAGGTCACAACCAAGCATCCACATCTGGAGCCCACATGGTAAACATGGTCAGGAGAGGGAGACAACCATCACCACAACCAAGCACTTTAGAAGATGTCACTGACGACAGTCTGTCTGAAGAATCCTAGGAGGAAGAGCAGAACGAGCCCTTCCAGCTGAACCTCGACAATCATGACCTTGCCATACTCTATGGCAAAGAAGAAGATGCAGTTCTCGCCCTTCCCGCAGTCATCAACATCGAGTCCGACGAAAGCGGACTAGAAAACCCGGGAGGAGACGAAGAAGAAGAGCCATTTGAGGAGATCCCCGAAGGAGCTAGCGAAGGACCCGAAGGAGGGGAATGTACGTCGGATGATCTGTATCCGGACGACAACGGGTCCTCCAAGAGTACCGAAACTGTCGACGGCCCCCACCGCCCAATGGCCATTTCGTTCACTGACCAAGACCTCCCGGATCCCAGACTGCGAGTCTACCCCCTACACATCCGTGGATGACTTCAAATGTTGTGGCTAAACAACATCTTCGTGGATCCAGGGTCAGGAATGCACATAATGACGTGCTCCACCTACAAAAAGATACCCGGACTAGGCCGTCCCCCCGTCCAACCGGCCCACCATACTATTCAAGCTTTCAACCATACCGGGAAGACTCTCTTGGTCCCCGGAACATTCGAGCTGTCCGTCGGCCCTCTTATTTGTGAAGAAGTCTGCTTCGTGGCCGACATCGACACAAGGTACCCATTGATGTTGGGGAGACCATGGTTAGACAGCATCCAAGCTATCCGTTCCCCCCGTCACCAATGCCTTCGATTGCCCTTCTTGAGTCATATTCTGACAGTCTGGGGAGAGGCGCGCCTCCAGTACGAGAACGAGAGCAACTGTGAGATACATAATATGTTCACACTAGCCCTACGACCGAGTAACGAGGATGAAAGTGGTAGTCCACCTGGGTCCCCTTATGACAACAACTATCCTTCAGAGGAAGCAACCAGGACCCTGCATCAACCAAGCGATCTTATGGAGCCCAACTCGATCATTTTCCTCCCCCATGAAGTCGCAAAAGCCGGAGCACGCTCCGCACCCCTCGCAATCACTGCCATACTCGGAGGGAGGGAATTCTTTCACGACCCAGGGCGGCCGTCCCCGAGACGTGGCAAGTATATATATGATATCAGTAATCCATACACGAAGTCAATAAATACACCAGTATGTCAAAGGCAATAAAACGAAACCAAGTGACTGACATCATACACATACAAAAATAGTGGAAGCAAAGACGACTATGTCGGTATTTCAAAGATATATTAACAGACTAGAGTACCAAATCATATTGTCCTGTGAGAGCTAATATATATACAACAAAAGACAACACCAACCCATACACAGTGCCCAAGCACAAGTAGAGATACATACAAGAAAACGGGGGATGCTGAAAGCCTCTCACGCGCGAGATATCTAACGTGAACGCTGTCTCCTACTGGAATCGCGTCTCAGGGAGCTCCTCCTTCGGATCCGGATCAGCGGCAACTGGAGAAAACATATGCGAGGGGTGAGCCACACGCTCAGTGAATGGAACAATTCAAGTACCACAATTCATATAACTTCAAACAATCATCGAGTCCCTCACCCTCACCCCCGCCTCGGGGTGACATAGGCTCCCTAGGAAAGAAGGTCGATTGTTCTACACCACTCGTCTTCCGGTAGTCTCTCCCGATGTGGCCCATACTACCTGGCAGCCTCCCAGCACCTCACAGGGTTCAGGCCTCTACTGGACTAGCCTCCCACGATCACTACCTCAGCCGTATGGGCACGCCAACACGCGTCATGAGTAGTATCTGGGAGGGCTCCTCACCAGACTCTGCTACGCTGGGTAGTCTCTACTCTGAGCCGACGAGGGAAGAACACTCGACCCCTGCGAATACGATCCCTTAGGATACGTCGTCATCGGTTAACAACCACCGATAAGCGCAACAAATTCTCATGAATTCCCTCCAGGGCGCATAACTCAGATGCGGGGAAGATATTTCATTCTAAGTGTCCATCACATAGCATGACCCCCTCTAGGTGGTCATACACTTACCTGATCTCATTAGGCGAGAAAATATGGCTTAAGCATGCATTTTAATTCTTACAAGAAATAAAGATTAATCATGGAAGCGCCTCAAGTTAATTAATATACAAGACATGATTATTACCTACGGCATGCTTCTACTTATGCCTCTTTATGTGATTAATTAGATTGGATTAGGTGGGGACATGCATAAATCAGGGTTATTCAAATAAGGAGACACGTTATCTAGCATGGACGGCTTTTATTCCTTATACATGGATGCATAATACCTAACATGCAACATCCGATCATGACATGGGTGCAGTCCTAGCAAAACAGGCATCTATATGAACATTTACACAATATTTGACGAGTTATATGCAGTTATGGTACCCCAGGGGAGGGCGATGCACTCCAACGTGCATCGAACGCCTCCTATTTGGGTTGGATTGATCCACTCACCGTAAACCGCGTCGTCGCGCGACCGCTCACCAAGATCTGCAAGGCAAGGCATCCCAAAAGGTGAGTTAAACTACTTAACAACACTTGAAATTTACAAGAAAAGTCAAAGACTCAGATATGCGCGCATACGGGCCCGCACGCATGCGAGTACGCGCGTACGCACGCCTATCCGAGCACCCCGACACCAACCCGAGTCCCCGGGCAGCCACACGCGTGGCCCCCGCACACACGCGCACGTGCACGCGTGCGTGCACGTGCCCCCGCCCCGCCTAGCCACGCGCCCAGACGCGCTGCCGAACCTCCCCCCGCGCGCGCGTACTGCGCGCCCGCCAGCGTCCGCGCAACCCGCGCGCACGCCTTGCGCGCTCCTGCGCGCCCGCCTGCACTCGCGGACAGACCCGCGCGCGCCCAGATGCGCCCGACTGCCCGCCTGCGCGCATACCTGTGCGCGCACGCGCGCGGACAGGCCCGCGCGCGCGCCCAGATGCTTTTAACCCCTCCCCCACCCTACACACTGACCCAAACACTTGCACAAGGGGTGCAAGGTCCCCTAGCATCCAACCAAACCCAAAGAATCAGAAAAATAAGAGGGGGAGAGCTCACCAAGGGAGGGGGGAGTGAAATGGGGAAAACCGGTGCCCTCCGCGAACCCGCAACTACCACAACCACCACCACCACTACCACCACCTCGCCAGCCTCTCCACAACCTCTATTTTTGCTGGAAAAACATGGAAAACAGGGGGGGGGGGTATGAGAAGGGCTTGAGGGGAAGAGTGAATCAATGGAACCTTGAAAGAGAACTACCTCTCCTTGTGCTCCTTCTTCTTCTTCTTCAATCCACACCAACACACACACACACTCTCACACACACACACAGCCAAAACAGAAAAAAAAAACAGAGGGGGAGAGAGTGTGAGAGAGGGAGAGAGAGCCAAAGAAAGATATCTACGACTACATACCCCTTAAAGAAGAGAAAAAAAAAAGAAATTCAAAAAGGGGGTGAGTTTAGCCTACCCTCACCCACTCACACACACAAATATCTCAACTTTGCTTAACCCTTAAGTAAATGGGGGTAAGCTTACCAAGAGTCACCATAACCACCAAAATATCTAACACTATTCCTCCCATAAAACCAGTAACGAAGAAAACCCGGATACGGTTCAGAACTGCATAATTTTCCAAACGTTACCGGAATTCGATGAAATTTTTATGGGTAGTAGAGAACGGTACCAGGACCCATAATATGCAGTTAGATTTTCAATCGGAGTTCTCTAGCTCACGCAGATGGCTAAAAAGCCAAAATTTTAGCGGTTCCGATCGAAAAATAAAATTTCAAAAATGGCCAGAATTGACCCAAAGGTTACCCATAGGCTAAAAAGTGACATATATATAACATTCTTCCCCCCTTAGGAAATTTTGTCCACAAAATTTAATACAAAAACATCTAAGAAGGAAAAAGATGTGGATATGCGTCACGCATGGCGTCCTCGCGCTCCCAAGTGGCCTCGGCACCAGAACGGTGCTGCCATCGCACCTTAACCAACTGGACGGTCTTGGTGCGGAGCCTCTTCTCGCGCCGGTCCAGGATCTCGATCGGCTGCTCCACGAATGACAAGTCCGGCTCGAAGACAAGCGGCTCGAACGGGATGACGTGGGCAGGATCGTGGACGTAACGCCTCAGCTGCGAGACATGGAAGACGTCATGGGCCTGAGCCAACTGTGGGGGCAAGGCTAGGCGATAGGCCACCTCCCCAATCCGCTCCAGAATGAGAAACGGGCCAATAAAACGCGGACTCAGCTTGCCCCGCACACCGAAACGGAAGATGCCCTTCGACGGGACACCTTCAGAAAGACATGGTCACCAACCTCGAAGGCGAGCTCACGGCGACGGCGATCGGCGTAGCTCTTCTGACGGCTCTGAGCGGTACGGATACGCTCACGAATCGTCTTGACCTTCTCTGAGGTCAGGCGGACGATCTCTGGTCCCTCCAACTGGCGCTCTCCGACCTCATCCCAACACAAGGGAGACCTACAGCTGCGGCCATAGAGTGCCTCATAAGGTGCCATCCGAATACTCGAGTGGTAGCTGTTGTTGTAGGCAAACTCTACCAACGGAAGGTGCCTCTCCCAACTACCCCCGAAGTCAAGGATGCAGGCCCGCAACATGTCCTCCAAGGTCTGAATCGTCCTCTCCGACTGGCCATCGGTCTGCGGATGAAAAGCGGTACTGAAGTGGAGGTTCGTACCAAGGGCGTGCTGGAGGCTACGCCAGAACCTCGAAGTGAACCTCGCATCTCTATCTGAAACGATGCTGACCGGAGTGCCGTGGAGACGAACGATCTCGGAGACAAACAACTGCGCCAGGGTGTCCAGGGAATCGGTGAGTCGGATGGGGAGAAAATGGGCGGACTTGGTCAGTCGGTCGACGATCACCCAGATGGCATCGCGACCCGAACGTGACCTCGGCAGACCCGAAACAAAGTCCATAGTAATCTGCTCCCACTTCCACTGCGGAATCTCCATGGACTGCAGCTTCCCCGCAGGACGCTGATGCTCCGACTTCACCTGCTGGCATACCAAGCAACGGGCAACGAAATGGCCAACATCCGCCTTCATCCCGCGCCACCAGTAACCACGACGAAGGCCCCTGTACATTTCGTGCCACCCGGATGCACTGTGTACCTCGAGCGATGGGCCTCGTCCAAGATCTTCTGCTTCAGCTCTGCGTCGTCAGGAATACATACCCGGCCTCTGAACCGCAGGATCCCATCCTCATGAATCTGGTAATCCGGTCGCTCGCCCCGGGCGACGCCTTCAGAAAGGACCAGAAAGTGCGGATCCCGCCCTGTGCCGTGCGGATCTCGTCGAGGAGAACAGGCTGCACCACCAACCTGGCTAGAAAGCCACCAGCAGGCGTCTCCCGAACACTGATCCAGCAAGCGGCCTCCTCCAGAAGCCTCCAACGACGCACAGCCATGTGGGCGGCCATGCCCAAGGCTGCCTACTCAGGGCATCTGCTACGACATTCGCCTTACCCGGATGGTAAGCGATGTCACAATCGTAGTCCTTCAGGAACTCGACCCAACGTCTCTGACGCATGTTGAGTTCCGGCTGGGACTGCAGATAAGTTAGGCTCTTGTGATCCGTGAAGAGCTCAAACTCCTCACCATAGAGGTAGTGCCTCCAAATCTTCAGCGCAAGATGATCGCTGCTAACTCCAGGTCATGGGTGGGGTAATTCTGCTCATGGGGCTTCAACTGACGCGACGCGTAAGCAATAACCTTACCGTTCTGCATCAGGACGCAACCCAAACCCAGCCGCGACGCATCAGAGTAGACTGCGAATCCGCCACTCCCCGACGGAATGGTAAGAACGGGCGCTGAGGTGAGTCTCCGCTTCAACTCCTGGAAGCTCTCCTCGCAAGATGGGGACCACTCGAACCGGACATCCTTCCGAGTGAGGCGGGTCAGAGGGACGGCTATCTTCGAGAAACCCTCAACAAACCTCCGATAATAGCCCGCCAAACCCAGGAAGCTCCGAATCTCGGTGGGGTTCGACGGTCGCCGCCAATTCGACACGGCAAGCGTCTTCTCTGGGTCCACAGATATACCCTCACCGGAAATCACATGGCCAAGGAAGGCCACACGCTCTAACCAAAACTCGCACTTACTGAACTTGGCGAACAACTGATGTCTGGCCAAAGTCTCCAAGACAGTGCGAAGATGGTCAGCGTGCTCCTCAAGACTCCTCGAGTACACCAAAATATCGTCAATGAAGACTACCACGAAGGAGTCGAGGAAGGGTCGAAACACCCGATTCATCAAATCCATGAAAGCGGCCGGCGCATTCGTCAACCCAAACGGCAGAACTCGAAACTCGTAGTGCCCGTAACGGGTACGAAAGGCCGTCTTCGGAATATCCGACTCCCGGATCTTCAGCTGATAGTAGCCCGAACGGAGATCGATCTTAGAGAAGACACGCGCTCCCTGGAGCTGGTCAAACAGATCGTCGATCCGCGGTAAGGGGTACTTGTTCTTCACGGTCCGCTTGTTCAGCTGTCTGTAGTCAATACACAAACGCAGCGAACCGTCCTTCTTCCGGACAAACAGGACAGGGGCTCCCCACGGAGAGACGCTCGGACGTGCGAACCCCTTCTCAAGCAACTCCTCCAGCTGCTCCTTCAGCACCTTCAACTCTGCTGGGGCCATCCGGTACGGAGCCCTCGAAATCGGCTCGGTCCCCGGAATTAGATTAATCTCAAACTCGATCGCGCGATCCGGTGGTAGACCCGGAAGATCATCAGGGAAAACCTCCGGATATTCCGCCACGATAGGAGTCTGACTGATATCAACCCGCAGCGGTGCATCCTCGTCCACAATGCACGCCAGGTAACCCTCGCATCCGCCCTGAAGGAGTCTCCACGCCTGGATGGACGACACGAACCCCAAAGGAGCAACGTCCCTATCGCCCACGAACTGGAAGGACCTCCGACCAGGGACGCGAAAAGACACCGACTTCGCAAAACAGTCGATAGTGGCGTGACTCACTGCTAGCCAATCCATCCCCAGGATGGCGTCGAAGTCCGTCATGACGAGCTCGATCAGATCCACCGGGAACTCATGCTCCGAAATCACCACAGTACATCCCCGATACACAGAGCGAAGGAGAATACGGTCTCCGACCGGCAATGATATCTCCAACATAACATCTAGAGGGGTCGACACCACACCCATTCGTCTCGCGAAAGCGGGAGACACGAATGAATGTGTGGCCCCGGAATCAAACAACACATAAGCAGGACACTGGGATATCAGAACAATACCTCGGACTACGCTACCCGAAGCCTGCGCATCCTCAGCAGTAAGCGCTGCCACACGCCCCTGAACGAGCTGCGGCTGAGGAGCAGGGGCACGCCTCGCGGGCTGTACTGCCTGCCTCCTCTGGTCAATCCTGCCACCCTGTGGCTGCTGAAACTGACGCTGCGGCTGCTGCTGCTGGTGTGTCTGCTGCTGCTGACGCGGCATCTGCTGCTGCTGGCGCGGCACCTGCTGCTGCCGACGCGGCACCTGCTGCGGCTGCTGAAACTGAAGTCGAGGCGCAGGAGGTCGGCCAGTATTGGGGCAGTCAAAGAGGATGTGCCCGACTTGCTGACAATGGTAACAGCGTCGCATCTCCGGTCCCCTCGCCTGTGCTGGAAAGGCGGCAATGGGTGCAGGGCCTCGCGCTGGCACCACATCGACTGGAGTAGCGGCGGCCGCTGGTCGATCCACACGGGGCCGCTTGCCCTTGTGACGCCCCGAATCCCGACTCCTGGGTGGCTTCTGATCCTCAAATGGAATAATAGCTGAGGAGAGCCCAAGATCACGCTCGACTGTCCTCGCCCGAGACACCAAGTCGGTATACCTCGAGAGTGCCTCTGAGGAAACGTGCACCCTGATGGCGCTGTTGAGACCCATCTCAAACCGACGGCACCTCGTCTCCTCGTCCATCACCAAGGCAGGGGCAAACCGAGAGAGCCTCATGAAACGTGTGGAGTAGTCCGACACTGACATGGTACCCTGCGTCAGCTGCTCGAACTCCCGCATCACGATCTGTCGCGTCGAGAACGGGAAGTACTCTGCCAAGAAGTAGTTCCGGAACCCGGCCCAAAGGAGTCGCCCCACACCCTCCGGAATGTCCACAGATCGGGTGGCCCACCAGTCAGCGGCGCTACCCTTCAACATGAACGTGGCCAACGAGACACGCTGGCGGTCGGTGCAGTGCATGGTCGAGAAGATCTTGTCTATCTCCATCAACCAACGCTCTGGGGCAAGGGGGTCCCTCGTCGAGCCATGGAACTCAGGAGGATGAAGCTTCAAAAAGGCGGTGAGGCCGGTCTGATGCACACGGGCCGCTGCCTCTAGCTCCTCCTCCCTCTGCTCGGGTCCATGGGCTCCGACTGCAGGAATCTCCACTGGTACAGGGGGTACATCTGGCACCACGGGTGGATCTGCTGCTAAGGGTACCTGCGGAGCCGCCTCGCGGGCTGCCGCAGTTCCTGGATCTCTCGCGCCTGCTCAGCCAGCGCTCTCGTCTGAGCCTCTAGCACCCTCGTCTGAGTTTCCAGAAGGTCCGCTATCCGAGCGTAAGCACGCTCCCATGCAGGAGGCTCCTGCGCAGGTCCTGGCCCAACAGCCGAGGGCCCTCCAGTAGACTCCTCGTCTCCGGTAGGTTCGGAAACCTCCGAAGCCCGAGGGCGACCACGTCCACGCGCCCATTTCCGCGGAGGCATATCAGCAACCTAAAGAACCAGCACTAGGATCAGAATACTCATATAGAAATTCTAGGACTCATTCTCTAAGAAACAATTGGCTCTGACAGGACCAGGCTCTGATACCAACTTTTGTCACGACCCAGGGCGGCCGTCCCCGAGACGTGGCAAGTATATATATGATATCAGTAATCCATACACGAAGTCAATAAATACACCAGTATGTCAAAGGCAATAAAACGAAACCAAGTGACTGACATCGTACACATACAAAAATAGCGGAAGCGAAGACGACTATGTCTGTATTTCAAAGATATATTAACAGACTAGAGTACCCAATCATATTGTCCTGTGAGAGCCAATATATATACAACAAAAGACAACACCAACCCATACACAGTGCCCAAGCACAAGTAGAGATACATACAAGAAAACGGGGGATGCTGAAAGCCTCTCACGCGCGAGATATCTAACGTGAACGCTGTCTCCTACTGGAATCGCGTCTCAGGGAGCTCCTCCTTCGGATCCGGATCAGCGACAACTGGAGAAAACATATGCGAGGGGTGAGCCACACGCTCAGTGAATGGAACAATTCAAGTACCACAATTCATATAACTTCAAACAATCATCGAGTCCCTCACCTCACCCCCTCCTCGGGGTGACATAGGCTCCCTAGGAAAGAAGGTCGATTGTTCTACACCACTCGTCTCCGGTAGTCTCTCCCGGTGTGGCCCATACTACCTGGCAGCCTCCCGGCACCTCACAGGGTTCAGGCCTCTACAGGACTAGCCTCCCACGATCACTACCTCAGCCGTATGGGCATGCAAACATGCGTCATGAGTAGTATCTGGGAGGGCTCCTCACCAGACTCTGCTATGCCGGGTAGTCTCTACTCGGAGCCGACGAGGTAAGAACACTCGACCCCTGCGAATACGATCCCTTAGGATCCGTCGTCATCGGTTAACAACCACCGATAAGCGCAACGAATTCTCATGAATTCCCTCCAGGGCGCATAACTCAGATGCGGGGAAGATAATTCATTCTAAGTGTCCATGACATAGCATGACCCCCCCCTAGGTGGTCATACACTTACCTGATCTCATTAGGCGAGAAAATATGGCTTAAGCATGCATTTTAATTCTTACAAGAAATAAAGATTAATCATGGAAGCGCCTCAAGTTAATTAATATACAAGACATGATTATTACCTATGGCATGCTTCTACTTATGCCTCTTTATGTGATTAATTAGATTAGATTAGGTGGGGACATGCATAAATCAGGGTTATTCAAATAAGGAGACACGTTATCTAGCATGGATGGCTTTTATTCCTTATACATGGATGCATAATACCTAACATGCAACATCCGATCATGACATGGGTGCAGTCCTAGCAAAACAGGCATCTATATGAACATTTACACAATATTTGACGAGTTATATGCAGTTATGGTACCCCAGGGGAGGGCGATGCACTCCAACGTGCATCGAACGCCTCCTAACTGGGTTGGATTGATCCACTCACCGTAAACCGCGTCGTCGCGCAACCGCTCGCCAAGATCTGCAAGACAAGGCATCCCAAAAGGTGAGTTAAACTACTTAACAACACTTGAAATTTACAAGAAATGTCAAAGACTCAGATATGCGCGCATACGGGCCCGCACGCATGCGAGTACGCGCGTACGCACGCCTATCCGAGCACCCCGACACCAACCCGAGTCCCCGGGCAGCCACACGCGTGGCCCCCGCACACACGCGCACGTGCACGCACGCGTGCATGTGCCCCCGCTCCGCCTGGCCGCGCGCCCAGACGCGCTGCCGAACCTCCCACGCGCGCCCGCGTGTACCGCGCGCCCGCCAGCGTCTGCGCAACCCGCGCGCACGCCTCGCGCGACCCGCGCGCACGCCTTGCGCGCTCCTGCGCGCCCACCTGCGCTCGCGGACAGACCCGCGCCCGCCCAGATGGTTTTAACCCCTCCCCCACCCTACACACTGACCCAAACACATGCACAAGGGGTGCAAGGTCCCCTAGCATACCACCAAACCCAAAGAATCAGAAAAATAAGAGGGGGAGAGCTCACCAAGGGAGGGGGGAGTGAAATGGGGAAAACTGGTGCCCTCCGCGCACCCGCAACTACCACAACCACCACCACCACTACCACCACCTCGCCAGCCTCTCCACAACCTCTATTTTTGCTGGAAAAACATGGAAAACAGGGGGGGTAATAGAAAGGCTTGAGGGGAAGAGTTAATCAATGGAACCTTGAAAGAGAACTACCTCTCCGTGTGCTCCTTCTTCTTCTTCTTCAATCCAAACCAACACACACACACACTCTCACACACACACAGAGCCAAAACAGAAGAAAAAAACAGAGGGGGAGAGAGTGTGAGAGAGGGAGAGAGAGCCAAAGAAAGATATCTACGACTACATAACCCTTAAAGAAGAGAAGAAAAAAAAGAAATTCAAAAAGCGGGTGAGTTTAGCCTACCCTCACCCACTCACACACACAAATATCTCAACTTTGCTTAACCCTTAAGTAAATGGGGGTAAGCTTACCAAGAGTCACCATAACCACCAAAATATCTAACACTATTCCTCCCATAAAACCAGTAACGAAGAAAACCCGGATACGGTTCGGAACTGCATAATTTTCCAAACGTTACCGGAATTCGATGAAATTTTTATGGGTAGTAGAGAACGGTACCAGGACCCATAATATGCAGTTAGATTTTCAATCGGAGTTCTCTAGCTCACGCAGATGGCTAAAAAGCTAAAATTTTAGCAGTTCCGATCGAAAAATAAAATTTCAAAAATTGCCAGAATTGACCCAAAGGTTACCCATAGGCTAAAAAAGTGACATATATATAACAAATTCCAGCACATTCTCATCGACACGGGAGCATTCTTACATAATCCACCTACCGGAATCTAGAAGGCCGGGTTCCCAGGTTGGAGCCCTCGGACGAATACATTTATGCCTTCGACAGCACGCGCAAGAACGCTTGCAGAATGGTCACACTCCCACTAAAGATCGGCTCGGTCTCCAACATCGTCAACTGCATGGTGATGAACATTCAATCGCCCCACCCTCTGATTGTTGGGAGGACATGGCTCAACAGCATCGAAGCTGTCTCATCCACCCGACACCAATGTCTTCGCTTCCCGTACAGCGGGAAAGTAGTATCCATGTGGGGAGAAGCACGCTTAACGAAACACGGGCCCGGAATTTGAGCATCTGCGCCATGCGCATCCAGCTAGAGGTGCTCGCATGTTGGCAGCCAGGCTCCACCGATGAAGAACTGCTCCATGAAGGAAGGCCCTTGAAGAGACTCCGGGAAGAAGAGTTCGGGAATAGGGGACCCCCACCGGACATCAGCCGGCCGACCAAGCAAAGCCGACTAGAGGAAACAATGCGAATCCAAGAACCAGGTACCGATCCCCCCGGGTAAGCTTTCGTCATCCTATACATATTTGTTTACAGCTTTTTCTAAAAATCCAAAATCGAAAAATATTTGTTTATCAGCTTTCGCTTTCGTCATCCTTTACATATTTGTTTACAGCTTTTTCTAAAAATCCAATATTGAAAAATATTTGTTTATCAGCTTTCGCTTTCGTCACCCTGTACATATATGTTTACAACTTTTTCTAAAAATCCAAAATCGAAAAATATTTGTTTATCAGCTTTCGCTTTCATCACACCCTGTACATATTTGTTTACAGCTTTTTCTAAAAATCCAAAATAAAAAATATTTGTTTATCAGCTTTCGCTTTCTTCACACCCTGTACATATTTGTTTACAGCTTTTTCTATAAGTCAAAAAATCAAAATATTTGTTTACCAGCTTTCGTCTTTCGTCACCCTATACGTATTTGTTTACCTGCATTCCTAAAAGAAACCAAAATCCAAAAAATACATGCTGATCAGCTTTCATTCCCCAACTCTGAACATTCTTGTTTCCAGCTTTATTTCCACTCTTCTTCAAAAATAAACAAAAATGTTTTCACAAAAAAATGTTTTCCACACTCTCCTTCAAAACAAAATTTTTACAAAACCATATTTCCGTGCTTCCAAAAAAAAAAAAAAATTTCCCGACTTTCTTTACTTGTTTACCAGACAACGAAAATATTTACAAGCCGCATTTCCAACGAAAATATTTTCCAAAGCTATACTTCCACACCAATCTTCAGAACAAAATGTTTTAGCAAAACCATATCTCCATGATTTCCGCCAAAAGCATTTTTTCAAACTGTCATTCCATACTTCCCTTCTAAAAACAAAACCGTTTTCCAAACTTTATCCCCATTCTCTTTCCAAAAGTATATCTATTCGCCAACACAGTCCCCTTTTCAAAAACGTAAGTATGCATTTGTCTTCACACTTTTGAAAAAAAAAAAAAAATATATATATATATATATAATACAAACAAAAAAGGATTAAGAGCGGCAGACCATGCCCAGGCCTACCAAAGAAGGGTGGCAAGGGCATTTGAAAAGAAGGTAATAAAAAGAAAATTTGAAATCGGGGAGTTAGTACTTAAGCAAATCATGCCATCAAGACAACCTCACCCAAGAGGAAAGTTGCAACCCACATGGGAGGGACCCTATGTGATCACCCATGCTGTGATCACCCATGCCTGTTCCGGGAATGCTTACCGCTTGGTAGATGCCGAAGGAGTCGAGGTTCCAGGTTCGTGGAATGCACTTTATCTAAAGAAATTCCATGCATGAATAGCTTTCAATACTTGAGAACTATTATTCTTCCTTCCTGCGATTTCCAGCGTTTAGTACTTGATAGAATTATATGACTCTCAAAGATAAACTCTTATCTATTTGAACACATCTCCGCCAAATCATGCCGTTTCCTTCACACACGTATAACTAGACTAGATTCACCTGAAAGAAGAGAAATTGCCTACTCCGTAGACTGGGACAATTTAAAACCCCCAAAGCAAAACATCCCTTATTTCCTCCCCACTCTTATTAAACCTAGGTCAAAATGATGAGTTACCTAGACGTGGCATATGTCCCAAAACTGGCTCTGGCACTATACAAACACTTCTAGAGAGGAAGCATGAAAAGAATCGGGGTGAAAAACAGAAGAGCCCCCTCTTCAAATAAAAAAAATCAGGCAATGAGAGGCCAACAAAAGAAAAATAACACCCAAGTGAACGGGTTAAACTCTCTATTTTAGCAGGCTTTCACGCCTTTACGCTCGGTATACGCTAGACAATGGCTATACCAGTACAGGTCCAAACAACGGACTGTACTTTCCACCCAAAATAAAGAAGTGGTAAAAAGAAGAAAGCCAAAGGGACCTAGAAAGTATGACATGTGCTAGACTGGGACAATTCTAAAATATTGCCCGAAAGGAAGATATTACTCTTACCCCATTCTCCCCCCCCCCTTTTTATTTTCCCAATGGGATTCAAAATTGAACCATGTTTGCCGGGAAAGGCGAAATTTCGACCAAAGGTAGATCATTTCTAGATTTACAACTACACACACTCACATGAGTTCGCTTAGAAACTTGCCTATCCAAGAGAAGCTTATTTGACTTGACTCCTGGTACACTCATGGATTTTTCAGCATGTTTAGAATAATACGATCAAGCATTTTAAAACCATGAACCTAGAAAAATCGGCACCTAAGGCTCATACCTTTCAAATACAATCCTGGTTTGGACATAGGTGACCACAAGGGCTCCTCCACAGGGACTTGATGGTATCTTTTACTTCAGAAAATTGAGAACATTGCCCTCTCATGTAAGAAACCATCGAAGAATTAAAATGCCCCCTTAGGCCAATTACACTTACGCATAAGCTTGCATTTTTCTTTTCTGAAAACACCTTGGCATCCGATTTTCTGGGAATATTAAAATGACCCCCCGTACCTAATATTAAGATTGTCCCCACTCATTTCATACCCTTCCGCACATGCTTGAGAAGAAATTATCCCACTTACACACATGCTTAAAATTTTTCTTCACTCACGCACTTGGAATCCCTTCCTTGCATACTAAAAGCATGGTCTCCCGCACTTTACTTTCTTGCATTATCTTTCCATTTCACCTTAAGATGGATTGTAGCCCTTGACAATTCCAGCAAGAAAGAGCTCAAAAGTCAGTGCAGGGGCGTAATCCGGACAGATTTAACACTTGGTCCATGGAAGGGAAGTTTTTATAGGTCTCGAAGGTTGAAACGGTCACAAAGGCTTTCGGCAGCAGCAGCAGACATGAGCAGCAGAACCAGATTGCCCCAGGTAGGGGGCGGCTAGACCCAACTAGCTGCCTCCCTTTGGACGGCTAGTTTACACTAGCCGCCCCTGCCCTTTGTCTCAGGTGAGCATGTCCCAGGTAGGGGGCGGCTAAATCTAAGTAGCCGCCCCTTTGGACGGCTAGTTTACACTAGCCACCCCTTGCCTGCATCCATTTCAGCTATGTCAGTCCATATCCAATCAACTCTTCAACACTTCTTTACCTACAAAGATCAATTCTTTCCAAAACCTGCATGTACACATTTCATACACATATTCATACACAAAACATGTATAGATACCAAGCTAAAACAATTATATATCAAAACCCTACATCCATCCATGAATAAAACCTATAAAAGCCGAGATTCACCTACACGCACATACGTATCCATAAAAAAATCCATGCTAAACTACTCTAAACCATGCATACAAAACGAGAAATTAAATTGTCCCACCAAAATCATAAACATAGATTGTTCTTCTAAAACCTAAGAGAGTGCATAAAAAAGAATCTTTTCCACCGAGAGCTTCAAAACTTCGAAGTCTTGAGCTATACTTCATCAAAATAATCACCTGAGTCAAAGAAAAGATGAAAAGCATGAATTCCTTGCATATACACCATTCTTCTACCTAAAACCAAGACACAAAGAAGCTATACCTCGGCATATCGTCATCCGCTGGAGGCTGAGTGGGAGGAACATCCTGGCTTGGCTGAGAAGGGAACGGTGGTTGATGAGAGGAGTGAACCTCTGGAGCATCTGGGGCGGCAGGAGTCTCTCGAACCGAAGACGCAGCCCTCGCGAATATCCCACGACTCCAAGACGCCGAAGGACGAGAAGCACGGCTAAAGGTGGCCCCAGTGGCCAAGGAAGCCGAGAGAGAATGGTCAGGCTCAAGCGGAAGAAGGTCAAGGTCCGCTTCGGTCATGGAGCCCCCTCCAACCAATTTCCCCCTCATAGTCGCCTCCCAGAGATGGACCTGCTGCATATCTCTGTCTCTCCTCTCCAATCTCTGTCGGAGGTGACTCTCTGTCCCCCTGGCCCAATCCTCAGCAGCCCTCAACCTCTCCTCCAACTCCCGTGCCCTCGCCTCTGACGCCCTGAGCGCCTCCCGATCCCTATCCCCGGCCGCCTGGAGAGAATGAACCAAGTCCCCCATCAAACCTCTGGGAATGCCCGCTGAAGCCTCCAACTCCGACACCCTCATTTGGAGAGAGTCCCTCTCACGGCCTAGGGTAATGAAACCCTCCTCTCTCGAGGCCATCATGGACCTCAGCCGTCCGTCTCCTCCTCAGCTCGAGAAGCCCTACCCCTCGCCAAGCCCAGCTCCATCCGTATGGCCATCAATTCACTCCGGGCCGCATCTAACTCCCTCGTCAGCTCGAGCTCTCACTCGGAAACCATCGAAGGAGGAGGGGCGGAAGAAAAAGAAGCGCCATCAGCCCTCGCTCTCGACAGAGCATCCACCTGAGCCTCGAGGACTCGGACCTGGTCCTGCAAGCGTCTCCGTTGCATCCGCAACGCCTCTATCTGCCTGGCCCGCGCTTGGAGGTGCTCGTTGGCGGTCTTAAGCCTCTTCTCCATCTCATTAAACTCAACCTACAAAAGGAAATACCATTCAGAAGATACTCAAGCAAGGGAGAACGAGGAAAGGAAAAAGGATTTTCAACCTACATAAGCATCCGGGATCTCCTCCTCCATCGTCTCGAGGATACCCGCACACTCCTGACGATACCAAGCTAGGTATTCGTCACTCAAAGTCACCTCAGGACGACGCTCCACCAAGACGCCTCAGCCCATCCATCCCGCCACATACGTAGCGTAATTCTTCAGGAGATTCGTGTCCCGAGGAATCCCAGCCACCGGAATCGAGGGGCGCCGGGGTAGAGGATCGGGCACCCACTGATGATACCCAAGCTGGCGGATGACCCGGCTGATCGCATGGAACATGACCTCATTGAAATAGATCAACCAGACGTCTTGCACCAGAACCTCGGGAACCTCCTTCGAGTAAGGCCTCCACGTCATCTAAAAAAGCATCGAAAGATAGGAAGAGCGCTTAGTGAAAAGAAAACCAAATACAAGCCAAGGAAATTCGAAAAAAAACTTATACCTCTTCCTCCGACAAGACGCGGAAGGCCTCTCGGAATTGAGCGAGGCGGTGCGCGAGAAGACCCCCGGGGTTCCCATCTCATAGCCCAAGGGAGGGCATGATCAAACGGAGCCAAAGGCGGGCGATCGATGGCGAAATGCTCGTACCCAAAGATCTAGCAAAACAAGAGGGAAATTATCATGATCAAAGTGAGCTAAATTAAGAAAAGATATTTTACCACTTACACATACCTGAAGAAATGGCGCGAAGCCACCAAGGTTCTTTACCCCGGCCCTCTTGACCTTCTTTGAAAGCTTCGCGAATAGATGGGCAAGCATCGCCGCTCCCCAAGCATAGCGCCCCATACCCTCCAGGTCCCTCATCAGCATGAGAGAATAAGAAACCTTGTCGGAGGCCGTCGAGAAGAGGACCCGGCCGAAGAAGTAAAGAAAGAACGCCCTCAACTCCCTCCGTGCCCTCTGTGGGCACGCGGCCGCCTCTCTCTCCTCGATCATCGCCCGCCTCCTCTCGAAGCTAGCTGCAGCTTCGCCCTTCTGACGCTCCGTAAAGGAACCGAGGCCGTACTACCCCGAAAGCCTCCCCAAAGGGATCCGGTCCAGCGTCCGCTCCCGCTCCACGAACTCCCATTCCCCGATCAACTCTCGGAAAAGCCCCCTGTAGTCCGCAAGGGTGGCCACAATCACCGCCTCCCCCAAGACCGGAAGGCCGGTAATCCGATGGATGTCCTTGAGCGTCGGCATGACAGCGCCGGTAGGGAGAATGAACGTGCAACTCTCCGGGTCCCATCTCTCCGCCAAGGACTCCACATATGGGCGATGAACGTGGAACGGCTCGATCAAAAAGGAGCGGAAGCCCGCCCCATCCACTAAGCCCCTCTCCACCTGCCCCAAGGCATTATACCACTGCTTCGTCCCATGCCAAAGGGCCCGGATGCGATTCGGCCTCTACAAAACAAACGAAAATGGGTTAGTCCAAAGCGATCGAGAGGTAAGGATCCAAGTCTAAACGAGTTCATTTCCTAGAAACCATGCTTAGCACAACAAAACTCCTACACATTAAAATCTAAAAAAGGGCATGAAATATGAGACTTCATACGAAAATTAACTCTCCTTTATTTGCAAAACATACCTATAAGATCACATGCTTTACCCTCTTATCCCACCGTGGTCATTGCTCGTATGCTTAATTTTACCGCCTATCATGCTTATATACCTTCCCTAAAACACACCAAAACATATAGGAAGCACTTGAACCCGCGGAATGCATGTATACACTCCCTCATACTCTACCACGATCAAACACGTACGGAATCACATATACGTAGAAAAGTATCGCATGCAAGCATACTAGCTATATCATTTCTCTCTCCTTTGTATGCATATAACAAACTTGGATATATATATATATATAGAAATTGCCCCCTCCGTATAAAAACAAACCCATATCGGCATGCCTAGGCGTCCCACAATGATTAACTTATACACAAGCATGCCCTTTTTTTTAAACACACATATACAACCTGTTCATACCAACCAAAACACATGCATATACACCAAAATAAAAAGGCTAAGACTAAAAGGTTAGGAACATACCATGACCCGTGTGGACCCAGGAGCATCCACCTCGGCCTCGTCGGTGTAGATACCCCAATTTTGACCGTCCAGAGAGACAGAAAATACTTAAAGTAACACACGGAAATATCCCACCTTTGGACATCTAGTGGAGAACCAAAGTTCAGGAAACTGGAAACCCTAACCCTGACCTAAGCCTAAACCCTAACCCTAGCCCCGGACCTAAGCCTAAACCCTAACCCTAGCTCTGAAACCCTAAACCTAAACCTAAGCCTAAACCCTAACCCTAGCCTTGACCTAAACCTAAACCCTAACCCTAGTCTTGCCCTAAACCAGACCCCAAACAAGAACCCCACCAAGGAAAAACCCTAAAAACCAAAAAAACCCCTGAGTACCTGGCAAGGGGCGGCTAAACCTAACTAGCCGCCCCATACCAGGAGGCTAGTTAGCACTAGCCGTCCCCCCTGGCCGACTTTGGACCAGTCCCATGGATGGGACATAAAGCAATATTAAATGCTGATCATTGTGGCGGGTCATGACCTTTAGCCGCCCAACCTTAGCCGGATCAACCCAAGTAACCGACTCAAGCCACCGCCTGTCAGAGATGGGACGTTTGGCAGGTGATGATAGGGGCGGCTACCAGGAAGCAGCCGCCCCATCCTGGGCGGCTAGTTGGAACTAGCTGCCCTTCACCTGGTCTCTGATAGAAGAACCAGAGAATTAATGAGGGGTCTAATCGAAGGCAACCCACTCCATTACCCCCGAGATATTTCCCTGCCTCTCTTTTACTATAAATAGAGGAGGTCCCAAGCCCAAATACAACATCACCAATTCATAACAGCCATTCAACACCAACATCCCACAATCCACATTCCCTTTCCCCACTAGAAATCCCAAGAGAGAAAGAGAGAGAGACCCTTTTGTGAGAGAAACACCCATTTCCCTACATAAAATACCCTCTCATCCCACCCTCCAGAAACCCGGGCTAAACCTAGCTTAGCCCCTGTCCAAAACCAAACCCATTTCCTACCAAAGTCCTGCCCAAACCAGACCAGGTCCCGGACGGCTAAACCCTGCTAGCTGTCCCTAACCAGACGGCTCAAACCTACTAGCCGCCCCCCATATACACACTCCACTTACACCCCCTATGTCCCAAGACTCCTTTAGTCATTCCACGGAAGCAGAATAGGATTACCAGTTTTTCACCTCTGTGTACGGTATATCCGTGTCTCAGAGTGGAGACCCCACAAACTCCCCACGTAGGCGATCAAATCCAACTCCACCCCTTTTCCTACTTTTTAGAAAAAGCTGGTGGCGATCACACAAACCCCCCTGAATCCTCTTGAGCCGCTATCGGGCGCCTCAACCAGGAACGACACCCCTCACTCTTCCGAGAAGACGATCCGACCGAGCTCGCCAGGGCACACATCCGATCCGAATCCCCAAAGAAACCCCACACACGCACGCGCACCCGCGCACCGCCGGGACCCTTTTCGAAAGCACCGACAAACACAACGCGGTCATTCGGAGGCCTCCCCGACGACATACCGACAAATCTAGCGATCACGGTGGGAGATCCCTCATGAAAAACAACAAAAGGTAATCCTCTTCTGCCCCCTTTTTACAAGCTTGACTAGAATGCTATCAACCCTCTAGGAAGGTTAGAGTTTTCCACCCCTCAAATCAGTTCCTCCTCTAATTCACATCACAACATCATTTATTGCTTTGTAAGCCGCACACCGCTACGCAATCCTTTATTGCTTTGTAAGCCACACATCGCTGCGCAATCCTTTACTGCTTTGTAAGCCGCAAACCGCTGCGCAATCCTTTACCGCTTTATTTACTGCTTTATATCTGCATTCGTTCCCTTAAAACATTTCACACGCATCATGGAATCCCGCGTAGAGGAGGATATACTATAGGAAACAATCCACCAAGAGGGTCAGGCCACGCAATTCCTAACCCATCTAGAGGAAAAGATGGCCAGTCTGGGATACCAATCCGTAGAGGACATGTTTCATGACCTCGCCGACTACCGCCAGGTCAAAACCCTAAGACAGGAGGCCCCTATCGAAAACCCTAAGGCCATTCCCAAGACCCCATTTACACCCAGTCACTCGGTCAACCCGAGCGTCTTTTCGTTCACCCCCCTTTCCCCCGCGAATCCAATATTCCCAGCCGTTTTCACCCCAGACCCCTACTAGGCCACCTCAAACCCGGGACCGCTAGACAGCCCTCCCAGGGGAGAAACACTTGATGATACCATCCGGAGAATCCTCTCCGAGACTGGTCCCTCAGCCCCCAAACACATGTCTCTTCAAAACCTGGGACAAATCCCGTCAGTCCACCTACCAGAGGGGTTCAAAATCCCCAAATTTCGTCGGTATAATGGTCGTGGAGACGCAGACATTCATTTAACTACCTTTTATCTAGACGCACGCCCATTTCTAGATAATCAACCTCTGCTAGTCTTCCTCTTCCAGAAATCATTGGAAGGAGAAGCACTACAATGGTTCTCCACCCTCCCTATAGATCACTTGTCGAATTTCTCGGCTGTAAGCGAGAAATTCTTGGGCCCCTACGGTTATCAGAGGATTAGAACCCCCTCTATTTCGGATTTAACCGTAGAGAGAATGAGGCCTATGGAGGAATTTGAGCAATACGTGTCTCGGTGGCGCACACTTGTCCACCGAACCAGCCTGCAACTCACAGAATGTTAAGAAATTGACATGATGTTACAGAGCCTGAGTCCAGAACTTCGTACGAGCCTTTCGTACGGGGACCGTACTACGTATCAGCTTCTAATTGACCGCCACAACAGGATTTCCCGTTGTGCAGCCCCAGTAGTCCAAACCCAGTCCCCACCTATCAGCCATAGGGTTGGACAACCGCCTCGTAAGGCACAAACCCCCACGGTAGAGGGGATTATTACACAAGTATCGGCACTCTACCCGAACGGAGCACGAGTTCCTGATCGAGGAACGGCTCCGAGACAGTACACTCTCGGTTCATCCGGGTATGCACCGCCTCGGCCAATCAACCGAAACTACGCTACTCGATCAGTACCCGTCCCCGTGCCGACACAACAAAACCCGGTAATCCAAAGTTCCCCGGTCCAAAGCCCTGTAATTTCAAGACAAGGCCAGCCTAGGACCCCTTTTTATTCCAGCTTCTTAAGAAGTCAGAACCTAAATCCTAGGCAACCCTCCCAAAATACTTATAATGAGGTCTCCCCTCCGACATCCTACGATCAGAGACGAATGGGAAAGAGGGACTCTTACCCTCCCCTCCCAGAAACACTAACTAGGATTTTTAGGGTACTACTGGACACGAATAGTATCTCTTTCCCAGCTGCTAAACCTCCACTCCCTGGGGCCAGCAAACTGTGTTACTGTCAATACCACCAACAACATGGTCATACCTTAGAACAATGCATTGTTTTTCAGGATTTTATTTATGATTTAAATGATGACAGGCGCCTTGATTGGGCCATGATCAAAAGCCACTTAATCTAGGGCAATTCTCGAGCCTCCAAGCCACTTGGCATTTTTACTGACCCATTGCCAGGTCACAACCAAGCGTCCACATCTGGAGCCCACTTGGTAAACTTGGTCAGGAGAGGGAGACGACCATCACCACAACCAAGCAGTTCAGAAGATGTCACTGACGACAGTTTCTCCAAAGAATCCGAGGAGGAAGAGCAGAACGAGCCCTTCGAGCTGAACCTCGACAATCATGACCTTGCCATACTCTATGGCGAAGAAGAAGATGCAGTTCTCGCCCTTCCCGCAGTCATCAACATCGAGTCCGACGAAAGCGGACTAGAAAACCCGAGAGGAGACGAAGAAGAAGAGCCATTTGAGGAGATCCCCAAAGGAGCTAGCGAAGGACCCGAAGGAGGGGAATGTACGTCGGATGATCTGCATCTGGACGACAACGGGTCCTCCAAGAGTACCGACACTGTCGACGGCCCCGCCGCTCAATGACCATTTCGTTCACTGACCAAGACCTCCTTCAGGAATGAACTTCAAATGTTGTGGATAAACAACATCTTCGTGGATCCACCTTCAGGAGTGAACATAATGACGTGCTCCACCTACCAAAAGATACCCGGACTAGGCTGTCCTCCCGTCCAACCAGCCCACCATACTATTCAAGCTTTCAACCATACCAAGAAGACTCTCCGCGGCCCCAGAACATTCCAGCTGTCCGCCGGCCCTCTTATATGTGAAGTAGTTTGCTTCGTGGCCGACATCGACACAAGGTACCCATTGATGTTGGGGCAACCATGGTTAGACAGCATCCAAGCTATCTGTTCCCCTCGGCACCAATGCCTTCGACTGCCCTTCTTGAGTCATATTCTGACAATCTAGGGAGAGGCGCGCCTCCAGTACGAGAACGAGAACAACAGGGCGATACATAATATGTTCACACTAGCCCTATGACCGGGGAACGAGGATGAAAATGGCAGTCCACCTGGGTCCCCTTACGACAACAACTATCCTCCTGAAGAAGAAACCAGGACCCTGCGACCACCAAACGATCTTACGGAGCCCAACTCGATCACCTTCCTCCCCCATGAAGTCGCAAAAGCCGGAGAACGCTCCGCACCCCTCGCAATCACTGCCATACTCGGAGGGAGGGAATTCCGACACATTCTCATCGACACGGGAGCAGAAACTAACGTTCTTACATATTCCGCCTACCAGAAGCTAGAAGGCCGGGTTCCCAGATTGGAGCCCTCAGACGAATACATTTATGCCTTCGACAGCATGCGCAAGAACACTTGCGGACTGGTCACGCTCCCACTGAAGATCAGCCCGGTCTCCACCAATGTCAACTGCATGGTGATGAACATTCAATCGCCCCACCCTCTGATTGTTGGGCGGACATGGCTTAACAGCATCGAAGCTGTCTCATCCACCCGACACCAATGTCTTCGCTTCCCGTACAGCGGGAAAGTAGTATCCATATGGGGAGAAGCACGCTTTAACGAGACACGGGCCCGGAATTGGAGCATCTGCGCCATGCGCATCCAGCTAGAGGTGCTCGCATGTTGGCAGCCAGGCTCCACCGACGAAGAACTGCTCCACGAAGGAAGGCCCTTGAAGAGACTCCGGGAAGAAGAGTTCGGGAATAGGGGACCCCCACCGGACATCAGCCGGCCCACCAAACGAAGCCGACTCGAGGAAACAATGCGAATCCAAGAACCAGGTACCGATCCCCCCGAGTAAGCTTTCGTCACACCCTGTACATATTTGTTTACAGCTTTTTCTAAAAATCCAAAATCAAAAAAATATTTGTTTATCAGCTTTAGCTTTCGTCACACCCTGTACATATTTGTTTACAGCTTTTTCTAAAAATCCAAAATCAAAAAAATATTTGTTTATCAGCTTTCGCTTTCGTCACACCCTGTACATATTTGTTTACAGCTTTTTCTAAAAATCAAAAGATCAAAATATTTGTTTACCAGCTTTCGTCTTTCGTCACCCCATACGTATTTATTTACCTGCTTTCCTAAAAGAAACCAAAACCCAACAAAAAAATTCATGCTAATCAGCTTTCATTCCCCAACTCTGAACATACTTGTTTCCAATTTTATTTCCACTCTTCTTTAAAAACAAAAATGTTTTTTTTACAAAAAAATGTTTTCCACACTCTCCTTCAAAACAAAGGTTTCTTTTTACAAAACCGTATTTCCGTACTTCCAAAGAAATTTTCCAAACTTCCTTACTTATTTACCAAAACAACGAAAATATTTACAAATACATTTCCACTCTTTTTCAAAACAAAAAATGTTTTTCAAATCTGCGCTCCCACTCTCTTCTTCAAAACAAAATATTTTATGGAACCATGATTCAATAATTTCCACCGAAAACGTTTTACAAACTGTCTTCTAAAAACAAAACCGTTTTCCAAAGTTTATCCCCATTCTCTTTCCAAAAACATATCTATTCGCCGACACAGACCCCTTTTCGAAAACGTAAGTATGTATTTGTCTTCACACCTTCGAAAAATATATAATACAAAAAAAAAAAGATTAAGAGCGGCAGACCATGCCCAGGCCTACCAAAGAAGGGTGGCAAGAGCATTTGAAAAGAAGGTAATAAAAAGAAAATTTGAAATCGGGGAATTAGTACTCAAGCAAATCATGCCATAAAGACAGCCTCACCCAAGAGGGAAGTTACAACCCACATGGGAGGGACCCTATGTGATCTCCCATGCCTATTCCGGGAATGCCTACCGCCTGGTAGATGCCGAAGGAGTCGAGGTTCCAGGTTCGTGGAACGCACTTTATCTAATGAAATTCCATGCATGAATAGCTTTCAATACTTAAGAACTATTATTCTTCCTTCCAGCGATTTCCAGCATTTAGTACTTGACGATAGAATTATAAGACTCTCAAAGATAAACTCGTATCTATTTGAACACATCTCCACCAAATCTTGCCGTTTCCTTCACACACGTATAACTGGACTAGATTCACCTGAAAGAAGAGAAATTGCCTACCCCGTAGACTGGGACAATTTAAAACCCCCAAAGCAAAACATCCCTTATTTCCGCCCAACTCATATTAACCCTAGGTCAAAATGAGGAGTTACCTAGACCTGGCATATGTCCCAAAACTGGCTCTAGCACTATGCAAACACTTCTAGAGGGGAAGCATGAAAAGAATCGGGGTGAAAAACAGAAGAACCCCCCCCCTCAAATCAAAAAAAAAATCAGGCAATGAGAGGCCAACAAAAGAAAAATAATACCCAAGTGAACGGGTTAAACTCTCTATTTTAGCAGGCTTTCACGCTTTTATGCACGGTATACGCTAGACAATGGCTATACCAGTACAGGTCCAAACAACGGACTGTACTTTCCATTCAAAATAAAGAAGTGATAAAAAGAAGAAAACCAGAGGGACCTAGAAAGTAAGACATGTGCTAGACTAGGACAATTCTAAAATATTGCTCGAAAGGAAGATATTACTCTTACCCCATCCCCCCCCCCCTTTTATTTTTTCACAATGGGATTCTAAATTGAGCTACGTCTGCCGGGAAAGGCGAAATTTCGACCAAAGGTAGATCATGTCCAGATTTACAACTGCACACACTCACATGAGTTCACTTAGAAACTTGCCTATCCAAGATAAGCTTATTTGACTCAACTCTTGGTACACTCATGGATTTCTCAGCATGTTTAGAATAATACGATTAAGCATTTGAAAACCATGAACCTAGAAAAATCGACACCCAAGGCTTATACCGTTCAATTACAATCCTGGTTTGGACATGGGTGACCGCAAGGGCTCCTCCGCAGGGACTTGATGGCATCTTTTACTTCAGAAAGTCAAGAACGTTACCCTCTCACGTAAGAAACCATTGAAAAACTAAAATGCCCCCTTACGCCAACAACACTTACGCATAAGCTTGCATTTTCCTTTTCCAAAACACCTTGGCGTTCGATTTTCTCAGAATATTAAAGTTGACCCCCCGTACCTAAATATTAAAATTGTCCCCACTCATTTCGTGCCCTTACCGCACATGCCTGAGAAGAAATTGTCTCATCTTTACACACACTTAAGAGTTTTTTTCTCACGCACTTGGAATCCCTTCCTTGCATACTAAAGCATGGTCTCCCGCACTTTACTTTCTCGCATTATCTTTTCCATTTCACCTTAAGATGGATTATAGCCCTCGACAATTCAAGCAAGAAAGAGCTCGAAAGTCAGTGCAGGGGAACAATCTGGACAGATTTAACACTTGGTCCATGGAAGGAATGTTTTTATAGGCCCCGAACGTTGAAACGGTCACAAAGACTTTCAGCGGCAGCAGCAGACAGGAGCAGCAGAACCAAATTGCCCCAGGCAGGGGGCGGCTAAACTCGACTAGCCGCCCCTCACTGGGCGGCTAGTTTACACTAGCCGCCCCTGCCCTTTGTTTCAGGTGAGGATGCCCCAGGCAGGGGGCGGCTAAACCTAACTAGCCGCCCCTCACTGGGCTGCTAGTTTACACTAGCCGCCCCTTGCCTGCATCCATTTCAGCTATGTCAGTACATATCCAATCAACTCTTCAACACTTCTTTACCTATAAAGATTAATTCTTTCCAAAACCTGCATGTACACATTTCATACACATATTCGTACACAAAACATATATAGATACCATGCTAAAACAATTATATATCAAAACCCTACATCCATCCATGAATCAAACCTATAAAAGCCAAGATTCACCTACACGCACAAACGTATCCATAATCCATGCTAAACTACTCTAAACCATGCATACAAAACAAGAAATTAAATTGTCCCACCAAAACCATAAACATAGATTGTTCTTCTAAAAACCTAAGGGAGTGCATAAAAAAGGAATCTTGTCCACCGAGAGCTTCAAAACTCCAAAGTCTTGAGCTATACTTCACCAAAATAATCACCTGAGTCAAAAAGAAAAGATGAAAAACATGAATTCCTTGCATATACACCATTCTTCTACCTAAAACCAAGACACGAGGAAGCTATACCTCGGCGTATCGTCATCCGCTGGAGGTTGAGTAGAGGAACATCCTGGCTTGGCTGAGAAGGGAGCGGTGGCCGAGGAGAGGACTGAACCTCTGGAACGTCAGGAGCGGCAGGAGTCTCTCGAACCGAGGACGCAGCCCTCGCGTATATCCCACGACTCCGAGATGCCGAAGGACGAGAAGCACAGCTAAAGGTGGCCCCAGTAGCCAAGGAGGCCGAGAGAGAATGGTCAGGCTCAAGCGGAAGAATGTCGAGGTCCGCCTCGGTCATAAAGCCCCCTCCAACCAATTTCCCCCTCATAGTCGCCTCCAAAGACGGACTTGCTGCATATCTCTATCTCTCCTCTCCAATCTCTATCGGAGGCGACTCTCTGTCCCTCTAGCCCGATCCTCGACAGCCCTCACCCTCTCCTCCAACTCCTGCGCCCTCACCTCTGATGCCCTGAGCGCCTCTCTGTCCCTATCCCCGGCTGCCTGGAGCGAACGAACCAAGTCCCCCATCAAACCTCCAGGGACGCCCGCTGAAGCCTCCAACTCCGACACCCTCTTCTGGAGGGAGTCCCTCTCACGGCCTAGGGTAATGAAACCCTCCTCTCTCGAGGCCATCATGGACCTCAGCCGGTCCGTCTCCTCCTCAGCTCGAGAAGCCATACCCCTCGCCTGGCCTAGCTCCATCCGTGTGGCCGTCAATTCACTCCGGGCCGCATCTAACTCCCTCGTCAGCTCGAGCTCTCGCTCGGAAACCATGGAAGGCGGAGGGGCGGAAGAAGAAGAAGCACCGTCGGCCCTCTCTCTCGACAGAGCATCCACCTAAGCCTCGAGGACTCGGACCTGGTCCTGCAAGCGTCCTCTCTGTACCCGCAACACCTCTATCTGCCTGGCCCGAGCTTGGAGGTGCTCATTGGCGGTCTTGAGCCTCTTCTCCATCTCATTCAACTCAACCTACAAAAGTAAATACCATTCAGAAAATATTCAAGCAAAGGAGAACGAGGAAGAGAAGGAGGGTTTCCAAACTTACGTAGGCATCCGAATCTCCTCCTCCATCGTCCCGAGGATACCTGCATACTCCTGACGATACCAAGCTAGGTATTCGTCACTCGAAGTCACCTCAGGACGACGCTCCACCAAGACGCCTCGGCCCATCCATCCCGCCACATACGTAGCGTAATTCCTCGGGAGATTCGTGTCCCGAGGAATCCCAGCCACCGGAATCGAGGGACGCCGCGGCAGAGGATCGGGCAACCACTGATGATATCCAAGCTGGCGGACGACCCGGCTGATCGCATGGAACACGACCTCATTGAAGTAGATCAACCAGACGTCTCGCGCCAGAGCCTCGGGAACCTCTCCCGAGTAAGGCCTCCACGTCATCTAAAAAAGCATCGAAAGATAGGAAGAGCGCTTAGTCAAAAGAAAACCAAATACAAGCCAAGGAAGTTCGAAGAAAAACTTATACCTCTTCCTCCGACAAGACGCGGAAGGCCTCTCGGAAGTGAGCAAGGCGGTGCAAGTGAGAAGACCCCCGAGGTTCCCATCTCATAGCCCAAGGGAGTGCATGATCAAACGGAGCCAAAGTCGGGCGATCGATGGCGAAATGCTCGTACCCGAAGACCTAGCAAAGCAAGAGGGAAATTATAATGATCAAAGTGAGCTGAACCAAGAAGAAGACACTTACCACTTACACATACCTGAAGAAATGGCGCGAAGCCGCCAAGGTTCTTTCCCCCGGCCCTCTTGACCTTCTTCGAGAGCTCCGCAAATAGATGGGCAAGCATCGCCGCTCCCCAGGCATATCGTCCCATACCCTCCAGTCCCTCATCAGCAGGAGACAATGAGTAGAAACCTTATCGGAGGCCATCGAGAAGAGGACCCGGCCGAAGAAGTAAAGAAAGAACGCCCTCAACTCCCTCCGTGCCCTCTGTGGGCATGCGGCCGCCTCTCTCGCCTCGATCATTACCCGCCTCCTCTCGAAGCTAGCTGCAGCTTCGCCCTTCTGACGCTCTGTAAAGGAACCGAGGCCATACTGCCCCGAAAGCCTCCCCAAAGGGATCCGGTTCAGCGTCCGCTCCCGCTCCACGAACTCCCATTCCCCGATCAGCTCTCGGAAAAGCCCCCTGTAGTCCGCAAGGGTGGCCGCAATCACTGCCTCCCCCAAGACCGAAGGCCAGTGATCCGACGGACGTCCTCGAGCGTCGGCATGACAGCACCGGTAGGGAGGATGAACGTACAACTCTCCGGGTCCCATCTCTCCGCCAATGCCTCCACATATGGGCGATGGACGTGGAACGGCTCGATCAAAAAGAAGGAGCGGAAGCCCGCCCCATCCACTAAGCTCCTCTCCTCCTGCCCCAAGGCATCATACCACCTCTTCGTCCCGTGCCATAAAGCCCGGATACGATTCGGCCGCTACAAACAAACGAAGAAGAGATGGGTTAGTTAAAAAAAATCAAGAGGTGAGAAACCAAAATCTATGAATTCCTTTTAAACCATGCTTAGCGAAGTAAAACTTCCATATACTAAAATAAAAGACCGAAGCATGAAAATAAGAAACTACATATGACCACGCATGCAAACAAAAATATATCATCCCACCGTGGTCACCACTCACACTCTTTCTCACGGCACGGCCTATCATGCTTATGTACTTTCCCTAAACACGCCTAAAAAATATAGAAAGCACTCGAACCCATGAAATGCATGCATACACTCCCTCATGCCCTACCACGATCAAACACGTACGAAATCACATACACGTGGAAAAGTATCGCATGCAAGCAGATTAGCTATATCATTTCTCTCTCCTTTATATGCATATAACAAACATGGATATATATATAGAAATTGTCCCCTCCCTATAAAAACAAACCCATCTCAGCATGCTTACACATCCCACCGTGACTAACTTATACACAAGCATGCCTAATTAAAACACACATATACGAGTATAATACACATATACAACCTGTTCATACCAACCAAAACACATGCATATACACCAAAATAAAAGGCTAAGACTAAAAGGTTAGGAACATACCACGGCCCGTGTGGACCCAGGAGCGTCCACCTCGGCCTCGTCGGGATCGTCCATCCCGTCGTCGTCCTCCTCCTCATCCTCCTCGAACACGACCTCCTCGGCCTCAGCCCCAACACCAACACCGGCCTCTGCAGCCCCGGTGCCCATACCCTCGGCCTCCCCGGCCTCATCCCTAGCCTCTCCTATCCCGTCCACCCTCCCCACACCGGAGATAAACTCCGCAAAGGCCCCAATAGACCTACTCTCCTCCTCCTCAGCCCTGGCCTCTGTGGCCTCCCTATCTAACATCCCAACGTGGGCATCCAACGACGCCCTCACCTCCTCGGTAACTCCCTCGACCCCTGCCCCCTCAGTTGCACCCTCAATCGATCCTCCAACCCCTGAAACCACTCCCTCGACCGCCACCGGTCGATCCCCACGCCTTCTCTTGCATGTATAGCCTATCATACTTCCCCCTACCTCCGGGACAGCCCCTGAAGGCAAATCCCTGACCTCACCCACGCCGATGTCTGCCGGCGACACCTCTGTCGTACCCGTACCCTCTCCCACGGCCTCGACCTCCGGCCTATCGCTCTCCGATGAAGAAGAGCTCGAGCTACGCTCTCCACGAGCCACCCGTGGTCGTTTTCCCCTCGAAACGATCGCCTTCGACCTCGTCATCTTCCTCGATTTAAAAAGAAAAAGGAGAACCCAAACCTAGGGTTTCGAAATCAAGAGAAAGAGAAAGATTGAGGTCGAAATGGAGGAAAGAAAGGCAAAGAAATTAGGGTTTTTGAGTTTGAAACCGAAGAGAAGAAGAGAGGAGGGAAGAGAAACCGTTTTTGAAACGTATGGAGAGAGAGAGGGTCTTTTCGGTTATAAGGGACCCAGTCTAGGGGCGGCTACACACGAGTAGCCGCCCCCTCTCGGGCGGCTAGTTACAACTAGCCGCCCCTCCCAGTTTCTCCATTTTCATTAAAAACCCCTTTCCAATCTCTTTTTCAACCCTAAATTCCAAGGTTCTCCATACCAAACAGCCATGTATTGGTATATTTCCAGACACTACTTGACCAAACACGACTTTCCCGAAGTTTTGCCGCACTTTCAGTAACATTCAAATTCGAATTTCTTCAGTTCTGGTTCTTTTCCAGAGTTCTTATCCTTTGGATGATCCAATTCACCCAACTCAACTTTTACTTGCTTTCTGTCGGCGATATCCCCTCCTTGCTGAGTTTTCCCAAGCACGGGAACGGTAGGCACGAGGAAACTGACGCTGGGCTGCTCCGCGCACGATAGCTAAGAACCCCGACCGCGGGTTGGATCACTCACCATTTACTTTTCCCCGCCTTCCACCTGGATCAACCTTTCAGCTAAAAATTCTAAGTCAAGACCTAGCCTCTGACAGTCTAAATCAACTCCCCGAATAGTATTGTTCGTATCGGCATAACTTCTTGAAGGTCGGGCCGGCCAAAATAGGGGTTTCTTTCCTTATCATCGGTCGAAGTCTTTCCTGCTTCGCACAAAGACTCCGTCCGAAGAGGGACAATTGTAGATACCCCAAATTTGACCGTCCAGAGAGACAGAAAATACTTCAAGTAACACACGGAAATATCCCACCTTTGGACATCTAGTGGAGAACCAAAGTTCAGGAAACCGGAAACCCTAACCCTGACCTAAGCCTAAACCCTAACCCTAGCCCCGGACCTAAGCCTAAACCCTAACCCTAGCGCCGGAACCCTAAACCTAAACCTAAACGTAAGCCTAAACCCTAACCCTAGCCTTGACCTAAACCTAAACCCTAACCTTAGTCTTGCCCTAAACCAGACCCCACACCACGACCCCACCTAGGAAAAACCCTAAAAACCAAAAAAACCCCTGAGTACCTGGCAAGGGGCGGCTAGACCTAACTAGCCGCCCCATACCAGGTGGCTAGTTAGCACTAGCCGACCCCCCTGGCCAACTTTGGACCAGTCCCCTGGATGGGATATAAAGCAATATTAAATGCTGATCATTGCGGCGGGTCATGACCTTTAGCCGCCCAACATTAGCCGGATCAACCCAAGTAACCGACCCAAGCCACCGCCTGTCAGAGATGGGACGTTTGGCAGGTGATGATAGGGGCGACTACCAGGAAGTAGCCGCCCCATCCTGGTCTCTGACAGAAGAACCAGAGAATTAATGAGGGGTCTAATCGAAGCCAACCCACTCCATTACCCCCGGGATATTTCCCTGCCTCTCTTTTACTATAAATAGAGGAGGTCCCAAGCCCAAATACAACATCACCAATTCATAACAACCATTCAACACCAACATCCCACAATCGACATTCCCTTTCCCCACTAGAAATCCCAAGAGAGAGAGAGAGAGAGACCCTTTTGTGAGAGAAACACCCATTTCCCTACATAAAATACCCTCTCATCCCACCCTCCAGAAATCTGGGCTAAACCTAGCTTAGCCCCTGTCCAAAACCAAACCCATTTCCTACCAAAGTCTTACCCAAACCAGACCAGGCCCCGGACGGCTAAACCCTGCTAGCCGCCCCTGACCAGACGGCTCAAACCTACTAGCCGCCCGTCATATACACACCCCACTTACACCCCCTATGTCCAAAGACTCCTTTAGTCAAGCCACGGAAGTAGAATAGGATTACCTATTTTTCACCTCTGTGTACGGTATATCCGTGTCTCAGAGCGGAGACCCCACAAACTCCCCACGTAGGCGATCAAATCCAACCCCACCCCTTTTCCTGCTTTTTAGAAAAAGCAGGTGGCGATAACACAAACCCCCCTAAATCCTCTTGAGCCGCTATCGGGCACCTCAACCAGGAACGACACCCCTCACCCTTCCGAGAAGACGATCCGACCGAGCCTGCTAAGGCACGCATCCGATCCGAATCCCCGAAGAAACCCCACACACGCACGCGCACCCGCGCACCGCCAGGACCCTTTCTGAAAGCACCGACAAACACAACGCGGCCATTCAGAGGCCTCCCCGACGACATACCGACAGTCGGGATCGTCCATCCCGTCGTCCTCCTCCTCATCCTCCTCGAACACGGCCTCCTCGGCCTCAGCCCCAACACCAACACCGGCCTCTGCAGCCCCGGTGCCCATACCCTCGGCCTCCCCGGCCCCATCCCTAGCCTCTCCTATCCCGTCCACCCTCCCCATGTCGGAGATAAACTCCGCAAAAGCCCCCATAGCCCTACTTTCCTCTTCCTCAGCCCTGGCCTCTGTGGCCTCACTATCCAACATCCCAACGAGGGCATCCAACGATGCCCTCACATCCACGGTAACCCCCTCAACCCAGGCCCCCTCAATTGCACCCTCAGCCGATTCCCCGACCCCCAAGACCACCTCCTGGACCACCGCCGGTCGATCCCCATGTCGCCTCTTGCATGTGTAGCCTATCATGCTACTCCCAACCTCCGGGGCACAAAGACTCCGTCCGATGAGGGACAATTGTAGATACCCCAATTTTGACCGTCCAGAGAGACAGAAATACTTCAAGTAACACCCGGAAATATCCCACATTTGGACATCTAAATAGAGAACCGAAGTTCAGGAAACCGGAAACCCTAGCCCTAGCCCTAGCCCTAACCTAAAACCCAAACCCTAACCCTAACCCTTGCCCTAACCTAAACCCAAACCCTAACCCTAGCCCTAAGCTAAAACCAGAAAACCAGAAACCCAAAAACCCTAATTCCCTGGCAAGGGGCGGCTAGACCTAATTAACCGCCCCATACCAGGCTGCTAGTTACCACTAGCCTTCCCCCTGGCTGACTTTGGACCAGTCCCCTGGATGGGACATAAAGCAGTATTAAATGCTGATCATTGCGGCGGGTGATGATCTTTAGCCGCCCCCCTATACACACCCCATTTGCACCCCTATGTCCCAAGACGGCTAAACCTAGCTTAGCCTATGTCCAAAACCAAACCCATTTCCTACCGAAATTCTGCCCAAACCAGACCAGGCCCCAGACGGCTAAACCCTACTAGCCGCCCCTCACCAGACGGCTTGATCCCACTAGCCGCCCCCCTATACACACCCCATTTGCACCCCAATGTCCCAAGACTCCTTTAGTCAAGCCCCGGAAGCAGAATAGGATTATCTGTTTTTCACCTCTGTGTACGGTATATCCGTGTCTCAGAGCGGAGACCCCACAAACTCCCCATGTAGGCGATCAAATCCAACCCGACCTTTTTCTGCTTTTAGAAAAAGTAGGTGGCGATCACACAAACTCTGGAATCCTCTTGAGCCGCTATCGGGCGCCTCAACCAGGAACGACACCCCTCACCCTTCCGAGAAGACAATCCGACCGAGCCCGCCAAGGCACGCATTCGATCAGAATCCCCGAAGAACCCCCACACACGCACGGGCACCCGCGCACCGCCGGGATCCTTTCCGACAGCACCGACACCTCGGAGGCTTCCGACGATACCGACAGATACGTATCCCCAAATTGTACAGTGAATCAAATAAGTCCATTGACGTATTAGAATGATCGAGTGTGCCACAAGTGGATGAAGAATAAATCCACTTGAAATCCTTCCTCTACCGAGGGAGAATGAATTCATTTCGAAGAATGTAGAGACAATGTCGATAAAGTATCCCTTGTATTTGACGATGCATTGTATCTTTTTAGTGCTTCGGTAGAAAATAATCTTATATTTCAAATGCCTATTCAACCTCTTCACCATCTCAATCACCTCGCATTTGACGATGTTGTCATCCCCTGTTGATACACACTGAGTATTCAATTGGATCATTTGTTTCAGTTCTTCTTGAAACTTTTAGAATATATTAATTTTGTGTATATTTTCACCATCTGTTCTTCCATTTCTATTGATGACACAAGTTGGGGGGTACTATGGAAGCATGTAAAGTTCTCTAAGGCCTCCTTCTCATGCTTATTCTTTAAAGCATTTTTCTAATGTTGAACAAATTGACTCAAACTTGTTTTTGAAGTAATATAATTATCGAAATATACATTCATGCTCTCACTACGTTGGGTGGTGGACATCCCAGCCAAAAGGTATCCCTAATGTAAACTGGAACCCACCGTTCCCGGTCCTTGTACAAAGAAGATAACCATGTATTTTCTTGAAGACCATATACATTCATCATTTTATCCCATTTCTCCTCGAATTCATTTATGGTGAGACAATCATAAACTAGATTCATAAGTTGATCTTTGAAAGACTTGTAATCCTTCACCTAGATTCACAAATTGAACTTCTTATAGTATATACTATGATTAAATGATATACACTATGATAAACAAGTATAACTTATTTTAACTGAGTATGTACTATAATAGAAAGGTATGTGTGCTTTCATAAATTATACGCTATAGTAAAGTAGTACACGCTTTAAGAAGGTTATACACTATGTAAAACATGTACATGTTGCATACGTACCATGTCCAATTTTTCAGGATCTTTATTCAAGATATGCTAGAGACAAAGACTGTGTCGCACATGAGGAAACACTTTTTCAATGGCTCCCCCGATAGATGTACATGATCAGTGATTATCACTTGAGGGGGACGGTTCCCCATGCACGCCAACCAAGCCTTGAAAAGCCATTCATATGTCTCTATCGTCTCAGTGGCTAGCAAGTCATAACCTAACATAATGGAATGTCCATTGTGGTTTAGCCAACAAATGGGGCAAATGACATTGCATATTTATTTGTCAAATATCGTGTCGAATGAGATCACATCACCAAAATACTAATATGCAGCCTTATATCGTGCATCCAGTCAAAAAACACTATTCAAACGTCCATCGCTATCCAAATCAATCTTATTAAAAAACTAAAATTTATTTCTTGCTGCCTACTAAAATATTGAAAGAGTGCTTCCGCATCGTCTTTCCCAAGCTCGATATGCTTTACTTTACTGAGAAAATTCCAACAATCCCTTTCTGTGAATGAAAGTTGATCATATCCCCTTCTTTCGACAGCTAAGGTATCAACTCTCTTGCATGGTGGAACCCCAACAACATCATTTATTGCCAGTTGTTTCATGGCATGTGCAGTCAATGCTCGATAATATTTGTGAAATCATGAGAGATTTGGATCCACCTCGTGATTATGTCAAGATTGAGCAGATCCAACACCCATATGCCATCTCCATACATCTTAGTTTGCATTCTCGCTTTGTAGTGTATCTTACAGACTGGTTTTATGATGATGCACAGATATCACCGGGCCACTCTCGGTTACCTTCTTCCTCTGTTTACCTTCCTTGGAACACGCAAATATCACGGCTTTTAAATCTTCTTCAACGGTGTATTTCCTTCCCGTTTTAACGATGTCGAACCCACAACGGAAAGCATATTCTTTATAGGATTCGAAGGCTTCGTCGATTAACTTGAATTCCATTCCAACCTTCAGTTTCGTGTCTCCATTTTTCTCGTCTTCCACGATGACATATGCTTTTGTTGTATGTATTTCATTGCCCTCGCACAATCCCATATACTGAAAAAATACATAACCTATTTAGCATGTACTCATTTAAAATGGTATATACTTTGTTAAAATGGTATATACACCATTAATTTAGTATATGCTATGTTAAATATGTATGCACTATGTTACATAAGTATACACTAAGATAACGAAGTATATACAAATATATTTTAGTGGATGTTTTTCAATCGATTATTTTGCCACTCTTTCGTCCAATTCAACATGCGTGTCATGGTACATTGAATAAATGTCATCCATGAAATACCAATTGAAAAATAAAATAATTGCGTGAAATTTTTCTAGAACGAACTCCTGTTGTACAAATATCAAAAGTAAAAAATGATATACATTTCTTCCCATAAAAGACAATATCAAGATTTGTAGATATTAAAAGTTATGCTCATTTGGATCAGGTGAAAAATTAAATACAAACAAACAAATACTTACTTTCTGTTTTGATTTGGATATTAATGTCAATGCTTCAAATGTTGATAAAAAAATGCAGCAAAAACTATGAAAACTCACTTTTCAGAAGATTCAGCACAAAAAAGGCATGATGTTCACCAAAAGCAAAGTCAAAAGTGAAATAAATGAAAAAAAAATTTGTTTCATTTCTTTTTACCAAAAGTGATTTTGAAGGGAAATGAAAATTTCATTTTGGGAGAAATGAAAAATGAGTGGATGATGTGGCTGGCGTTGACGTGGAGAGAGGGTGGTTCTTTTTTGGTAATTTGATGTGGAGAGTGCAGCCCGGGTTGCAAAAGAAATTGCGTGTATCACTACCCATAAAAAAATGATTGTCTAACATTTTTTTAAAAAAAATGTTACACTCTCTCTAGTTCTCACTCTGAATGTAGGATCAGACGTGGACAACACCGATGATGTGGCGCCTTCATTTATTTTTATTAGATCGATTGCCATTCAAATTTTAAAATTTGAATCACTGTTAAAAGTCGTTTGAGTTCGCATTAAATCGTTGAAAAGACATTTTTGACAATGTAACAGATCCTCACGCAGTTTTGCAGCATGGATCCCAATAATATGTAAGTACATGCACTTTTTGAGAGAGCCTGTATTTTGATAACAGGGTATGTACCTTGACCAAGATATTTTGTGTGTGTGGGTGGATTTCGAGGAGAGTTATCTGAGGGGTGACAATACACTCATTTTTTTAGACAACCCTTTCATCTCCCACAAAAGAATCTCTCTTTCTCTCTCTCTCTCTCTCTCTCTCTCTCTCTCTCTCTCTCCCTCCATCTCAACGTCTCTCATCTCCCTTTCCTCCACACTGACTCTGAACTTTCTCTACGCCTCACCCTATTAGATCTCTGCCTCACATGCTCTCATCTCTGTTTCCTCTTCACGGCTCTAATCTCCCTCTTCGCCTCAGTGTCTCTCATCTCCCTTTCCTCCTCACAGACTCTGATCTCCCTCTCCGCCTCACGCTCTCACATCTCTGATCTCCCTCTCCACCTCACGCTATCTCATCTCCCTTTCCTCCTCATCGGCTCTGATCTCTCTCTCCGCTTCACCCTCCCTCATATACCTCACCACCTTATTGTTTCTTATCCCTTCCATTCACTCTCCCCCATATTTTTTGTTATTTCTGACATAAAATTTCTATTATAATAGACAAATTCCTTGTCCTGTCGACTTTCACCTATTGTTGCTCTAGAGGAGACTGCATAGCAATGGAGGCTGGATGGAAATTTTTTGTACTCTTTTAAAACATTTTTAAATATAATTTCAATACTTGTAATGTTAAATCTTTTTATTTGTTTTTATCTTAAATCAATTTCTGCTCTTCTATGCATGCCCTTTCGGAAAAAAAAATTCATCTTTCATTTTTTATTGAGTTTTTGGTGGACAAGTTATATTATATATAATATATCATATCCTATTAGACAAAGCATATACATGAATTATTAAGGTTAGTATAAGCATGTCTAAGTAGTAAGTTATCACTACTAAACTTCTGTTGAACAAAAGCTTCAAAAATTTAGATTAACTTGACAACAAATTAATTTTGCATCTTAATTCAATTTTTTTCTCTTCAAATTTTTTTTTAATCCACATTGTGTATTTTTGTTGGACATATATGTTGATACAACAATAATAATTTTTGGGCCCCATTTGCTAGACCCCATCCCAAGCCCCATGAGGTGGCAAGTTTGAATTATCCAATTTACCCCTTATCTAATTTTGGTTATTTTTCCATAATCGATCCTATTAACGTCAAGGTAGTTATGATTTGGGAGATTTTTTTCCCATTTTGAAGATATGAATTCAATTGGATGTAAAAAAAATGTTTTACAAATTTTTGATATAGGCTGATCGGTGGAAATGAAAACAAATATCAATTTTTTTTATTCAGATTGATCGGTGGAGAAGATGAGAATTATACGATTCATTTCTTTTTTTGCGAATTGATTGTGGTGCAAACAATGGCGATCCATTCACATTAGGTTTTTTCAGATGCCAAAAAATTACGTTTTACAATTTTTAGTTTCAGATTGATTGGAGGATCTGAAAACAAACATCGAATCCATTCTTTGATTCTTTCCTTGACGATATGTGAACATCCCCACGCAGCAGGGGAAAGGGGAGGAGGAGGTTCTAAACAAAGACAAATCGGTCGAGGAGGAGGTAGAGGAGATGGTGGATGATGAGGTCGTAATGAAAGAGAAGACGAATGACGATGATATCCTGATTGCAAAAAAAAAAAATATTTTTCTAGCCTAAAGAGGAAGAGAACGGTAACAGTGAGGATGTGACCTCTCACACATTCGTTAGGTATTAGTTTTTAATTCTCACTTCTTAGTTCAATGATTGTGAAACAGATTTTCAGGTATATACTCTGTTTGGAGAGGTACATATTTAATTTAGCCTTGTATATGTATATGTTTGTTGATTTATGATGTAATAAAATTAATTTATTCCTCAAAGCTACTGGGTTACCCAAAACAATGACCGACGTTGGGGAGACCATGGGACTGACAAGAAGGGGGTAGACTGCTGTCTCAACATTAACAATTGAAAAAATCTCAGGAAAAGAAGTATCTGATTAAAGCCAATGTGCCAAAAACATACAAACAGACAGCGAAGGAGAAGTATGTGCAGTTGTTAGAAGATAAGCATGTTGCGTTGGCCTACCATCGACCAAAGATGGAGGCAGAGGAACTTCAACCGGTCTATACAGAGGTCACCGAAATCTTCAGACAGGTTAGTATGTATACATGCATTCATCACATAGAGAACATATATGAAAATCCATTCCATATACATTCCTACTTATATAGAAATACCCCGGGAAACAAAGATGCACCCCAAAAGAGATAGCTCTGATTAACAAGTTTTTGGAGAATACAGTCATGGATGATTCTTCAACATGGGAGGTATAAGATGATGGAAGCGTAGCCCACCCTCTGTTCATTAGGAAGGGTTTATTTAAAGTGATTTCCAATAAATGGATTGGAGAAGAGGTACCAATGACTTGATTTGAATTTTTTTCTGATTCAAGTTATATGTGTCGGTGTCGAGAAAATCCGCGTGTGTGGGGTTTCTTCGGAGGGCTCGGATCGGATGCGTGCCCTGGCGGGCTCGATCGGATCGTCTTCTCGGAAGGGGTGAGGGTGTGGTTCCTGGTTGAGGCGCCCGACAGCGGCTCAAGAGGATTCAAGGGGTTTGTGATCGCCACCTGCTTTTTCTAAAAACAGGAAAGGGTTTGGGTTGGATTTGATCGCCTACGTGGGGAGTTTGTGGGGTCTCCGCTCTGAGACACGGATATACCGTACACAGAGGTGAAAAACAGGTAATCCTATTCTGCTTCCGGGCATGACTAAAGGAGTTATGGGACAAAGGGGTGTGAGTATGGGGTGTGTATAGGGGGGCGGCTAGTTGGATCTAGCCGTCTGGTCAGGGGCGGATAGTAGGGTTTAGCCGTCCCAGGTCTGGTTTGATTTGGGCAGGGGTTTGGTAGGAAATGGGTTTGGTTTTGGGCAGAGGCTAAGCTAGGTTTAGCCCGGGCTTTTGGAGGGTGAGATGAGAGGGCATTTTATGTGGGGAATGGGTGTTTCTCTCACAAAAGGGCTCTCTCTCTCTCTCTCTCTTGGGATTTCTAGTGTGAAAAGGGAATGTGAATTGTGGGATGTTGGTGTGGAAGGGTTGTTTTTGGATTTGTTTATTGATCATGTTATATTTGGGCTTGGGACCCCTCTATTTATAGTAAAAGAGGGGCAGGGAAATATCCCGAGGGTAATGGAGTGGGTTGGCTTTGATTGGACCTCTCATTAATGCTCTGGTTCTTCTGCCAGAGAACAGGTGAAGGGCGGCTAGTGCTAACTAGCCGCCCGGGATGGAGCGGCTACTTCCTGGTAGCCGCCCCTATCATGACCTGCCAAACGTCCCATCTCTGACAAGCGGTGGCTTGGGTCGGCTACTTGGTTTGATCCGGCCAAGAGAGGGCGGCTAAAGGTCATGACCCGCCGCAATGATCAGCATTTAATATTGCTTTATGTCTCATCCAGGGAACTGGTCCAAAGTCGGCCAGGGGGCGGTTAGGGGGGCGGCTAGTGTGAACTAGCTGCCCAGCGAGGGCGGCTAGTTAGGGTTAGCCGCCCCTTTCTAGGGACTTAGGTTTTTTAGGGTTTTGGTTTTGTTTTAGGTCTGGGTTAGGGTTTGGCTTAGGTTTAGGGTTTGGGCGAGGGTTTGGTTTTAGGTTAGGGTTTTGGGCTAGGTTAAGGTTTAAGGTTCCGGTTTAGGTTTAGGTCAAGGCTGGGATTAGGGTTTAGGGCTAGGGTTTGGGGTTAGGTCAAGAGTTTGGGGTTAGGTCAAGGTTTAGGGTTCTGGTTTAGGTTTTAGGTCAAGGCTGGGATTGGGGTTTAGGGCTAGGTCAAGGCTAGGGTTAGGGTTTCTGGTTTACCGAACCTTCGGTTCTCTTATTTGTGTGCACTTGTGGGAGATTTCCGTGTGTTACTTGAAGTATTTCCGTCTCTCTGGACGGTCAAAATTGGGGTATCTACAATTGTCCCTCATCGGACGGAGTCTTTGTGCGAAGCAGGAAAGACTTCGACCGATGATAAGGAAAGAGACCCCTATTTTGGCCGGCCCGACCTCCAAGAAGTTATGCCAACACGAGCAGTACTACCTGGGAGAGGGCTACCTGGGAGAGGGCTACCGGATGATATTGCGAGCGTGGAGTACTGTTTCTCTACATCATCGTGCGTAGAGGCTATTCGGTGTTTGTTACTTGATAGCTATGACAATAGCATGTTAGGCCTACCTGTGTTAAGCGTGTGTGGATCGTATTGCGAGCATGAAGTGCTTCCTCCACATATCATCGTGCGTCGAAGCTACCCAGCGTTGGAGCTACCCTTCGTGGTGCCACCGTGCCACCGGAAGGCTGCCAGGGAGAGGGCTACCTGGGAGAGGGCTACCGGATGATATTGCGAGCGTGGAGTACTGTTTCTCTACATCATCGTGCGTAGAGGCTATTCGGTGTTTGTTACTTGATAGCTATGACAATAGCATGTTACATGTTAGGCCTACCTGTGTTAAGCGTGTGTGGATTGTATTGCGAGCACGAAGTGCTTCCTCCACATATCATCGTGCGTCGAAGCTACCCAGCGTTGGAGCTACCCTGCATGGTGCCGCCGTGCCATCGGAAGGCCGCCAGGGAGAGGGCTACCTGGGAGAGGGCTACCTGATGATATTGCGAACGTGGAGTACTGTTTCCCTACATCATCGTGCGTCGAAGCTACCCGGGGTTGAGTCTGTCCTGCATTGTGCCATAATATCGTTAGGGATGCCCAGAGTATGATATGACTATCATACGAGACTTAAAGTACCGACCACGGTGATGCCGTATCGTCGGGAATGCTCAGAGTATGACGTCACTAACATACAAGGCTTGAGTACTGACCCTGGATGGCCCTTAGGATGAGGATTACCCGGGAGAGGGCTACCGGATGATGCGAGGGATTGATATGTATTTATCTAGATGTGAAGAATCTTTGTAGCTAGGTATTAGTTTCTGTTACAACTCGTTAGTGTTAATGGATTAGTTGTTTCCCAAAAGTCCCAACAGTTTTTCCCCCTTCGGGGTGAGGGTGAGGGTGATGTGTGGTCACGACTCTACGTGACATTTATATATGTCGGTGTTCTCCCATCCATATCTTTCCTTGAAAGGAAAATACGTTAGTGTTATATTATTATTCTTGAGTTGGATTCTTGCCACTCATTGAGCTTGTAGCTCACCCCTCGTGTGTTGTTTTCCGCCAGGGACAGTGGGGCGTGGAGGTGGAGCATCCCTCTAACGTAGTTCGCGCATGGCGTCTCTCAGCTTCCGGTTGGCAAGTGTGGGGCTATCAGCAATCCTATTTTTGTGTATGTATTAGTAATTGTGCGTGTCGCATATATTGTTGTATTTGGACTAGACTTGGGCTCTCACAGGACGGTAATTGTGTATTCGAGTCTGTAATAATGTTTTTGATTTACAGACTTAATTGTATATTATACTTCTGCATCATTTCATTTTATTGGCTACCACTTCCCTGTAGCCTTGTTTTCTTATTTGATCCTTTTGATTATTGTTTGATTGGTAATGCTTCGGGGACGGTCGCTCCGGGGCGTAACAGTTTGGGGTTAGGTCAAGGTTTAGGGTTCCGGTTTAGGTTTTAGGTCAAGGCTGGGATTGGGGTTTAGGGCTAGGTCAAGGCTAGGGTTAGGGTTTCTGGTTTACCGAACCTTCGGTTCTCTTATTTGTGTCCACTTGTGGGAGATTTCCGTGTGTTACTTGAAGTATTTCCGTCTCTCTGGACGGTCAAAATTGGGGTATCTACAATTGTCCCTCATCGGACGGAGTCTTTGTGCGAAGCAGGAAAGACTTCGACCGATGATAAGGAAAGAGACCCCTATTTTGGCTGGCCCGACCTCCAAGAAGTTATGCCAACACGAGCAGTACTTTTCGGGGAGTTGATTTAGGCTGTCAGAGGCTAGGTCTTGACTTAGAATTTTTATCTGAGAAGATGATCCAGGTGGAAGGCGGGAAAAGTTAATGGTGAGTGATCCAACCCGCGGTCGGGGTTCTTAGCTATCGTGCACGGAGCAGCCCAGCGTCAGTTTCCTCGTGCCTACCGTTCCCGTGTTTGGGAAAACTCAGCAAAGAGGGGATATCGCCGACAGAAAGCAAGTAAAAGATTGATTTGGGTGAATTGGATCATCCGAGGGATAAGAACTCTAGAAAAGAACCAGAACTGAAGAAATTTGAATCTGAATGGTACTGAATGTGTTGCAAAACTTCGGGAGAGTCGTGTTTGATCAAGTAATGTCTGGGAAATAAGCCAATACATGGCTGTTTTGGTATGGAGAACCTTGAATTTTAGGGCTGAAAAGATTGGAAGGGGGTTTTTTAAGCAAAAGAGAAAAACTGGGAGGGGCGGCTAGTTGTAACTAGCCGCCCGAGAGGGGGCGGCTACTCGCGGGTAGCCGCCCTCGACTGGGTCCCTTATAACCGAAAAGACCCTCTCTCTCCCATATGTTTTTAAAACGGTTTCTCTTCCCTCTTCTCTTCTTTCCTTCGGTTTCAAACTCGAAAACCCTGATTTCTTTGCCTTTCTTTCCTCTATTTCGACCTCAATCTTTCTCTTTCCCTTGATTTCGAAACCCTAGTTTGGGTTCTCCTTTTTCTTTTTCCAAACCGAGGAGATGACGAGGTCGAAGGCGATCGCTTCAAGGGGGAAACGACCACGGGTGGCTCGTGGAGAGCGTAGCCCGAGCTCTTCATCATCGGAGAGCGATAGGCCGGAGGTCGAGGCCGTGGGGGAGGGTATGGGTACAACGGAGGTGCCGCCGGTGGATATCGGCGTGAGTGAGGTCGGGGATTTGCCTTCAGGGGCTGTCCCGGAGGTAGGGGGGAGTGTAATAGGCTATACACGCAAGAGGAGGCGTGGGGATCGACCGGTGGTGGCCGAGGAGGTGGTTCCGGGGGTTGGAGGATCGATTGAGGGTGCAACCGAGGGGGTAGGGGTCGAGGGAGTTAGTGAGGAGGTGAGGGCGTCGTTGGATGCCCTCGTCGGGATGTTGGATAGGGAGGCCGCAGAGGCCAGGGCTGAGGAGGAGGAGAGTAGGGCTATGGGGGCCTTTGCGGAGTTTATCTCCGGTGTGGGGAGGGTGGAGGGGATAGGAGAGGCTAGGGATAGGGCCGGGGAGGCCGAGGGTATGGGTACTGGGGCCGCCGAGGCCGGTGTGGGTGTTGGGGTTGAGGCCGAGGAGGCCGTGTTTGAGGAGGATGAGGAGGAGGATGACGACGGGATGGACGATCCCGACGAGGCCGAGGTGGACGCTCCTGGGTCCACACGGGCCGTGGTATGTTCCTAATCCTTTAGTCTTTGCCTTTTATGTTTGTGTTGGTGGTATGAACAGGTTGTATGTGTGTATTATACTCGTATATTTGTGTTTTAAATAGGCATGCTTGTGTATAAGTTTAATCACGGTGGGATGTGTAAGCATGCTGTCATGGGTTTGTTTTTATAGGGAGGGGACAATTTCTATATATATATCCATGTTTGTCATATGCATGCAAAGGAGAGAGAAATGATATAGCTAATATGCTTGCATGCGATACTTTTCTATGTGTATGTGATTTCGTACGTGTTTGATCATGGTAGAGCATGAGGGGGTGTATGCATGCGTTTCATGGGTTTGAGTTCCATATGGCTGTATTGCTTAGGTGTGTTTGATAGGCTTGATGTAAGAAAGTGTGTGAGTGGTGACCACGGTGGGATGTGTTTGGATATTTGTCTAGCATGCGTGATCATATGAGGAGTGTAGTTTCTTACTTTCATTCTTTTAGTATGTGGGAGTTTTGATTTCGCTAAGCATGGTTTAAAACGATTTCGTAGATTTGGACTCTTACCTCTCGCTCGTTTTTAAACTAACCCATGTTCCCTTCGCTTGTTTTGTAGAAGCCGAATCGTATCCGGGCTTTATGGCATGGGACGAAGAGATGGTACAATGCCCTGGGGCAGGAGGAGAGGAGCTTGGTGGATGGAGCGGGCTTCCGTTCCTTTTTCTTGATCGAGCCATTCCACGTCCACCGTCCATATGTGGAGGCCTTGGCGGAGAGATGGGATCCGGAGAGTTGCACGTTCATCCTCCCTACTGGCGCTGTCATGCCGACGCTCGAGGACGTCCATCGGATCACCGGCCTTCCGGTTCTGGGGGAGGCGGTGATCGCGGCCACCCTAGCTGACTACAGGGGGCTTTTCCGAGAGTTGATCGGGGAATGGGAGTTCGTGGAGCGGGAGCGGACGCTGAACCGGATCCCTTTAGGGCGGCTTTCGGGGCAGTACGGCCTCGGTTCCTTCACAGAGCGTCAGAAGGGCGAAGCTGCAGCTAGCTTCGAGAGGCGGCGGGCGATGATCGAGGCGAGAGAGGCGGCCGCGTGTCCACAGAGGGCACGGAGGGAGTTAAGAGCGTTCTTCCTCTACTTCTTTGGCCGGGTCCTTTTCTCGACGGCCTCTGATAAGGTCTCCTCTCATTCCCTTCTACTGATGCGGGACTTGGAGGGCATGGGGCGCTATGCTTGGGGAGCGGCGATGCTTGCCCACTTGTTTGCGGAGCTCTCGAAGAAAGTCAAGAGGGCTGGAGGAAAGAACCTTGGTGGCTTCGCACCATTCCTTCAGGTATGTGTAAGTGATGAGTGTCTTCTTCTTGGTTTAGCTTTACTTTGGTCATGATAAATTCCCTCTTGCTTTGTTAGATTTTCGGGTACGAGCACTTCGCCATTGATCGCCCGACTTTGGCTCCGTTCGATCATGCCCTCCCTTGGGCCATGAGATGGGAACCCCGGGGATCTTCCCGTTTGCATCGCCTCGCCCAATTCCGAGAGGCCTTCCGCGTCTTGTCGGAGGAAGAGGTATAAGTTTTCTTTGAATCCTTTTGGTTTGTACTTGGTTTTCTTTTGACTAAGCGCTCTTCCTATCTTTCGATGCTTTTTTAGATGACATGGAGGCCTTACTCGGAGGAGGTTCCTGAGGCCCTGGCGCGAGACATCTGGCTGATCTACTTCAATGAGGTCGTGTTCCATGCGATCAGCCGGGTCGTCCGTCAGCTTGGGTACCATCAGTGGGTGCCCGATCCTCTTCCGCGGCGCCCTTCGATTCCGGTGGCCGGGATTCCTCGGGATACGAATCTCCCGAGGAATTACGCGACGTACGTGGCGGGATGGATGGGTCGAGGCGTCTTGGTGGAGCGTCGTCCTGAGGTGACTTCGAGCGACGAATACCTAGCTTGGTATCGTCGGGAGTATGCGGATATCCTCGGGACGATGGAGGAGGAGATCCCGGACGCTTATGTAAGTTTAAAGAATCCCTTTTCTTTCCTCGTTTTTTTGTTTGAACTCTTCTGAATGGTATTTCCTTTTGCAGGTTGAGTTGAATGAGATGGAGAAGAGGCTCAAGACTGCGACTGAGCACCTCCAAGCGCGGGCCAGGCAGATAGAGGCGTTGCGGGCACAGAGAGGACGCTTGCAGGACCAGGTCCGAGTCTCGAGGCTCAGGTGGATGCTCTGTCGAGAGCGAGGGCCGATGGCGCTTCTTCTTCTTCGTCCCTCCTCCTTCCATGGTGTCCGAGCGAGAGCTGGAGTTGACGAGGGAGTTGGATGTGGCCCGGAATGAGCTGACGGCCACAAGGATGGAGTTGGGCCAGGCGAGGGGCAGGGCTTCTCGGGCTGAGGAGGAGGTGGACCAGCTGAGGTCCATGATAGCCTCGAGGGAGGAGGGGTTCATTACCCTAGGCCGTGAGAGGGACTCCCTCCAGATGAGGGTGTCGGAGTTGGAGGCTTCGGCGGGCGTTCCTGGAGGTTTGATGGGGGACCTGGTTCGTTCTCTCCAGGCGGCCGGGGATAGGGACAGAGAGGCACTCAAGGCGTCGGAAGCGAGGGCGCGGGAGTTGGAGGAGAGGTTGAGGGCTGCCGAGGATCGGGCCAGAGGGACGGAGAGTCGTCTCCGACAGAGATTGGAGAGAAGAGACAGGGATATGCAGCAGGTTCGTCTCTGGGAGGCGACTATGAGGGGGAAATTGGTCGGAGGGGGCTCTATGACCGAGGCGGACCTTGATCTTCTTCCACTCGAGCCTGACCATTCTCTCTCGGCTTCCTTGGCTACCGGGGCCACTTTTAGCCGTGCATCTCGCCCTTCGGTGTCTCGGAGTCGTGGGATATATGCGAGGGCCGCGTCTTCGGTTCGAGAGACTCCTGCTGCTCCCGATGCTCCAGAGGTTCAGTCTTCTCCTCATCCGCCACTCCCTTCTCAGCCAAGTCAGGACGTTCCTCCTACTCAGCCTCCAGCGGATGATGATACGCCGAGGTATAGCTTTTGTGTCTTGGTTTTAAGTAGAAGAATAGTACATATGCGATGAATTCATGCTTTTCTTCTTTTGTTTTTGGTTTTAGGTGATATTTCGGTGAAGTATAGCTCAAGACTTCGGAGTTTGGAGCTCTTGGTGGACCTATCTCTTCTTTACTTTTTAGGTGTTTAGAAGACAATTTACGTTTATGGTCATGGTGGGACAATTTAATTTCTTGTTTGTATGCATGGTTTGGTATAGTTTAGCATGGATGGTTAATGTTTTTTAGAAAGCCTTCCTAATCTATAGGGATGTGTATGTGTGTGGATGATGAACTTGGTGTTTATAGGTCTTGATTTATGGATGGATGTAGAATTCTAATATATAATCATTATAGCATGGTATCGGTACAGGTCTTGTGTATGAATGTGTGTCTAAAATGTGTGTATGCATGTTTGGGAAAGGAATGTTTTGACAGGTATTCAAAGGAGTTGAAGAGTTGATTGAGGCTGGGACTGACAGGGCAGATGGGGTAGCAGGTGAGGGGCGGCTAGTTGCGTTTAGCCGCCCAGTGAGGGGCGGCTACTTGCATTTAGCCGCCCCTTGCCTGGGTTTTTACCTGGACAAGAGGGCAGGGGGGGGGCGGCTAGTATAAATTAGCCGTCTCCAGGGGGGCGGCTAGTCGGGTTTAGCCGCCCCCTGCCTGGGACAATTTTCTGGTTTTGCTTCTTGTCTGCTGCTGCTGAAAGTCCTCCTGAGTGCTTTATCCTTCGAGACCTATAAAAACATTCTTTCCATGGACCAAGTGTTAAATCCATCCAGATTGCGCCCCTGCACTGACTTCCGAGCCCTTCTTGCTTGAATCGTCAAGGGCTACAATCCATCTTAAGGCGGAATGGAAATATAAATGCGAGAAAGTAAAAGTGCGGGAGACCAGGCTTTAGTGCGCAAGGAAGGGATTCCAAGTGCGTGAGTGAAGAAGAACTTATGTGTAGGAGTTGGGGACAATTTCTTCTCACGCATGTGCGGAAGGGCATGAGGTGAGTGGAGGCAATTTTAATATTTGTGGGGACAATACGTGGGGACAATTTTAATATGTGGGGACAATTTTCAAGAAAATCGGATGCCAAAGTGTTTTGGAAAAGGAAAATGCACGCTTATGCGTAAGTATATGTGGCATAAGGGGGTATTTTAGTTTTTCAATGACTTTTTAGGTGAGAGGGCAATGTTCTCGATTTCCATAAGTAAAAGATGCCATCAAGTCCCCGTGGAGGAGCCCTTGTGGTCACTCATGTCCAAACCAGGATTGTATTTAAGAGGTATAAGCCTTAGGCGTCGATTTTCCTAGGTTCATGGTTTTCAAATGCTTAATCGTATTATTCTAAACATGCTGAAAAATCCATGAGTGTACCAAGAGTCAAGTCAAACAAGCTTCCTTTGGATAGGCAAGTTTCTAAATGAATTCGCGTGAGTGTGTGTGTAGGTGTAAACCTGGACGTGATCTGCCTTCGGTCAAAATTTCGCTTTTCCTGGTGGACATAGCTCAATTTTGAACCCCCCATTGCAAAAAAAATAAAGAGGGGAGAGGGTGAATGGGGTCAGAATAATATCTTCCTTTCGGGCAATATTTTAGAATTGTCCCAGTCTAGCATATGTCTTACTTCCTAGGTCCCTCTGGCTTTCTCCTTTTTACCACTTCTTTATTTTTGGGTGGAAAGGTACAGTCCGTTGTTTGGATCTGTACATGGTATAGCCGTTGTTTAGCGTATACCGTGCGTAAAGGCGTGAAAGCCTGCTAAATAGAGAGTTTAACCCGTTCACTTGGGTGTTTGGCCTCTCCTTGCCTATCTTTCTCTTTTTTGTTTGTTTTTTTTTTTGTGTTTTGATTTGAGTTGAGGGGGGGCTCTTCTGTTTTTCACCCCGATTCTTTTCATGCTTCCCCTCTAGAAGTGTTTATATAGTACCAGAGCCAGTTTTTGGGACACATGCTAGGTCCGGGTAACTCCTCATTTTGACCTAGGGTTAATACGAGTGGGGCGAAAATAAGGGATATTTTGCTTTGGGGAGTTTTAAATTGTCCCAGTCTACGGGGTAGGCAATTTTTCTTCCATCAGGCAAATCTAGTCCAGTTATACGTGTGTGAAGGGAATGACATGATCTGGCGAAAACGTGTTCAAATAGATACGAGTTTATCTTTGAGAGTCTTATAATTCTATCATCAAGTACTAAACGCTGGAAATCGCAGGAAGGAAGAATAATAGTTCTTAAGTATTGAAAGTTTTTCATGCATGGAATTTCTTTAGATAAAGTGCATTCCACGAACCTGGAACCTCGACTCCTTCGGCATCTACCAGGCGGTAGGCATTCCCGGAATAGGCATGGGTGATCACATAGGGTCCCTCCCATGTGGGTTGCAGCTTTCCTCTCGGGTGAGGCTGTCTTGATGGCATGATTTGCTTAAGTACTAATTCCCCGATTTCGAATTTTCTTTTTATCACCTTCTTTTCAAATGCCCTTGCCACCCTTCTTTGGTAGGCCTGGGCATGGTCTGCCGCTCTTAATCTCTTCTCGTCCAGTAGTTTGAGGCGTAGTAGTAGAAACAAATGTATGCTTACGTTTTTGAAAAGGGGCCTGTGTTGGCGAAAAATATGTTTTTGGAAAGAAAGGGGATAAAGTTCCGGAAAGCGGTTTTGTTTTTATAAGGAAAGTATGGAAAGATAGTTCGTAGGAAAAAAAATGTTTTTCGGCGGAAGTACGGCTTTGTAAAATATTTTGTTTTGAAGAAAGGTGTGGAAGTGCAGATTTGGAAAACATTTTCGTCGTGAAGAAGAGTGGAAATGTAGTTTGTAGATGTTTTCGTTGTTTTGGGAAAACAGGTAAAGAAAGTTCGGGAAAGTGCTTTTATTTTGGTTTTGAAGTACGGAAATACTGTTTTGTAGAACTTTTAATTTTGGAAGAGAGTGTGAAAAACATTTTTAGAAAAACATTTTTTTTTGTTTTTAAAGGAGAGCGGAAATAAAGCTGGAAACAAGTATGTTCAGAGTTGAGAAATGAAAGCTGATTAGCATGTATATTTTTTGGATTTTGGTTTCTTTTTTTTTTTTTTTTTGGAAGCAGGTAAACAAATATGTATAGGAGTTGAAAGCGAAAGCTAGTAAACAAATATTTTGGTCTTTCGTTTTTTTGGAGGAAAAGCTGTAAACAAATATGTACAGGGTGATGAAAGACGAAAGCTGGTAAACAAATATTTTGGTCTTTTGTATTTTTGGAAAAGCTGTAAATAAATATGTACAGGATGATGAAAGACGAAAGCTGGTAAACAAATATTTTGGTCTTTTGTATTTTTGGAAAAGCTGTAAATAAATATGTACAGGATGATGAAAGCTTACCCGGGAGGATCGGTACCTGGTTCTTGAATTTGTATTGCCTCCTCGGGTCGGCTTCTTTTTGATGGCCGGCTGATGTCTGGTGGGGGTCCTCTGTTCCCAAATTCTCCCTCCCTGAGTCTTTTCAAAGGCCTCCCTTGATGGAGTAGTTCTTCGTCCGTGGTGCCTGGTTGCCAACATGCGAGCACCTCTAGCCGGATGCGCATGGCACAGACGCTCCAATTTTGGGCCTGAGTATTATTAGAACGCGCCTCTCCCCATATGGATATTACTTTCCCGCGGTACGGGAAGCGAAGACATTGGTGTCGGGTGGATGAGACGGCTTCGATGCTGTTGAGCCATGTCCTCCCAACAATCAGAGGGTGGGGTGATTGAATGTTCATCACCATGCAGTTAACGATGGTGGAGACTGGGCCGATCTTCAGTGGGAGCGTGACTAGTCCGCAGGCGTTCTTGCGTGTGCTGTCGAAGGCGTAAATGTATTCGTCCGAGGGCTCCAATCTGGGAACCTGGCCTTCTAGCTTTTGATAGGCGGAATATGTAAGGACGTTAGTTTCCGCTCCCGTGTCAATGAGAATGTGACGGAATTCCCTTCCCCCGAGTATGGCGGTGATTGAGAGGGGTGCGGAACGTGCTCTGGCTTTTGCGACTTCATGGGGGAGAAAGGTGATCGAGTTGGGTACCGCAAGATTGCTTGGTGGGCGCTGGGTCCTGGCCACTTCTTCTGAGGGAGAGTTGTTGCTACAAGGGGACCCAGGTGGGCTACCGCCTTCATTTTCGTTCCCCGGTCGGAGGGCTAGGGTGAACATGTTGTGCATGGCCCAATTGTTCTCGTTCTCGTATTGGAGGCGTGCTTCCCCCCAAATTGTCAGTACATGATTTAAGAAGGGCAGTCGAAGGCATTGGTGTCGGGGGGAACAGATAGCTTGGATGCTGTCTAACCACGGTCGCCCCAGCATCAATGGGTACCTCGTGTCGATGTCGGCCACGAAGCAGGCTACTTCGCAGATGAGAGGTCCGACGGATAGCTCGAATGTTCCGGGGCCGCGGAGAGTCTTCCCGGTATGGTTGAAAGCTTGGATAGTATGGTGGGCCGGTTGGACGGGAGGACGGCCTAGTCCGGGTATCTTCTGGTAAGTGGAGCATGTCATTATGTTCATGCCCGATCCTGGGTCTACAAAGATGTTGTTCAGCCACAACATCTGAAGTCGTCCGCGGATGTGTAGGGGGTAGACTCGCAGTCGGGGATCTGGGAGGTCTTGGTCAGTGAATGAAATGGTCATTGGGCGGCGGGGGCCATTGACAGTGTCGGTACTCTTAGAGGACCCGTTGTCGTCCGGATGCAGATCATCCGACGTACATTCCCCTCCTTCGGGTCCTTCGCTAGCTCCTTCGGGGATTTCTTCGAATGGCTCTTCTTCTTCGTCTTCTCCCGGGTTTTCTAGTCCGCTTTCGTCGGACTCGAGGTTGATGACTGCGGGGAGGGCGAGGAGTGCGTCTTCTTCTTCGCCATAGAGTATGGCGAGGTCATGGTCGTCGAGGTTCAGCTGGAAGGGCTCGTTCTGCTCTTCCTCCTCGGACTCTTCGGATAGGCTGCCATCAGTAGCATCTTCCGAGCTGCTTGGTTCTGGCGATGGTTGTCTCCCTCTCCTGATCATGTTGACCGCGTGGGCTCTAGATGTGGAGGCTTGGGTGTGACCTGGTAAGGGGTCAGTTAATATGCCAAGTGGCTTGGGTGCTTGGGGATTTCCCTGGCTCAGATGGCCTTTGATCATGGCCCAGTCAAGGCGCCTGTCATCATTAAGATCATAAACGAAGTCCCGAAAAACAATGCATTGTTCTACGGTATGGCCATATTGTTGATGATATTGACAGTAACGCGCCGTGCTGGCCCCGGGTAGTGAAGGCCTGGCGTCGGGGAGGGAGATACTATTTGTGTCCAACATCACCCTAAAGATCCTAGTTAAAGTTTCTGGGAGGGGAGGGTAAGAGTCCCTCTTTCCCATTCGTCTTAGGTCGTAGGATGCGGGAGGTCTAGCCTCGTTATAAGAGCTTTGTATGGGCTGCCTAGGGGTTGGATTTTGTGCTCTTGGGGGAGCAGAGTAAAAGGGGGCCCGAGTTTGAGTTTGGCTCTGGATTATAGGGCTTTGGAGTGGGAAATTTTGGACTGTGGGGTTTTGTCGTATTGGCACGGGGACGGGTACTGATCGAGGGGTAAAATGTTGATTTGTTTGCCGAGGCGGTGCATATCCGGATGATCCGGGCGTGTACTGTCTCGGAGCTGTTCCTCGGTCAGGAACTCGTGCTCCGTTCGGGTAGAGTGCCGATACTTGGTTAATGATCCCCTCTACCGTGGGGGTTTGCGCCTTACGAGGCGGTTGTCCAACCCTATGGCTGATAGGTGGGGACTGGGTTTGGACTGCTGGGGCTGCACAACGGGAAATCCTGTTGTGGCGGTCAATCAGAAGTTGATACGTAGTGCAGTCTCCGTACGAAAGGCTCGTACGGAGCTCTGGACTCAGGCTCTGTAACATCATGTCAATTTCTTGACATTCTGTGAGTTGCAGACCGGTTCGGTGGACAAGGGTGCGCCACCGAGACACGTATTGTTCGAATTCCTCCCTAGGCCTCATTCTCTCTACGGTTAGATCTGAGATAGAGGGGGTTCTAATCCTCTGGTAACCGTAGCGGCCCAAGAATTTCTCGCTTACAGCCGAGAAATTCGACAAGTGATCTACAGGGAGGGTGGAGAACCATTGTAGTGCTTCTCCTTCCAATGATTTCTGGAAGAGGAAGACTAGTAGTTGATTATCTAGAAACGGGCGTGCGTCTAGATAAAAGGCAGTCAAATGAATGTCTGGGTCTCCACGACCGTTGTACCGGCGGAATTTGGGGACTTTGAATCCCTCCGGTAGGTGGACTGATGGGATTTGTCTCAGGTTATGTAGAGACATGTGTTTGGGGGCCGAGGGACCAGTCTCGGAGAGAATTCTCCGGATGGTATCGTCCAGTGTTTCTCCTCGGGGAGGGCTGCCTAGCGGTCCCGGGTTTGGGGTGGTTTGGTAGGGGCCTGGGGTGGAAACAACTGGGAATTTTGGATTCGCGGGGGAAAGGGGGGTGAACGAAAAGACACTCGGGTTGACCGAGTGACTGGGTGTGAATGGGGCTTTGGGAGTGGATTTAGGGGTTTCGACAGGGGTCTCCTGTCTCGAGGTCTTGGCATGACGGTAGTCAACGAGGTCATGAAACATGTCCTCTACCGTTTGATACCCTAGACTAGCCATCCTTTCCTCTAGATGGGTCAGGAACTGTGTGGCCTGACCCTCTTGGTGATTCCTTTCCTCTAATATCTCCTCTTCCATGTGGGATTCCATGACGTAGAGTGGGGGGATGAATGCAGATTGAAAGCAGTAAATAAAGCAGTAAAGGATTGCGCAGCTGTGTGCGACTTACGAAAGCAGTAAAGGATTGCGCAGCTGTGTGCGACTTACGAAAGCAGTAAAGGATGTTATAATGCACAGTAGAAGAGGATTTAATTCAAGGAGTGAGAAACTCTAACCTTCCTAGAGGGTTGATAGCATTTTAGTCAAGCTTGTAAAAGGGGGCAGAAGAGGATTACCTTTTGTTGTTTTTCACGAGGGAGGTCCCACCGTGATCGCCAGAATTTGTCGGTGTTGAGAAAATCCGCGTGTGTGGGGTTTCTTCGGAGGGCTCGGATCGGATGCGTGCCCTGGCGGGCTCGGTCGGATCGTCTTCTCGGAAGGGGTGAGGGTGTGGTTCCTGGTTGAGGCGCCCGACAGCGGCTCAAGAGGATTCAAGGGGTTTGTGATCGCCACCTGCTTTTTCTAAAAACAGGAAAGGGTTTGGGTTGGATTTGATCGCCTACGTGGGGAGTTTGTGGGGTCTCCGCTCTGAGACACGGATATACCGTACACAGAGGTGAAAAACAGGTAATCTTATTCTGCTTCCGGGCTTGGCTAAAGGAGTTATGGGAAAAATGGGTGTGAGTATGGGGTGTGTATAGGGGGACGGCTAGTTGGATCTAGCCGTCTGGTCAGGGGCGGCTAGTAGGGTTTAGCCGTCCCAGGTCTGGTTTGATTTGGGCAGGGGTTTGGTAGGAAATGGGTTTGGTTTTGGGCAGAGGCTAAGCTAGGTTTAGCCCGGGCTTTTGGAGGGTGAGATGAGAGGGCATTTTATGTGGGGAATGGGTGTTTCTCTCACAAAAGGGCTCTCTCTCTCTCTCTTGGGATTTCTAGTGTGAAAAGGGAATGTGAATTGTGGGATGTTGGTGTGGAAGGGTTGTTTTTAGATTTGTTTATTGATCATGTTATATTTGGGCTTGGGACCCCTCTATTTATAGTAAAAGAGGGGCAGGGAAATACCCCGAGGGTAATGGAGTGGGTTGGCTTTGATTGGACCTCTCATTAATGCTCTGGTTCTTCTGCCAGAGAACAGGTGAAGGGCGGCTAGTGCTAACTAGCCGCCCGGGATGGGGCGGCTACTTCCTGGTAGCCGCCCCTATCATGACCTGCCAAACGTCCCATCTCTGACAAGCGGTGGATTGGGTCGGCTACTTGGTTTGATCCGGCCAAGAGAGGGCGGCTAAAGGTCATGACCCGCCGCAATGATCAGCATTTAATATTGCTTTATGTCCCATCCAGGGAACTGGTCCAAAGTCGGCCAGGGGGCGGTTAGGGGGGCGGCTAGTTAGGGTTAGCCGCCCCTTTCTAGGGACTTAGGTTTTTTAGGGTTTTGGTTTTGTTTTAGGTCTGGGTTAGGGTTTGGCTTAGGTTTAGGGTTTGGGCGAGGGTTTGGTTTTAGGTTAGGGTTTTGGGCTAGGTTAAGGTTTAAGGTTCCGGTTTAGGTTTAGGTCAAGGCTGGGATTAGGGTTTAGGGCTAGGGTTTGGGGTTAGGTCAAGAGTTTGGGGTTAGGTCAAGGTTTAGGGTTCCGGTTTAGGTTTTAGGTCAAGGCTGGGATTAGGGTTTAGGGCTAGGTCAAGGCTAGGGTTAGGGTTTCTGGTTTACCGAACCTTCGGTTCTCTTATTTGTGTCCACTTGTGGGAGATTTCCATGTGTTACTTGAAGTATTTCCGTCTCTCTGGACGGTCAAAATTGGGGTATCTACAATATGCTCATGATTTAGAGGTATATGACTTTATTATACGGTATATGCTTGTCTTTCTCTGTCATAGGTGGTTGATGCATTTTTCAGACTTACGACAAAGACTACTACAAATAGGAGAGTTCTCTATATCTCGACAACTTTCAATGTAAGACACCATTTCAACCGTGTTGGGTTATCATCTGATAGACCGTGTCATTGGTAACTATTTTTGTTATTACAATAATACATTGATGGAGGCTTGGAGAGATATGAATGGTTTTTTGGAGCTTACAAGTGGAAGGCGGAGGAGGATGTTCTTGTAACAACTTTAACAATCAGGTCAGGCAGTGCCTGACGGATCTTATAGGAGATAGCTTTGGGAGAAGCAATCGGATTATTGGGCGATGGGTCTTAGAAAATCTATCGGGTTATTGGGCGATGGCTCTTGGTGGAGCCGTCGGGTATGTGAGCGACGGGCTCAGTAAGAGCCGTTGATCAGAGAATTTTTGAATTTTGAAATTGATTCATTTTTTGAAGGAACAAATGCATTGATTGGCGTTAATTGGCTTGACGGTGTTGCAATATTTATCCCCAGGTGCGGGCGAGATTATTTAGTCTCCCCTCTCTCTCTCTCTTTGACATATAAACCCTAAAACCAAAAAAAATATTATTTTTCAGCCACCTAGGTTGAGGAGCTCGGGAAGGGTTTGATCTAAGGCTTTGGTGAGTATTTCTTCATGTTTATGAAGAGTTTTGAATAGTAGTGAGTCTCTTTGGTTGTTATTTTGATATGATCTCATTTTTTAGGGTTTTCAAACAAAAAGAATAAGTTTTTGTTCTTGTTTTCTTTATATCTTGATATGATTTCGGGTCTGGTGTTAGACCAATGCATTGTCAATGTTTTTGTAAAGTTTACACAAGTTTTAAGGATGCTAATGTAAATCAACGCTCATATTAAAGATCATGATTTCTTAAAGTTTTCTTGATGGAATTTTTCCTGACAACCTCGATGATATTTTATGATGTTCGGATCTGATGTTATAGCTAGTATACCATGAGAATTTAGATGATTTATAAGCTTTCATGATTTTATATGAATATGTTTAAGAATACATCATGTTTAGGTTTACTCATTTTAAGTTGGAATCGTGTTTTGATCCTTTAAAGCTTGTTTTGAGAACCTTATATGCTTAGATCCGACCAATTATGTATTTCTCTGATTTTGAAGGTTTGAACATAGATCCAAGTTTATATTTATACCTATAATAGATCTAAAGTTTTTTAAAGTATTTTATTTAAGTTTCGATTTGTTTTAATCAGACTTTCTATGCATGACTTGATTTTGTTATCGATTCTTTACGGTTAAACAAACTATTTAAAAACGACTTGTGTTTTGTTTCAATGATAGAAGATTTAAAGATTTTTACAAAAATATAAAAATTAAGGTTTTGTGTTCTGCCTGGGGACGGCCCCTGCAGGAGCCGTCGAGCAGATTTGGGACGGCTCCCAGAGGAGTCGTCGGTTTGGTAAGCGACGGCGCCAGTAGGAGCCGTCGGGTAGGTCAGTGACGGTCCCTGTGGGAGCCGTCGGGTTCTTTATATACGGGTACATTGGGTTTTCGTACGGGTTGTACGTATTTTGATCGATTCATATCGTTTCTTGTCAGATTAGGTTTATTATAGGGCTTGACTTTGTTTTGCAAGTCGTTGGACCGAAGGTGAGTTGGTCTAGTCTCTATGTAGCTTTTGAAAACTACCTATATCTATCATATTCGCATCATGCCTATGTTATGAATACAATTCTTATCTTGAATATGAATTACATGAGCATGACATCACATTTTGTGACATTATTTTATGTATGAACTATATACTAAATATTATGTTATTCTTGCATGCAAACGTGTGAATTGTGGAGGTTATCTTGCATGCATATCATTCTTCTGCGTGACATCATCTGCGTGACTCAGTCCAGTGGGACCGTGTCTACGTGACACCGTCTGCGTGACAATTTGTCTGTGTGACCAAGCTCTAGATGGAGCACTTTCGGCTGCGTGTCATACGGGCATGCGTGTCCGTTGCATCATACGCATCATGTAGATAGTATGAGATGGTGGCTATTTCCTCTAAAGAGATGCATTATATTTTATCATTATACTTGTGAAAAATTATATTCTGTTGGTTCAGATATTTTAGAAAATACTCTTAAAATCTTATTGTTATTATTATTATTGGGACGTTAAGGTCCATTCAGTGAGCGTGTAGTAGCTCACCCCTCCTTTTTCCAACCTTTCAGAGTAGCCGTGAGCGATCATCATTCGTGGTGGACGTTGGAGATTTACTTCTCGTTTTTTCTATTTCATCATAGGTGTTTGAATAAGCCTTCTTCTTGGCATGTAGTGAACATCCTTAGCTTTATCAGTGAAACCAGAGGATAATTTATTTTTAGCAAATAAAGTACTTGTGTGTAATCATTCGCTTTAATAATGAATTATTGAGATCCTGTGGTTAATTTATGTTTTAAACTTATGTGATTTGAATTATTATGTTAAACTATTTATTGGGGAAATTGTGGGTTACGTGACACACCGTATTGCATGCCTTAATTAAGGATAATGGTTATGGGGCCGTTACAGTTCTCACCTAAGTGAAGGCTATCCTTGTTCTTATGTTTACGTCACATCATTGGTTCTTCCTTGTCATCAACTTGATGAACAGTCAATTCCTCCTTTATTACTCCTTATGCAAGAAGGAGCATACTGCCTGGGAGTAGAAGGCTGTTAAGATATTGTAAAAGACGATGCTACAAGTAACAACGAGGAGGCCATTGGTTCTTGATGTCCTTGCCCCGTGGAAGTCCGATGGCCAAGACTATGGCGTCTGTGTTTGCCATTGGACTGCTTGTCAAATGCTTGATGTTCGTTGCTATTTGAGCAACAAGGATGATATGGCCTACATGTGTGCCATGATCACTGCTGGATTTATGGGTGATCAGTTCTATAAAATTTGAACAAGTTATGGTTTTGTTTTGGTTGTTATGTAAACTGACATGTTTTGGCAGGACACTTTGGTTATGATTTTTGGTTGTGTGGTGTAAGTATGTTGCTTTAAAATATACATTTTGGTGTGATTATTGTTACATATAAATTATTGTGTGTTGTGACTTTGGATGGTGTTATGTGCTTCCACAAATAGATATATGCTTTGTATAGTTTTGCATATGCATACTAAGTTAGTATGGATTAGATAAGTAACGTGAATAAATTTTGTACTCCCCATATTAAAAATAAAATGTTAACTTCTTATAAATAACTAAAATGCTCAATACTACAATTGAGATGTCATTCATGTCTCAAATTTCTTGTATAGCTAGTGTGGTTGTGATCTCATCTGAGAACTGTGTGGTTTTGATCCCATCCAAACGTCATGAATTGAACTTCATGGTTGTGATGGTGGTGTAGAGGTTCTAGTAGAGCTCTTCTGCTGCTGCTTTGTCTTTCGTGTTTTCTGAAAAGAAAATAAAGTGAAAATGTTATTGCATTAAATACAATAATTGGGTATATGCTGTCACGCCCCAGGGCGGCCGTCTCCAAGATGTGGCAAATGTATAATATCTGCTATCAAATAACAAGATCAAATAAAGACTCTAACAAGACATACAAGGCGACGAAACAATTACAAAGATAGCTATCATATATATATGAAAATATAGCAGAAGTTTAAACGACTAAGTCTGTAATTCAAAGACATTACAGATTAGATTACATAATCAATTGTCCTGTGAGAGTCAAAATAAATAATAAACATCAACATACAAGTACTGTGCACAAGCACGAGTAATAATATGTACAAGAAAAACAAGGGGGGATGCTGATGGCCTCTCTCACTCGCAAGACCCAAAACACGAACACTACTCCGCTATTGTTACTGTGCCTGGGGGAGCTCCTCCCTCGGATCCGGCTCAGCAACAACTGGAGGAAAACATATGCGAGGGGTGAGCCACATGCTCAGTGAATGGAATAATCCATGCAACACAACTAATATAATCATTTCAAGAAGTCAAATCCCAACAGATGGAAACAACTACTAATGTTGGTGGGTCGAGTATCAACCCGAGACCACCACTCCCGCACCCTCACCCCCACAAAGTGACATAGGACTTTAGAGATAAGGTCGACTGTTCCTACACCATTCATTATCCAGTAGCCCTCTCCTGGGGAGCCTCTCTACCTGGTAGCCTCTCCATGACTGCTATCTCTACCTTATGGGCACCCCACCGTGTCATGAATAGCGTCTGGGAGCACCCCACAGGGCAGCTACAAGCCGGGTAGCATCAACACGGAACCGATGAAGGGGAGAACACTCAACACTCGCAAATACGATCCTCCTGGATCCGTCGTCATCGATTGATAAACATCGGAAAGGGGGGTAACGAATTCTCATGAATTCCTTCAAGGGCGCATAACTCTGATTCGGGGAAGACAGATGATTTGTAATGTCATTGCCATGGTATGACTCCACAATAGGTCATACACTTGTCTAAACTCATTTAGACAAGATTAATGGCTCATATAGGTATAAATAAATATACAACATATAATTAATTAAAGAATTAATCATGGAAGCATTCAAGAATGTAATAACAAGGTTATAATATTTTCTAAGGCATGCTTACACTTATGCTTTTCATAGATAGACTAAGGACATGCTTAGGCTAAGTGGGGGCATGTAAGAATCAATGTTATGCTAGCATGGGACGTGATACATATACAGGCATGGGTCCCTATGCATGATACTAGCATGTATAATCCTAACATATTATATCTAACATGACATGGATGCAACCTAGCAAGACAAGCAATAACATATGCATGCAATCAAGATTAATATGCAGTTATGGTACCCCAGGGGAGAGCAATGCACGTCTATGTGCATTGCACACCTCCCAACTAGGTTGGATCGACCCACTCACCGCAACCCGGGTTGATGCGTGAGCGTTCGCCAAGATCTGCACGAGAAGGGCATCAAAATGGTGAGTATAACTACATAAAAATACTTAAAATTAACCAGAAAAGTCAAATACCCAAATATGCACGCATACGGGCTATCATGCATGCAAGTACGCACATATGCACACATATCCGAGTGCCCAGGCACCTACCCAAGCCCTCAGGCAGCGACACGCATGGCCCCGCACACGCGCGCGTGCATGCACGTGCTCCAGCACCTGCTGGTGTCCAGACGCGCGCCCGGACACCCGGACGCCCAGTCGCACTGCCCCGCGCGCGCCCTCATGCACGACCCACACGCCCGGCGTGCTTCACCAGCGATCGCGCGACCGTGCGCGCACGCCTGGACGCACCCGACTGCCCCTGCCAACCCCGCCTGCGCGCATACCTGCGCGCGCACACACGCGGACAAGCCCACACGTGCTCCCAGATCCTTTCCAGCCTCTACCCTGCCCTCTCACACACCCCAACCCAAATACATAGCAATCATGACTACGCTAACAGCCCTAACAACCCTTAAAACAAAGATAAGGGAGGAGGAGAGCTTACCAATGGAGGGGAAGGAACAAAGGGGGGGTATTCAGGGCTCTTAGCACACCAAAGCCACCACAATCACCACTACCACCACCTCCTCAGCCACTCCTCTAGCCCCTAATGGCTGGAAAACTAGGGGGGACATGAGAGAAAGGATCAACAACAATAATAAACACACACACACACACAGACACACACCTTTTTGTGCTTCAAACACTTCTTCCTTGTTTTCCTTCAAAAACAGCACAAAAGGGGAGCTAAAGAGGGAGAGGAAGAGAGAGATATGAGAATGAGAGGGAGAGGAGTTAAAACTCCTATTAGGGGGGGGGGTTATGGGAAGGGAAAAAAGGTGGGGGTGAAGATAACTTAAAACCACCCACTAACACCAAAAATAACCAAACTTTGCTTAGCCATTAAGCAATATGGGGTAAGGTTACCCAGGGTCACCATAACCACCAACTATTCCAATTACTATTCCACCAAACAAACCAGTAACGACCAAAATCCGAATATGGTTCAGAACTGCATAATTTTTAAAACGTTACCGGAATTCGATGAAATTTTTATAGGTAGTTAACAGAATGATACCAGGACCCATAATATGCAGTTAAATTTCCAATTGGAGTACTCAAGCTCATGCAGATGGCTAAAAACTAAAATTTTAGCGGCTCCGATCGAAAAAGAAAATTTTGAAAATGGCCAGAAATGACCCATAGATGACCAATTGGCTAAAAAGTGACACATATATAACATATGCTTTGTACAAATAAGTATATGCTTATTATGTAATGCACATGCCGTATATAAATCATAAAACTTAAATGATGCTTAGGTTTTTATTTTTTTTACAGTAATTTCGCATTGTGAGACCTACCTTTTGCTCTTTGAACGACCCTTTGTTTGTGCACATTCCCAATGTTGAGCACATTCCTAATGTCGAAATTACTGCTTGCACGATTAGTCGATTGAGCAGTTAGGCTGTTAAGGGAGGCTTGCATCAACCAATGTTGAGATGTGGTACTCTGTTTTCTCCTTCAGTTCCTCAAATAGAGTTGCAACAAACATAGAAGCATAAAAAAATAAACTCATTCTCCACAATATCTTGGATAGTACGCAAACTCAAATTATACAGGTTGTCATACTCTATCGGCACATTCACTATGGACCTTGGATTTTCAATTATCGCCAATGAATGAATGCGTTTGAAATCCTTTCAACACCGATTCATTATGTATTTCTCAGTCATTTCAATCACAAATTCAGAACGAAGAATTCATAGAGCATCACGACACAAAACTGCACAAAATTTAAAGGTTTTGCAGATGCAACTTACCTCTTCAGTTGCTCTTTTGTACAAAATGTTAGAGCAGTGTTCTAAAAGCCATGACTTATGTAATAAACTCTATTATTAAGATGGTCTTAGCATTTTGATGAGAATTATTATTGGTAAATGCTTGCATTATATTGTTTGAAATATTGTGCTTGTTTTTAATTTAATCCTTTAATTTACATTGTAGATAATCTGGTGTGTAGAGTTTGGCTTACACACAGAGGATCAGATTATCGGTTCCTTGTGAATTATAAGTTGAGGTTCACAACCTTAGATGGACTTGGATAATCCATTGGATAAAGGTTGTAGTGCAGTTCATCTTACGTAGTTTATCTTGACTATAAAAGACCGGTTGATAGGTTTTTGGGTGATTGTACTAGTACACCTTGTGTGTATTGAACGGACCAAGTTGGGGTAATTATTTTTTGTACTGACTAGATAAAATAATTTACACCCCATCTTTATTATGATTGCTTATGCTCTTAATCCTAAAATGGTTCTTAAACATGTGCATTTGTTATTTGTCATTTTGATTTATTAAAGAGTGAGATTCTACTATGGATCAATAGGCTCGGTAAGTTGGGTGACAATAACGCTTGTATGATGAATAATTGCTATTGATGGAATCCACGTCTCCAATAGGAGGTTGATGATACTCTCTTGAGGATGCTTATAAGTTTTGATTATGTCTAACCCGGCCGGTGGATTTAATTATCCGACATATCAAATAAGTTAGGCGGAAGATCTCAAGGAAAATAAGATGTTATGAAATAATATTGTCAGTAATAATTATTTCATAACGAGTATTGGAATCTTAGCGTGGGGAGATATTAAGCATATAATATAAGGAGCTCGAAATATTATTTTTGAGATTAGTATGTTTGGAGTGCAGTCATAATCCTTTAGTGGAATGAATTATGACTTATGGGCTTTTGGTTTTAATTCTAGGTTGAATTATGGTACCCAAGCCCATAGGAGCCAATTACTGATTTCTCCTTTAGGTCCCTGCCCTAGCCTATAAATATGTGGCTTCCTCTCTCTCTCAAGGGACATATGATTTCAGCCGAAATCAAAACCCTAACCCTAGAAATCCTTTAGGATCTCTGGATCCAGAAAAGGTGAGGAAAGGAGAGAAGGAGAGCGAAGGGATTCGCGGCTGCCGTTCGAAGCAAGAAGGAGACCACACTCCGCGGATCTGCAACATAGAAAGGACATACGGCAGAAGATCTGAAGGTTCCGATTGAGTGATTCATCGTCGTCCATTAGATCCGATCTTCTTCTACGGCAGAACTCTGATCTGAGTTCTGAAGGTAAACCCTAATTCCGCCTTGTAGGGTTTGCGTTAAAAAGGTTTAATAAAAAAAAAAAAAAATTTTGTTGTTCGATCTATACCTCGATCGACGGATCTTGGCAGTCGGGATTTATTTTTCCAACACAAAACATGTCACGCTCCAAGAGCGGCCGTCCCCAAGGGGTGACACGTGGACAATACCGAGTATATCATAATCAGAATAAATCACAAGGAATAAAGGATTGAAGCATAATAGACGACAGCGAAAGAGTATATGAATAAATAAATGAATAATACAAGGTCATGGAACAGATAATAGTGGCCATCAAAAGAATACATTGTAACAATTGTAACTTTCAACCAGTTCAGGCAGTGCCTGACGGATTGTATAAGTTCCGTCGGGCACTTGGGCAACTGATCCATGAGGATCCGTCGGTTTAGTGGGCGACGGGTCCATGAGGAACCGTCAGATTGTTGGGCGACGGCTCTTCATGGAGCCGTCGGGTATGCATGCAACAGACTCAGTTAGAGCCGTCAATATGGAAAATTTTCAAATTTGAATTTGATCCATTTTTGGAAGGGAAAAATGCATTGATTTTCGATTAATTGGCTTGAGGGCGTCATAATTTCTGTCCCCACGTGCGTGCGAGACTTATTAAGTCTCTCTCTCTCTCTCTCTCCCTCCCTCTCTCTCTCTCTCCCTCCCTCTCTCTCTCTCTCTCTCTCTCTCTCTCCTATTGACATTGAAACCTAAAACCCAAATATTTTATTTTCTTGTTTTCGACCACTGTGGTGAGAGGGCTCGGGAAGGGTTCGATCTAAGGCTTTGGTGAGTACATTCTTCATATTTTTGAAGGGTTTTGAATAGTAGTGAGTCTCTTTGGTTGTTATGTTGAATATGATATCGTTTTCAAGGAATTTCAAATAAAAAGAATGAGTTTTCTCTTGCTTTTCTTTAGATCTTGATTTGATTTCGAGTCTTGTGGTATACCAATGTGTTACTAGTACTTTTATGAAGTTTTTACAAGTTTTGGTCATAATATTGAATCTCAATGCATGTATTTTAGAGTTTTTGATTTCTTAGGTTTCATTGTTGGATTTTCATGATCTTTAATATGATTTTAAGATGATTTGATCGAGTCTTTGGGTTTGATGTGATAACTAGGATATTGTGACGTTTTAGGTGTTTTATAAATATTTCATGTGAAAAAGGAATATATTTAAATATGTATATATCATGTTTAAGATTATTTGTAGAATCGTATTGATTCCTAAAGCCTTGCTTTAAAACTCATATGTTTAAATTCAAACCAGTGACGTATTTTTGTGATTTTTGAAGGTTGAACATAGATCCTTATCCGTATTCGCATCTACGATAGATCTAGCGTTTTTTTGAAAGGTTTCCTATTTAAGTTTGGATTTGTGTCAATCGGATTTCGATGTATACGGTTTGGTTCCAAACTAAGCTTTCTCATTGGTTCTATATCGTTTTGAAACGACTGTGTTTTGTTTTCAATGATAAAAAGGTTTTAAATAATTTTTATGAAAAAGTTAATTAAGATTTTATGTTCTGCCTCAGGACAGCTCCTGTGGGAGCCGTCGGGCATGTTTGGGACGGCTCCCGGAGGAGCCGTCGATTTTCAGAGTGACGGCACCAGTAGGAGCTGTCGGGTGTTCTTTGGACGGTCCCTGAGGGATCCGTCAGGAAGGTCAGCGACGGCCCCTGGTGGAGCCATCAGGATTCTGTGTGTACGGGTACATTGGATTTCCGTACGGGTTGTGCGTATTTTGATCGATTGCTATCGTTTCTTACCAGATTAGGTTTCTGTAAGGCTTGGGTTTGATTTGCGAGTCGTTGGACCGAATTTGAGTGGGTCTAGTCTCTATGTAGTTTTTGAAAACTACCTATATTTATCATATTCGCATCATGCCTATGTTATGAATACAAATGTTATCTTGAATATGAAATCCATGAGCATGACATCAAGTTTTGAGACGTTATTTCACATATGAACTGTATATCGATTATTATGTTATTCTTGCATGCAAAAATGTGAATTTGTGGAGGTTATCTTGCATGCATATCATTCGTTTGTGTGACATCATTTGTGTGACGAGGGTCTGCGTGACTCAGTCTAGTGGGACCGTGTCTACGTGACACCCGTCTGCATGACGCTGTCTGCGTGACGATTGGTCTGCGTGCCATACAGGCATGCGTGTCCATTGCATCATACGCATCATGTAGATAGTATGAGATGGTGGCTATTTTCTCTAATGAGATGCATTCCGTTTTATCGTAATATTTGTGAAAATTTATATTCTGTTGGTTTGGATATTTTAGAATTTATTCAGAAGTTTTAATGTTAATATTATTATTATAATTTTTACTGGGACGCTAAGGTCCATTCACTGAGCGTGTGGTAGCTCACCCCTCCTTTCCCCAACTTTTCATTGTAGTCGCTGGCAATCATCGTTCGTGGTGGGCGTTGGTGATCTAGATCTCGTTCTTTCTGTTGCATTCGTAGGTGTTTGAATAAGCTTTCTTCTTGGCATGTAGTGGACGTCCTTAGCTTTATCAGCAAAACAAGGAGCTGTTTTATTTTAGCAAATAAAATACTCGTGTGTAATTATTCGTCTAAGAATGAATTATTGAGATCCTGGATTGCTTTATGTTTTAAAATTTATGTGGTTTTTAAGGTATTGAATTATCTATCATGTTATGGGAATTTAGGTTGACGTGACGCCCGTATCACATGCCTTAATAGAGGATAATGGGCACAGGGGTGTTACATACACAATCATCGTCCCATGTGAATATAAGTCATAATTATAAATACAGTCCCATACATACCAATAATAATAGCAAACACCTGGTATGAAGAACAACTGAAAACTGACCGGCTCACCAAATCACCGAGAGACACACAAAATCTTCAACCAAACTCAACTCATCAATCTTGTGCAATACCTGGATGAAACCCATAAAAATAGGGTGTAAGCCGGTGAAGGCCTAGTGAATAAACCTAACCACAAGGCATCTCACAATATAATTCCAACACATCCATAAAATAGACATAAATGACTATCAAGTATAAGCCGACCAGCCTATGTCCCATAACAAAGGAGGCTAACTCACACTTACCTTATTATATCCCTAACATAAAGATAGATCCGTCTGCGTCCCATACCACAAGTGATCCATCATATGTTAGCAACGCTATATATATACATATATAAAAACTAGTGACTGAAATGCCACTACACACAATGCCTCACAGTTCCTCCTGCTGTACAGTGACTTCTCTTAGGCGACCCATTTCTACACATGCATCGGCTCGGCCAGTACAGGGAGTATCACTCCACCCATCAAGTCCACCAAAGCCCGACTGCAATACGAACCGCATCAATGGATCCCGCCCTAGACACCATCACTTTGCGAACAGGACCGATAAACCCAGTATCTTGGCTAAGCTTCTCTGTCATCCTTGACTATCGGATATTGTGGTCGTCCAGGATGAACTTTGAAAACGCTCCCCTCGTGAAGGACACCCAGAGTTTACCCTCACCTCGACTGATTCACACGAAGCATCACCATGAGAAACTAAACCGTCAAACGCAGTGTCTTGGCTAAGGCTCTTCGTCATCCAACCACTCTGACGCGTAGCCGATTTGAACTATCGGATACCATGGGCATCTAGGACGAACTTTGAAAACGCTCCCCTCGTGAAGGAAACCCAGAGTTTACCCTCACGTTAATTGTAAGTTTGCACTCATAACTAACAAGAACTGTCATAATCAAGGCTACCCCAAACAGGCTCCACACACACGTCTTATGAGATAACCCACAACAGGTAACTGGACCCATATGATCAGACCCCCTATCCCTAGCAATGTCTTAAACTGGATCATCAAGTGAAGATTTATAAGTCATGCTGATAATAGAACATAATATGCAGCCACTAACAAGGATAGATCATGAGCATGCATTCAAGATATGACAGGATATAATAATATCAAATCCTACCTTTAACTACATATTCCAGGTTAATTATATATATATATATATAGCAAGATAATCATGAATTTCAATTATAATCTACTTAATCATGTCATATTATCATTTATGTATGCCACCATATTCATGCATACAAGATTAATTTTACAGTTACCATAAACATGACTCAGCATTGAACTATACTATTAGAATGACAAGTTGGATCCACTCACTGAGACGAGTACTACGTCCCGCGATGATTCACATGCCTTGGATAGTCCAATAGTATCACGATCACTATTGGACTCATGGGAGTATAGTCATTCCCACCACAAGCTTGACTATAACACCACATTTTCACATTGAGGTGACCCCTCTGATATAGACAGACATAATCAATTCAGCTAAGGAATAAAGGATCCATGCATATAAAAAAAATAATCCAGAACATATCCTAAGATCCTAGCCAACAAATACAAAATACACCCTATACCTCCAACTACTAAATCAATTATTCTACACCATCAAAATTCTTCATCCATAGGCTATCATCCAATTAATTCCCCATAAATCAGCAACAAAACATCACATCTTCACAACAATAAATTTGGGAAGCAATATGTAAATCTGGGCAGCAAATAACCCTACACTTTGATCTCCACAGAACCAAATACTCATCCAATAATTCTGCAATAAGTCATACACATTCATTGAAATGCTGGGAATATAATCCATGAAGAAATTAAAATCCGATTCAATATCTAAATGTCCGAAATAAAATATTTTCTGAAACAGGTCAATTTCAACTCGAATATCCACAATCCTTATAAACATATCATAACTTATGACACAGGTAATATAATAACTCCAAATTTCATATATGAGATATAGACACACAAATGATCATATCATATGAAAATGGAAAAAGATACACTCAGTCACGATTACCGACTAAAACACAGACCTAAAGTGTTTTCATTTTTTTAAAATAGTAAACATCATCTAATAAGGTATATGCTTTCATAAAAAGTGCATATCGTTCCATTATAAATTGAATGAACCCATTTTTAACAAGTTAAGAAAAAATTCAATGAGGTATATACATTATCTAACGAGGTATATACTTAATTAAATCTGTAACGAGGTATATATGGTCTGTGTTTTGGTTGGTAATCGTGACTGAGTGTAGCAGCACTCTATGAAGATACCATCCTAAAATATATCTCTAAATATCAAATTCATAAGTATCTTCACAAGATAGAAATCTATCTCACCTCTCTAGGCACATCCCAAGCCTCCAACTCCAACTTATCCTTCTTCTTCTTCTTCTTCTTCTTCTTCTTCTTCTTCTCCAAATCAACAACCAAAATCCTAGAATAAAATGAATGTAATCTTCCCCCAAATAAGAATTCAAACCAATAAATCAAAACAAGTAAAAAAAAGAGGAAATCAAAGTATCAATTGATCTCACCAAAACACTCTTCAATCTATTCTCCTCCTCTCCTCTTCTTCTCTTAAATTTTATTTGTTCCAGATCTGCTATTGGAGACCCAATAAAAACCCCTCTTTTAAGGGCCATCGAAAGGTGATGAGAGAAAGGTTTAATGACAATTTACCCCTGACTTAAATTCTGGATAGTCTTTAGTAAAATAGTCATAATATCCACAATCTAGCTCCAAATTATACAATTCAAAATCCATTTGGAAATCCAAGAAAATTATATACAACTTTATGTTTTTTCCAAGATCCAATAACCCTTCTAACTGTTCCGAGCTATGCAATTAACATGAAAGAGAGCTGCTGCCAGACATTTTCCATCTCCATATTATAATTGGAAAAACACTAATAACTTTTGCTACACGAATCCAGATGATCTAATTCCACTTTTGTATGAAAGCTAACTCAAAACTGAATGTCTCATAATAAAATAAGATTTAAACTACATCTTCTTAGGCATTAACAAAATTATATCCGAATCATACCAAACATGCAACTTAGGATATAACCGAAGCATACATGACCCTAATGCACTCCAAATGAATAATAATGTGAAATAACACGTATCATTATGCTATCCATCAATCCAAACATATAAAATAATAGCACAAGCCTAAATAGAGGTCTGGGTTCTTACAAAACTTCAAATCTCAATAGCTTATTCTCACTGTGGTTTGCTTTCACTGTCTCAATCACATCAAATGTTTTGCAGTCATCTTCATATCCAATGCTTGTGTGTGAGAGCTAGTTTAGTTGGCTCAACTCATCCTAAAAATTCTTAAACATGTTAATGGTATATGCATAGTCTAACTGCTCTTCTATCTTTGGTGGAGAAATAAGTTATAGTGTAGAATGGAAGGAATGAAAGTCCGCAAGGGTTTCTTTCTCTTGTTTGTTCCTAATCGCATTCTCGTATTGATGGATAAATTGTTTCAGCATTGCCTCTGATGTTAGATAATCATCAAAGTTAGCATTCATGTTTTCGCTGCGTTGGGTACTAGACATGCCAGCCCAAAACGTGTCCTTCACAAATACTGACACTAACCTTACATGATCCTTATACAAGGAGTTCAGTCATGCATTGTCCTCCATATGATGATCTTCAATCATATTCTGTCACCCAATTTCAAATTCATCAATGGTAAAACAATCTTAGACGAGGCTGCCAAGAGAATCCTTCAATTCTTTGTACCGTTCAACCGCATGGAATGTATAACAATAAATATGCATGTACAACATTAGCAAAGTATGTGCCTTTGATCTATTTGCAAACCTATCAAGGTATATGCTCTATTAAAATATGCATGTGCTCATGTAAACATGTTAAATACTCTTTGATGGTTAAAATGAGTAGCCAATTATAGAAAGTAAAATATCACCTTACAGAGCTTTTTTGAAACTTTTTTCAGTATGTGCCAGAGACAAAGGCGATGCCTAGATATGGGGGACACTTCTTTTATGGCACCTCCAATCGACTTGTACTAGTTTGTTATTATTGCGGTTGGTGGAAGGTTACTCGTACAAGCTAACCAAGATTTGAACAACCATACATAGGTTTCGATCATCTAATTAGCGAGCAATCCACAACCAAGTAAAATTGACTGTCCATGATGGTTCACTCATATGAAGGGTGCGAATGGCATTGCGTACTTATTTGTTAGATATATTGTGTCATTTGACACAACATCTCCAAAATACTAATGCGCAGCTTAACAACATGCATTTGCCTGAAAGATATCTCCAAAATACTAATGCACGGCTTAACAACGTGCATTTTCCTTCTTCGTGCAAATCGATCATATGAAAGAAACTTTCATTTAACTCATGTTGCTTGCTGAAATACTGTAGTAGAGCTTCAGCATCTCCCTCCCCAAGCTGTAGTCGTCTCAGTCTTTGAAGGTAATTTTGATAGTCTTGTTCAGTGTATGGAAGATAATCATAGCCTCTCCTTTTGTTTGTAAGAGTGTCGAATGTCTTGCATGGAGGAAGTCCGACAGTATCATTAATAGCCAACTTTTTTATGGTGTGTGCAGTCAGCGCGCAATGACATCTGTGAAATCATGAGAGTCATGGGTCCACCTCATGATTGTGTTCAAGAACAAGGAGATCTAATACCCATTTTCCATCACCGAACGTTCTTATTTGCATCCTAACTTTGCAATTGGTTTCAAGTGGGTTTATACGGGGCATGAGAGACACTCGGGATTGTGCTAGCTTCGTCATTCTTTTTTCTTTAGGTGATATCGATTTGTGAGGATGTGCTGATCATGAGAGTATACCAGGTAGGGGCTTCCCTGGATACGGTCTACCGGTGGACCAAGGGCGTAGAAAAATCAAGATTCTTCCCCAAGAACCTATGTCACCCCGAGGAGGGGGTGAGGGTGAGGGTGAGGGTGTAGTGGGTCGGCGTTGATTCAATCTGCTAGTCTGTGCAATTTCTCAAAATCCTATGTCACCCGTCGGGGTGAGGGTGAGGGTATTGCTCCTAAAATCCTATGTCACCCGTCGGGGTGTGGGTGAGGGTATTGCTCCCAAAATCCTATGTCACCCGTCGGGGTGAGGGTGAGGGTGTTGGTGCGAGTGTGGTGGGCTCGAGTTGATACTCGACCCACCATCTTGTGTGTTGGTTTTTTCATGGGGTTCGCGTTGCGAACATGTAATGGTTCCTCCCAATATCGTCGCATACCGGAGCCCCAACATTGAAGCTGCCATAACAGAGGACTCCCACTTGTAGGTACTCCTGATGCATTCGGCGGATGTACTGATCATGGGAGTGTACCAGGTGAGGCTACACGATGGTGGGCCACCGGACGATATTGCGAGCGTGAATCGTTCTCCACTTCGCCGGATCCGTGTTGATGCTTCCTAGGTACGAGCCACCCTGGGGTGGACCTCCACCTGTAGGTACCATCGACGCGCTCGACAATGTACTGACCGTGGCCGGCTCCAGGTAAAGGCTCCCCGGGAGAGCGCTACCAGATGACGAACGGTGTAGAACGGCAAGTTTTGTCCTTCAAGTCCCTAGGCTCACCCTTGTGGGGGCTAGGGCGAGGGCGGGGTATAGTCGCACCGCCACGCGACCTTGTTACCCGTTGGGTTTCTACCCATGCTTTTCCTTGATAGAAAATTGTCTTAGTATCGAATTGTTGTGTTGGTGTTTGGTTTCTGACCACTCACTGAGCTTGTAGCTCACCCCTCGCGTAGTGTTTCTTTTAGAAGGGCGTTGTTGGGCGTGGAGGTGGAGCTTCCTTGTGGCGTGATCTTGCGTGCGTGGAAGCGTCCTGTCAGGCAGATTGGTGAGTGCGAGGCTGCCAGCAGTCCTAGAGTCTTGTGTATTTGTGAATCGTGCGTGTGGCACTTGTTGTATTTTATTGGCTAGACTTGGCTCTCACAGGGCAGTGATTGTGTATTCGAGTCTGTAATAATATTTTTGATTTACAGACTTATTGATATTTTTATGCTTCCGCATTTCAGTTTAGTTATCAGTTGTCATTGCTTCATTAGCCATGTATATTATTTATTGGTGTCATTGTTGACCTCTTGTATGATAGTTGATGCTTATATATTTGTCACGTCTCGGGGACGCCTGGGGTGTGACAAAGTTGGTATCAGAGCCTGGTCCTGTCAGCCTAAGTCGAGTCGTGTTGATGAGTCGTAGGATTGTCATCCGAGTACTCTAGTTTTAGAAGTTTTCTTAAATTGCTGACATGCCTCCTCGCATCCGTGGACGTGGCCACCCCTGGACCCCCTTAAGTTGTTGACTGAGTCGACTGATCAGAGTCAGTGTTGGGTTCCCTGTTGTGGGAGTAAGGCTTGGGAAGGAGTTTCCAGCCCGATTGTAACGTTTCGGTATTTTTTGGCCTTATATATTTATTTTAAATATATAATGGAAATTTTAAAATTTGATTTTTCTATATTTCATTTTTCAGATTTGGTGGTGGGCCCAAATGGGTCCAATTTGATTTATAATTATGATAATTATAAATTGATGTTGAAATAATTATTTTATATTTTTCTGTAGATCTTTATAGTGTTAAGATACTTTGGTTGAAATTTGGTGAGATTCGGAGTTCAAAAATTTTAATTTTTAGGCTTAATGTCAAGTTATTGGGCCTATGGATCTAGTTGCGAATCCAAAATACATTTTGTAGCCTTCTGGGACTTTTCTGTAAATCGGATAGGGACCTGTTTGTAAATCAGATAAGGACGTCATTGTAAACTGGAAACACTTCAGGGGTCGTTTTGTAATTTCGGTAAACCCCTTTAAATAACATGTTTGGTTAGGGTTTTTCATCCAAATCTCAGAAGTTATGAAGGGTTGTGATGACCTAACCCTAGATGGAGATGGTGGGTGGTGTAACCGGATCTAAGGTTATCAACGTGCGAGTGTTTATCGTTGATGCTTGCGTGGACCGAAGGTGAGTAGGCCTATCGATTTATTTCGTGTGAGCTTTTGCTCTATAACATTGAATTTCATATGCCAATCATATTTGTGTGATATTATGTGTCATCCATGCATTTATATTTTGATAAATTTGCATGATTTGGATATTTTCTTCACATTGATCAAATTGCATTTTCGTTGAATGAAGTTGCATGATTTAATTCATTCATCATGTCATTAAAATAGCATGAATTATGCTATTCATGTTTCAAGAATTAACATAATATATTTTCTGATGCTTATGCTTTCGAAATAATATTTGGATTAAAGATTTTCATTTCGAGAGTTTTGGAAAAATTTAGGACTAGTGGAGACAACCTAGTCCTAGGAGATTTTATCAAGATGCATATCATGACATATTTTCTGGAATAAATCCCCCGTAGTATTTCACCTTTGGGGAGGAAGGTCTAGGACTTGAAGAGTCCCAAGATCGGTGAGGGGTGTGGTAAAGCATTCCTTGCAGCGGTGGATTCCTTTGTTTGGAGTCTGCAGCAACCGGGGCATCCTGTGCTGGTGTTCTCGTAGTGATGGCAGCGGCGACCCATCAGCATCTTCTAGATCCGACGTCTCCTCGAGGGAGCTTTTTGAGCGATTTAGTCGCTTGGGGCCTATTTTGGGGAACGGTTATTCCGATTGAGAACCCTACCCGGTCATATCATTTAAGCTGCATGATTTCTATGACGTGGACCAAGGATTGGGCCACGTGATTGCATTAAAACTATATTATATTAAGCTCATGAATTTAATTTGATTTTTTTTAAAGAAAATTCTTATTTTTTTATATATATAAATATAGATATATATATATATATATATATATATATAATGATATTTTTTTTGAACTCTCATGATTTCTCTGATGTGGGCCAATGATTTGGGCCATGTGTGCATTAAAATATTTTTTTTAAAGTTTATGATTTTAAATTGATTTAATAAAATAAAATATTTATTAAATGAAATTCTGATTTTCATAAAACCTTATTTTTATATGTAACTATCATATGAAGTAATTTGTCAGTGGGCTTATTCACTGAGTTAATTGCTCACTCTATTCGATATGGGCTGGTTGTTTCATAACCAGGTATTGCGTATTCTGAGGATTAAGATGAAGTTTGGAATTTTCGCATCTTTCAGAAATTTCTTCGACGTAGCGGTTCGAGGATAAATTATAGTTGCGATCAACTATTTAGGTTTGTTTAGTTTAGATGGCTCCCACAGGGGTGGTTTAGTATGTCTTTTCATTCTAGTATTTTATTTATGTCAGACTCTGATATTTTGTAAGACCGTTAGTGGTTTGTAACTTTTGGATATTGTTTTTATGTTTTATCACTTTCAATTTTTATTATATTAGTATTGTTTTTTTTCAAGTAAAAGAAAAAAAAAGGCTGTAAATTTTGGTCTTATATTTGGATTAAGTTTAGTAGCGACACATTTACCGTCCGATAAGCGGTTAGGTAAATGTGGGGCGTTACACCGATTGTGTCGTATTGATGGACTTGTTGTGATTGTGGATTTGGATCGCGTCTCGATTATGGAGCTTCATCCCCGGATATCGGTATTGTTAGTAACCATGGAGTTCGCGTACGGCTCCTGCTTCCATTTTTGAGGATGTGGCGTTTTATTGGTACTGAGTGATGTCTTCTTCCATTTTCCTGATCCGGATTAAGGGGGCTTGCGGGGTCATCATTGAGACCCAGGCTAGGGTGCTCCGTGTTCCTTGTTTGGTTGTCGGGATATCCTATATCGGGACCTCAAGGTGCCCTCCCAAGGGATTTTTTGCCCCAGGCAGGGAATATGCTTGAAACATCTATTTGATAATTGCCTTTCCCTCTCACTCGGAAGGTCCTGTGACGTGAATTAGAGGAGGAACTGATTCGAGGGGTGGGAAACTCTAACCTTCCTAGAGGGTTGATAGCATTCTAGTCAAGCTTGTAAAAGGGGGCAGAAGAGGATTACCTTTTGTTGTTTTTCACGAGGGAGGTCCCACCGTGATCGCCAGATTTCTCGGTAACGTCGGGAAGGCCTCCGAAGGCAGCGTGGTGGTGCTTTCAAAAAAGGGTCCCGGCGGTGCGCGGTGTGCGCGTGCGTGTGTGGGGGTTCTTCAGGGATTCGGATCGGATTCGTGCCCTGGCGGGCTCGGTCAGATCGTCTTCTCGGAAGGGTGAGGGTTGTCGTTCCTGGTTGAGGCGCCCAACAGCGGCTCAAGAGGTTTCCAGGGTTTGTGTGATCGCCACCTGCTTTTTCTAAAAGCAGGAAAAGGTTTGGGTTGGATTTGATCGCCTACGTGGGGAGTTTGTAAGGTCTCCGCTCTGAGACACGGGTATACCGTACACAGAGGTGAAAAATAGATAATCCTATTCTGCTTCAGGGGCTTGACTAAAGGAGTCTTGGGACACAGGGGGGCAAATGGGGTGTGTGTAGAGGGGCGGCTAGTGGGGTCAAGCCGTCTGGTCAGGGGTGTCTACTAGGGTTTAGCCGTCCAGGACCTGGTCTGGTTTGGGCAGAACTTTGGTAGGAAATGGGTTTGGTTTTTGGACAGAGGCTAAGCTAGGTTTAGCCCGGGTTTCTGGAGGGTAAAATGAGTGGGTATTTTATGTGGGGGAATGAGTATTTCTCTCACAAAAGGGGGCTCTCTTTCTCTCTCTTAGGATTTCTAGTGGGGAATGTGAATTGTGGGTTGTGTTTGTGGGTTGTTGATTGGTTTGTTGATGTTGTGGATTTTTATTTGGGCTTGGGACCCCCTCTATTTATAGTAAAAGAGAGGCAGGGGAATATCCAGGGGGTAATGGAGTGGGTAGGCTTCGATTAGACCCCTCATTAATTCTCTGGTCCTTCTGTCAGGACTAGGTGAAGGGCGGCTAGTGCTAACTAGCCACCCAGGATGGGGTGGCTACTTCCTGGTAGCCGCCCCTATCATAACCTGCCAAACATCCCATCTCTGACAGGCGGTGGCCTGGGTCGGTTACTTGGGTTGATCCGGCCGAGTTAAGGCGGCTAAAGGTCATCACCCGCCGCAATGATCAGCATTTAATACTGCTTTATGTCCCATCCAGGGGACTGGTCCAAAGTCGGCCAGGGGGGCGGCTAGTGCTAACTAGCCGCCTGGTATGGGGCGGCTAGTTAGGTCTAGCCGCCCCTAGCCAGGGACTTAAGGTTTCTGGGTTTCTGGTTTTCAGCTTAGGGCTAGGTTTAGGGTTTTGGGGTTTAGGTTAGGGCTAGGGCTAGGGTTTAGGGTTTCCGGTTTCCTGAACTTCGGTTCTCTACTTGATGTCCAACTGTGGGATATTTCCGGGTGTTACTTGAAGTATTTCTGTCTCTCTGGACGGTCAAAATTGGGGTATCCACATAGGGTTCCATAGTGGCATCTGTAGTCGCTTCGATATATCATCGTGCATAGTAGCTACCCGGTGTAGCAGAGTCCAGTGAGGTGTTCCCAGGTACTACTCATGATGCGTGTTGGTGTGCCCATATGGCTGAGGTAGTGGACGTGGTAGGCTACCCAGTAGAGGCCAGAGTCCTGTGAGGTGCTCCCAGAGACTATCCACGACGCTTGTTGGTGTGCCCATATAGCAGAGATAGTGAACGTGGGAGGCTACCAAGTAGAGGCCACACCGGGAGAGTGCTACTGGATGACGTCAAGAGCTTGGACTCCCGGTGATGAATATGTCCATTGAGTGCATGATGCTGGAGTTCCAATGGTTATAGTTGGGCGACTGTTGTTGGCGGCATGTGAAGCACAGTTTGCGGTATTGTCAGATTTTGCCCCCTCATGGATCGTAAATGAGGAGACGCGACGCTAGCGTTCATGTTGAGACTCAACCACCATATCAGATAGATGACATCGCATAGGCGTTGTTGGGAATCGACGACCTCCTATTGCATGTCTTGTGGATTAAGTGTGGTCGAGCAGCTTACCCAGCGTGTAAGGGTCATCATCATGAGCGCCATCCATGCTCGAGGAGAAGAATTTGGACTTAATCGTCCCAGGAATTATTTTGATCTCCCCGTAGGGATTGAAGATCAAGTACCCCTTACCGCGAATTAATGATCTGTTTTGACCGGCTTTGGGAGCCAGTTCTTTCTGTTGATCGATCTTCGCGCAGGATACCATAATTGGAGATCCGGGAGTTGGACATTCTCTAGTTGGCCTTCGTGACTGTTTCGGGCACTACAAAATTTGAGTACTGCCGTCGGGGTACACGAATGCGCCAGATGCCTCCAAGGATCTCAAATGTTTTATTGGGCCTCTGTGGGCTGTTATGTGGTAGCCTTCGTTGAGGTTGTGGGTCGGCATGCCCTCAGGCGAAGTTGTGGATCGTCGCGTTGGAAAGCGTTTGTCCATCGAGATTCCTCAGTGGACGTGGGAGAGAGTTATCATGGATTTTGGTGCAGGCTCGCTAAAGTCACGTTCGGGTCACGACGCCGTCTGGGTGATCACTGACCGATTGACTAAGTCCGCACTTTCCTCCCTGTCTGACTAACTGAGTCTCTGGACGCTTCGACACAGGTATGAGCCTTCGCGATTATTCGTCTTCATGGCACTCCAGTCAGCACTATTTCGGATCGAGATGCGTGTGTTACTTTGAGGTGCTTGCACAACCTTTGGTAGGCTTTGTCGCGAGCCTTCATTTAAGTATAGTGTTTCATTGCTGATGGACAACCAGGCAAGAGGACGAATTAGACATTGGAGGACATGCTATTTGCCTGCATGCTCGACCTGGGGCAGTTGGATGAGGCACCACCCTTTGGGTAGGGGGTCTGCCTGTGAGACGACTGCCATTCGAGCATCTAGATGAAATGGAAAAGGCACTCTACAGGCGCATTTTTATACCTCCCTTGTGTTGGGATGGTTGAGGTGCGCTAGTTGGAGGGGCCATAAGTTATTTAATTGACCTTGCGGTGGCCGAGATGGTTCGTGTGTGCATTCGCACCTCCCAGAATCGTCAGAAGGGCTACGCAGGTCATCGTCGTCAGTAGCCTACCTTCGGGGTTCGGTGACCATGTTATCATGTAGGTGTCCCAGATTAAGGACATCCTCTGTTTTGACGTTCATGGCAAGCTGAGTTGGCCTTCCATCGGATCGAGTTTCGTCCTTGAGTGGATTGGGGGAGGTGGTTGTCATGAAGCCTTGCCCTTGTAGCTGACTCATGCCCGTAATGTCGCCCATGTCTCATAGCTGAGACATTATGTCCACGATCCTGCTCATGTCATTCCGTTCGAGCCGCTCACTCTCGAGCAGGATTTGTAGTTCGTGGAGCAGTTGATCGAGACCATGGACCAATGTGAGAAGAGGCACCGCACCAAGACCGTTCCATCGGATAAAGTGTGTTGGTAGCACCAGTTTGGTGCCCGGACCAGTCGGGAGCCAAGGGACTCTATCCGTGACACTTCTACGTTCGGACTTCCCTTTGGGTTTCCTTAAATTTCGAGGACTAAATTTCCTAAGGGGGGGGGAATGTTAGACCTGTGTCATTTAGAGTCTGAATTTTGATCGGAGTCGCTAAAATTTTGGTTTTTAGCTACCTGCTGGGGTTGGAGGACTTTGATTGAAAATATAACTGCATATTATGGGTCATGGTACCGTTTAGTACTGCCCATAAAATTTTCTATTAATTCCGATAACGTTTTTGGAATTATACAGTTTTGATTTGATATTCGGATTTGATTTTGTTAAAATCTAAGATGAAGAGGTAAAAATCCGATATTATTTCAAGATGTTCAGCTTTATGGTAGCTTTCGCACAAAAGTGGAATTGGATCAACTGGATTCGTGTATCAAAAGTTATGGGTATTTTTCCGATTATACCCTGAGAATGAGAAATCCAGGCAGCAGCCATGTTTGATGTTTAGGCTGGATTTCAGAATCGCTGAAGAGATTATTTGATCTGGGTGTAAACATGAAAGTTGTAGATAATCTTCTTATTTTTCCAATGCCATTAGAATCTTGCAATTCGGAGCTGTATTGATGAAGTTATGGCCATTTTAGTGGAGGCTATCCAGAGTTTAGTCCGAGGACAGCTTGGTCACTCCTCCCTCTTTTGCCTATTTAAATCCCCCCAAATGTTACGACTTCTGCCCTCTCTCACCCTCTCGTGGAGATCTCTCTCCCTCTGTTAGGTCTCTCTTTTTCCCCTCTTTGTGTGTGTTATGGAGGAGAAGTGAAGGTGATGATGAAGCACTTAAAGGAGGAAGTGGAGGTGTGTATATTTGTTGTTTCTTTCCTTTCCTTTCTCCATCTCCCCCTCTCAAGGTCCCTCACATGGTCCAGCCCTTTGTGTGTGGTCAGCCACCAAGTGCTTGTGTTTATGCAACAACAAGAAGATGTGGAAGAGAGAAAGGTGTGTGTGAGTTTATGATTGTTGGTTGTTGTTGTTATTGTTTCTCTCCCTCTATAAATCAGCCTCCCCCCATGTATTTGTTTTTATGCCTCTATGAAAAGGAGTGCTTGGAAGAGGAGGACCAGCCAAGAAGTGGGTCTCCCAAGGCTGAGGTGGTGAAGCGGTGGTGGCGGTCGAGCTGGTCATGGGCGTGCTTGCGAGCTCCCACACCTCCCCTTTCCCTTCCCCTCTCTTTTGGTGAGTTTTTCCCCTTCTTTAAATTGGTTTTTAGGCTTATATGGATGCGTTTGGGGTTGTGCATGCCATGTGGTTGGGTTTGGGGAGCATGTGGGGGCTTGGGAGGGGGTTTGATGGTCTGGGCGCGCGGGTCCGCACGCGCGGATGTGGGAGCGCTAGGACGCGCTGGAGCGCGCGTGCGTACGCGCAGGGGCGCGCATGCGTGCGCGTAGGTTGGCACTCATGGGGGCTGCCCGGTAGTGCGTGCGAGGGTTGCCCGAGGCCCGGTTTGGGCGTGCCGAGGGTCGGCACTCTCGGGTGGGAGTCCAGGGGGCTCGGGCACGCGTGTGTGCGTGCATGCTTGCGTGCGTTCGAGCCCGTATGCGTGGATGTCTAAGTCTTAGGCATTCCTAATTGATTTTATGTGTTTGTATGTGATTTTACTCACCCCTTTTGGTATCCTTACCTTGCAGACCTCGTCAGATGGGATGCGCGTCAATCTGGATTTCGGTGAGTGGTTTGAGTCCAACCCTTCCAGGAGCGCTCGATGCACGCAGTCATGCTTCGCGCTTCCATGGGGCTTTAATTGCACCCTAACTATGCTAGATATCATGTATGCTAAGTTGTATATCTCGTATATTGTGTAGAACCCCTAATCTACCTTATACTTGCCTATGTATTGTATAGAATATGGCATGACTTAGGTAGTTTTGTTTGAAATGCTACCCCAATTATTAGTCATATCAAGCATGTTTAACTTGGGTTAACAATGGGGTTCATGCATAATATTCCTTTGATTTAAGACTTGAGGGTGTGGTATAGTTGTTGCACCCATCTTGTTGGGGCAAAACTATGACCAGCTTCGAGAGAGGATGAGGCATTCCCTCTCTCTCCCCCACCCTCTTTTCGTTAACCGAGTGAGTAGAAGTAGTTCCTACTTGACTCGGGTTTGCTTGGAATTATTGGCATGCACCTATTGTCGCGCGGATCACGCTTAACCCTTCCCTTCTATTTTGGTGCTATCCAACGCATCTTAGGTTGTATCTTCTGTGTTCACATGATTGTTACCATGTATGCATGTTTAAGTAGGCCATCCTTGGATATTAATTACATATCATGTATATGATTATTGGGCCATGAGCCTTGTCTAATGACATTAAACAAGTGTATGACCACCTATGGGGTCATACCTGTAGATACCCCAATTTTGAGCGTCCAAAGAGAAGAAAATTACTTCAAGTAACATTTTTAAATAACCACATTTGGATCAAATAGAAAACTACTTTAGAGAATTAGAGGAACAATAGAAGAAACCCTGGCCACAACACTTAGAAACCTAAGTGACCAGAAGCCGGGCGGCTAGTTGAAAGTAGCCGCCCCACACTGGGCGGCTAGTTTCAACTAGCCGCCCCTCAACCGCCCTCAACCGCTTCCCTTAGATGGGACATAAAGAAGCATTTAATGCTGATGATTGCGGCGGTTTGTTCCAATTAGCCGCCCCTTCTCTGACGGTTCAACCTTAGTAACCGCCTCAAGCCACCGCTTGTCAGAGATTGGACGTTTGGCAAGTCATCATACCGGCGGCATCGCCTAACTAGCCGCCCTTCACTGGGCGGCTAACAGTAGCTAGCCGTCCCTGCTCGGGCGGCTGAATTAGGGTAGCCGGCTCGCATCTGGATTCACCCATAAAGCATAAAGCAACTTTACAAAGGTGTGAAGTTACTTAGCCTCACCCTTTTGTCCAACCCATGCTATTACCCAATGGACGATAGAGTGCGTTTTTTTGCAATGATGGTTACTTGGCCACACCCTCTTATCCAACCCATGCTATTGCCCAAAGAATAATCCCATGCACCCTTTTCTACTATAAGAGGAGGGGTAGGCGTGAGAACCAAAGGGTGGCCATTTCATTTCAAAGTGTGTGTTAGAGAAAGAGAGAAAGAGAGAGAGAGAGGGAGAGAGCCTTAGTTGAGAGAGAAGGAAAGTCATTCCCCACCAAATTCCACTCTCCATAAACCCCCCCCCCCCTCCTCTAAACCATTGTCCTAAACCACTCTTAGCCCTAGCCAAACAAATCCAAATTCTTACCTAGGTGCTGCCCAAATCTAGAAGAGGAAACCACCAACACCACTTTCAATCCTCATTACCACCACCCTAGCCAAAGCCAAAACACTTCCCTACCCAGGTTCTGCCCAAATCCAGAAAACCCAGAAACCAGGTACCAGGCGGCTAGTCCCAACCAACCGTCCCCTACCAGGCGGCTAATTCCCACTAGCCGACCCCCTCCTAACCCTTTTTTACTCCCATATCTCCTCTAGTCAAGCCTCTGAAGCAGAATGGGATTATCTGTTTTTCACCTCTGTGTACGGTATATCCGTATCCCAGAGAGGAGACCCCACAAACTCCCCCCGCGAAGGCGATCAAATCCAACACCAACTTTTCCTGCTTTTTTTGAGAAAGCAGGTGGCGATCACAAACAACAAACCCCGTCATTTCTGAGAAGCAGTCGGGCGGCTCAGGAACGACTCTCCGAGCGGTGATCTGATCAGTCGCGAGATGGACCAGGACCAAGTTCGCATAAACCCCCAGTTTTTACATACCGACAAATTGGCGATCACGGTGGGACTCCCTTGTGAAAAACAACAAAAGGTAATCCTCTTCTGCTTCATTCCATAACTTGACTAGAAAGCCATCACCTCTTTAGGAAAGCTAGAATTTTCCACCCCCTCAAGTCAGATTCTCCTCTACTATGCATCACAACACACTTTATTGCTCTAAGCCGCACACAGCTGCGCACCCTTTACTGCTTTAATTGCATCTTTTACTGCTTTAAGTCGCACATAGCTGCGCACCCTTTACTACTTTAATCGCATCTTTTACTGATTTAAGTCGCACATAGCTGCGCACCCTTTATTGCTTTAATCACATCTTTTACTACTTTAAGTCGCACATGGCTTCACATCCTTTACTGCTTTAAGCCGCACACAGCTGCGCACTCCTTTGCTGCTTTATTTACTACTTCAAATCTGCATTCATTCATACCTAGGCCATTCCATATTCACACCATGGAAATCTACACCCATGGGAAAACAATAGAGGAGAAAGACAACCAGGGAGACCAAAGCGTGTCCTTAGCCACCTAGAGGAGAGGATGGCTGCTTAGGGTACCAATCGGTAGAGGACATGTTCAATGACCTCGCCGACTATCGCCAGACCAAGACCTTGAGGCAGGAAACCCCTGCCAAGACCCCCAAGGCTCATCCCACCCCCAATACCCCACCAACACCCGGTTTCTCGGTTAATCCAAGGCAAAACCATTTTTCTACCCCCACCTTTTCATTTGCCCCGACTTCCCCCACGAATCCAATATTTTCGACCATTTCTGCCCCATGCCCTTACCAAGCCACCTCCTACCCGAGACCGCTAACCTATTCACCCAAGGCCGAAATTCTCGATGACACCATCCGGAGAATCCTCTTTGAGAAAAAAACCACCCCCAACCACAGGTCCTTACACCACCTACAACAAATCCCTTCCGTCAGTCTTCCGGCAAATTTTAAAATTCCAAAATATCACCGGTACAATGGCCACGGAGACCCGGATGTCAACCTAAAAGCCTTTTATCTGGACTCTCGTCCCTTCTTGGATAATGAAGCTCTCCTTGTATACCTATTCCAAAAGTCCTTAGAAGGAGAGGCTATCCAATGGTTTTCTACCCTGCCGGTAGATCATTTGTCCAATTTTTCAGCCATAAGCGACAAATTCCTAAGTCGCTACGGTTACCAAAGAACTAGGATCCCCTCTATCTCAGACCTCACAGCTGAACGAATGGAGCATGGAGAGGACTTTGAATCCTACGTGTCTTGGTGGCGCACCATTGTACACCAAACTGGCCTGCAATTAACAGAATGTCAAGAAATTAACATGATGTTACTAAACCTAACCCCAGAACTTCGTACCAGTCTGTCATACGGAGATTGCACCACCTATCAACTCCTAATAGATAGACATAACCAGATCCAACGCTGTACTGGACCCCCTACCCCATTCATTCTCAACAACTGGTCGAGACCCTTTAGGAAAAACCCCTTGACAACCCCCACGGTAGAGGGTATTACAAGACAAGTTTCGACACTCTACCCGAACGAAGCGCGTGTTCCTGATCAAGGACCAGCCCCGAGACAATATACACCTGGTCCTTCTGGATATATGCTGCCTCAGCAAGCTACTTATTCTAATACCTTTTCTCCTCGATCAGTACCCGCTTCCGTGCCGTTACAACAACACCCTATAATCCAAAACCCTATCAAACCCCTCCTTCCATTCCCAGAACAAACCTGAGTCCATCTCATTTCATCCCATGGAGGGAGGTCCAATCTGACCGTTGAACCATTTCTCCCAAACACAGCCTAGTCAGGCCTATAGCGATAGAGCCAAAGTTCCCTCTGACAATGTCCCTACTCCACAAAGATCACAAACCTTTATTCCCCGGCAACCGCTCCAAAGGCAATACACTACTATTCCACCTCCATCATCCTATGAGTCTCTGGCACCTGAAATCATAGAATCTATAGAATGTCCCAAGCAGGACTCTGATGATGATGAAGAGTTTTTGGATGGAGAACTATTGGAACTCTTTTACCCTATTCCCACACAACCTGAATCCACCATCAAACCCTTAGACCTGACTGAGGTTGAATATCCATTGTCTATAACTGCTCAAAATCCAATCATATCATGGCCTATTGAACCCATCTTGACCATCTCAGATGACTCGGATTCTGACTCATCACATTCTGAGATTGACCTAGCTCCGGTTCAATCAATTGTGCGTATCATCGAGTAAGAACCACTTATATTTAAAAATGCACAATTTGAGGGAGCAATCGAACCATCCCAATTGCCAGATCCATTCGACTTTCCATCCCATCTGTCCGAGGAGATCTCCTCAGATTCCCCCGCCATATCCAAATCAATTATCTCTGATCTGATCCATATGCCCCCAACTGCACCAATTAAGGAGTCTTTACCTCCACCATCATTAGGGTCTCAACATTATGTTGAACTGTGCTTCCTTTCACTTATTCAGTCAGTAGTCGCCTCCGCGACCTGTTTTTCCATATCCACATCTTTGTTGACTGACCCCTCTATGAGGGATCGTTCTCTTTCTGCTGAGGATCTATGGCAGATCAAGCGCCACTCGCGCTTTCAACATCATTCAAGCAGTGTTCCTTTGAAACTGTTTCAATTTGAGCCTCCATAGAGGACTCATCCTGCACCATCATTTTCTGGAGGCCATCCTCCAGCACTGTACACTATTTTCCCTTACAGCATGTTGTTTGTTTACTGCTTTTTTTTAAAATTCAAAATCCAAAAAAAAATCGAATATGTTAAAAGCTTAAAAAAAACAAAAAAACAAAAAAAAAGAAGAAATTTCCTTTACAAAGTTTGTTTATTTCAGCTATTATGCATGCATTTAAAAGCTTTCATCAAAATAAAAACAAAAAAAGGTCCCTTATACATATTAAGTTTATTTCAATTATGCCCTTCATTTTCAAATTTTCAAAAATATATAAACCAAAAAAAGGGGGTACAAGAAAAAGGGGAAGGAAATTAGGGAGATGGTGCCCAAGAAAATCATGCCATCAAGACAACCCCATCCATGAGAACAACAAATATGAGAGGGACCTTATGTGATCACTCATGCCTATTCTAAGAATGCTTACCGCTTGGTAAACGCCAACGGGGGTGAGATTTCAGATCGGTGGAATGCACTTTACCTAGAAATTCTATGCATAATTTTTAATATTTGAGAAATTTTACTCTTCCTTACTGTGAATTCCAGCGTTTAGTGCTTGATGACAATATTTAAAAATCCTGAAGATAACCTGCATTTTACTTAGACTCATATCCGCCAATCATGCCACCTCCACTACACGAGTATGATTTAAGGCTTGGTTCACCTGTTAAAAGGGAAAATTGCCTGCCCCATGGACTGGGGCAATTGTTAATTTTTTTATTTTTTTATTTTTTTTGGGATTATCTTTCCTTTATTTTTCTCTTGCTTCGTGTCATCTAAGATTTACAGGAAATATACCTCAGACCTAACATACATCCCAAAACTGGCTCTGGCACTAGACAAACACTTCAAAATAAAAAAAAAAGAAAAGGGGAAGCAGAAAAGAACAGGGGTAAAAAACAGAAACGCCCCCCCTCAAAAGGCTATGAGAGGTCAAAAGTTACAACCCAAAGTGGGTAACACTCTCTATTTTAAATCTAGAAGCCAAAAATTTAGTATATGCCCGATGGGCAACACATTCCGTTCAAAAGAAAGAAAAAAAAAGAAGTGTTAAAAAGAAGAAAGCCAGAGGGACCTAGAAAGTAAGATTTATGCTAGGATTGGGGCAATTTTAAAGTGATTCAAAGAAGATATTACTCTCATCCCCATTCACCCACTCTTTTCCCACCATGATTCAATTAAACCAAGTCTGTTGGCTAGGCGAAATTTCAACCAAGGGTGAACCTTTCCTTACATTTACAACAGTGCACACTCTCACATGAGTCTATTTAAAGTCTTGCATATCTGAGGGATACTTATTATGTTTGATTCTTGGCACATTCATGGAGTTTTCAGCATGTTTAGAGTAACATGATCAAATATTCGAAAACTGCTCCACTTGGAAACTCATCCCTCAAGCTAAACCACTTTCAAATGTCCTGGGTTGGACATGAGTGAATCACAATGCGTTCTCCCTCAAATTAGCAGCATGCCTTGAGTAAAAAGATTAAAATTGCACCCCTTTCTCACATTAATGCATGATTTGGCATCCATCTTAATACTTGACTATAAAAAATTATCACCCATGCTCATTTACAAATTGCTCCTCTATGCTCCTCAAGAAAAACTACTTCAACCTCTCTTTTCTTGACATCACACAATGAATTCTATCTTCATACATGTCACAACACACCTGTGCTAAACTCAAATACCACCATGATGAAATGCATGTAAAGTTGTCCTTTTAACTCATATGCTATGCTCCAAACAAATCACATCACATGCATGCAATCCCACCATGACAATACATGCAAACTTTTAAACTCATGTTGTTTTAAATTCCACCGTGACAGAACATGCATGCAAAAACAATCCTTTCTAAAAATCCATGCTCACATTTACACTCAGAAATATAAAACATGCTTGTTTAAATCCCACCATGATGCATATACATGCAGGGCATCCTGTTCTATCAAAAATGCATGCACTCCCTGCCAGTATCTCAAACAAACTAAAATTCCAAAGTTTTCTACAACCATAGCCATGTCTTGGTTAATTTCAAAATTCTACTTGATTAAAACACGACCCACTTGAAGTCCTATCACGTTACCAGTACCATTCAGCTCGAATTTCCTCAGTTCTGGTTCTTTTCCAGAATTTTTATCCTTTGGATGATCCAATTCACCAACTCAATACCTTTACTTGCTTTCTGCCGGCGATATCCCCTCCTTGCTGAGTTTTCCCAAGCACGGGAACGGTAGGCACGAGGAAACTGACGCTGGGCTACTACGTGCACGATAGCTAAGAACCCCGACCGCGGGTTGGATCACTCACCATTTTACTTTTCCCGCCTTCCACCTGGATCATTCCTTTCGGTTGAAAATTCTAGTCAAGACCTAGCCTCTGACAGTCTAAATCAACTCCCTGAATTATATTGGTCATGAGACCAAGACTTCTTGAGGGTCGGGCCGGTCAAAATAGGGGTCTCTTTCCTTATCATCGATCGAAGTCTTTGTCGCTTCGCGCAAAGATTCCGTCCGATGAGGGGCAATTGTAGATACCCCAATTTTGACCGTCCAAAGAGAAGAAAATTACTTCAAGTAACATTTTTAAATAACCACATTTGGATAAAATAGAAAACTACTTTAGAGAATTAGAGGAACAATAGGAGAAACCCTGGCCACAATACTTAGAAACCTAAGTGACCAGAAGCCGGGCGGCTAGTTGAAAGTAGCCGCCCCTCACTGGGTGGCTAGTTTCAACTAGCCGCCCCATAACCGCCCTCAACCGCTTCCCTTAGATTGGACATAAAGCAGCATTCAATACTGATGATTGCAGCGGTTTGTTCCAATTAGCCGCCCCTTCTCTGACGGTTCAACTTTAGTAACCGCCTCAAGCCACCGCTTGTCAGAGATTGGACGTTTGGCAGGTCATCATACCGGCGGCATCTCCTAACTAGCCGCCCTTCACTGGGCGGCAAACTGTAGCTAGCCGTCCCTGCCTGGGCAGCTGAATTAGGGTAGCCGGCTCGCATATATAAAGCAACTTTACTTAGGTGTGAAGTTACTTAGCGTCACCCTTTTGTCCAACCCATGCTATTACCCAATGGACGATAGACTGCATTTTTTTGCAATGATGGTTACTTGGCCACACCCTCTTATCCAACCCACGCTATTGCCCAAAGAATAATCCCATGCACCCTTTTCTACTATAAAAGGAGGGGTAGGGGTGAGAACCAAAGGGTGGCCATTTTCATTTCAAAGTGTGTGTTAGAGAAAGAGAGAAAAAGAGAGAGAGGGAGAGAGAGCCTTAGTTGAGAGAGAAGGAAAGTCATTCCCCACCAAATTCCACTCTCCATAAACCCCCCCCCCCTCCTCTAAACCATTGTCCTAAACCACTCTTAGCCCTAGCCAAACAAATCCAAATTCTTACCTAGGTCCTGCCCAAATCTAGAAGAGGAAACCACCAACACCAGTTTCAATCCTCATTACCACCACCCTAGCCAAAGCCAAAACACTTCCCTACCCAGTTTCTGCCCAAATCTAGAAAACCCAGAAACCAGGTACCAGGCGGCTAGTCCCAACCAACCGTCCCCTACCAGGCGGCTAATTCCCACTAGCCGACCCCCTCTGTGTACGGTATATCCGTATCCCAGAGAGGAGACCCCACAAACTCCCCCCGCGAAGGCGATCAACTTTTACTGCTTTTTTTGAGAAAGCAGGTGGCGATCACAAACAACAAACCCTGTCATTTATGAGAAGCAGTCGGGCGGCTCAGGAATGACTCTCTGAGCGGTGATCTGATCAGTCGCGAGACGGGCCAGGACCAAGTTCGTAGAAACCCCCAGTTTTTACATACCGACAATACCATGGCATTGACACTTAGAATAATCTGTCTTCCCCGCATCTGAGTTATGCGCCCTAGAGGGAATTCATGTGAATTCGTTGCGCTTAATCGGCGTCTGATGACCGATGACGACAGATCCAAGAGGATCATATTCGCGAGTTTAGATTGGTTTCCTCCCTTCGTTGGATCCGTGTAGGGACTTCCTGGTTTAGACAGCCAGCCTAATAGAGGGTTCCCATCCGTAGGTGCTACCGATTTGTGAGGATGTGCTAATCATGGGAGTATACCAGGTAGGGTCTTCCCTAGATACGGGCTACCCGTGGACCAAGGGCGTAGAAACAATCTAGATTCTTCCCCAAGAACCTATGTCACCCCGAGGAGGGGGTGAGGGTGAGGGTGTAGTGGGTAGGCGTTGGTTCGATCTGCCAGTCTGTACAATTTCCCAAAATCCTATGTCACCCGTCGGAAGTATAGACTCTTGAGAGGAATTTAGATTGTTTCTTCGCCCTTAGTCCACCGGTAGCTCGTATCCAGGGAAGCCCATACCTGGTATACTCCCATGATCAGCACATCCTTACAAATCGGTAGCACCTACGGATGGGAGCCCTCTGTCAGGCCGGCTGTCTAAACTAGGAAGTCCCTACGTGGATCCAATGAAGGAAAGAAACCAATCTACACTCACGAATATGATCTCCTTGGATTTGTCGTCATCGGTGACTACGCACCGGTACGGTAACGAATTCTCATGAATTCCCTCCAAGGCGCATAACTCAGATCGGGGGAAATTCTATTATTGGTAATGACTATGTCATGGTATGACCCCCTAATAGGTTCTACACTTGTCCAAACTCATTGAGACAACATTCATGGCTCATACAGGTAAAAGATGTTCCCTGCCTAGGAAAAGAACCCCTTGGGAGGGCACCTTGAGGTCCCGATATAGGATACCCTGACAACCAAACAAGGAACACGGAGCTTCCTAGCCCGGGTCTCAATGGTGACTTCCCAAGGTCCCTTCATCCCGAGTAGGAAGATAGGATTAAATATACAATTGATAATTAAATAAAGAATTAATCATGGAAGCATTTAATAATACAATAACAAGGTACATATTATCTAAGGCATGCTCATACCCATACATACTTATTTGTTTAATTAAGTTAAACTAGGTGGGGACATACATGGATCAGGGTATGCTAACATGGGACGTGATATCTAGGCATGTATGTGCTCCTATACATGATACATGAATGTATAATCCTAGCATACAATGTCTAACAAGGTACGGGTGCATCATAGCAAAAGATGCATTAACATATATTCTTAATTAACAAGTTAATTTGCAGTTATGGTGCCCCAGGGGAGGGCAATGCACATCAACGTGCATCGAACGCCTCCCAACTGGGTTGGATTGACCCACTCACCGCAATCCGGGTCGATGCATGACCGTTCGCCAAGATCTGCACGACAAGGGCATCAAAAATGGTGAGTATAACTACATAAAAACACTTAAAATTAACTAAAAATGTCAAAGGCTTAGATATGCACGCATACGGGCTCGCACGCATGCGAGTACGCACGTACGCACGCATATCCGAGCTCCCCGACACCTACCCGAGCCCCCGGGCAGCCACACGTGTGGCCCCGCACACACGCTCCCGCGCGCCCAGAACCCCTGCCGCGCGCCCGCGTGCGCCCACGCGCACTCGCGCGCACAGTGCACGAGCACTGTGCCCTGCCTGTCCCCCACGCGCGTACGCGCGTACGCGCTCGCGCACCCGCGCGTGCCTGCGCGCCTGCCAGGCCCACCTGGCCCTCCTGCATGCACGCCCGCGGACAGCCCCGCGCGCGCGCCCTTCTATCTAACACCCCTCCCCACCCCCCCCCTCACACACCCTAACGCAATCATCTGGCATGCATGACTTCCCAATAACCCCTAAAACATGAAAAACAATGAAATGGGAGGAGGAGAGCTTACCAAGTGAGGGGGGGAAGGAAAAGGGAAGGTTCGGGGGCTTCTCGTGCACTACCGGCCAACACAACCACCACCACCACCACCACAACCCCTCAAGCTCCTCCTCAGCCTTCTAAATGGCTGAAAAACAGGTGGGGGGACATGAGAGAAGAGAATGAGAGAGAGGCAACCATAATCACAAACACCAACACAAATACACACCTTCTACAAGCTCCTCCTCTTTGTGCTTCTTCTTCTCCTTCCTTTGCTTTGTTTTTCACAACAACACACAAAAACCACACAAAGAGGGGCTGGAGAGGAGAGTAGACGTGTGAGGGAGTGAGAGGTGAGAGGGGTGTGAGAGGCAACAAAACTCACATTGGGAGGGGGGTAATGGGAAGGAAAAGGTGGGGGTAAGTTTAATCTAATCTCACCCACAACAAAGAAAATAACCAAGGTTTTCTTAACACTTAAACAAGAGGGGGGTGAGTTTACCTAGGGTAATCTCATGCACATAAATATCCCAACACTATTCCTCTCACAAAACCAGTAAAGACCGAAACCCGGATAAGGTTTGGAACTGCATAATTTTTTAAACATTACCGGAATTCAATAAAATTTTTATGGGTAGTACAGAATAGTACTAGGACCCATAATATGCACTCAGAATGCGAACCCCATGGAAAAACCAACTACACAAGCTGGTGGGTCGAGTAACAACTCGAACCCACCACACTCACACCAACACCCTCACGTGATTGCATTAAAATATATTTTATTAAGATTATGAATTTAAATTGATTTATTAAAGAAAATTCTTGTTTTTTTAATATAAGTTTATATATATATATATATATATATATATATATATATATATATATATATATATATAATGGTATCATTTAACTCTCATGTTTTCTCTGATGTGGGCCAAGAATTGGGCCACGTGCATATTAAAATATTTTTTAAAAATTTGATGATTTTAAATTGATTTAGTAAAATAAAAGATTTATTAAATGAAATTCTGATTTTCATGAAACTTTATTTTTATATATACTGTCACATTTCATAACCAGGTAGCTAATCTTCTGAGGACCAAGACAAAACTTGAATTTTTCATATGCTTCAGGGATCTTGTCGAGGTAGCAGTATTGGAGAATAAATAAATGTCGCGGTCAACTATTTGGATTTACTTTAGTTTAGATGGCTCCCACAGGGGTGGTTTAATATGTCTTTCCTTTCTAATATTTTATTTCCGTTAAACTCTGATATTTTGTAAGACCATTAGTGATTTAAAAACCATTGGATAGTATTTAAGTTTTATTATCATAAGTTTTATTATATTAATATCCTTTATTTATATTTTGATTATTATATTTATATTATATTGATAAAAAAAGGGTCTAAATTTTAGTCTTGTATTTGGATTTAGTTTAGTAGTGACCCATTTACCATCGTCCTATAAGCGATTAGGTAAATGTGGGGCGTTACAACCTGGTATCACCTTTGCTATTGGTCCACATTAGTTATAAGCGATTGATTAGGTGATATCGAAAACAACTATTATTCACATGAAAAAGAAATAAAATAAAAGATAATCTTACTATACTGAACCTTTATTGAATGGATAATGTTAGCACGAATACATTTATTAAAAAAATGTAAAAAATTGTTGATGGAGTATTTCAAATAGTGTATTTGCTTCATTAATGTGAGTATATGAAACTATCAAAATTGGAATAGAGATTGGAAAAACGATTGTGTGTTACACACTGATTGAATTGATACATTGAGAGTTTACTCAGTTTATAGGCCCATGATTTCTTAACTCTGGCCAAATGTCTATTAACAACTTCATATGCCCGTTCCAGCCATAATATAATTGTCTCTTTACATAATGTATATATTTGAAAAGTGTAAGACACAACTCTGTTTATGGCATCACTTACCATTCGTTCGTTTCGATGTATATATATATATATATATATATATGCTCCAATGAAAAATCTTTAATAATGTATGTCTCATGAGACGGTTATCAAAGTACATGACTATATGAGACTATATGTGAGCCTGTGTGTAATAACATTCACATGATTTTTTCCACTATTACAACATTTCGTTACTTGCTTTATTTTTTAAAAAAATATATAATTTGTAGGGCCCAAAAATGAGGCCTACAAACCAAATTCCATGTACTAACGGTCCATAACCCGATTGGCAAAGGCCCATGACTCGGATCGCCCAACAGGGGTGGATCTGACCCGTCAACCCTTCAATGCCCAATGACCAAGCATCATTTCAAGTCTATAAATCCGAAGTTTAATTTTTGGATAAGGGATGATCAATTGTTGATTCTCTAAATCCACACAGATATATTAAATCTGAAGTCATCATGAATCTGATCCTGTAAGATCACAATAATATATCATGGATGTAGAATTAATCACCAATTGATCCATAAAATGCCATCAAATTATAAAGTAATAAAGACTGCAGATCTAGAAAATTCCAACAATAACACATCATTTATCTCCTAGAATATGGGATCGCATCCTATCTGTCTGATGGGAGAAGGGTCCCCAGAAGGTTCTAGGGTTTGACTGAAAACATTATAAATAGGGGATTAGTCCTCCCTGTGAAGGTATGTGAAATTCATTTGACAACAATCCTAGTTGTGCATTATACTGACTTGAACATCGGAGGGTCTTCCGCATGTCACCCCCAACCCTTTGTCCGACAACGTTCGAGGAGGAGGAGTGTCGACGATCTCAAGGAAGCAATCGGGAGGAGCAGAACAAACGGATCTTGAGGACCTGAATCCGGTTAGTCTTTTTTTGCCCCTCCAGCTTGGCGCGCCAGGTAGGGGATGCGCGTGGGTCACGAGCCATGATTCGTAATTATGCCTCCCAAGAAAACCTTCCAACCCTTCCGTCGTCGGTAACCCGGTCAGCACTTCGAAATGCCTCGTCTGATCCGGGAAGCATCCCGAGGGCGAACCCGCATCCTGACGACGTCAGCAGGAAGGACCGTGTGGACAAGGATGAACTTCGGGTTGCCCAACACCAAACCGAAGTGGAGGAAATCAATCGCACCATGGACAAGATGCGGCGCGAGAACGAGCGGATCCGTAACTTGCTCAACAACACCTAGAGCTAGAGGGCGGTCATCACGACCCACTGGTCCGTAGAGCCCTTCCACTTGACCAAGGCGACCCTGCACACATGGGTTATAACCATATTCCAGTGGATCCCCCTGTGAATCCTGTCCACGTCGAACAGCCCGCTAGTTCGTCGAGCGTGGCCGCTAACTCCAAGCAACCACATCAGGACGACCTGGGGCTTCGAGACAATCTGACGAACGCGATGAATCAGCGCTTTCACATCATGAGGCCGAGCACAACCGAGGACCTCACACTCCAAACCGCGGATCTGATCCATCTTTCCCACTCTCGACGAATATCCTCTACACGTCTTGTCCGGAGAAGTTTTTTCCCCCAAAGTTCAAATTGTACGAGGAGAAGTCTGACCTGACGGAGCACTTGTTTCTCTTCCAACAGTGCATGTCCCTTGAGGCGGGGGATGACCTCCTACTCTGCAAGGTCTTGCCCCTAAGTCCCGGGAGGCAGGTGCTCGCATGATTTCGAAAACTCCCACATAGTTGCCCAAGGGTCGAAGGGGGCATCTTCCTCGAAGAAACCACTTTCTAACACTGAAAAATAGGCGACGGTGCGCCACCAACAAGCTAGGCTCCTAGAGGGAACAACGTGGAGTTCACCCTCCTCACTGTCCCTATCAAGCAAGTATGGAGGGAGAACTATGCCAATGGGTTCTTCTGAGCACTATCCCCAATTCGATCGCCTATCGAGAATCGTGGCCAGTGCCGAAGGTGCGAGTTTTAAATGAGTTGGAAAACACCATCGAGGAGTGCCGCAACCTTCGCTCGCAAGTTGAAGCTCTCATGTGCAATGGGAGACTCGCGCATTATGTGGCATGACAGGTCACCCCAGCACTGGGGGAGCAGATGGCCGGGCCGTCAATGCAAAGTTGGTGGACCCGCCTACTCGGGTCGTTTCGGTCATACATGGCCATCTTGACCCACCAGGGAACCGGCCAGAGCCAGATGCGCCGACTAGGCCAAATAAAAGGCCAAACCCGAACCCGAGGATCGACATTGTGGTCCATGCCATTCAGTTTGATCCAGACGATCTCGAAGAGATATTCCTTCCCCACTCTACAACGCCCCAGCCTTACATAACAAGAAATTGTTCACTTTGCCCAGGGGTTCATGGGTTTGAAATGTGTCTTGGTGTATAAGAGTTGTGCTCACATATAAGCACAGACTATCTCCTTCCATTAAGCGATGTGAGACTAAACACCCTCATCCTCACTCAATCCATGGGCCTTTTGGGACTCTTGGGACTGGGCCAGGCGTCACAATAACCGCCCTAATGGGCCACACGTCCTCGTGTGGGCCATCCACACCCACCATCGTGTAATGGACGTACTCTGATACAAATTGTAATGCCCCTAGCTTACACAACAAGAAATTATCTGTTTTGCTCATGAGCTCAGGGGTTTAAAATGCGTCTTGGCGTGTAAGAGTTGTGCTCACATATAAAGCATAAACTATCTCCTCCCATTAGGCGATGTGGGACTAAACACCCTCACCCTGACCCAATCCATAGGCCTCTTAGGAGTCTTGGGCTTGGGCTAGGCGTCACGCGTCTTTGGATTCTTCTTCAAGCAGTGCTGCTATCCTCTTCCTCAATGCTTTCAATCAAATGGGCTTTGACGCAGAGAATATTCAGTGTTCGAACCCACCGCATGTCGGATTTGACAAAAAGCGAGTCACCCCAGATGAGGTGGTCACATTACTAGTCACCACCGTTGATCATACCCTCGATGTCGAGTTCATTGTTGTGGACTCTCCCTCAGCCTACAACGCTATCATGGGACGAGACTAGATCCACCGCATGGAAAGCGTACCGTCAACCCTTCACCAAGTCATGCGCTGCCTTACCAAAGACAGACGTTCAACGATCGATATCCACGGTGATCAATTGCCTCAATAAGGTGCTGCATAATCGCCTCTAAGGCGGCAGTCCTGCCTTTTCGGGATGTGCCCCCTCCGCCATTATAGGAATTAGCCAGACTGGCCATCAAAGTGGGTTCTGGCTCTGCTTGAAGAAGAATCCAAACCTCCCACTCTCGAACCGGTCGAGTCCGTGTATCTGGACACCAACGTCCCTGAGAGGAGCATCCAGATTGGGAATCTCCTTCCCCATGAGGACAAGGACTCCCTCCTCACCCTGATGCAGGCCAACCGAGATGTCTTCACCTAGAGCACAGTGATATGCCTGGGATCAACCTCAAAATCGCTGTTCAAGAGCTCAACGTGCGCCTCGGTTCGACTGCCATCAGGCAGAAGCAACGGCACTTCACCCCCGAACGAAACAAGGTCATCTCCGATGAGATAGACCAACTTCTAGAGGCCGGGTTCATCCAAGAAGTTTAATATCCTGATTGAATATCCAATGTAGTCCTCGTAGAAAAGAAGAATGGCAAGTGGTAGGTCTGCATCGACTTTGTCAACTTAAATAAGGCATGCCCGAAAGACAGCTATCCACTTTCAAAGATCGACCAATTGGTTGATGCAATGGCCGAGTACCAATGACTATCATTTCTAGATGTCTATTTAAGGCATAACCAAATCCCGTTGCATCCGTAGGACCAAGAGAAGACGGCGTTCATCACCGAACGTGGGCTCTATTGCTACATGGTCATGCCATTCGGGTTGAAGAACCCAAGGGCCACGTTCCAACGCCTCATGAACAAGGTGTTCCGCCATCTCAATGGACGTACCATCAAGGTCTACATCGACAATATGTTCGTGAAGAGCCACTCCCACGACGAATATCTATCTCATTTGGCGGAAGCCTTCGACGCCCTTCGAACGCACTGCATGAAGCTTAACCTAACAAAGTGTTCTTTCAGGGTTTCCTCTGAACACTTCTTGGGACACACCGTTCATCAAAAGGGGATAGAAGCAAGCCCCATCAAGATGCAGGAACTCCGCGAGTCCGCTTCACCAAGGTCCATCAGTGACATACAGGTGATAATGGGTCGTGTCGCAGCGCTTGCACGATTTATATCACACCTCGGACTATTGTCGCTCTTTCTTCCAAGCCATCAAGGTTGGGAAGGGGATGGCATGGGGGGAGGCTCCGCAAGCTGCGTTCCACAAACTCAGGGAACAACTCACCTGACCACCGATCCTCTTGGTCCCGGTCGAGGGGGAGGAGCTCAACCTTTACCTCGCGATGTCCACCACCTGTACGAGTGCGACACTCTTTTGTGAGGACAAAGGTCAACAACGCCCCGTGTTCTACACAAGCAAGTCAATGACAAACACCGAGACTTGCTACTCACCAATTGGGAACCTGATCCTTGCGCTCGTGATGACGAAACGAAGGCTCCGACATTATTTTGAGGCGCACCGCATTGCGGTACTCACCTCCTATCCTATTCGGGTTTTCCTCCACAAACCGGACTTGTACGGACGAACTGCAAAATGGGCGATCAAGTTGTCCCCATTTGATGCGACTATCAACCACGGGTGTCAAAGAAAGGACAAATTGTTGCAGACTTCCTCAACAATTCGATCCCGCAGACGACGTGGACAAGTCGACAGTCGAGCTTGTAGCGTTTCTTTATTTTGCGTCATTATATATTTGTTTTAAATATATGTGAAAATTTTAATTGAAATTAAATTATTTCATTTTTCAGTTTTGATGGTGGGCCAAAATGAGTCTAATTTGATTTATAATTATGATAATTATAAATTAATGTTGAAATATTTATTTTATATTTTTTTGAAGATCTTTATAGTCTCAAGATAGGTTCAGGAAATTAAATTTTAAGGCTTAAGTGTCAATTTATTGGGCCCAGGGATCTGTTTGTAAATCAGATAGGGACCTAGATGTAAACTAGGAACACTTAAGGGGACATTATGTAAATTTCGTAAACCCCTTTAAATAGCATGTTTTGGGTTAGAGTTTGCATCAAATTTTCATTAAGGCATGAAGGGTAGTGATGATCTAACCCTACACGTCGAGTACCACAAGGTGAGAAATCATTCTATATTGATTTTTATTTTTAGTGTTTCAATTTATTTTTGGTTAGGAGATGATTGTGTCAATCAATTTTTGAAGAGGAAGGTTGATGGATTAGGGTTTGGGTTGATTGATTTTAATTAGATGATTGTTTGATTAGATTTCAATGGATCTCGAAAGATTTCTTAAGATCAAATTAATTTTATTGGTTTTGGGATTTAAGGGTTATTTTCGGGTTGATTATACGTATTTTTGACCTTGAAGGGATCATTTCTGGGGAAAATTTATTTCACAAACAGAAATAGGTTTTGAAACGACCTTACCAATGAATCATGAATCGTCCAATTCTAACTTACGCGTAGAAAGTTATGATTTTTTAAAGATTTCTATGCAGTTTCTTAGAATTTAAATATTTAGCTTCATGACCAAGTTTGATGAATTTTAGAGATTTAAGGGATTCTAAATTAATGTTTAATGAGTATAATTTGATTTGTAGGTTTTGATGATTTTATTGATCTTAGTGACTCAAATTTGATCTTAAATCAATTAATTTTATTTAGTAGGATCAATGAATTTTAATTGGATATTAGTGTTATTTGGATGTAAATTGATTGGATTGAGTTATTTCGATCATTGGAATTATAGTTGAGCCGGCTCAAGCCAGGGGTGTAGACCAAACCCCATATGGTGACGCCGTCAACCGGCTCAAGCCAGGGGTGTAGACCAAACCCCATAAGGTAATGCCGCCAGCCTAAGCTCCAGGGGTGTAGACCGAATCCTAAAAGGGTGATGCAGCCTAGCCGGTTCAAGCCAGGGATAGCTCGAAAGATTCCCTAACAGTGAGATGCCATTCCAACGGCTCAAGCTAGAGGGAGTAAGCTTATTCATAAGGTGACGCTGCGCAACCGGCTCAAGCCACGGGAAAACCAAGTTCGACTGTAAGATGTCGTATTATCAGCTCTAACCAAGGACACAGACCGACTCCCTTAAGATCATGCTGCACCGACAACTCAAGCCAAGGTCACATATCAAACTCCTAAGGGCAACGCTATGTAGACAGCCCATGCCGAGGGGATAATGGACTAGATATTGGGTTTATAATTCTCGTTACTAACTCAATCTACTCGAGACGAGGATAGCACAGCATCACATGGGTGACCCAAACTATTCACCATCCGGACACATGGGGAAAAGTCGCATCAAGTGACCGGGAACCCCAATCCGAACATGTCCCCTCTAAGGAGGGGCACAACAACGATTGAACTAGCAAGGGACTGAACACGATCAGTTTGGCCTGAAGATCAGACTGAGCTATCAATCAAGATATGAGTTCGATAAAAAGAAATCCCTTTTATTCATAATATTCCAACATTGATTACAGAAGGGGAGAAAAGAAAAAGCTGCAACAAGCTACCAGCTTCAGTGAGAGCCACCCGGACGATAGCGGCAGCAAGGAAGAAGCTCTGGATACATCTTTGGGCCAAACCCCCTCCTTAGCATCGATAATGTCCAGGTGCCTCCGCCTCGGGTTCCCCTTCTCGAGAGACACCGAGTTCCAACCTTAGCAAAAGCTCTTTGCACGAGTAACCCTGAGGCCGTCATGCAACTTTCTCTCGAGGTTGTCCTCTGACGCCTCCATAGCCAAGGTCCGCGTCTACCAGTGGGTTGCCGACTCCTGGCAATCGTCCAGCTCCTTCTGAAGCACGGACAGCTGCTTCACGGCATGAAGGGCCGCTTCCTCAGCCTGGGCCAAGGGCCCCGGCGAGACCGCCCTTGGGCGATTGAAAGAACCTACAGGGTCATCACTCCCCATGTCATCAAAATCCCATTCTTCGTCACTGTCTTCCACCACCGATTGCTTCCCCCGGCAATCCGGGGGGGGGGGGGCAGCCCCAGACCACCGGTGACTCCCTCCAGGACGCCTCAGGCCCCTCTGGCCCGCCTTGGCACCTGATGTTGACAATGGTGCCCAGTATGCCCTGAATGTCGTCAGCAGCGTTTGGGCATCCGCCATTGGGGTTAGGAGGTCGATCAACTCGAGATAACGAGGGTCCAAGTTAAAGGAGACACATGCCAGAATGACCACATCATCCATGAATTGGATATGGTGGCCCTAAAGCTCTGCCCCCATGTCTAGACGTCTTGCAGGTAACAGTACCATGCATGTAACGAACATAACAATAAAAAAAAGGGGAAAGAAAAGAGCGGTTGGGGATTGATTACTCACAAATGTTTACCGAACCTCGTGGGCACGGGGGTGGAACCCCTGGAACTGGACATGTAACACCTGTGAATCTTATTTATATATTTGATTTAAATATATAAATAAGATATTTAAATTAAAATTAGTGTATTTTGTGTGTTTTTAAGTTTTGGCCAATTTAATGTATCATTATTGGCCCATTTCAATTTACAATTTTAAATACTAATTGTTATGTTGAAATTTTTATATATTTTTCTTTTTAAGATTTTCAAGATCTTAAATAGTTACAATCTCATTAACATTGGATCTCAAAAGATTAAGTTTTGAGGTTTCATTGTTATTGATTCTGAGGGACTCAGTTTTGAATCGTGAATTCATTGTAATATGCGTCAGGGACCTATTTGTAATTCGGATAGGGATCTATTTGTAATTTGGATAGGGACCTATTTGTAAATATGAAACAGTACGGGGGTCATTTTGTAATTTTCGTTAGGTTTAGCTATCCAACTATATGTATATATTTAGGGTGTGCGGCGGGTGTCTGTCTTTGGCAGAAACCGAGAGAGAGAGAGAGAGAGAGAGAGAGAGAGAGAGAGAGAGATTTATTCTTTTTCTTTTTGTCATTTGATTTTCCTATTATTTATTAGATCAATGTTTAGCTATTTTGATTTTTAAGCTTTTAATAAAAATAGAGCTTTGATTTATTATTTATTTTAAAGATTAAATTTATTTTTATGTTATGAGATTTTAAGTTTTTAATAAAATTAGAGTTTTGATAGATATATGTTCATATTATTGGATTTCTAAGTTTTTATAAAAATTAGGGTTTTAATTTATTTTCATGGTTAGATATATTTTTACGTTATGGGATTTTTAGTTTTTGATCAAGTTAGAGTTTTGATATGTATATGTTCCTATTGTTAAATTCTTATGATTTTATAATAAAACTAGGGTTTTGATATATTATTTATTATTGCTAGATCTATGTAAGGTTTTTAAATTTTTGAGTATTCATAAACTTAGGGTTTCGATTTACTATTTATTTTAAAGATTAGATCTATGTTTAGATTTATAAAATATAAGTTTCTAATAAAACTAGGGTTATGAGTTATACCTATACTTAATAAGTTTTATTTATTTTCAATTTTTATTGACTAATAATTTATTTTTAAAAAAAATGTTTTTTTGTATTATTTTATGAATTTTCGTTATTTTATTATTATTTTAAATTTCTGGATTTTTGTCTTTTTCTGGTTTTGTCTTTTCTGGTTTCGTCTTTTAGTGTCTGGTTTTATTGTAAATAAGTTTTTAATATTTTTCTTAGATTGTGGTATATATGGATGGGTTTTTGATTGTTGGGTATAAAAATTTATACCTAATAATTATGGATAGGAAATTAGGTCTTGGGCTTAGGCTTAAATTATAAGTGTCACGCCCCAGGGCGGCCGTCCCCGAGACATGGCAAATATATAAATGATATCAACAATCTATACACGAGATCAAATAAGGACTCCACAACATCAACGACACTAAAGCAATAACCAAATAACTGACATCAAATATATACAAATAGCGGAAGCTCAAACAACTAAGTCTGTAATTCAAAGACATATTACAGACTAGAGTACACAATCAACTGTCCTGTGAGAGCCAATATATACAATAACAGACATCAACAGTCTACATACCGTGCACAAGCACAAGTATAATACATACAATGAAAAGGGAATGCTGATAGCCTCTCACTCGCAAGACATCCAACGCGAACGCGGGTCTCCTACTCGTATTGCGCCAGGGGAGCTCTTCTCTTGGATCCTACTCAGCGTCAACTGGAAGAAAACATATGTGAGGGGTGAGCCACATGCTCAGTGAATGGAACAATCCATGCAACACAACTCATATTAATCATTTCAATTAATTTCGGTTCCAACAGATGGAAATCAACTCCTTAAGCTGGTGGGTCGAGTATCAACTCGAGCCCACCACTCCCGCACCCTCACCCCCACAGGGTGACATAGGACCTTTAAGGAGCAATACCCTCACCCTCACCCTCCTTAGGGATGACCTAGGCTTTGAGAAATTGCACAACTCGCAGATCGAACCAACGCCGACCCGCTACACCCTCACCCTCACCCCCTCCTCGGGGTGACATAGGCTCTTGGATGGAATTTAGATTGTTTCTACGCCCTTGGTCCACCGGTAGCCCTTATCCAGGGAAGCCCATACCTGGTATACTCCCACGATCAGCACATCCTCACAAATCGGCAGCACCTACGGATGGGAGCCCTCTGTCAGGCCGGCTGTCTCAACCAGGAAGTCCCTACCGGATCCAATGAAGGAAAGAACCCAATCTACACTCACGAATATGATCCCCTTGGATCTGTCGTCATCGGTGACTACGCACCGGTACGGTAACGAATTCTCAAGAATTCCCTTCAGGGCGCATAACTCAGATGCGGGGAAATTCTATTATTCGTAATGACTAATCCATGGTATGACCCCCTAATAGGTCATACACTTGTCCAAACTCATTTAGACAAGATTCATGGCTTGTACAGGTATAAATAAATATACTCGTATAATTAAATGAAGGGTTATTCCAGGTATTCCCTACCTAGGGGAAAGAACCCCTTGGGAGGGCACCTTGAGGTCCCGATATAGGATACCCCGACAACCAAACAAGGAACACGAAGTACCCTAGCCCGGGTCTCAATGATGACTTCGCAAGGTCCCTTAATCCCGAGTAGGAAAAAATGGAATTAAATATAACATTTAAGAAATTAACTATTGAATTAATCATGGGAGCATGTAATAATATAATAACGAGGTACATATTATCTAAGGCATGCTGTTCTATGCACAATCATATAAGTTAATCAAATTAACTAAGTGGGGACATGCATAAGTCGGGGTTATACTAACATATGACAAGTATCTAGGCATGTATGGCTCCTATGCATGATAGATGGATATATAAAACCTAGCATGCAACATCTAATCATAGCATGGTGCATTCTTAGCTAAACAGGCAAACAACATATACATGCCAACAAGGTTAATATGCAGTTATGGTAACCCAGGGGAGGGCAATGCACGTCTATGTGCATCGAACGCCTCCCGACTGGGTTGGATCGACCCACTCACCGCAACCCGGGTCGTTACGTATCCGTTCGCCAAGATCTGCACGACAAGGGCATCAAAAATGGTGAGTATAACTACATAAAAACACTTAAAATTAACTAAAAATGCCAAAGGCTTAGATATGCGCGCATACGGGCTCGCACGCATGCGAGTACGTGCGTACGCATGCATATCCGAGCGCCCCGACACCTACCCGAGCCCCCGGGCAGCCACACGCGTGGCCTCCGCACACACGCGCACGTGCACGCACGCGTGCACGTGCTCCCGCGCCTGCTGGAGCCCAGCCGCGCGCCCATCCGCGCGCCCAGGCGCCCAGCCCCGCGCGCGCGCACGCTCGCGCGCGCCCGCGCGCACCCGCAGATCCCCGCGTGCCCGCACGCTCCCGCCCGCGCGTACGCGCACGCCTGCTCACCCCCGCTCGCCCGCTTGCGCACGCGCCCGCTGCCGCATCCCTCGCGCGCGTCCGCGCGTGCGCGCACGCCTACCTGCGCCTGCGCCTGCGCCCCTCTGCGCGCCTGACTGCGCGCGCACGCGCGCGGACAGACCCGCGCGCGCGCCCAATGCTCTAACACCCCCCTCCCTCACCCCACACACACCCAAACACATGCACATGGTGTGCAAGGTCTCCTAACACCTACCCAACCCTTGAAAATCAGAAATAAAAAAGGGGGAGGGCTCACCAAGAGAGGGGGAGTGAAAGGGGGAGATCCGGTGCTCTCCGTGCACCCGCAACCGCCACAACCGCCACCACCACTACCACCACCTCCTCAGCCACTCCAACAGCCCCTTCATGGCTGAAAAACAGGGAAATGGGAGCTTGAGAGGGAGCCAAAGAGAGGGAAACAACAACAACAACAACACTCACCTTACACACCTTCTTTGTGTTCCTTCTTCATCTTCTTCTCCAACAAAACTCACACACACACACACATAAACACACACAGCAGCAGCTGAAGTGGGAGAGAGAGAGGGAGAGAAAAGAGTGTCCACGTTGAGGAGGCAAAGTGAGCACAAATGCTCACTTTAGGGGGGGTGAACACAAGGGAAAAGGTGGGGGTGAACATAACCCTAACCTCACCCACACACAAACCAAATAACCAAAGATTTCTTAACTCTTAAGCAAGAGGGGGGTGAGGTTACCTAGGGTCACCATATGCACATAAATATCCCAACACTATTCCACTTAACGAATCAGTTTCGAGGAAAACCCGGATACGATTCGGAACTGCATAATTTTCCAAACGTTATCGGAATTTAATAAAAATTTTATGGGTAGTACAGAATAGTACCAGGACCCATAATATGTAGTCAGATTTCCAATCAGAGCACTTCAGCTCACTCAGATAGCTAAAAGCCAAAATTTTAGCGGCTCCGATCGAAAAATGAAAAATTCAAAAATGGCCAGAAATGACCCAACGGTTACCCATAGGCTAAAAAGTGACACAAATATAACAATAAGTTTTAATTAATAATTTATTTGATTTATCTAGGTTATGATTTTTGTTGTCGGCTTCATTCTCTGGACCTAGGGTCCATTCGAGGTGAGTAGGCCTATCGATTTATTTCGTGTGAACTTTTGCTCTATAACGTTGAATTTCATATGTCAATCATTTTTGTGTGATATTATGTGCCATCCATGCATTTATATTTTGATAAATTTGCATGATTTGGATATTTTCTTCATATTGATCAAATTGCATTTTTGTTCAATGAAGTTGCATGATTTAATTCCTTCATCATGTCATTAAAATAGCATGAATTATGCTATTCATGTTTCAATAATTAACATAATACATTGTCTGATGCATATGCTTTCGAAATAATATTTGGATTAAAGATTTTCATTTCGAGACTTTTGAAAAAATTTAGGACTAGTGGAGACAACCTAGTCCTAGAAGATTTTATCAAGATGCCTATCATGACATATTTTCTGGATTAAATCCCCCCGTAGTATTTCGCCTTTGGGGAGAAAGGTCTAGGACTCGAAGAGTCCCAAGATCGGTGAGGGGTGTGGTAAAGCATTCCTTAGAGCGGCGGATTCCTTTGTTTGGAGTCTGCAGCAACCGGGGCATCCTGTGCTGGTGTTCTCGTAGTGATGGCAGCGGCGACCCATCAGCGTCTTCTAGATCCGACGTCTCCTCGAGGGAGCTTTTTTAGCGATTTAGTCGCTTGGGGCTTGGCACACCTGTTTTGGGAAATGGTTCTTCCGATTGAGAACCCTACTCGGTCATATCATTTAAGCTGCATGATTTCTATGACGTGGACAAAGGATTGGGCCACGTGATTGCATTAAAATATATTTTTTATTAAGCTCATGAATTTAAATTGATTTATTAAAGAAAATTCTTGTTTTTAATATTATTATTATTATATATATATAAATATATGATTTTATCATTTGACTCTCATGATTTTTCTAATGTGGGCCAAGGATTGGGCCACGTGTATATTAAAATATTTTTTTTAAAAGTTCATGATTTTAAATTGATTTAATAAAATAAAAGATTTATTAAATGAAATTGATTTTCATAAAACCTTATTTTTATATGTAACTGTCATATGAGGTAATTTGTCAGTGGGCTTATTCACTGAGTTAATTGCTCACCCTATTCGATATGGGCTGGTTGTTTCATAACCAGGTATTGCATATTCTGAGGATTAAGATGAAGTTTAGAATTTTCGCATCTTTCAGAAATTTCTTCGATGTAGCGGTTCGATGATAAATTATAGTTGCGATCAACTATTTATGTTTGTTTAGTTTAGATGGCTCCCACATGGGTAGTTTGTTATGTATTTTCTTTTTCAGTATCTTGTCTCCGCAAAAACTCTGATATATTGTAAAGTCATTAGTGATTTAAAACCGTTTGTATTATTTATTTTATTATTATCGATTTTATTATATTTATATTATATAGGTATCATATAAAAAAAAAAGAGCTGCAAATTTCGGTCTTGTATTTGAATTAAATTTAGTAGCGACCCATTTACCGTCCGATAAACGATTAGGTAAATGTGGGGCGTTACAGATGGTATCAGAGCCACGTCCTGTCGGAGCCTAGGTTAGGGTTTGTGTCTAGGAAAAAAAAAGTTTTATTATTTGTGATGTTTGTTATTTCATTTAGGATTTTTTTTATGATAATAAGGGATTGTAATGTTGTCTCTATTCAGGTTATTCACCATATGTTCTTTTTAGGGTTCCGCACATTCATTCACTTTATATCGGATTTACAAAACTCTTAGTAAAGAAGTTTAGAATCTCGATATCTACACTTCACATAACCATTGTGGTTGGTGAACAAGTTGTCACTAAGGTTCGCTTTCCCTCTTACTTGGTTCAGATCAATGGACATTAGATGCTTACTAATCTCTTCATTATCAGTATTCTTGGTTTCAATGTTATCTTGGGCATGGATTTGTTGTTAGCCTTCCATGCAAGTGTTGATTGTTTTTTTTAAAAAAAAATTGTGACCTTTCGTATTCCTGGCCAGCAACCATTTCGCATTGGGGGTTTTGGTTGATCAAATCCGATCATATTCATCTCTTCTCTTCATGCCTAAAGATTACTAGATAAAGGATGTAAAGGATATCTAGCCATTATCGTGGAAACCACTACAATTTGAATGCCTCAGTCAATGACACTTCCACTGTATCTGAATTTCTTGAGGAATTTCCAGATGAATTGTCTTGCCTTCTCCTATTCGTGACATCGAGTTTTCTATCGATCTCATTCTTGATCTTCTATTAGCCCAAGTTTAGTTAGCCTATGAAATTTAGGGCTTAAGTTTGATCATCTTAAGGAGATTATATAAGTCTATATATATATATATATATAAAATAATTATTATTTGATTATTTTTCTTTTACGAGAGCCTAAATCTATTAATTTCTTATTAAAGGGGAAGTGACCCATATTTTTTTTATATATATACATTTTTATATTGCCATAAATTTAGCTATTACTCATGTTTATTTATTTATTTATTTAAATGAAGGATTTTAAATCAGATTTATATAAATTGTAATTATATTTTAAGTTTTCAAAGTCAAATTTAAGTAAATCATATCGATGTATTCAAATCTTAATAATTCAAAAATAAATATATTACTAGATCTTTCTGAATTAAACTCTCTATATATTTGTTACGTTAATTTATTACAATGTAACTCTATATATATTTTATATGGCTTACAAATTTATTTTGGTATATATTAAATTGAATGAGCTTTAAATTCTTTTAAAACATTATTTATACATTATTTATACTTGTTTATCATGAAGGTTTTATTTTTATATACAATATTTTTAATGTGTTAAATATTTTTCTACATTATCCTATGATATCGATATTAAAGTTGCATCTTGTAAATTCAGATTCATATGCATTTAGAACGCGTATAGATCAAGCTTTATCTTTAAGAGTTTCGATTGCATTATTGGATCTTAGGATATCCCACCTGATTTTTTTTTTTTTTTTGATACCCTATCTTAGAGAGCTAAGTTATTTTGATTCATTATAAATTATTTTTTTGTAAGAGCCTCGAGATAAGCCAGTACAGAGTCATTCCTTTGACGTCTAGGATGAGTTGATTCAATTAGGATTGATGCATATAAGATATGAATTCTTATTAGATGCTACTCTATGTAAGAGCACTATATAGTGGATGATCGCTTATTCTAAATATACGTCGAAGCATGCACACATGAGAGGCATTCCCATAACAACCGATATTTTCAAATTATTAAGTGTAACAATGTATTCACAATTTTATTAGGATGTTTTTCATGTTTTGTATAGCATCACGGATGGTTTAATCAATCCGTGAATGTCCATGTCAGTAGATGATTTTCTTATATATATGTAAATTCTAAAGATTGTAAATATCTTTAGTTTCATCTTGTTGTCATTATTATTGCTCTTATGTTGATGGTACAAGTTGGATCATTTATGGTATGGGACGTAGATGAGCCTAACTTGTACAATTATGTATGAAATTGTTTGATATGATTGTTTTTGTTATTGTCAATGTTTGCATTGTATTAGTTGGACCGCCTATGGTATGGGACGTAGGTGGGCTGACTTATGCAATTTGTTGCTTGTTATGTCTTTGTTTGCTCTGTACAAACTGAACCACCCATGGTATGGGACATGGGTGAGCGTGACTTGTATATTTTCATTGTATTATTTGTCATTGCTTATGCTGTATGAGTTATAACACCTATGATGTGAAACATGGGTGGATTTGACCTACACATTTAATTTTTGTAAATGATTTTTGTCATTGTTGGTGATGTATAAGTTCATTCACCTGTGATTTGGGTCACTATCAGAGTGGCGCAGCGGAAGAATTGTGGATCTAATTTATATGGTTATTTTGTTGTATGATAGTTGTCTGTATTGATATTTGTTGGAACTTCAATGCAAATTATTGATAGTTTGGCTTGTGCATTCGATTGAATATTGTTTGTGGGGTATAAGTTAGAATCTTATACCATTTTTTACATTATTGAGCTTGTTGAGTATGAGTCAGACCTATAAGCTGACTTATACAATTATTGTATGAATGTACATTTGTTTGATTGTTTGTAGGGTATAAGTTGGATTCTTATACTATTTTCTATATTATTGTGCTTGTTAGGTATTACACAGACGTGTAAACCTACTGGTGTAATGATTGTATTGATGTTGTTATGACTTAGAATTGTAAAACTACTCTTACAACTATTGGTTGGATGATTGTTATTATTGAGTGTTATATATCTTTCTTTTTGTGTTCTCCCTTGAATTTAGAGGACTAAATTCCTAAAGGGGGGGAAGTATGTAACACCTGTGAATCTTATTTATATATTTGATTTAAATATATAAATAAGATATTTAAATTAAAATTAGTGTATTTTGTGTGTTTTTAAGTTTTGGTCCATTTAATGTATCATTATGGGCCCATTTCAATTTACACTTTTAAATACTAATTGTTATATTGAAATTTTTATATATTTTTCTTTTTAAGATTTTCAAGATCTTAAATAGTTACAATCTCATTAACATTGGATCTCAAAAGATTAAGTTTTGAGGATTCATTGTTATTAATTTTGAGGGACTCAGTTTTGAATCGTGAATTCATTGTAATATGCGTCAGGGACCTATTTGTAATTCAGATAGGGATCTATTTGTAATTTGGATAGGGACCTATTTGTAAATATGAAACAGTACGGGGGTCGTTTTGTAATTTTCGTTAGGTTTAGGTATCCAACTATATGTATATATTTAGGGTGTGCGGCGGGTGTCTATCTTCGGCAGAAACCGCGCGAGAGAGAGAGAAGGTATTTATTTTTATTTTTTTGTCATTTGATTTTCCTATTATTTATTAGATCAATGTTTAGCTATTTTGATTTTTAAGCTTTTAATAAAATAGAGTTTTGATTTATTATTTATTTTAAAGATTAAATTTATTTTTATGTTATGAGATTTTAAGTTTTTAATAAAATTAGAGTTTTGATAGATAATATATTCATATTATTGGATTTCTAAGTTTTTATAAAAATTAGGGTTTTAATTTATTTTCATGGTTAGATATATTTTTACGTTATGGGATTTTTAGTTTTTGGTCAAGTTAGAGTTTTGATATGTATATGTTCCTATTGTTAAATTCTTATGATTTTATAATAAAACTAGGGTTTTGATATATTAATTATTATTGCTAGATCTATGTAAGGTTTTTAAATTTTTGAGTATTCATAAACTTAGGGTTTCGATTTACTATTTATTTTAAAGATTAGATATATGTTTAGATTTATAAAATATAAGTTTTTAATAAAACTAGGGTTATGAGTTATACCTATACTTAATAAGTTTTATTTATTTTCAATTTTTATTGACTAATAATTTATTTTAAAAAAAAATGTTTTTTTGTATTATTTTATGAATTTTCATTATTTTATTATTATTTTAAATTTCTGGATTTTTGTCTTTTTCTGGTTTTGTCTTTTCTGGTTTTGTCTTTTAGTATTTGGTTTTATTGTAAATAAGTTTTTAATATTTTTCTTAGATTGTGGTATATATGGATGGGTTTTTGATTGTTGGGTATAAAAATTTATACCTAATAATTATGGATAGATAATTAGGTCTTGGGCTTAGGCTTAAATTATAATTTTTAATTAATAATTTATTTGATTTATCTAGGTTATGATTTTTGTTGTGGGCTTCATTCTCCGGACCTAGGGTCCATTCGAGGTGAGTATGCCTATCGATTTATTTCGGGTGAACTTTTGCTCTATAATGTTGAATTTCATATGTCAATCATATTTGTGTGATATTATGTGTCATCCATGCATTTATATTTTGATAAATTTGCATGATTTGGATATTTTCTTTATATTGATCAAATTGCATTTTTGTTCAATGAAGTTGCATGATTTAATTCCTTCATCATGTCATTAAAATAGCATGAATTATGCTATTCATGTTTCAATAATTAACATAATACATTGTCTAATGCATATGCTTTCGAAATAATATTTGGATTAAAGATTTTCATTTCGAGACTTTTGAAAAAATTTAGGACTAGTGGAGACAGCCTAGTCCTGGGAGATTTTATCAAGATGCATATCATGACATATTTTCTGGATTAAATCCCCCGTAGTATTTCACCTTTGAGGAGGAAGGTCTAGGACTCGAAGAGTCCCAAGATCGGTGAGGGGTGTGGTAAATCATTCCTTACAGTGGCGGATTTCTTTGTTTGGAGTCTGCAGCAATCGGGGCATCCTGTGCTGGTGTTCTCGTAGTGATGGCAGCAGCAACCCATCAGCGTCTTCTAGATCCGACGTCTCCTCGAGGGAGCTTTTTGAGCGATTTAGTCGCTTGGGGCTTGGCACACCTGTTTTGGGGAACGGTTCTTCCGATTGAGAACCCTACCCGGTCATATCATTTAAGCTGCATGATTTCGATGACGTGGACAAAGGATTGGGCCACGTGATTGCATTAAAATATATTTTTTATTAAGCTCATGAATTTAAATTGATTTATTAAAGAAAATTCTTGTTTTTAATATTATTATTATTATATATATAAATATATGATTTTATCATTTGACTCTCATGATTTTTCTGATGTCGGCCAAGGATTGGGCCACGTGTATATTAAAATATTTTTTTTTAAAATTTCATGATTTTAAATTGATTTAATAAAATAAAAGATTTATTAAATGAAATTGATTTTCATAAAACCTTATTTTATATGTAACTGTCATATGAGATAATTTGTCAGTGGGCTTATTCACTGAGTTAATTGCTCACCCTATTCGATATGGGCTGGTTGTTTCATAACTAGGTATTGCGTATTCTGAGGATTAAGATGAAGTTTAAAATTTTTGCATCTTTCAAAAATTTCTTCGATGTAGCAGTTCGAGGATAAATTATAGTTGCGATCAACTATTTATGTTTGTTTAGTTTAGATGGCTCCCACAGGGGTAGTTTGTTATGTATTTTCTTTTTTAGTATCTTGTCTCCGCAAAAACTCTGATATATTGTAAAGTCATTAGTGATTTAAAACCGTTGGTATTATTTATTTTATTATTATCGATTTTATTATATTTATATTATATAGGTATCATATAAAAAAAAGAGCTGCAAATTTCGGTCTTGTATTTGAATTAAATTTAGTAGCGACCCATTTACCGTCCGATAAATGATTAGGTAAATGTGGGGCATTACGGGACATTGCCACGGCCCGCTCACCACGACCACGTTCTCCTTCCACTGGCGATCCATGTCGGGCAGCTTGAAGAGATGTCAGTTGCCATTGGGAGCAATGAAGTACCGGTGCGTCTTGTGGGGGTAGGCGGAGAATTGTAGCGTAACATGAACTTGGAAAGCCTGAGATCATACCCCTCTGTCGCATTAAGATACAACATGGTGTGGAGAACGTGAAAGACGTTCGGGTGGACATGCAATGACGTCAACCCGAACAGTGCCAGGAAGTAATGAATGAGCGTGTGCAGTGGAAATCAGAGCAATGAGAGGTGCAAGGAGGAGAAATACGCCACTCCGGGGCCTAGACCGTCACCGAGATCCCTCGTGGAAGCGCCACCATTTCCTTAGTTAGTCTGAGAATGAGATTAGCAAAGGGTAAAGGTTGGGAATGCAAAAATGAAAAGGCTAGTCATCAAACCCCTCCTCGCCGCCCATTTATAGGGCCACGATCGACCTTGCGTGGCAATTAACGCCCACCTGGATTAATTCTACTCGGAACCTGTCGTTTCATTCTCCCGAAGCACCGCCTGCTCATATCCCACGTCGGGACTCGAGAATGCGTGCCTTCCCCGACGAATCAAAACCTCAACGACGTAATGGGACAACTTAACAACCCTAGAAAACCCTCATCTCGATTGACGAACGACTCGACAAGAGACATCTCCTTGGAATCCTACAAGCCGCCGCGATTAAGGAACGGGCGAGGATTCATAAACATTCCTCCCAATCGCTTGCACCGCCCGACACGTGTCACCTCAGGTATATTTTTCCCACCTGACTAGAGGATCCTTGATCTCAATCGAATGGAAAAAAGGGGGCATCTGTAGGGCCCAAAAATGAGAGGCCCACCAACCATGTTTCACGAACTGATGGCCCATGACCCAATTGACAAAAGCCCACGACCTAGAACACCCAACAGGGGTGGATCTGGCCCGTCAACCCTTCAATGCCCAATGACCGAGCATCATTTCACCTCAGTAAATCGAGAGTTTAATTTTTGGATTAGGGATGATCAATTGTTGATTTTCTAAATCCACACAGATATATTAAATCTGGAGTCATCATAAATCTAGTCCTCTAAGATTACAATAATATATATCTTGGATGTGGAATTAATCACCATAAAATCCCAACAAATTATAAAGGGATAAAGACTGTAGATCCAGAAAATCCCAACAATAACACATAATTATTCCCCTAGAATCTAGGATCCCATCCCATCCCATCCATTCGATGGGAGAAGGGTCCCCAGAAAGTTCTAGGGTTTGACTAAAAACACTATAAATAGGGTATGAGTCCTTCTTGTGAAGGTATGTGAAATTCATTTTACAACCACCCTAATTGTGTATTCTACTAACTTGAGCATAGGAGAGAGTCTTCTGCAGGTCACCCCCCAACCCTGTGTCCGACGACGTTCGAGGAAGAGCTCCGATGATCTCAATGAAGCTGTCAGGAAAAGTGAAACGGACGGATCTTGATGACCCAAACCCTTTTTTTTGCCCCTCCATAATTCATGCAACGAAAATTAAACTCTCATATACACACGTGCACACACATATTTTAGTAAATTGGATTAGCTATATAAAACTGCACCAACATACTATAAACTTAACAATTGTTTTTTAACTGTTTCCATTGACTCACTTGCACCGAATTTAATCTGTCGCTGCCATGTGTGACAACATGCAATGCATGAGAGAACATAAAAAACACAATTCAAAACAATCCCCCACCGAGTCATCAACTCATGTTCTAAAAAAGACCGACCAAGCAAGTGGCGGCCTCTCCAAACCCCCAAAAAAAGAAAACCATTGAAGGATGTAAAGTAATTTTACAAAATGAAAACAATAATGTCTGTTTGAATACAAGAATAAAAGAGGAATAAGATGAAATAAGAGACTAAGCTAAAAAACACATTTATTTGTAAATAATAAATTAATATAGTTATATCAGTATAACTGAAAATAAATTGATATTGATATTTTAGATCCCTGAAATTGTGCTACCCTTAATCTATTTAACTAGTATAATGAAATCACATATTAAATCATTTGTCACCGCTTATTATAACAACAGTGGTATTTCAAATCATTCTTTTCATATTTCATAAATTTTTATAATACATTTTATTTAAAAATTATTCATTATCAACCAAACAATAAAAATTTAATAATTATAATTTTCAACGAGAATAACTAGACAATAAAAAAATTACTTATTTATTATTTATACTAATAGTTTATTTCATTACCCAACCAGGGATTTAAAGGCCAGACCCTATACAAGTTTCAATTATTTCACCCCTCCCTTACTAAAATAAACAAACACGGATTCGAAAGGAATCATGGAAAGATTTTTGATAAACTCAACCTACATGGAATACTGTTCCTGTATTTTTCATTTCTACCCCCAAAAAATATACAAGACCTTCAATAATTGTAACAACGAAACAACATGTGAAATTAATTAACAAAATATTTAAAACGTTATACATCACACGTGCCACTAATAATTTCTTGTCAACGGTGAGTAAGGAATCCAATGAACATATTCACGTGTCCTGTTTTGGTCATCTGCTACGCGTGACAAGAAAAAATTAAAAACGGTCATTGCATATCAAGACAACCCATCTTGTCTTCACATGCATTGACTGTTCAAAACTTTAACATCCATCCGTGACGGACTAGTAGACGTCCACGGACGTACTGGGACCACTATCATCAGACACGTCATTCATGAAATCAACGGCGTTTAAAGGAGGAGGAACGTACGGCGGAGATGCGCACCTGAGCAGGGCCCAGCTGACCCCAGCGAAGAACGGGTGTCGTTTGATCGCTGTGGCTCCAGTGGTCCACCCGATGCGCCTCTCCGGGTCCTTCGCTAACAGCCCTCCGATCAGATCCTTGGCAGCAACAGAGATCTTCGGATCCTTTGGGAACTCCAACGCACGTGCGACTATGTTCGCCAGCGTCGCTTCATTGTCCGAGCCCCTGCATCCGAATAATTAGAGATTATCGGATATTTGAAAATGTAAAACAGTATTGAATAAAAATGTTACTATTTGTATATTTTTAAACAAATCATATACCTCAACTACATATGTAGTATTATAATACGTGTGTGTATATATATATTTTAATAAATTAAATAGTATCTATATATATATATATATATATATTAGATCACTTGTTAAACGATTGGGTTAACTGATTTGATCCATAATATAATAAATATATTAATTATTATTAATAAATAAAAAAATTCAGTAAAAACTAAACAATATTTAGAATCCATATATAATTACTAAATATTAAATTGTAATATTCTTAAATTATGTTTAATATTATAACATGATTTTATTTTATTATATAAAAAAAGTAAATTGGATTGATTGGTTTGAATTGTTTTTAGAACATAAGGTTTCGAGTGTATATTAATCTGAGCAGGGTAAAATTTAACCAGTTCAATTGGGTAGGTCAGATTTTAAAATTTATGTATTCTTTTTCTTTTGAAAAAATTATGTGTTCGTTTTTTAAAATACATGAATATTACATATTACATATAATGTAAAATAATATTTGTTTATATTATTTACCGAATAATCAATCATATTGTTAATAAGAAAAAACGAAATAATTATCGTTTATATCAGATCCTTACCTGAAGGGAGTGAACCCGTAAAGGAGCTCGAAAAAGAAGACCCCGAAAGTCCACCAGTCGACGGCCGGGCCGTGGCCCTCGCCGGAGACGATCTCCGGCGCGAGGTACTCGTGCGTCCCGACGAATGAGTTGCACCGAGCGTTCACCGGTTCATTTGGGGAATGTTTGGATACGGTGCAAATAGGGGTGGGTTTTTATTTGCACATGGTCAAGTATTATATTTTGTTTGGCTATGATATTTAAAGTGTAACAAATAAAATCCTATGGTTTTCATTTACCTCATTAAATGGGGCAAACAAAATCCCAACCAACCCATGTGTTTTCATTTGTAACAGATTTTATTTTCACACCTTTTACAAATAAAAACCCTTCATCATCCCTCAAAAGCTCAAATTACAACCCACTCTTCCTCCACCACCTTTTAATTCTTCTACCTCTCCATTTGATCATCCCCTCCACCTACAAATCCATCGGAAGCCCAATCTATCTCCTTCTTTTCCTGCAGCGCTGACCGCATCAGGTATCAATTTTTTTTAATTTTGGGTTCCGTTTGATTTTACACATGATTTTAGATTTGTTTTAGGTATCAAAAATAAAAAAAGGAATAAAAACATTCAAAGCTTACATGGCATTTTATATGGCATATTTAAGATGATCGAATGATGCTACATACGCGCATAACAAGATGATCGAATGATCATACCTTCTATTGTGCGCTATGGATATAAGATGATCGAATGATGCTACATAGGCGCATTTTATATGATATATTTAGCGCAGCTTATAATATGCAAAGAACAATGTCATTTTTTTATTTTTAATTTGCTTCGTACATATATTTAAGGGGATTTTTGTTTGTGATTCATTTAAAAAAAAAATAGAGTTCTTCCATTTGTTTTCCTTGCGGCTCTGCCCCCATCATCAACAACAAGATTTTCATTTGTCTTCGACAGAGTTTTCGTAGGATTACAATTAACATGTGAAACTTTTTTTACTTGAATATAACGGAGTTTTTGACTTTAGGTGGGGTTTATTTTTTATGTATCCAAATTCTTAGACAATTTTTTTCTATTTTTCATTGGATCTTAAGATATAAAAAAACTATGCATGGAAGATATTGAGACCTTTTGTGATACCTTGTAAATGTAGTTGTAGATGTATAAAAACATATCGATCAATTATGTATTTGTATAAATGAATCCTCTCTGATTAAAAACATTTTTTTTTTATGTGTCCTCCACTCCAATAGAGATGAATTCAAATTCAATTGTGTTAAAGCCTACAAAGAAAAATATTATATGGACAGAAAGCATGGATGTTTATTACATTGATAAATTAGTTGAACAATGCTTAAAGGGACGTAGAATAGATGGGGGCTTCACTTCTACTGGTTGGGCAGAGGTGGTAACTGGATTCCATACAAGATTCCCACATCTGGGGCTAAATAAGGATAAACTTCGAGGGAGGTTACGTACTCTGAAAAAGAAATATTCGGTAGTAAAAGATATGATGGAACAAAGTGGATTTGGGTGGAACCCAAATACTAACACGATTGAAGTGGATATATCTGTATGGGAATCTTATCTTGAGGTACCAATTTATAAATTAGTTATAAATTATAATTATGTTTTATATTATCCATTTTATGATTAGAGAATGTAATTTTATTTTATAAACAGGCACATCCTAGTGCAGGGCCTTATATGTATGTTCAATTAACTGAATATGAGAAGCTGCAACAAATTTTTGGAGACACTGTTGCGCATGGGAGAGGGTCTAGGACGATCAATCAACTTGATACCAGTACGCCTGTTGAGGTCACCAACCTCGATGAGACTCGGTCTCCTATGCATCAGTTTGACTTTGGTGACGATGACATGGTTGAATCTCCACCCAAGCCTCCACAAACAAGTGATTCAAGGAGAAGGAAGTTTCAAAGTGAGGAAAATAGTGGTCGCAATCCCAAGTCATGTAGATCCACAATAGATGGGTTTTTGGATACTGTGAACAATCTCGCCTCTGTCATAAGCAAGCGGGATGAAAAAAAGGAATTAATATTTAAGCAGTGCATAGAGGCCTTGGATGATATTCCAACCCTATCCAAAGATGAATATTTGGCTGCTAATGATATGTTTGCTGACTCAAAGACAGCACGCAGCTTCATAAACTGCAAGAGGGAATACATGATCGATTGGATTAAGAGGAAGATGATGTCATTAGATTGACTTGTCTCCTTTTTTTTAGAAGTGAAAACTTGTCTTCATTTTAGTTGTCTTATTTTTTTTATATGGTTGTAGTTTTAAGTGATTTTATTAATCATACATTTATTTGGTTATTTGGATGCACGTATTTTATTTTATCCTACATTTATGCTATCTTAATATGCTAACTTTGATATGTTGTGTGGATGTCTTCATATATTGTCTTACTCATTTTTTAAATTTTGTTAAATAGTTAATAATAAATGGATGAAATTGTAGGATATTTTACAATGGATGACGAAGAAAGAAACTTTTTTATTGGTGTAATAGTATTTATAATGGCATACTACTACAAAATGTATGTTGCGAAGGAAAGGGTGCATGACAGTATCCATTGTGGGGAGAACTTTGTCGGGGATTGTCTAGAAGGTCATCGAAGAAATAGCTTTGATCTATTACGGATGGAGCCAGAAGTGTACGAATTATTATGTAATACTTTACGAGAGAAGGATTTTCTACGTAATACTCGAAACATCAGTGTAGAAGAGCAAGTTGCAATCTTCCTTAATATGGTTGGACACAATGAACGAAATAGAGCTGCACAATACACATTTCAACATTCCAGTGAAACGATAAGTCGTCATTTCAATGCAGTTTTAAATGCAATCTGCAAGTTGGGTCCTGAATATATCACCAAACCCTCTACAGACACTCCACTGTACATACGGAGTCAAAGTCGTTTCTTTCCGTATTTTAAGGTAAAATTATTATCACCTTTTTATCTTTATTTGTGTTATAATATTCTGAACAATGTGTTGTTGGGTTGAAATAATTTTAGGATTGTCTTGGTGCCATTGATGGGACACAAATTCCAGCGTGGGTATCTATTTCTGATCATGGTCGTTTCCGAAATAGAAAAGGATTTATATCTCAAAATGTGATGGCTGTGGTCGGATTCGACATGCGTTTCCAGTACGTGCTTGCTGGATGGGAGGGTTCAGCATCAGACTCAAAAAATTTATATCATGCTTTGTCGATGCAAGGAGACCCTTTACAAGTACATGAAGGTAATCAATTTAACTTCGTACATATATTGTAATAGTTTATATGTTTATTTGAATACCAAAATTGATTAAATATTTGTTATTTTAGGAAAGTACTATCACGTAGATGCTGGGTACCCGAATATGAAAGGCTTTGTTGCACCATTTAGAGGTGTACATTATCATTTGAAAGAATTTTCAAGCGGGACACAGCGTATCCAAACAAGAAATGAACTTTTCAACCATAGACATTCACAACTGCGAAATGTGGTGGAGAGAACGTTCGGGTTGCTCAAAGCTTGATTCCCTATCTTGCAAACTCCTATGCGATATCCATTTGATTCACAGGTTAAAATTGTCTTCGCCTGTTGTGTTTTACATAACTTTATTATTTCACATAATAGTGCAGCGAGACAATTCTTGGATGAGGTTGAGGAGGAGGTCGAGACTCACAATGCAATAGTTGATGTGCATGAAATTGAACAGACAACCCAACGAAGCCAGCGAGATGCTGCAACACAATTTTGTGATCAGATAGCGTCTCAACTATGGACTAATTTTGAGGAGCAATGAATTTCAAATTAAATTTGACATATAATAACTGGATTTATGTCTACTTTTATGTAATAGAATTTATATTTATGATGTGTTATAGATGGATCGTTTAAGTTGGTACATGTGCAAATAGTTTCACACAAGTGAAACAAACAACTGTAAATAAGAACACGTGTGTAAATGACAACACATTATGAAAACAGACAAACATGTACAAACAGTGTGCAAAAGTTGTTCTGCACGTGCAATGTAAAATTTGCCTGTGCAAAAAAACACGTACAAATAATCCATGCATCCAAACGTACCCTTGGTGTGGAAACATCACGGAAAAGCCCCAACACGGGAAAAGTGTCTTATGTGGACGAATCTGTACCGTTCATTTGGAGGGTCTATGCGGAATGTAAATTTCGTAATGGGCAAAGCTATTCCCACTACCTAACTTATCATTTCCCACTACCCTAAATTACGAAAATGTCATTATTTTTTTATTTTTTTTGTCACCCTTTCCCACTATCCAGTTCGACAGCGTCCAGTCGAAGTATTCTTCACCGGGACGACAGAGGTCTGTCGAACTGTCTGAATAAGTGTCGACAGAGGCCCAGTCGAAGTGTGTTTCATTAGGACGACAGAGATCCGTCGATCTGTCGACACGGATGTGTCGAACCCTTCAAAACAACACCTTTCTTCTAAGAATCAATCACTTATACAATCATTTAAGTCCTTATGAAAAACAAAAAATGTTATTTAAGTTATTTAAGTCTTTTTGAAAATCATATATATATATATATATATATATATATATATATATATATATATATAAGTATAAGAAACAAAAATATCAAACAAATAGTTATTTAGATCAAATAAACAGTAAACATTTCTTATAGACAAAAAACATTATTTTCTTTTCTAAACAAGTGGAGTCTTTTCTAAATAGACTCCATTTGTTTAGAAAAGAAAATAATGTTTTTTTCTATATGAAATGCCTACTGTTTATTTGGTTCAAATAACTCTTTGTTTGATATTTTTATTTTTTAGACTTAAATAAATATATATATGAATGATTTTAAAAAGACTTAAATAACTTAAATGACATTTTGTTTTTCATAAGAACTTAAATGATTGTATAAGTGATTGATTCTTAGAAGAAAGTTGTTGTTTTGAAGGGTTCGACACATCCATGTCGACATTTGCTCAGCCAGATCGACGGATCTCTGTCGTCCTAGTGAAACACACTTCGACTGTGCCTCGGTCGACACTTATTCAGACAGTTCGACAGACCTCTGTCGTCCCGGTGAAGAACACTTCGACTGGACGCTGTCGAACTGGGTAGTGGGAAAGGGTGACCAAAAAAAAAAAAATGACATTTTCGTAATTTAAGGTAGTGGGGAAATTAAGTCGGGTAGTGGGTCTATCGGTGCCCTTTCGTAATTAGGGGTCCCAAAACACAGTAACGCGAAGACAGGATCATGACTGAACATATCGATAAGAGAGACAATTTGAAGATGTGAGTGGCCTTTGATAATTTCAAAGGCATTTCAATATCTTAACCCTCGTCAGAACTCAGACGGTTTGAGTTCAGAGTTGAAACTGTGTCGAGACTAAGAGTGCTCAATCTATATCAATTTTGAAAACCCATTTACAGTGATAAAACTTGACGTGTCTTGAGGTATACATTTGTTTAAAATATAAAATATATATTTTATGTACATATTTTGTTAAATGATTATTGAGACATACGAGATTACACGTAGAATTATAAAAGAGACATGTCCATTAGTTCATTGGACAAAAGAGGTCTCTCGACAAATGATGTAGAAATACATATTTAATATTCATTTATTTATAAAAAAAATTCTTATATTTTACTTTGCATACAATCCACTAATATAGCATATGGGGGGGGGGGGGGGGGGGGGGGGGGGGGGGTATGGTACCGTCTCAAAACTACAAACAAGATAAAAAAAAACACCAATTTTTTAATCAAGACTCAACCAAAGTTGCAGTGCAGTTCTACAATAGAGTGAAAAATAAACTAAACCAACGTCAGAATTTAAAAAACGCATAGAAAGAAACCTCGAATCCTCCATATTCCATCTCGAGATCCAGAATTTCGGATAAAAAAAAATAAAATTTCCACTTAAAAAAATGTCCTTTTCTGCAAAAGACGCGGCAGGAATTTTTTTCAAACTGAAGAAAAAAAGTAAAAAAAACTTCTGCTGTTTCTTTTGCAAAAATCACAAAAAAAAAAAAAAAAAATGCTTTACCGGACAGAGGCCTCGTCGAATCTCTTGAAAGGCTGCAATTGCCGCAGAACATGGAGGTCTCCGCCCGGACAGAACTCCGTGAGGAGCACCGACCACCGTCCGTCCTCCGCCGATCCGTACATCCTCGGAAGGAACGGATGGTCCAGATCCTCCAGGATCTCCCTCTCCGCCCTGGCCCGCCCCAATTTGTCCCTCGCCGCCAACTCCCGCTTGTCCATCACCTTCGCCGCCAGCAAAACCCCCGATTCGACGCCGCAGGCGGCAGCGGAGGAGCTTCGCCTCACCTCCGCCAGGTAGACCGACCCGATGTCGCCGCTGCCGAGTTTCCTCACGAATCTGAGGTCCGTCATTGTGATCTTCTCGCCGGATCTCGACCGCTTCCCGATACATATCCGGCCGTCGAAGCTGGAGGCAGTGGAGAGGGCGGAGGCCGAGGTGTCGGAGATGGAGCGGTCGGAGGATCCGAAGCTCATGCTCTGGAGGTCGTCGGAGAGGTCCTCCGCGGCCGTTGATGAAGTCATCGACGGCGGTGCTTCTCGTTGCATGATTGATCGGATTGAAAACTGTGTGTACGCGCGTGAGAGAGAGAGAGATGGGGGGGGGGGGGGGGGTGTGGAAGAGACAGAGGGGACGGCACGATGGGCTTGGGCCATTTGGAAGGTTTTGGGGGGGATTTAATTGGGACCCATGAAAATCGGGATTCCGTCCTTTATATGGTGTCGCGAGAGCTTTTCAAATTTGTTAATCATGTTTATTTTATGAGCTCGGTTGAAAATGGGTTTTTTTTTTTTTCGTTCTAAATAATTTCGGTGTTACATATCTCATTAATATCATACACTTATATTAATGAAGAAAAAATTTGATTTTTTAAAAAAATAGATTTATTCAATTTATTGAGAGTCTTGCTACCGAGGTTTTATGCCTCACTCACAAACTCCGATAGATGTCAACTTATCATTGGATGCCTAATTAACTTTGACAAAAGGACAAAATAACAAAATACAAAAATACCTCCATTTAAATACACACATTTGAACACTCAAATCCCTCATTTTTTGAGGTCTGTTTTCGTCTTCTATCCCTCTCGCCGGCCGACAATTAATTTCAAAATCGATTAGTTCCCACAAAATTAACGCAAAAATTGAAACATTTGATCATTCTCTTTTATTTTTCGTCAAAATAATGAACATCAAACATTTTTTAAGGATTCGATTTCAACCTGATTTATGAGAATTTCTTTGTCCGATTGAATGCCCAATTGCAAATAATGGGTTAGCGATTATATTTTCCCAAATTTTTGAATCAGACATGTTGTATTTTCGATTTATTCAAGTTTCTTCGTTCGATTGAATGTCCAATTGCAAATAATGTGTAATCGATTATTTTTTTTCAATTTTTCAAATCACAATTTGCTAATTTTTGTAATGCAATCTTATGAACCAAAATTTTTTCGATTCTTATATTTATTTTGTTCCCATATATAATCTGAATGAACTATGTGTGATTTTATATACAAATGTAACTGACTGATTCTATGAAACGTTTTTATGATTTGTGAGTAGTTCATGATGTACAATGAAACTAACTGAATGTAACTCACTATTGTTAAATGTAACTGAGTATTCCTATATGCCTTTTTATAGGTTTCGATTTGGATTTGATATTTAACTTAGCATAATAAAAGTAATTCATTATTTATTCAATGTAACTGACTTTTTCATAATTGAATGTACTCCTTTTTAAATGTAACTGACAAAATCAAAAGATGCATGCAATGATATGACATTGAATTGAATGTTAAGCATTGTAACTGGTTTCAATATGTATATTTTCTTTGTGTAGGACCAAAGAAAATAAAAAAACCGAAAGAGAGAAGGGGGAAGAACTATTACCCACAGTTCAGATCATCTTTGCACAGGGTATTTGAAACATTTTCCAAACTCACAGTTAAGGATAGGCATTTGGAGATGCTAAGAAAAACTCCGTTTTGGAATATGTTCAAGGGTTTAATGGATAAGTCATATGACTTCAACAAGACCAAAAAGAATGATGATGATATCATTTCGATAATAAAATCATATGACCCAAAAAATAAGTCCTTCATGATTGGTGGCAGACCTCTCAAAATCACTTCAGAAGAGATTGATATTATATTCTGCATAGAATCTGGAAAAAAAGAAGTGAAAGGTAAGTTTACCTATCAATTTTTTTTTGTTACCAATGCAAATGTAACTAGTTTATCAAAATGTAACTGAGTTTTGTGACTGAATTTATGCTAACAATGAACTATGGAACAAAACTTGACACGCCGTTCATTAAGAGGAGGTTTACTTCGATAAGTATACCTAGTGCTTCGTTTATCAAAGAACAGTTGCTAAAGACATTGGATGGCAATGCTGACCAAGATTTCAAAGATTTTGCTAGATTATGCTGCCTATACCTATTTGTGTGTCTTTTTTACACAAACAGTGGACATACTCTTGGGTGGGATGCTTCCAATATGTGGATGACATCAAAGGAATGAATGAATGAATATGCATGGTCTACCTCAATTTTGGATACACTGATGAAATCAGTCCTTCAAAAATATAGAAACCATCCTACAAGCATTACAGGTTGTGTTATTATGCTGTTGGTAAGTAAGCTTTTTCCACATACTGATATTTTTTTATTAAAAGTAGATGCTGATGGATTTTCACTAATTTGTAATATAATAAAATGCGGTATTGATTGTGTGAGCACACCAATCTAATAGAGGCTTCGCATCCAAATCAGTTTCCACGATTTTTGAAATGGGATTTGCACAACATGCACAAAAAGCTTGAAGAAACCAATCTCAGAAAAGTTAAATCACATCAGGTAATTTTGGACATAACATCTTACATTATAGCTATTCTAAGAACATGTTTCTTACTTTTTAATTGTAACTGATATTTCTTTTGTACATATGTAACTGATAATTTAATTATATTTGATATTTCAAATGATTTTTTTTATGAAAGGCTAAAATCTATAACTATGTAACTAACTAATAAAATATAACTAACAATTGTAATATGTAACTGACTGCAGATGTCTACAGAAGAGCTAGACACAAAATTGATAGAATTGCAACAACTAAAGAAGAATATCGTTTCTAATATTGGGTCAGAATTTGAAGATGGGTCTGAACAAATCTCAGCTCAAGAATCTGAAACTAAAGAAACTGAAGAGGAAGAATAATAAAAAGAAACAAATTCTAATGGTCCTGAATCATATCAAATAGTTAGGACAGATGTCATGAGAGGGATGCCTGATGAAAATCAAGAACCAGATATTGGTGGTGATGGATGTTTTCATGATCCCGCAGAAAGAAGAGAGAACATCAGAGAGCCTACATATCTGATTGTTGGTATTTATCTGCACGAAGAGAGTGAAAATGTCATGGAGCAATGTGAACACCCTTCAACAGAGCATGGGAAAGACCTGGAATTTGAGATTGTTAAATTGAAAAAAAGAATTTCAGAATAGGAAAAGGTGATGCTAAGCGTTATGGCAGAAAATAAGGATCTGAGTGACAAGATGATAACAAATAGCCGCAATTGTAGGAATCTCATATTATTATGTAAGGCTAACCAGAAAAAAAATGAAGAATTGGCGGCAAAGTTGATGAAGATGAGAATTAAAAATCAAGAAATGAAAGAAATCATAAAGTTGATAGAATGCGAAAAGAAAATTTTTTTTGAGCAAGTAGTACAGCTTCAAGAGGTGATTGATGAGTAAAAAAATAGTGATCGCAGACATGAAGGATGATGCTTCAGTGCATACTATTACATAGGCATTGAATCTTAATTTAGATATCACTTACCTTTGTGAGGAGATTAACCAAAAAAATATTATAATTGAACAGCAGAATGTGATGCTTGAATCATTAAAAATATTTTGAAGATATGAAAGTAATTGCATTGAACGATGAAATCTCAAGCAATGTAACCTAAGTCAGTTACATATCTGAATGTAACTGACTTGATTTATATAAGGCATTTACATATCAGTTATGAAAAGAGAAATATACATAATTTACCAATGTAATCTAACAAGTCAAACTTTGTATAGATACTCTGATTTATAGTTCTCATATATTCAAAAAATCAAAATGAAAAACAGTTCTATTTTGTGAATGTAGCTTATTTGAAAGTACATTGAATATACTAAGTCAGTTACATATGTGAATGTAACTGACTTGCTTATACATGTAATATGAAAATATATATATACTGATAGATAAATCAATGTGATCTAACTCTACTTAAATGTTTTACATGCATAGGTAATCAATGCATTTATAGAAATATTATACAAGAAACAAGATCCACCATCACAAGATAAAGGCAGTTATTTTTTTGCATCTGCCAACATTTCACAAGTTATTCTGAATGAAAAACAAAGACACATGTTTAAAGACCTGGTGAAAGGCAAAATAAATCTGTCATTACATCAATATGTTCACTTTCCTCTGGACAATCATGGCCATTGGACCTTGGCAGTGTATGATATAAAGGAAAAATACATGGAGGGACTATAATTCTTTGCGTCCAGACTATGAAACTGATGACACACATTTACAGATGGTCACACCAATGGTATATAACTTCTTATATCTCTTCATCATATACTTTTTGGCCTTAGAAATCAAACTGACTTTTTTGCAATTGTATCTGCATTCCATATCAGATGAAAGAATTCATGAAGTGTTTCGACTGGATTAGAGTGGGGAACATTATCAGTGAAGGAAGCACCACAACAATCTCATTTCTTGTACATATATTTCAATTTAATCACATGTTCTCAACAAAAATGTAATATAGTTTTTAAGATATTGCATTTTCATAAACTTACAGGATGGATTGTGGGATGGTGATAATTCATATTATGAGACAGTACGCACTTCATGAAGAAATACCAACAACCATAACAGAGAGTACATTGACGCTTCATCAAAATATTTGTCAATGACAGCCCCAGGACATACACAGACGAGGATCACCAAGTTTTAACAATGCATTCTGTTCTGTCATGTATAAAAGTGAATGTTTTATCATGTATGTAGATGCAAAACAATTTGGAAAAACCATAAAAGTTCAAATGTGAACTGATATGTTTAACTAAATTTAGAAAGTTCTTATATTTTTTGTTATTTTGAGAAATGTAAAAGCAATGTGATCCATCCTTTTAATATTGACCAATGCAAATGTTTTGTATATGTGATTCATGGCATGCTATATTATATGAATTCTATAGCAGGTGACAGAATTGCCACATATATTTGCAACAATGTAACTAGTTTAAAACTGATATGTGACTGACTTGGCTAAAATGTAACTAGATTATGATAAATGTAACTCAGTCCCAAATTAAGCCCATTACAAAATTTCAGATATAACAAAAAGTGTATCACACATTTCGATGGAAAATAAATACACAAAAATAACTGAAAAACATCACAAGGAAGCAAATCCAGTAGCTTCACCAACAATCTGCACATTATCAATTTCAAAATTCTTCACTTGCTTTCTCCTTGGCTTGAAGACCTTAGATGCCTTCCTTTTTTATGGTGATCACCCTTTACCTCGAATCTTAATGAGAGAGTGAACAACTAAATCTTGTACCGTTTCATCACTAAATGTTCTACAATTATTAATCACTGTGAAAAATTTATCAGTGATGCATGCAGTGTGTCCAAATACTTTTTGCAATACTCAAGTTTCTCAAGAGAAACAAGAGCAGCCTCAGCGACATTCAAATATTTGAAATACAGTTCATGATGCCTCTGCATATACTCATTTGATGTGTCATCTGTTACAGTTCTTCACAAAATTGTGTTTTCATTTAATACATTTCCGCCATCGATCTAGAATGTAATGCAAGGAAACTTCCATTGTGTTGGTATGTATGATCCCTTTAATGGAATGTTTACACAGGATACCATTATATTCAGATAAACAACACAAACACCGAGCCTCTTGCTGCCTTCATCAAATAGAACCTCATAAGTTTCTTTCTTTGTTGCACAGTCTTTACGGTTTGACACATGAGTAACAAGAAATGATGTGACACCACCTGCATCAGATTTAGGGACCAAATTGCAATATATCAACCATTTGATCTCATTCTGAAACTTTTTGAAAATATCATGTGTATAAGCATCTTGAAATTGCTTCCCAAATAAAAAATTGGTAAGCAAAGGAATGCTTGAATTCATAAAATGAAAATCAGCCTTCTCTTCTTTTTCAACCTTGCTTTTCAAAGAATTATCATACTGTTCCACAAATTATTTCAAGGTTGTTTTTTAGTTAACATAGTCATCAAAAAATGCATTAATGCTTTCACTTCTTCGTGTAGTTGATATGCCAACCCAAAATGTTTCTTTCACATAAACTAGAGCCTATCGTATGCGGTCATTATATAGTAATGAAAGCCATACATTGTTGGTCAGACCATGTTCCACTATCATTTCCAACCATCTATGATCAAATTCAACTGTTGTTTGAGACTCATACACTATGGATTTAAAACATTTCTTAATGTCAATGTACATTTTGTGACTGCAAATGAAAAAGAAAATCAAAATCAAATAGTGAGAAATGATTACTGAAAATGTAACTGAATTTGACAAAATGTAACTAGATTTCAGATTATTAATAATTTGACACATAAATATAAATAATTAATGTAACTGAATTTTTGAATGAACATAACTAGAATACCTGTCAAGCTTTTCAGGAATTTTCTTCATGATATGCGATAAACACAATCTATGACGCGAATGTGGAAAAACTTGTGAAACAACCCCCTGTATCGCTTTGCACAGGTCAGTGATTATAGCGTTCGATTTGTATCCTGACATGCACTCCAACCAAGCTTTGAACTACCAAACATATGTTTCAGTATTTTCATTGAAAAGTAAACCACATCCAACCAAAATGGATTGTCTGTGATGATTGATTCCAATAAATGGAGCAAACGGCATGTCATACTTATTGGTCAGATATTTTGAATCGAATGAAATCACATCTGAAAATGACTCATACACAGCTCTTGACCTTGCATCAGCCCAAAAATTATTTCTCACCCTTAAGTTATCATCAAAATCAACAACATGAAAAAAAAGTAGGATTCTCTTCTACATGCGAACAAAATACTCACAATCATAACCACCAAGCCCCCCCCCCCCAAGCCTTGCAAGTCTCAATCTAGACAAGTAGTTCCCAGCGTCCTTATCCTCATATGATACACAATCATAACCACCAGCACTGATGACGAGAGAGTTGAAACTTTTCGATGTTTTAATTCCAGTTTGATCATTTATATCCAAAACTCTTTTAGATAGCGGATCAATTTGTCTATGACAAGCAAAATGACGGGCTTTAAGGGACTCAAGTGATGATTATGATCTAGAACCACCTTCGAAATTATAAAAAACTCACCATCCTTGACACTGATGTTAATCTTGGCTCCATATTTAGACTTCATGGAAGACCTGGCATTGAAAGCATTCTTCCCAGTTGGAACATGTTTCCCATTCCGACAACAAGCGAGAGAAAAAAACCTTTGTTTTGCCATATTCATCTCTTTTTTTTGTTGGTAAAAAGAATTTGTGTTGCTATTTTTTGTTAGTTACATCCAAAAGATTACAAGTTCCAATAAAAAGAAAGAAAATGTCACTAACTTGTACAATTTTCACTCTATGAAAGGGAAGGTACAATGCTATAGACCTTAAGACCTGAGGTGAGTAGGCATTATCTTCTAATGGATCTAATGTTTGTTACACCCACAGTGTCCTTATCCAAGATCTGCTGCAGAGCCTCATCCAATTGATTCGACAGCAGTAGAGACAAACCAGGAGTGACCCTCCAAGAAGCTAAAAAATCTGCAGCCTGATTTCCTTCGCGAGAGGTGTGTGAAATCTGCCACGAAGTTAGAGTAGCTAGGAGCACAGTCAATTCATTCTTTACACGAAGAAGCTGCCAAGGGAGACACCCCTTCCCTTGAAGCCATGCCACAGCTGTAGCATAGTCGCTCTCGAGGTGTATGTGTGTTAAGCACAGCTGCTTACAAATTCTGAGCCTGCAAGCATAGCTTTATATTCTAGGATATTTATAGAGCTAAGGTGTCGTTCCTGAACTGCCACGGCACATAGTGCTTCGCCCTTTCAATTTTGAAAAAGTGCTCCAAAGCTTGCCTGATCTGAGGATAGGGACCCATCAGAGTTTGATTTGAACCATCCCTCCAGAGGTGGTAGCCAAGAGACCTCCAACTAATGTGTTTCTTGCATGGTGATGCTAATCTCCCAATTATTTGCCATAGTTTGAACCATGTGTGAATTTTCCTCTGTCAATGTTCTTCCATGAAAGCATTGTATGACAAAGGAGAAAATAGATTTAAAACTTGCAGTTTATGTGTGTCAGTCCCTTTGAAAAGGCGATTGCATCTTTCTTTCCATAAACCCCGCATTGTAGAGACAAATACAAGTTGCATGACATGATGTGGTGCATCAACGGGGAATGATTTTTCCAACCATTCCACAAACTGCTTCAATCCAGTCAGCTTGGGTCTTTGAACACCCATCTTTTGAGCCACTAATGCCTATATAAAACTTGCATAGGAACATTGTAGATATAGATGCTCAACTGTTTCCACCCTTGATTTGCACATGAGGCATGTAGCATCTCAGACAAGGTCCTTCCTTTGTAGACTGGAGAGGGTAGGGGCTTTGTCAAACATGGCCAGCCAAACACAATATGAAAAGGGAGGAGGTTGAAATTTCTGCTATACCCACTTCTGCCATTTAGGCTTTTCGCGTTTCTGCCGAAGGAAATTCCAAGATGATGGTGTAAAAAGGACCCCATTTGTGGAGTGAGGCCATATCAAAGTATCAGCACCTGTTCCACCACAATCCAAGTCAGCAATTTCTGTCCAGATTGCATCCCACTCCCCTGGCCACCATGATGGTTTAACCCAATTTTGAGTTGTGATGAGTTGAGCCACTGAAATGTCGTGGTCGGACAGCCCCTGTTGGAGGAGGTGGTGGGTGCGGTATCGAAGGGAAGCACCATGGATCCAAGGGTCTTTCCACGCCTTTATCTCCCTCCCTTAGAAAATCACATATTGCACTTCAGGTTTTATCCAAGTGCGCGAAGCAAGAATCTTGGGCCAGATCCAAGAGCCTGTTGTAGTGGATGCACTTCCCAGATGTCTTATTTACTCAAATACCTCTTGGTAACCCATTTGACCCAAAGAGAGGTCGAGCTTGTGGCAATTTCCCATAATCTAGTGCCCAGAACAGCCTTCATCCAGTCCCCAATTCGTTTCAAATAGAGGCCCCCTTCATTCTTTGGAGAACAAACAAGTTCTCATTTGACATGGTGGACTGTTCTTTTCAACGAAGGACCTCCCCAAAGGAAGGAGCGTATTATTTTCTCCATGGCCTTTATGGTTGTCCTAGGGAGGGGAGTGTAAAAGCTGATGACCAATAGATATGGAGACTAAGGAGGATAAATTTAGCTATCTTTAATCTACCTGTTAGAGAAAGCAAATGTCCATACCAAAGTTGAAGTCGTTTCCAGAGCTTATCAACCAATGGCAGGCAGAGTCAAGGGGTTAAAGCCCCAGTGAAAAGCGGTAAACCCAAGTACATGATAGGCAAATTACCCTTTGGGATACCCAATGCTTCCAAGAACTGATCCTGGTGGGTTGTCCAACCTCCACAGAACACTTGTGACTTACCCCTATTTAACTCCAAGCCAGAGCATAGAGAAAACCTTTGAAGGAGCTCTTTAAGGCCGTGTCCTGAAGAAGTAGAGGTATCCGAGAAGATGATAAGATCATTCGCAAAGAGAAGGTGGCTGACAGAGGAAGCCTTCTTCGTGAAAAGACCAATCTTATTGTTTAAAAAAGCTTCATCTAGCCATTGGGACAAAAATTTCATGCTTAGTACAAACAATAAAGGGGAAATATGGTCCCCCTGCCTGAGTTCCGAGGAGCTTTCAAAAAACCCAAATGGGGAACCATTAATTAGAACAGAGAACCTAGGAGATTGGATGCATGTCATGACCCAATCAATCCAAACATTGCTGGTATTCATTCCCTTCATTACCTCTTTGATGAAGGGCCACCGGATTGAGTCGAAAGCCTTTTGAAGGTCGATTTTGATTGCTGCTCGTCCCTTGCCAGATGCCTTGGATAGGTACCGGACCAGTTTGTGTGCAAGTAATATGCTATGAGAAATTTTCCTTCCTTTAATAAATGCTGTTTGGCTGGGGCTGACTAAGAGAGGAAGGACCTTCTGGAGCCTCGAAGCAAGGATCTTGGTGATTAATTTGTACACTGTGACACATAATGAGATGGGCCTGAATTAATCCAAGGTGCTTGCATTCAAGGTTTTTGGAATCAGTGCAATGAAAGAGGTGTTGAGTTGCCTAAGTAGCTTGCCACTACAAAAAAAACTCTTGCACTACTGAAGTGAGGTCCTCTTTGACAACATCCCAACAATGTTGAAAGAAACCAACCATGAAGCCGTTCGGGCCTGGGCTTCCATTGCTTTTCATGTGCTTGAGATTGTCTTCTATTTCCTCCTCTGTAACTTCTGCACAAAGGAACTGGTTGTCTACATCCTTCAACCTATTGGCCGCTGAGATCTGAGGAATGGGCTGATGAATTTCTTTGTTAAGGAGGGCCTTGTAGTACTCCACAGTGTGGTGCTGGACCTGACTAGGATCCGATAGTTCCATGCCATGTGGAAGAATGACCTTTCGCAAGGTGTTATGGGATTTTCTGGAAGCAAATTAAGTATAGAAAAACTTAGAGCAGCGGTCCCCCCTCTTGAAGCCAATTTAGGCGAGCCTTTTATCGAATGATATCCTCTTCACATTTCAAGGACTCACTATATTGGTACCGCATCTCCTTTTTCCTCTACAATGAGTTTATAGTTTAAAGGATCCTGTTGGAGAGAAGATTGGATAGCGTGTAACTGCTCACGGGAAAATAGTGCACAATCCTTAGCTCTCCCGAAATGCTGTATATTCCAAGCCTTAAGAATCTACTTTGTATGTTATAGCTTTCGGGCCAGCCCGTACATAGCAGTTCCATGGAAGTCAACGCTAGTCATGAAAGTGGCATGCCTCAAACACGAATTAAAGAACTTGAAAGGTTTCAGGTGGCTGTGTAGAGGAGGCTCGACAATGAGACACATAGTTGTATGATCAGACAAGCTCCCAAGCAAATAATTAATAAACACTTCCAGGAAGCATGAGAGCCACTCGGAGTTGGCCATAAGTCTGTCGAGGCGGCATGAGATGCGATTATCTTGTCGGTTGTTCCAGGAGAAAGTGTTTCATGTTGCATGGACATCAAAAAGATCACAATATTCAATGCATGAGTTAAATTTCATGAGCCTACACGTTTGAAGGGCTCGGCCACCCATTTTTTCACTAGTAAAGCGCACTTCGTTGAAATCTTCGCCAACCAGCCAAGGCGTTGGAAGATTTGCAGAAAGCTGCATAAGATCCTCCCACAAAATTTGCCTATCAGAGAAAGAATTGGAGCCATACACAATAGTGAGGAGAAAACTGAATCCCGAGCCGATGAGAGCCACCTCACAATGCATGTACTAATCATAATAATTGAGGATAGTTATGCTAAGGTGATTAGATAGCCAGAACAACCATATCCTGCCCCTTCCATCATGGAAGTCAGAGTAGGCTGCCGTGCGCCGCCCCATTATTGTCTTTTTTACTAGTACCACCTCTGAAGGATCAATTTTGTTTTCTAATAGAGCCACAAAAGGAGTTTGTTGGTCCTGCAAGAAATTTGCAATAACTAATTGTTTGACATTATTATTTAGACCTCTCACATTTCATAGGAGACAATCCATAAAAAATGTAGAGAGAGGATGAGACTTAGATAACGTATCTATTACGAATTGAAGCCCGGTTTGGCACTGGACTTGATCGTTTGATTTCTTGTTTGCCTTTTTGGGGTTGGAGGCACTTTCAGATTGGGAGGAAGAGCCTTTCGTTGTTGCTCCTTATCAAGGGGGAAAACTGCAGAGGATGGACCATCCTGAGTATGGAGAGAAAGCAAGATATATAGGTCCATTGCCTCTTCCACTCTCTCTGCTGACTTTTGTGTGTTGTCTGAAGGATGTGTGGTTTGTGGATTAGACGCACCAACTAAAAGGTCATGGACGCTCCCTTGTAGAGCTGCAGCTCAATATTTCACGGGATTGGTTTGGAGCAACTTCTCGTGGGAGATCCTCCACTTCTTCAATAGTTGGTGACTGTTTGTGAGTGATAGTATTCTCTGATACTATAGAGCTAAGATCTCCTTGATTTTGAGTTGTCACAGGAGTTTCAGTTGCAACCACTATCACTGCTCCAATTTCCTTTGTTGGTATGGTGTCATCTATCTGCTGAACCTCAAAGGCATCCAGGATGGAGTCTGAATCCTCCGTGGTCTGGAGGAGTGCAAACTGGTTTACATTTGCCGCTGTGATAGATGCTGGCTGATTCGCTAGTGGTGTGCCTTGCTTTTTCTTGGTTCTTTGGACTTCCTACCAGACTTGAGTGACCTGTTTGCCCTTGTCCACCACAGTAGTTGCTGGAGAATTGTTAGGTCTTTTACAACACATTGCATCGTCATGGCCAAAGATATTGCAGTGTGAGCAAGCCTGTGGTTTCTAGTCATACACCACCTTGAATTCTTGTTTCCCCCGTATTTCTAAGTCAATCATAATAGAATCCAGCAGTGGCTTCCCTACTTTAATTTCAACACATACTCGAGCGAAGGAGACGTGGGTGCCTTGCTGAGTAGCCAAGTCTCGGTATGTTGGTTTACCTATCTCATTTGCAATCTTGCTCAAGCATTCTAATGACCACATGTGCAATGGAAGATTTAGGAACTTCACCCAAATTGGAATCGAAGTTAATCTTTTGAGTTCCAGGCGGGTATGAGGGGACCATCGTTGGATTATGAAAGGACGGCTAGCCACTGTCCATGGGCCACCCTCAAGCACTTCTTGCAGATTCTATTCATTGTCAAAAGTCACCACAAAAAACCATTGCCCTTAAGCATGAAGTTGAATTCAGGTTTAGGCTTCCATAACCTTTTAAGAAACTGGAGGAAGGGGGTGTACACTGGGTGTTGTGCCAATGATGTAGCCCACTAAAGCCTTCCCCCATTGTACAACTGAACTGATGTAATCTGCCTCCTTCACTTCCACTACTTGTCTGTTCCCGTCCATGGTAGGAGTCGTGTAGGCCATATTTTCCTGATCTTGCGATGAATAATGACATTGGAATAGATCCTTCCAGGCCTTTGCATCATGTGTGACTATTGGTGGTGTCACTTTAGGTTGCGGCTTACGCCTTGGCTGACTCAGAAAAGAGGGAGTTGAGACTAGTACCGCATAGTGGTTCAGTGAGGCATTTTTCTGAGCATGTGGTGCCTGTGCGCGATGGTCACTTTGTTTGTCTTCAGGGTTATATCTAGATTCAAGAGTAGCTCCTATCCCTGCAACATATTGATCTTTGGAATTGGATGGTTCACCCAGCAGTAACAGATGTTGTTGACCTTGGCAGGTATTGGACTTTTCATCCGTATTCGGTCTGTTCAACAAAGTAGCGCCAGAGCCAACCTAGTTTCTTCAGGTCCAGAAGAGGGCCGCCTAGTACCAAGGCCAGATGTAGATAGAGCTTTTAAGATATTATCAATGGTGTCAACTTTGGAGGGAGACACCTTTTGCTTTGCTAATTGGGAACCAATGGAAAGTTCCCTTGTTGTAACAGGAGTGGGAGGGTCCTCTGCAATAGATCCGCCATCCTGCTCCGACCAGGCGTCGGAGGAGGAGATTCCCGCCAAGAAGAGGAGATTCCCGCCTAGAAGTTCACTCTCACGCTTGCTCCTGTCTCCCGCTTATAAATTTCCTTTCCCATATTCATATTTTTTACTATGAATCTTTGCAATTCCAAATCCTTTCTTTTGAGCATAGTTGTTATAGAACATTCGAATATCATCTTCTGAGTCAAATGTCATTCCAACATATGGAACAATCACATCTGAACATTGTTGCTCAACTTCACCAATCAAATCCTTTTGTGAACTGCCTTCAATTGAAAATGTAATTGATTCCCCTATGTTTCCTAAAAAATCATATAATCAGAAATCACATTGAGGATTTAAAGTACTCATAGGTAATAATCAGAAATCACATTATAGAACACAGGATACACATATATTTACTAAGGTCAGATTATAAGTCGGTTACTTTTGTAAAATAAAACTTATTTTCATATAAATGATGAACTGTCAGTTACATTTGCTGAATGTAGTTTAGATATCATGTTATATTGCACACCATTGATACTTAATTACTACATATCAATATAACTATGAGTACCTTAATATGGCATGATTCAATATAAAAAGTCCGTTACATTTTACAAATGTGACTAAATATGGGTAGAATATACCAGATTCAATAAATATACATATAAAATGCCAGAATCAGAATTTAATGTCAAAGGAATTAAAAGATTAAAATCGAATCCCATATTTAGAATAGCCAAATTGGAAACTAGGATAATTAACAACAAATTAACATCAGATTCCAAAAAAAAATTGTAAAAATTTGCAAAAAAAAAAAGGCAAACCTGAGTTGCCACACATTGAAAACAAGACCAAAACTGTTCAATTCTGTTTTTCGATCTAATCAGAGGGTGCAAAGTCTTCAAACATTAAATAAGAGGATGCAATTGTCGATTTTTAAAGAAGTTCTTCAAACTTCCGATCTGCATCACAATGTTCTTAAAAAAAATAAAAAAATGAACAAAAAAAGTGAGGATTAGTTTCAATTGTCGATTATTAATTGAATTGACACACGCCAAAATAGAAAAAGGGAAAAAATGACACACACCAAAAAAGGAAAAAATAACCGTCCCATAACGATAGAGTAGTTACCTAAAATGGCTTTAAGAGTATAATAGACATTTACACATGCGCCACCTCATGGGGCTTATGGGGGGGGGGGGCGCTATAAGATGGGGCCTGGGAATCATTTTCCATTTATCAAAGGATATGTTTTATTTTTTATCACAACTTAAGGGGAAGGGGGGTTTGGTGTTCTCTCGATTAAATATCTCTTCTAACCGTACATCTAGGGCCGACCTTGAGTATAGGCGACCAAGGCAGTCGTCGCCTAGGCTAGGGCCCCTATTTCAAGGGGGCCCCCAAATCTATAAATAAGTTTTTTTTCTAATCCCTATTTTATTGAGATTTCTTGTCTTTGAACTACTTCCTACTAATTTTAAAACTCTTTTATTTATTATTCATTATTTGACTACTTAATGCACACGTGCATCGCACGTGAATTGTTTTCAACATTATTTATGATAATTATTTTGTTTTGATTAATAGATTATTTATTTATTTTTATTTATTTATATCTTATGAATATAAAATTTAAATTACTAATGTTTTATTAATCTGTGTTTTAAATTTCTAATTCTAATCGATCTTATAATATAATATTCATCCATAACTTATAAAATTTTAAATCTATAGCTAAGCAGTTATAAGTTAAGTATTTAACAAAATATGTTATAATTTCAATTTTAATTAATTATCTTATAATATCTTATTTATCCAAACTTATCAGTTTTTACATATTAAACCATTTGTGAAATTATAGTCTACCTAATGTTTTTAATTTAATAAAACATAATATATTATTCATAACTTTTCTGTCTCTATGTATTTTATATCAAAATTCCATAAATTGTTTTTCTAAAAAACATATTCAATCTAAAAATTTTTAAAAAAGTTAAACAGGATATTAAAAATTAGGAAAAAATCGATATAACTCCCTATAAACTTTGCTAAATCGGTTTTAGTCCCTGCAAAATCGTTTAATCATCACAGGTCCCCATAAAGTATATTTGGTTAACTGATTTAGTCCCTGGGTTAAAAATCGTTTAACCACTGATTTAGTGGTCTTCTAATTCAACGTTCAATCCAGTCCATACAATTTCTGAAAAATCCGATTTAGTCCTTGGATAGACGAAAGACCACCACCATCCATCATCATCAACAACGGTAAAAAAAAGTGACCGTTGGAAGGCAACTTTGCTACAAATACCCTTCGATCTGCAGCATTTCACCACCCCTGACAATGTGTCATCACCCCCAACAAGGAAATCCCGCAGTGTGTCACCATCCTCGACAAGGAATCCGGCACTGTGTCACCACCATCGACAGCTTTTCACCATTGTAAACCTTCTCTTACTCTTCATTAAGTGTCATCATTGCAAATTCATCCCCAAAGACGCTGCGAAGGATGTTAGAATCTGTAAGGAGTTTTTAGTTTCTTTTGAGAACTTGACATGTTCGATGAAATGCCAAAACAAGGCTGCCATTTACAAGTTCTTTAGTTTCCTTTTCATTGCAATTTATATGTTCGATGAAATGTTTAAACCAGACTTTGTTTGGGTTTCTATAGGCATCTAGTAGTGCGTTTAGGCCCTCGTATGCATACGTTCCCCACGTCTATGTCGATGCAAGAAGGGTGACTGTGTCGTCAAGACTTCCCATCAAGAACATAGTAAAGGTCATAGCTTTTACTCTTGCCCCATGTACAGGGTATGTCACTTTCATTTCAGATCCCATTTATACTGACTAGTTGCCTAAATGCATGAGTACGTATTCTTACTGATTATTTTTAATGTAGACTCCAACGGATTGTAATTTCTTTGAATGGGTGGACGATCCGAATCACTCTACCATTGATATCAAGTATCAACTCATTGGCCTTGAAGAATAGATGCAGAAGTCTGAATAAGAAATTTAATGTGATACTGGTCTTTGTAGTTGTGCATTTCATGATTTCAATGATGTATATGTATATGAAGTCTTTCTAAGTTGAGTTATGTAATGAAGTATTGTTGTAGTTCTCTTATAAATTCCTAATCTAGTCACTGTCAAGTATGCAATATATTATATCGTATATGAGTATATATTAAATTCTAGATTAAATATGAGTGTAGACATGTAACTAATTGTAGTACAGATTTGTAATTGAGTGTAGATTTAATATGAGTGCAACTAAATTAAAGTATTTAATTACATTACAGGCTATATCACAGCTTTGTAGAGATGAAACTACAAATTAAATTGTAGTGCAAGCTACATTGTTGTTCCACCTGCTCCGTTACACTGCATAACAGATTAAATTTCATATCAAATTGGCAAATATACATCACACATATGCAGAACAACATCACATTTTAGTAGTATAAACAGCATAAACTAGAATTTACATTGAACTAGTTATAAGTGGTGAATACTTTCGGACTGTATACATAAGTAAAGACTACATACTTTCAGACTTTATTATAGATTTTCAACATCTATAAAAACACATCACATGCTGCATACATTGATTAAACACATTACATTCACTCAGATTGCATACATAGTTCAAAACATCCAGACATTGATTGTTTAACACGTTACATTCTGACTGCATACATAGTTCAAAACATACTGGAATATGATTTATACAATGAAGCACTTTTTCCTCTCCTACATCATTGCTTCCCAGACTGCACTTCTTCCTCCCATATATCATTGCTTCCCAAATTGCAACATCATCATCCTGACTAGAATATGCCCTTCTTGAGCAACAAATCTCCCTGACATTAAACTGAGAATCATTAACATCCCACACCCAATGTTTAATAACTTAATTGTTAGTATACATGAAGAAAACTGACCTTTCAGATGTTACTGGCATGACTACCACCTCTTTTGGGAAGGCATTTACCTCTGATTCCTAGTGCCCTACTTCTTCTACCTCCCATATTGGACCTGATAATAGAGCTTAAAAAATTTGAATTAAAAAAATTTGCATGTAGATCCAGTGAACACATCAAACTAAGCAGCACAATGTTATACCTTGAGTGGTGTACATTTGTTTGTGTACTTGGACCACTCACATTCAATCCTCCAATGCTAAAACTGAAATTAGGAAAATAAACACATAGAATTACTAATATAAAGCAAATTAATGTCCATAATATCACATTAGCTAGGAGTATACCTCATTCCACCACTAGTTGTTTGAGCTGACATTCCATTAAAATTAATTGCATTTGGGAATCCACTCATGCTTGTTGAATTGGCAGACATGCTCAATTGAGAACTAAATGGTCCGATGCTTGTTCTAGTATGAAATTCTCCTACTGATGAGTGAATGGTCATACCACTAAGATTCACACTTGTTCTCATTGGTGCTCCTGTGTGAGTTTGTGCTTCTGTAGAGTTGGTGGTATTCACAAATGTTGGAATCATTGACAAAAAAAATATAATCAAACATTGAAAATCTGGTTAAATGAATATTGAATAAATGAATGTCAATGTTGGATAAATGACCATGTAATGAGCTAATAGGATACCTCATGTGTCTGGTACTTCCTGGACTACTTGTTTCTGTTATTGGATTTTTGCATTTGCTCTTGTGGTGACCAAACTGAGGACACCTAGTACACTTGTGTCTACTTTTTTTTTCTCATTTGGATCACGTATCCTCTTCTTTTTTGGTCTTCCCCTTGGATGAATGGTTTTTGGAGGACCCACCATAAAAGGGAGCTCCACTCTACCCCACATCTCTCTACCAGGCATAACCCTCACTAGAATGGCATATGCAGCTCTAAATCTCTGAACACAATAGTAGTTGTTATATATGTGTCACTTTTTGGCCTATTGGTAACCTTTGGGTCAATTCTGACCATTTTTGAAATTTTCTTTTTTCGATTGTAACCGCTAAAATTTTGATTTTTAGCTATCTGCGTGAGCTAGAGAACTCCGATTAAAAATCTGACTGCATATTATGGGTCCTGGTACCATTTTATACCACCCATAAAAATTTCATTGAATTCCAATAAAGTTTTAAAAATTATGCAGTTCTGAACCGTATCCGGGTATTCTTCGAATTGATTTGGTAGGTGGAATAGTAAATGAGATATTTATGTGGTTATGATGACCTTTGGTAAACTCACCCCCCTTTGCTTAGGGAGTAAGTAATGCTTTGGTTTTGGTGAGTGTGTGTGGGTGAGGTTAGTTTAGGTTCACCACCCTTTTTATTTTTTCATTTTCTTGACTTGAACTTTGTTGTAGTCATGGATGGCACTCCCTCTCTCTTTCACTCCCTCCCATACATTCTCTCCCTCTTTCTCAGCTGTGTGTGTGTTTGAGAGTGTGTGTGTTTGTGTTGGTTTGGATTGAAGAAGTAGAAGAAGGAGCACAAAGAGGAATTAGAAGGTATGTGTGTGATGGTTGTGGTTGTTGGTCCTTCTTCTCTCTCAATCTCCCTCTCATGCTCTATTGTTCCCCTGTTTTTCAGCCAAGGTAGGCAGAGGAGAGGATGGGGAGGGGGTGGTGTTGGTGGTGGAGGTAGGGTGGCCGTGGGCGCATCGTTGGCTTCGAAACCCCCGTTTTCCTTACCCCCTTTCTTTGGTAAGCTTTCCCCCCTTCTTTTCTTGGATTTACAAGTGTTGGGGGTGTTGGTAGGGTCTTGAATGAAGGGGCCTGGGCGCGCGCGCGGGCCTGTCCGTGCGCGTCCGTGCGCTGGCAGGCGCAGGCGGACGCGCAGGCGCACACACGCGCGTACGAGTAGACGTACACGAGCGTGCGTGCGGGATCCACGGGGCGCACGCGTACGGGAGCAGGAGGTCCCCGGGCGCGCACGAGGGGCGCGTGCGGGCGCGGTAGGGTTGCCTGGGCGCGCGGGGAGTGCGCCAGGGGCGCTGGGCGTGCGCGCGCGCGTGCGCTTGCGGGGCCGTGCGCAGGGGGTGCCGGGAGGCTGGGAAGGGTGCTGGGGGCTCGGGCATGCGTGCATATGCGCGTGCAAGCTCGTATGTCCGCGTGTCTTTGCCCTTCCGCATTGTTTTTGCCCTTTCATAGCATTTTTATACGGTTATACTCACCAATTTGTATGCCCGTGTCTTGCAGATCTTGGTGAACGGACACCCAACGACCCGGGTTGTGGTGAGTGGGTCAATCCAACCTAGTTGGGAGGTGTTCGATTGCACGTCGATGTGCATCGCCCTCCCATAGGGCACCATAACTGCATATAAACTTGTTGTATGCATGCCTATTGTTATCTGTCTTGATAAGAATGTACCATGCCATGTAAATATTGTATGCTAGGGATTTTACTTTCACGCATCATGTATAGGAGCCATACATGCCCAGATACCCTGTTATAAGTTAGCATAACCCCGACTATGGATGACCCTACCTAGTTTGATTTTATTTAAACTTATATGTATATGCACAGGGCAAACATGTCTTAGACAATATTATGAGCATGTTGTATTATTTATTCAAGATGGCTTATAATTAATATTCCATGTCTGATAGTATGTTTGATATATATGTAATAGTTATGCTTAGAGCGAAGGATCTTGCCTAATGAAATTAAGCAAGTATATGACCACATATGGGGTAATACCGTGGCATTGACTTTACGAATAATAGAATTTCCCAGCATCTGAGTTATGCGCCCTGGAGGGAATTCTTGAGAATTCATTACCGTTCGGGTGCGTAGCCACCGATGACGACGGATCCAATGGGATCATATTCGCGAGTGTAGATTGGTTTCTTCCCTTCGTTGGATCCGCGTAGGGACTTCCTGGTTGAGACAGCCGGCCTGACAGGGGCTCCCATCCGTAGGTACTGCCAATTTGTGAGGATGTGCTGATCATGGGAGTATACCAGGTATGTGCTTCCCTGGATACGAGCTACAGGTGGACCAAGGGCGTAGAAACAATCTGAATTCCTCCGAAGAGCCTATGTCACCCCGAGGAAGGGGTGAGGGAGAGGATGTAATGGGTCGGCGTTGGTTCAATCTGCCAGTTTGTGCAATTTCCCAAAGCCTAGATCATCCTTAGGGAGGGTGAGGGTATTGCTCCCAATATCCTAGGTCACCTTTCGGGGTGAGGGTGAGGGATTTGAATGATTATTTGGATCTTATATGTGTTATGATGCATGAATTGTTCCATTCACTGAGCATGTGGCTCACCCCTCGCATATGTTTTCTCCAGTTGTCGCTGATCCGGACCCGAAGGAGGAGCTCCCTGAGGCACGATACGAGTAGAGGACCAGTGTTCGTGTTGGATATCTTCCGAGTGAGAGGCCATCAGCATCCCCTTTTTCCTTGTATGTATTCTACTTGTGCTCGTGCAAAGTATGTGGTTTGTTGATATCTATTGTTATGTATATTGGCTCTCACAAAACAGTTTAATTGTGTACTCTAGTCTGTAAATGTGTCTTTGAATTACAGACTTAGTTGTTTGAGCTTCCGCTATTTGTACATATTTGATATCACTTACTTGGTTAATGCTTTATTGCCTTTTTATTGTGGAGTCTTTATTTGACCTCGTGTATGGATTACTGATATCATATATCTTGCCACGTCTCGGGGACGGTCGCCCTGGGGTTTGACAAAAGTTGGTATCAGAGCCTGGTCCTGTCAGAGCCAATTATTTTCTTAGAGATGAGTCCTAAGATTTCTATATGAGTATTCTGATCCTAGTGTTGGTTCTTTAGGTTGCTGATATGCCTCCTCGAAGATGGGCACGTGGACGTGGTCGCCCTCGGGTTTCGGAGGTTTCTGAACCTACCGGAGGCGAGGAGTCTACTGGAGAGTCCTCGGCTGTTGGGCCAAGACCTGCGCAGGAGCCTCCTGCATGGGAGCGTGCTTACGCTCGGATGGCGGACCTTCTGGAGACTCAGATGAGGGCGCTGGAGGCTCAGACGAGAGCGTTGGTTGAGCAAGCACGAGATATCCAGGAACTATGGGTAGCTCGCGAGGCGGCCTCGCAGGTACCCTTAGCAGCAGATCCACTCGTGGTACCAGAAGTACCCCATGTACCAGAGGAGATTCCTGCAGACGGAGTTCATGGACCCGAGCAGAGAGAGGAGGAGCTAGAGGCAGCGGCCCGTGTGCATCAGACCGGCCTCACTGCCTTTTTGAAGCTTCATCCTCCTAAGTTCCATGGCTCGACGACGGACCCCCTTGCCCCAGAGCATTGGTTGATGGAGATAGACAAGATCTTCTCGACCATGCACTGCACCGACCGCCAGCGTGTCTCGCTGGCCACGTTCATGTTGAAGGGTAACGCCGCCGACTGGGGGGCCACCCGATCTTTGGACATTCCGGAGGGTGTGGAGCGACTTCTTTGGGCCGGGTTCCGGAACCACTTCTTGGCGGAGTACTTCCCATTCTCGACGCGATAGATCGTGATGCGGGAGTTCAAGCAGCTGGCACAGGGTACCATGTCAGTGTCGGACTACTCCACACGCTTCACGAGACTCTCTCGGTTTGCCCCTGCCTTGGTGATGGACGAGGAGACGAGATGCCGTCGGTTCGAGATGGGTCTCAACAGTACCATCCGGGTGCACGTTTCCTCGGAGGCACTCTCTAGGTACACCGATCTGTGTCTCGCGCGAGGACAGTCGAGTGCAACCTTGGGGTTCCCTTAGCTATTCTTACCCCTTCTGCGGACCAGAGGCCACCCAGGGGTCAGGATTCAGGACATCGCAAGGGCAAGAAGCCAGCTTGGATCGACCAGCAGCCATTGCTACTCCATTCGATGTGGTGCCAGTGAGAGGCCCGGCACCCATTGCCGCCGTTCTAGCCCAGGTGAGGCGACCGGATACGCGACGTTGTTTCCATTGTCCGCGGGTCGGACATATCAGCTTTGATTGCTCCGATGCTGGCCGACCTCCTGTGCCTCGACTGCAGCCGCAGCAGCAGCAGCCGTGCCAGCAACAGCCTCCACGCCAGCAGCAGCAGCCGCAGGGTGGTCGGATTGACCAGAGGAGGCAGGCAGTGCAGCCCGCGAGACGTGCCCCTGCTCCTCAACCGCAGCTCGTTCAGGGGCGTGTAGCATCACTTACCGCCGAGGATGTGCAGGCTTCGGGTAGCGTTGTCTGAGGTATTATTCTGATATCCCAGTTTCCGGCTTATGTGCTGTTTGATTTTGGGGCCACACACTCGTTCGTGTCTCCCACTTTCACGAGACGGATGGGTGTGGTGTCGACCCCTCTAGATGTTATGCTGGAGATATCATTGCCGGTCGAAGACCGTATTCTCCTTCGCTCAGTGTATCGGGGATGTATTGTGGCGATTGCGGAGCAAGTTTCCGGTGGAGTTGATCAAGCTCGCCATGACGGACTTCGACGCCATCCTGGGGATGGACTGGCTAGCAGTGAGTCACGCGAGTATCGACTATTTCGCGAAGTCGGTGTCTTTTCTCATCCCTGGTCAGAGGTCTTTTCAGTTCGTGGGCGATACGGACGCTGCTCCTTTGGGGTTCGTGTCGTCCATCTAGGTGTGGAGACTCCTTCAGGGGGGATGCGAGGGTTACCTGGCGTGCATTGTGGATGAGGATGTGCCGCTGCGGGCTGATATCAGTCAGACTCCTGTCGTGGCGAAATATCCGGAGGTTTTCCCTAGTGATCTTCCAGGCCTGCTACCGGATCACGCGATCGAGTTTGAGATCAATCTGGTTCCGGGGACCGAGCCGATTTCCAGGGCTCCGTACCGGATGGCCCCAGCAGAGTTGAAGGTGCTGAAGGAGTAGCTGGAGGAGTTGCTCGAGAAGGGGTTCGCACATCCGAGTGTCTCTCCGTCGGGAGCCCCTGTCCTGTTTGTTCGGAAGAAGGACGGATCGTTGCGTTTGTGTATTGACTATAGACAGCTGAATAAGCGGACCGTGAAGAACAAGTACCCCTTGCCACGGATTGAAGATCTGTTTGACCAGCTCCAGGGAGCGCGTGTCTTCTCAAAGATCGATCTCCGTTCGGGCTACTATCAGCTGAAGATCCGGGAATCTGATATTCCGAAGATGGCTTTTCGTACCCATTATGGGCACTACGAGTTTCGAGTTCTGCCGTTCGGGTTGACAAATGCGCCGGCCGCCTTCATGGATCTGATGAATCGGGTGTTTTGACCCTTCCTCGACTCTTTTGTGGTAGTCTTCATTGATGATATTCTAGTATACTCGAGGAGTCTGGAGGTGCACGCTGACCATCTTCGCACTATCTTGGAGACTTTGGCTAGACATCAGTTGTTCGCCAAGTTCAGTAAGTGCGAGTTCTGGTTAGAGCGTGTGGCTTTCCTTGGCCATGTGATTTCCGGTGAGGGTATATCTGTGGACCCGGATAAGACGCTCGCCGTGTCGAATTGGCGGCGACCGTCGAACCCTACCGAGATTTAGAGCTTCCTGGGTTTGGTGGGTTATTATCGGAGGTTTGTGAAGGATTTTTCAAAGATAGCCGTCCCTCTGACCCGCCTCACCCGGAAGGGTGTCCGGTTCGAGTGGCCCCCATCTTGTGAGTAGAGCTTCCAGGAGCTGAAGCGGAGACTCACCTCAGCACCAGTTCTTACCATCCCGTCTGGGAGTTGTGGATTCGCAGTCTACTTCGACACGTCGCGGCTGGGTTTGGGTTGCGTCCTGATGCAGAACGGTAAGGTTGTTGCTTACGCGTCACGTCAGTTGAAGCCCCAAGAGCAGAATTGCCCCACCCACGACCTAGGGTTAGCAGCGATCATCTTTGCGCTGAAGATTTGGAGGCACTACCTCTATGGTGAGGAGTTCGAGCTCTTCAAAGATCACAAGAGCCTGACTTATCTGCAGTCCCAGCTGGAACTCAACATGCGACATAGACGTTGGGTCGAGTTCCTGAAGGACTATGATTGTGACATCCCTTACCATCCGGGTAAGGCGAATGTCGTAGCAGATGCTCTTAGTAGGCAGCACTTGGGCATGGCCGCCCACTTGGCTGTTCGTCGTTGGAGGCTTCTGGAGGAGGCCGCTTGCTGGATCAGTGTTCGAGAGATGCCTGCTGGTGGCTTCTTGGCCAGGCTAGTGGTGCAGCCTGTTCTCCTCGACGAGATCCGCACGGCACAGGGGCGGGATCCTCACTTTCTGGTCCTTTCTGAAGGAATCGCCCGGGGCGAGCGACCGGATTAACAGATTCACAAGGATGGAATCCTACGGTTCAGAGGCCGGGTATGTATTCCTGACGATGTAGAGCTGGAGCAGAAGATCGTGGATGAGGCCCATCATTCGAGGTACACAGTGCATCCCGGTGGCACGAAGATGTACAGGGGCCTTTGTCGTGGCTACTGGTGGTGCGGGATGAAGGCGGATGTTGGCCATATCGTTGCCCGTTGCTTAGTATGTCAGCAGGTGAAGTCGGAGCATCAGGGTCTTGCGGGGAAGCTGCAGTCCATTGAGATTCCTCAGTGGAAGTGGGAGCAGATTACTATGGACTTTGTTTCGGGCTTGCCGAAGTCACGTTCAGGTCGCGATGCCATCTGGGTGATCATCGACCGACTGACTAAGTCCGCTCCTTTCCTCCCCATCTTGTTCACCAATTCTCTGGACACCCTGACGCAGTTGTTTGTCTCAAAGATCGTTCATCTCCATGGCACTCCGGTCAGCATAATTTCTGATAGGGATACGGGTTCACTTCGAGGTTCTGGCGTAGCCTCCAGCACGCCCTTGGTATGAAAATCCACTTTAGTACAGCTTTTCATCCACAGACGGACGATCAGTCAGAGAGGACGATTCAGACCCTGGAGGACATGTTACGGGCCTGCATCCTTGACTTCGGGGGTAGTTGGGAGAGGCATCTTCCGTTGGTGGAGTTCGCCTACAACAACAGCTACCACTCGAGTAGTAGGATGGCACCATATGAGGCACTCTATGGCCGTAGCTGCAGGTCTCCCTTGTGTTGGGACGAGGTCGAAGAGCGCCAGTTGGAGGGGCCAGAGATCGTTCGCCAGACCTCAGAGAAGGTCAAGACGATTTGTGAGCGTATCCACACCGCTCAGAGCCGTCAGAAGAACTACGCCGATCGTCGTCACCATGAGCTCACCTTCGAGGTTGGTGACCATGTCTTTCTAAAGGTGTCGCCGTCGAAGGGCATCTTCCGTTTTGGGGTGCGGGACAAGCTGAGTCTGCATTTTATTGGGCCATTTCTCATCCTGGAGCTGATTGGAGAGGTGGCCTATCACCTAGCCTTGCCCCACAATTGGCCCAAGCCCATGACGTCTTCCATGTCTCGCAGCTGAGGAGTTATGTTCACGATCCTGCTCACGTCATCCCGTTCGAGCCGCTCGTCTTCGAGCCGGACTTGTCATTCATGGAGCAGCCGATCGAGATCCTGGACCGACGTGAGAAGAGGCTCCGCACCAAGACCGCCCAGCTAGTTAAGGTGTGTTGGCAGCACCGTTCTGGTGTCGAGGCCACCTGGGAGCGCGAGGACGTCATGCGTGACGCATATCCACACCTTTTTCCTTCTTAGATGTTTTTGTATAAAATTTTGTGGACAAAATTTTCTAAGGGGGGAAGAATGTTATATATGTGTCACTTTTTGGCCTATTGGTAACCTTTGGGTCAATTCTGACCATTTTTGAAATTTTCTTTTTTCGATCGGAATTACTAAAATTTTGATTTTTAGCTATCTACGTGAGCTAGGTAACTCCGATTAAAAATCTGACTGCATATTATGGGTCCTGGTACCATTTTATACCACCCATAAAAGGTGAGTGTGTGATGGTTATGGTTGTGGTTGTTGGTCCTTCTCTCTCAATCTCCCTCTCATGCTCTATTGTTCCCCTGTTTTTCAGCCAAGGTAGGGCTGAGGAGAGGCTGGGGAGGGGGTGGTGTTGGTGGTGGAGGTAGGGTGGCCGTGGGCGCATCGGAGGCTTCGAAACGCCTGTTTTCCTTTCCCCCCTTTCCTTGGTAAGCTTTCCCCCCTTCTTTTCTTGAATTTACAAGTGTTGGGGGTGTTGGTAGGGTCTTCCATGTTAGGTACTTAAGTTTGGGTGAGTGAGAGGGCTGGGGGGGGGGGGTTGGAAGGGGCCTGGGCACGCACGCGGGCCTATCCGCGCGCGTGCGTGCGCTGGCTGGTGTGCAAGCCCCAAGCGACTAAATCGCTCAAAAAGCTCCCTCGAGGAGATGTCGAATCTAGAAGATGCTGATGGATCACCGCTGCCATCACTACGAGAACACCAGCACAAGATGTCCCGGTTGCTGCAGACTCCAAACAAAGGAATCCGCCGCTGTAAGGAATGCTTTACCACACCCATCACCGATCTTGGGACTCTTCGAGTCCTAGACCTTCCTCCCCAAAGGCGAAATACTACGGAGGGATTTATTCTAGAAAATATGTCATGATATGCATCTTGATAAAATCTCCTAGGACTAGGTTGTCTCCACTAGTCCTAAATTTTCCAAAAACTCAAAAGTAACAAAATCCTTAATTCAAATAGTTATAAAAAAATATAAGCTAGCAAGTCGGGGAGCGATGGGTTGGAGAGGAGGACCGCAGAGGAGGTGACCCAAACGGTGGAGACACCGTTGGTAAGTGTGGGTGGAGGAGTTAGGGCATCTTCAGGGGTTGTCCTGGAGGTAGGGGTAGTATAATAGGATACACATGCAAGAGAAGGTGTGGGGATCAACCGGCGGTGGTCGAAGAGGTGGTTCCAGATTTTGGAGGACCAGTCGAGGGCGCGATCGAAGGAGTGGGGGTAGAGGAGGTTAGTGAGAGCGAGAGGGCATCATTAGATGCCATTGTTATGATGTTAGATAGGGAGGCCACAAAGGCCAAGACAGCGGAGGAGGAGAGAGGGCTATAGGTGTGTTTGAGGTGTTGGCCTCCGATGCGGTGGGCACGGAGGAGACCGGAGGTGTCGGGGTTGAGGTCGGAGAGGCCAAGGGTGTAGACATAGGGGCCACAGGGGACGGCACTGAGGTTGAGGCCTAGGAGGCCATTGGCATTGGTGCGGAGGGGGCCAAGGAGAACGGAGTCGAGGAGGAGGGGGATGGGGATGTTATATATGTGTCACTTTTTAGCCTAAGGGTAACATTTGGGTCATTTCTTGCCATTTTCTATTTTTTCTTTTTTTCGATCGGAGCCGCTAAAATTTTGGCTTTTAGCCATCTGCATGAGCTTGAGTGCTCTGATTGAAAATCTGACTGCATATTATGGGTCCTGGTACCATTTATACCACCCATAAAAATTTCATCGAATTATGGTAAGGTTTTAAAAATTATGCAGTTCTGAATCGTATCTGGGTTTCGGTCGTTACCGGTTTGTTTTGTGGAATAGTAAAAAGATATTTTGGGTGACTATGGTGACCCTTGGTAACCTTACCCCCGGTTGCTTAAGTGTTAAGGAAACATTTGGTTATTTGGTGTGTGTGAGGGTGAGTTTAGGCTTAGATTCACCTCCTCCTTTTTCCCTTCTCCTCACCCCCTCCCCCAAGTGAGTTTTGACTCTCACTTTCCCTTTCTCTCTCTCACTCTCGTCTCTCCCTCTCTAGCCATCTTTGTGTGTGTGTTTTGTTGTGAAAACAAAAAAAAAGAAGAAGAAGGAATCAAGGTTGAGTGTTGTTTGGAAGTTGTTGTTGTTTCCATTGTTGTTGCTTCTCTCTCTCCCAAGCTCCCTCTCTTACCCCCCCCCCACCCATTGTCCCCTATTTTTCAAGACCAAGAAGGGGCTGAGGAGAGGCTGAGGAGGTGGTGGTTGTGGTGGTGGCGGTTGTGGTGGTTGCGGGTGCGTGGAGGGCCCAGAACTCCCTCTTTCACTCCCCCTCTATTGGTAAGCTCTCCCCCTTCTTGTATTTCTAGTTTTCTGGGTGTTAAGGGACCATGCATGCTAGGTGGTTGTGGTTGGGTGTGTGTGGAGTGAGGGAGAGGGATGTTGGGCACCTGGGCGCGCGTGCGGTTCTGTTTGCGCACGTGCGCGCGCGGTCGCAGGCAGGGGTGCAGCAGCAGCGTCGGGCTCGGGCACGTATGCGCAAGAGCGTGGGCGTGTGCGCGGAGCGCTGGCTCAGGCACACGGCTGAGCGCGGGAGCGCGTGCACGTGTGTGGCTGCCTGAGGGCTCGGGTAGGCGTCGGGGCACTCGAACATGTGTGCGTATGTGCGTATTCACATGCGTGCGAGCCCATATAAGTGCATGTCTAAGTCTTTGGCATTTCTAGTCAATTTTAAGTGTTTCTATGTGGTTATACTCACCTTATTTAATGCCCTTGTCTTGCAGATCTTGGCGAACGATCACGCAATGACCCGGGTTATGGTGAGTGGGTCAATCCAACCCAGTTGGGAGGCGTTCAATACACGTTGACGTGCATTGCCCACCCCTGGGGCACCATAACTGCATATTAAGTTGTTAATTAAGAATATATGTTAATGCATGTTTTGCTATGATGCACCCATACCTTGTTAGACATTGTATGCTAGGAGTATACATCCATGTATCATGTATAGGAGCCCATACATGCCTAGATACCATGTCCCATTTTAGCATTACCTGATCCATGTATGTCCCCACCTAGTTTAATTTAATTAAACCAAAATGAGAATGTATAAGTATAAGCATGCCTTAGAAAATGTTATGGGTTGTTGTTATATCATTTAAAATGCTTCCATGATTAATTCCTTGTTAATGAATTATGTTGTATATTTATGTATACATATGAGCCATGAACCTTGCCTAATGAGGTTAAGCAAGTGTATGACCTCTGATGGGGTCGTACCATGGCATCGACATTACGAATGATAGGATTTCCCCGCATCTTAGTTATGCGCCCTGGAGGGAATTCTTGAGAATTCGTTACCGTATCGGTGTTTAGTAACCGGTGACGACGGATCCAAGAAGATCGTATCCGCGAGTGTAGATTATTTTTTCCCTTCGTTGGATCCGTGTAGGAACTTTCCAGCGTCGAAAACGCTGTCCTAGCACCGGGCTCCCATCTATAGGTATTACTGATGCATCTAGGGACGTACTGATCATGGGAGTATGTCAGGTAGAGGCTACCCGGGGAAAGGGCTACCGGTGGACCAAGGGTTTAGAGCAATCTAATCTCTCCCAAAAGGCCTATGTCACCCCTAGAGGGTGAGGGTGAGGGTGGGGTGGGTCAGCGTCGCTATGTCCCACCAATTGTGCAGTTGCTTCCATTTTAGGGACTTTAATGTTTTGAAGGTTAATATGAGTTGTGTTGCGTGGATTGTGCCATTCACTGAGCGTGTGGCTCACCCCTCGCATATGTTTTTTCTCCAGTTGTCGTTGAGTTGGATCTGTAGGAGGAGCTCCCCGAGGCGTAGTACTTGTAGCAGAGCAGTGTTCGCGTTTTGGGTCTGTGAGTGAGAGAGGCCATTAGCATCCCCCTTTTTCTTTGTATGTATCGTTACTTGTGCTTGCCCACGTTACATGTATGTTGATGTCTTTGTTGTATATTGGCTCTCACAGGACAGTTGATTATGTATTCTAGTCTGTAATATGTCTTGAATTACAGACTTAGTCTTTTAAGCTTCTGTTATATGTATATATATATTATGTCAGCTGCTTTGTTAACTGCCTTATTGCCTTTGTTGTTCTGTGGAGTCTTTATTGACCTCGTGTATGGATTGCTGATATTATATATCTATTGCCATGTCTCGGGGACGGTCGCCCTGGGGAGTGATAAACGTTGGTATCAAGAGTTTGGTCCTGTCAGAGCCAATTATTGTCTTAGAGATGAGTCCTAGGATTTCTATATGAGTATTCTGATCCTACTGTCTGTTTCTTAAGTTGCTGATATGCCTCCTCGCAGACGAATGCATGGACGTTGTCCCCCTCAGGCCTTGGAGGTTTCCGAAACTACCGGAGGCGAGGAGTCTACTCTGATGAGTCCTCGGCTATTGGGCCAGGACCTGCGCAGGAGCCTCCTGCATGGGAAAGTGCTTACGCTCGCATAGCAGATCTACTAGAGACTCTGACTAGTGTACTGGAGGCCCAGACTATGGCGTTTGCTGAGCAGGCACGGGTGATCCAAGAGCTACGGGCGGCCTACCGGGCTACTCTGCAGGTACCCTTAGTTGCTGATCCCCCAGTGGTACCAGTTGTACCCTCGGTACCGAGGGAGATTCCTGTGGAGGAAGTTCGGGGACGTTGCAAGAGCAAGCGGCCCCGTGTGGATCGATTGGGGGCCGCCGCTACACCAGTTTAGGTGGTGCCAGTTTGTGGTCCTACATCCATTGCTGCCATTCCGATCTGTGCTAGAGGACTAGAGGCGCGACGATGCTACCACTGCCAGCGAGTCAGACATCTGGCACATGCTTGCCCCGATGTGGACCGACCTCCTGTGCCTCGACAGCAGCAGTAGCCATGCCAGCAACAACAGCTGCAGCATCAGCAGAAGCAACCACTGGGTGGCCGTGTTGATCAAAGGAGGCAGCCAGCGTAGCCTGCGAGGCATGCCCTTGCTCCTCAGCCGCATCTTGTTCAGGGGAGCGTTGCAGCACTTACGGCCGATAAGTCGCAGGCATCGGGTAGGATCGTCTGAGGTATTGTTCTAATCCCCCAGCTTCCTGCTTATGTGCTATTTGATTTCCGTGGCCACACACTCATCCGTGTATCCCACTTTCGCGAGACGGATGGGTGTGGTGTCGGCCCCTCTAAATGCCGTTTGAGATATCAGTACAGGTTGGAGACCATATTCTCCTCCGTTATATTTATCAGGAGTGTAACATGGAGTTCGCGAATGGCGCCAGTTTCAAATTCTGAGGATGTGCCATATTATTTATTAATGGACGATGTTTTCTTCCATTTTCCTGATCGGGATATAGGGGCCTTTCGAGGTAACCATTGAGACCCGGGCTAGGGTGCTCCGTGTTCCTTGTTTGATTGTTGGGATATCCTATATCGGGACCTCAAGGTGCCCTCTCAATGGGTTCTTTCCCCCAGTCAGGGAATATCTTTGAAACATCCGTTGGATGATTGCCTTTCCCTATCACTTGGAAGGTGCTGTAGCAAGTGGTGATGCGTACGATCAGGTTTGGGTGCTATTGTACGGGTTCGAGATCATGGACTCCCCGTGATGAATATGCCCATTGATTGCATGATGCTAGAGCTCCAATGGTTATAATTGGGCAGCCCGTCATTGGCGGCATGTGAAGCACAGTCCGCGGTACTGTCGTGTTTTGCCCCACTTGGGTCATAAATGCGGGGATGCGATGCCAGCGTTCGTGATGAGACTCAACTGCCATTTTAAGTAGGTGACATCGCATAGGTGTTGTCGATAAGCGACGACCTCCTGTTGCACGTCTTACGGATTAAGTGTGGTTGTGTCGATTACCCCGCATATCTGGGTCATCATGAACTCCAGGTCGAGGAGCATCAAGATGCTCGAGGAGCGGAATCTGGACTTAATCGTTCGAGGAGTTATTTTGATCTTCCCGTGGGAGTTGAAGATCAAGTACCCCCTTGCCGCAAATTGATGATCTGTTTGACCAGCTCTGGGTGCCAGTGTCTCTCTTAGATCAATCTTCGCGCAGGGTACCCCTAAATGGAGATCCAGGAGTCAGATATTCTGAAGATGGCCTTTCATATTCTGAAGTCGGATATTATGAGTTTTAAGTATTGCCATTTCAGTTGTCGAATGTGCCGGCAGCCTTCATGGATCTGATGAACCAGGTGTTTCGGCCCTTCCTCGACTCCTTTGTGGTAGTCTTCATCGACGATATTCTGGTTTATTCGAGGAGTCTTGAGGAGCACGCCGACCATCCTCGCATGGTCTTGGAGACTTTGGCCCGACATCAGTTGTTCACCAAGTTCATTAAGTGCGACTTCTGGTTGGAGCGTGTGGCCTCCCTGGTGTCGGTGGGTCGGATCACCATGAGTGTCGGAAAGAATCCGCCGGTGGGGGGGGGGGTGAGCGTGTGTGTGGGGGTTCTTCAGGGATTCGGATGGGATGCGTGCCCTGGCGGGCTTGGTTGGATCATCTTCTCGGAAGGGTGAGGTATCGTTCCTGGTAGAGGCGCCCGACAGCGGCTCAAGAGGATTCCAGGGTTTGTGTGATCGCCACCTGCTTTTTCTAAAAGCAGGAAAAGGTTGGGTTGGATTTGATCGCCTACGTGGGGAGTTTGTGGGGTCTCCGCTTTGAGACACGGATTTACCGTACACAGAGGTGAAAAACAGGTAATCCTAATATGCTTCCGGGGCTTGGCTAAAGGAGTCTTGGGATAAAGGGGTGCAAATGGGGGTGTGGATATGGGGCGGCTAGTTGGCTCCAGCCGTCGGGTATGGGGCGGCTACTAGGATTTAGCTGTCCGGGGCCTGGTCTGGTTTGGGCAGAACTTCGGTAGGAAATGGGTTTGGTCTTGGACAGAAGCTAAGCTAGGTTTAGCTCGGGTTTCTGGAGGGTGGAATGAGAGGGTGTTTTATGTAGGGAATGAGTATTTCTCTCACAAAAGGGGCTCTCTCTCTCTCTCTTGGAATTTCTAGTGGAGAAAGGGAATGAATGATGTGTGTTTTGATTGTGAATCGGGAATGTGAATTGTGGATGTTGTTTAAAGGCTTGGGACCTCCCCTATTTATAGTAAAAAAGAGGCAGGGGAATATCTAGGGGATAAAAGAGTGGCTTGGCGAATAGTGTGTGTGATTAGACCCCTCATTAATTCTCTGGTTCTTCTGTCAGGACCAGGTGAAGGGCGGCTAGTTCTAACTAGCCGCCCAGGATGGGGCGGCTACTTCCTGGTAGCCGCCCCTATCATGACCTGTCAAACGTCCCATCTCTGACAAGCGGTGGATTGGGTCGGTTACTTCGGTTGATCCGGCTAAGATGGGGTGGCTAAAGGTCACAACCCGCTGCAATGATCAGCATTTAATGCTGCTTTACGTCCCATCCATGGAAGCGGTTCAAGGTCGGCCAGGGAGGCGGCTAATGCTAACTAGCCACCTGATGTGGGGTGGCTAGTTAGGGCTAGCCGCCCCTTGCCATGGAGTTGGGGTTTCTGGGGTTTTTAGAGCTTCTCTTAGGTGGGGTTCTGGTTTGGGTCAGGGTCTGGTTTAGGGTAGGGTTTAGGTCAGGGTTAGGGCTAGGGTTTCCGGTCAGGCTAGGGTTTAGGTTTTCTGGTTTCCTGAACTTTTGGTTCTCTATTAGATGTCCAAATGTGGGATATTTCTGGGTGTTACTTGAAGTATTTCTGTCTTTCTGGACGGTCAAAATTGGGGTATCTACAATTGTCCGTCATCAGACGGAGTCTTTGTGCGAAGCAGAAAAGACATCGACCGATGATAAGGAAAGAGATCCCTATTTTGGCCGGCCCGACTTTCAAGAAGTTATGCCAACACGAACAATACTATTCGGGGAGTTGATTTAGATTGTCAGAGGCTAGGTTGTGGCTTAGAATTTTTACCCGAAAGGATGATCCAGGCGGAAGGCGGGGAAAAGTAAATGGTGAGTGATCCAACCCGCGGTCGGGGTTCTTAGCTATCGTTCACGGAGCAGCCCAGCGTCAGTTTCCTCATGCCTACCGTTCCCGTGCTTGGGAAAACTCAGCAAGGAGGGGATATCACCGACAGAAAGCAAGTAAAAGTTGATTAGGTGAATTGGATCAACCGAAGGATAAGAACTCTGGGAAAGAACCAGAACTAAAGAAATTCAAATTTGAATGGTACCGAAAGTGCGGCAAAACTTCAGAAAAGTCATGTTTGATCAAGTAGTGTATGGAAATAAGCCAATACATGGCTGTTTGGTATGGAAAACCTTGGAATTTAGGGCTGAAAAGAGATTGGAAAGGGGTTTCAAGTGAAAACAGAAAAACTGGGAGGGGCGGCCGCCCGAGAGGGGGCGGCTACACATGGATAGCCGCCCCATAACAGGGTCCCTTATAACCGAAAAGACCCTCTTTCTCTCCATACGTTTCAAAATGGTTTCTCTCCCTCCATTACTCCTTCTTCTTCATTTTAAACAGAGAAACCTTGATTCATTTGCCTTTTCATCCTCCATTTCAACCTAGATCCCTCCTTCTCCTTTGATTTTGAAACCCTAGTTTTGGGTTCTCCTTTTTCTTTTCAATCCGAGGGAGATGACGAGGTCGAAGGCGATTGCTTCGAGGGGAAAACGACCACGGGTGGCGCATGGAGAGTGTAGCCCGAGTTTGTCGTCATCGGATAGCGATAGGCCGGAGGTAGAGGCCATGGGAGAAGTCATGGATGTGGGCATCGGCGCGGGTGAGGTTGGGGACTTGCCTTTGGGGGCTGCCCAGGAGGTTGGGAGTAGTATGATAGGATATACACGCAAGAGGAGGCGTGGGGATCGACCGGTGGCGGTCAAGGAGGTGGTTTTGGGGGTCAGAGGACCAGTTGAGGGTGCAACCGAGGGAGTAGGGGCTGAGGGGGTCAGTGAAGATGTGAGGGCGTCATTGGATGCCCTTGTTGGGATGTTGGATAGGGAGGCCACAGAGGCCAGGGCTGAGGAAGAGGAAAGTAGGGCTATGGGGGCCTTTGCGGAGAGGACAGTGAGGGTGGAGGGGACTGGAGAGGTTAGGGATGAGGCCGGGGAGGCCGAGGGTGTGGGCACCGGGGCTGCAGAGGCCGGTGTTGGTGTTGAGGCTGAGGCCGAGGAGGCCGTGTTCGAGGAGGATGAGGAGGAGGGGGATGACGACAGGATGGACGATCCGGACGAGGCGAGGTGGGCGTTCCTGGGTCAACACGGGCCGTGGTATGTTCCTAACCTTTTAGTCTTAACCTTTTATTTTGGTGTACATGCATGTGTTTTGGTGGTATGAACAGGTTGTCTATAAGGTAGTCATGGTGGGGTAGCATGCTGATATGGGTTTGTTTCTAGGAAAGGGGATAATTTTTCGTATATATATCCATGTTTCTTCTATTTTTAGAAGGAAGTGAATGGCATGGTTAGTATGCTTGCATGCGATACTTTTTTATGTGCATATAATTTTTAAGGCGTGTCTCCGTATGTGTTTGATTGTGGTAGAGCATGAGAGATTGTATGCATGCATTTCATGGGTCCCAAGTACTTTCTATACGCTTAGGTGTGTTTAGGGAAAGTACATAAGCATGATAGGCCGTGATGCAAGAAAGAGTGTGAGTGGTGACCACGGTGGGATGTTGACATATTTTTGTTTGCACGCGTGGTCATATGAGGAGTGTTTTGTGAATGATGGGAGATAAACCTTTACGTGAATGCTTTTGTATTTGATATGAGAATTTTACTTTGCTAAGCATGATCTCTAAATGATTTTTAGGTTCATCCTCCCTACTGGCACCATTATGCCGACCCTCGAGGACGTCCATCGGATGACCGGCCTTCCGGTCTTGGGGGAAGTGGTGATTGCGGCCACCCTCATGGATTATAGGGGGCTGTTTCGAGAGTTGATTGGAGAATGGGAGATCGTGGAGCGGGAGCGGACGCTAAACCGGATTCCTTTAAGGAGGCTTTCGGGGCAATATGGCCTCAGTTCCTTTATGGAGCGTTAGAAGGGCGAAGCTGCAGCTAGCTTCGAGAGGAGGCGGGCGATGATCAAGGCGAGAGAGGTGGCCGCGTGCCCACAGAGGGCATGGAGGGAGTTGAGGGCGTTCTTCCTTTACTTTTTCGACCGGGTCCTCTTTTCGACGGCCTCTGAAAAGGTTTCCTCGCATTCCCTTTTGCTGATGAGGGACCTGGAGGGCATGGGACGCTATGTCTGAGGAGCGGCGATGCTCGCCCATCTCTTCGCGGAGCTCTCGAAGAAAGTTAAGAGGGCCGGGAGAAATAATCTTGACGGCTTCGCACCATTTCTTAAGGTATGTGTAAGTGGTAAATGTCTTTTTCTTGGTTTAGCTCACTTTGATCATGATAATTTTTCTCTTGCTTTGCTAGATCTTTGGATACGAGCACTTCGCCATCGATCGCCCGTCTCTGGCGCCGTTTGATCATGCCCACCCTTGGGCCATGAGATGGGAACCCCAGGGATCCTCTCGCTTGTACCGCCTCGCCCAATTCCTTCCATGGTTTCCGAGCGAGAGCTCGAGCTAATGAGGGAGTTAGACGCGGCCCGGAGCGAATTGACCCACATGGATGGAGCTGGGCCAGGCGAGGGGTAGGGCTTCTCGGGCTGAGGAGGAGACGGACCGGCTAAGGTCCATGATGGCTTCGAAAGAGGAGGGGTTCATCGCCCTAGGCTGCGAGAGGGACTCCCTCCAGATGAGGGTGTCGGAGTTGGAGGCTTCAACGGGTGTTCCTGGAGGTTTCATGGGGGACTTGGTTCATTCTCTCCAGGCGGCCGGGGACAGGGACCGAGAGGCGCTCAGAGCATCAGAGGCGAGGGCACGGGAGTTGGAGGAGAGGTTGAGGGTTGCTGAGGATCGGGCTAGAGGGACAGAGAGTTGCCTTCGACAGAGATTGGAGTGGAGAGACAGAGATATGCAACAGGTCCATCTCTGGGAGGCCACTATGAGGGGAAAATTGGTTGGAGGGGGCTCTATGACCGAGGCGGACCTCGACCTTCTTCCGCTGGAGCCTGACCATTCTCTCTTGGCTTCCTTGGCTACTGGGGCCACCTTCAGCCATGCTTCTCATCCTTCGGCGTCTCAGAGTCGTGGGATATATGCTAGGGATGCGTCCTTAGTTCGAGAGACTCCTACCACTCCTGATGCTCCAGAGGTTCAGTCCTCTCCTCAGCCGCCACTCCCTTCTCAGCCAAGTCAGGATGTTCTTCTTACTCATCCTCCAGCGGACGACGATACACCAAGGTATAGCATTCTTTGTGTCTTCGTTTTAGGTAGAAGAATAGGATATATGCAAGGAATTCATGCTTTTCTTCTTTTGTTTTGACTCAGGTGATATTTTGGTGAAGCATAGCTCAAGACTTTGGAGTTTTGGAGCTTTCGGTGGATCCATCTCTTCCTCACTCTTTCATAAAGACTCTCTTTTGTGAACTCTCTTAGGTTTTTAGAAAATAGTCTGTGTTTATGGTCTTGGTGGGACAATTTTAGGGTTTCTGTGCATCTCCTGGTGTAGTTAGCATGGATGTTTTGGTATTTTTCAAAGGGTTTCTTTTATTTTGAAAAACGCATATCACGTGGATGAATGAACTTGGTGTTTATAAGTTTTAATTTATCGATGGATGCAGGATTCTAATAATCATTCTAGCATGGTATTTATACATGTTTTGTGTATGAATGTGTCTGAAATGTGTGTATGCATGTTTGGGGAAAAGTAATATTTTGACAGGTTTTGAAGAGTTGAAGAGTTGATTGAGGGTGGGACTGACAGGACAGATGGGGCAGCAGGTGAGGGGCATATGCCAGTTCTAGGTAACTCCTCTAGAAGTGTTTGTATTGTGCCAGAGCCAGTTTTGAGACATATGCCAGGTCTAGGTAACTCCTCATTTTGACCTAGGGTTAATACGAGTGGGGCGAAAATAAGGGAGGTTTTGCTTTGGGGGTTTAAAATTGTCCCAGTCTACGGGGTAGGCAATTTCTCTTCCATCAGGTAAATGTAGTCCTAGTCATACGTGTGTGAAGGAAGTCGCATGATTTGGCGGAGATGCGTTCAAATAGATACGAGTTTATCTTTGAGAGTCTTATAGTTCTATCATCAAGTACTAAACGCTGGAAATTGCAGGAAGAAAGAATAATAGTTCTCAAGTATTGAAAGCTATTCATGCATGGAATTTCTTTAGATAAAGTGCATTCCACGAACCTGAAACTTCGACTCCTTCGGCATCTACCAGGCAGTAGGCATTCCTGGAATAGGCATGGGTGATCACATAGGGTCCCTCCCATGTGGGTTGCAACTTCCCTCTTGGGTGAGGCTGTCTTGATGGCATGATTTGCTTAAGTACTAGTTCCCCGATTTCAAATTTTCTTTTTATTACCTTCTTTTCAAATGCCCCTGCCACCGTTCTTTGGTATGCTTGGGCGTGGTCTGCCACTCTTAATCTTTTCTCGTCTAGTAGTTCTCTCTTTTTGGTATTTTTTAATATTTTATGTTTTCGAAAGTGTGAAGACAGATGCATACTTATGGTTTTGAAAAGGCATGTGTTGGCGAATAGACATGTTCTTGAAAAAAGAATGGAGATAAAGTTGGGAAAACTATTTTGTTTTTAGAAGGAAAGCATGGAAAGACAGTTCGTAAAACGTTTTTGACGGAAATCATGGAAGTACGGCTTTGTAAAACATTTTGTTTTGAAGAAAGGTGCGGAAGCGCATATTTTAAAACGTCTTTGTTTTGAAGAAGAGTGTGGAAATGCAGTTTGCAAATATTTTTGTTGTTTGGTAAACAAGTAAAGAAAGTTTGAGAAAGTGCTTTATTTTGTTTGGAAGTATGGAAATACGGTTTTGTAAAGCTTTTGCTTTGAAGGAGAGTGTGGAAAACATGTCTTTAGAAAACATTTTTTTTTTGGAAAAAGAGTGGAAATAAAGCTGGAAACAAATATGTTCAGAGTTGGGGAATGAGAGCTGATTAGCATGTATTTTTGGATTTTGGTTTCTTTTAGGAAAGCAGGTAAACAAATATGTATAGGGTGATGAAAACGAAAGTTGGTAAAAAAATATTTTTATCTTTTTTATTTTTTGGGAAAAAGCTGTAAACAAATATGTACAGGATTTTTTGGAAGAAAGCTGTAAACAAATATGTACAGGGTGTTGAAAGCTCACCCGGGAGGATCGGTACCTGGTTCTTGGATTCGTATTGTTTCCTCAATCGGCTTCTTTTTGGCGGCCAGTTGATGTCTGGTGGGGGTCCCCTATTCCCGAACTCTTCCTCCCTGAGCCTCTTCAAGGGCCATCCTTGATGGAGCAGTTCTTCGTCGGTGGAGCGTGGCCGCCAACATGCAAGCACCTCTAGCCGGAAGCGCATGGCACAGACGCTCCAGTTCCAAGCCCGTGTTTCGTTAAAGCGTGCTTCTCCTCAAATGGATATCACTTCCCCGCGGTAATGTCGGTATCGTCGAGAAGGATCCGGTGTGGCGTGTTGGTGCTGTCGGAAAGCATCCCGGTGATGCGCGGTGTCCTGGCGGGCTCGGTCGGATCGTCTTCTCAAAAGGGTGAGGTGTCGTTCCTGGTTGAGGTGCCCGACAGCGGCTCAAGAGGATTCCACGGTTGGTGTGATCGCCACCTGCTTTTTCTAAAAGCAGGAAAAGGTTTGGGTTGGATTTGATTGCCTACGTGGGGAGTTTGTGGGGTCTCCGCTCTGAGACACGGATATACCGTACACATAGGTGAAAAACAGATAATCCTATTCTGCTTCCGGGGCTTGACTAAAGGAGTCTTGGGACATAGGGGTGCAAATGGGGTGTGTGTAGGGGGCGGCTAGTGGGGTCAAGCCGTCTGGTGTGGGGCGGCTACTAGGGTTTAGCCGTCCAAGACCTGGTCTGGTTTGGGCAGAACTTCGGTAGGAAATGGGTTTGGTTTTTGGACAGAGGCTAAGCTAGGTTTAGCCTGGGTTTCTGGAGGGTGGAATGAGAGGGTATTTTATGTGGGGGAATGGGTATTTCTCTCACAAAAGGGGCTCTCTCTCTCTCTCTCTCTCTCTCTCTCTCTCTCTCTCGGGATTTCTAGTGAGGAATGTGAATTGTGGGTTGTGTTTGTTGGTTGTTGATTGGTTTGTTGATGTTGTGGATGTTGTATTTGGGCTTGGGACCCCCTCTATTTATAGTAAAAGAGAGGCAGGGGAATATCCAGGGGGTAATGGAGTGGGTTGACTTTGATTAGACACCTCATTAATTCTCTGGTCCTTCTGTCAGGACCAGGTGTAGGGCGGCTAGTGCTAACTAGCCGCCCAGAATGGGGCGGCTACTTCCTGGTAGCCACCCCTATCATAACCTGCCAAACGTCCCATCTCTGACAGGCGGTGGCTTGGGTCGGTTACTTGGGTTGATCCGGCCAAGTTAGGGCGGCTAAAGGTCATCACCCGCCGCAATGATAAGCATTTAATTCTGTTTTATGTCCCATCCAGGGGACTGGTCCAAAGTCGGCCAGGGGTGGCTACTAGTGCTAACTGGCCGCCTGGTATGGGGCGGCTAGTTAGGTCTAGCCGCCCCTAGCCAGGGACTTAGGGTTTCTGGGTTTCTAGTTTTCAGCTTAGGGCTAGGTTTAGGGTTTTGGGGTTTAGGTTAGGGCTAGGGCTAAGGTTTAGGCTTTGGGTTTAGGTTAGGGTTTCCAGTTAGGGTTAGGGCTTGGGTTTAGGGTTAGGGTTTGCGTTTAGGGTTAGGGTTTCCCGTTAGGGCTAGGGTTAGGGTTTCCGGTTTCCTGAACTTCGGTTCTCTACTTGATGTCCAACTGTGGGATATTTCCGAGTGTTTACTTGAAGTATTTCTGTCTCTCTGGACTGTCAAAATTGGGGTATCTACAATTGTCCCTCATCGGACGGAGTCTTTGTGCGAAGCAGGAAAGACTTCGACCGATGATAAGGAAAGAGACCCCTATTTTGGCCGGCCCGACCTTTAAGAAGTTGTGCCAATACGAATAGTACTATTCGGGGAGTTGATTTAGACTGTCAGAGGTCAGGTCTTGACTTAGAATTTTTAGCCGAAAGGATGATCCAGGTGGAAGGTGGGGAATAGTAAATGGTGAGTGATCCAACCCGCGGTTGGGGTTCTTAGCTATCGTGCGCGGAGCTGCCCAGCGTCAGTTTCCTCGTGCCTACCGTTCCCGTGCTTGGGAAAACTCAGCAAGGAGGGGATATCACCGACAGAAAGCAAGTAAATGTTGATTTGGTGAATTGGATCATCCAAAGGATAAGAACTCTGGAAAAGAATCAGAACTGAAGAAATTCAAATTTGAACGGTATTGAAAGTGTGGCAAAACTTCGGGAAAGTCGTGTTTTGATCAAGTAGTGTCAGGAAATAAGCCAATACATGACTGTTTGGTATGGAAAACCTTGAAATTTAGGGCTGAAAAGAGATTGGAAAGGGGTTTTAAGTGAAAGTAAAAAAACTGGGAGGGGCGGCTATGGAAAGGGGTTTTAAGTGAAAGTAAAAAAACTGGGAGGGGCGGCTACTCGTGAGTAGCCGCCTACCAACTGGGTCCCTTATAACCGAAAAGGGACCCTCTCTCTCTCTCTCCATACGTTTCAAAATGGTTACTCTTTCCTCCTCTCTTCTTCTTCTTCATTTTAAACCGAAAACCTTGATTCCTTTTGCCTTTTCTTCCTCCATTTCGGCCTAGATCCATCCTCCTCGCTTGATTTAAAAACCCTAGTTTTGGGTTTTCCTTATTCTTTTTCAAACCGAGGAGATGTCTTGGTCGAAGGCGATTGCTTCGAGGGGGAAACGACCACGGGTGGCTCGTGGAGAGCGTAGCCCGAGCTCTTCATCGTCGGAGAGCGATAGGCCGGAGGTCGAGGTCGTGGGGGAAGCTATGGGTGTGGTGGAGGTGCCGTCGGTGGATACCGGCACAGGTGAGGTTGGAGATTTGCCTTTGGGGACTGCCCCGGAGGTTGGGAGTTGCATGATAGGGTATACACACAAGAGGAGGCATGGGGATTGACCGGCGGTGGTCGAGGAGGTGGTTTCAGGGGTCGGGGGATCGGTTGAGGGTGTAATTGAGGGGGCAGGGGCTGAGGGGGTTAGTGAGGATGTGAGGGCGTCGTTGGTTGCCCTCGTTGGGATGTTGGTTAGGGAGGCCACAGAGTCCAGGGCTGAGGAGGAGGAAAGTAGGGCTATGGGGGCTTTTGCAGAGTTTATCTCCGGTGTGGGGAGGGTGGAGGGGACAGGAGAAGCTAGGGATGAGGCCGGGGAGGTCGAGGGTATGGGCACCAGGGCTGCAGAGGTCGGTGTTGGTGTTGGGGCTGAGGCCGAGGAGGCCGTGTTCGAGGAGGATGAGGTGGAGGACGACGACGGGATGGACGATCCCGACGAGGCCGAGGTGGACGCTCCTGGGTCCACACGGGCTGTGGTATGCTCCTAACCTTTTAGTTTTAGCCTTTTTATTTTGGTGTATATGCATGTGTTTTGGTTGGTATGAACATGTTGTATATTATGTGTATTATATTCGTATATGTGTGTTTTAAATAGGCATGCTTGTGTATAAGTTAATCACGGTGGGATGTGTAAGCATGCTGTGATATGGGTTTGTTTTTATAGGGAGGGGGGCAATTTCTATATATATATCCATGTTTGTTATATGCATATAATATGCTTGCATGCGATACTTTTCTACGTGTATGTGATTTCACACATGTTTGATCGTGGTAAAGCATGAGGGAGTGTATGCATGCATTTCACAAGCCCAAGTCCTAGGGAAAGTAGACAAGCATGATAGGCCGCGATGCAAGAGAAGAGTGTGAATGGTGACCATGGTGGGATGTTTGATATATGCGTGGTCATATGAGGAGTGTAGTGAATAATGGGAGGTGAACCTTTACGTGAATGCTTATATGTTTGATATGAGAATTTTACTTTTCTAAGCATGATCTGTAAATGATTTTTTTTGGATTCTTACCTCTCTGTTGCTCTTTTTTAACTAACCCATGTTTTCTTCGTTTCTTAGCAGCGGCCGAATCGTATCCGGGCTTTATGGCACGGAACAAAGAGGTGGTATGATGCCTTGGGGCAGGAGGAGAGGAACTTAGTGGATGGGGCGGCTTTCCGCTCCTGCTTTTTGATCGAGCTGTTCCACGTCCATCGCCCATACGTGAAGGCATTGGCGGGGAGATGGGACCCGGAGAGTTGCACGTTTATTCTCCCTACCGGCGCTGTTATGCCGACGCTCGAGGACGTCCATCGGATCACCGGCCTTCCGGTCTTGGGGGAGGCTGTGATTGCGGCCACCCTTGCGGACTACAGGGGGCTTTTCCGAGAGTTGATCGGGGAATGGGAGTTCGTGGAGCAGGAGCGGACGCTGAACCGGATCCCTTTGGGGAGGCTTTCGGGGCAGTACGGCCTCGGTTCCTTTACAGAGCGCCAGAAGGGCGAAGCTGCCGCTAGCTACGAGAGGAGGCGGTCTATGATCGAGGCGAGAGAGGAGGCCGCGTGCCCACAGAGGGCACGGAGGGAGTTGAGGGCGTTCTTTCTTTACTTCTTCGGCCGGGTCCTCTTCTCGACGGCTTCTGATAAGGTTTCCTCTCACTCTCTTTTGCTGATGAGGGTTCTGGAGGGCATGGGACGATATGCCTGGGGAGCGGCGATGCTTGCCCATCTATTTGCGGAGCTCTCGAAGAAGGTCAAGAGGGCCGGGGGAAAGAATCTTGGCGGCTTCACGCCATTTCTTCAGGTATGTGTAAGTGGTAAATGCTTTTTTCTTGGTTTAGCTCACTTTGATCATGATAATTTCCCTCTTGCTTTGCTAGATCTTCGGGTACGAGCACTTCACCATCGATCGCCCGACTTTGGCTCCGTTTGATCATGCCCTCCCTTGGGCCATGAGATGGGAACCCCGGGGATCTTCCCACTTGCACCGTCTTGCCCAATTCTGGGAGGCCTTCCGCGCCTTGTCAGAGGAAGAGGTATAAGTTATTCTTTGAATTTCTTTGGCTTGTATTTGATCTTCTTTTGACTAAGCACTCTTCCAATCCTTTGATGCTTTGTAGATGACGTGGAGGCCTTATCCGGAGGAGGTTTCCAAGGCCTTGGCGCGAGATGTCTAGTTGATCTACTTCAATGAGGTCGTGTTCCATGTGATCAGCCGGGTCGTCCGCCAGCTTGGGTATCATCAGTGGGTGCCCGATCCTCTGCCGCGGCGCCCCTCGATTCCGGTGGCTGGGATTCCTTGGGACACGAATCTCCTGAGGAATTACGCTACGTATGTGGCGGGATGGATGGGCCGAGGTGTCTTGGTGGAGCGTCATCCTGAGGTGACTTCAAGTGACGAATACCTAGTTTGGTATCATCAGGAGTATGCGGGTATCCTCGGGACGATGGAGGAGGAGATCCCGGACGCTTACGTAAGTTGGAAACTCTTTTTCCTTTCCTCGTTCTCTCTTGCTTGAATATTTTTTAAATAGTGCTTCCTTCTGTGCAGGTTGAGTTGAATGAGATGGAGAAGAGGCTCAAGACCGCCAATGAGCACCACCATGCGCGGGCCAGGCAGATAGAGGCGTTGCGGGTACAATGGAGACGCTTGCAGGACCAGGTCCGGGTCCTCGAGGCTCAGGTGGATGCTCTGTCGAGAGCGAGGGCTGATAGCACTTCTTCTTTTTCCGCCCCTCCTTCTTCCATGGTTTCCGAGCGAGAGCTCGAGCTAACAAGGGAGCTAGATGCGGCCCGGAGTGAGTTGACGGCCACACGGATGGAGCTGGGCCAGGAGAGGGGTAGGGCTTCTCGAGCTGAGGAAGAGACGGACCGGCTGAGGTCCATGATGGCTTTGAGAGAGCAGGGGTTCATCACCCTAGGCCGTGAGAGGGACTCCCTCCAGATGAGGGTGTCGGAGTTGGAGGCTTCAGCGGGCATCCCTGGTGGTTTGATGGGGGACTTGGTTCGTTCTCTCCAGGCGGTCGGGGATAGGGACCGAGAGGCGCTCAGGGCATTGTCGGAGTTAAAAAATCCGCGTGTGTGGGGGTTCTTCGCCAATTTGGATCGGATGCGTGCCCTGGCGGGCTCGGTCGGATCGTCTTCTCGGAAGGGGTGAGGGTGTCGTTCCTGGATGAGGCGCCCGACAGCGGCTCAAGAGGATTCAAGGGGTTTTGTGATCGCCACCTGCTTTTTCTAAAAACAGGAAAGGGTTTGGGTCGGATTTGATCGCCTACGTGGGAAGTTTGTGGGGTCTTCGCTCTGAGACACGGATATACCGTACACAGAGGTGAAAAACAGGTAATCCTATTCTACTTCCGGGCTTGACTAAAGGAGTTATGGGACAAAGGGATGTTGATATGGGGTGTGGATAGGGGGGCGGCTAGTTGTGTTTAGCCGTCGGCCAGGGGGCAGCTAACTAGGGTTAGCCGTCCAGGGTCTGGGTTGGTTTAAGCAGAACTTCGGTAGGAAATGGGTTTTGTTTTGGACAGAGGCTAAGCTAGGTTTAGCCTGGGTTTCTGGAGGGCGGGATGAGAGGGTATTTTATGTAGGGAATGGGTGTTTCTCTCACAAAAGGGGCTCTCTCTCTCTCTCTCTCATGGGATTTCTAGTGGTGGAAGGGTTTGAACAAGTGGGGATGGTGGGTTGGTGATGAAGATGAATTGGTGATGTTGTATTTGGGCTTGGGACCCCTCTATTTATAGTAAAAGAGAGGCAGGGAAAATCCTGGGGGTAATGGAGTGGGTTGGCTTCGATTAGACCCCTCATTAATTAACTGGTTTTTCTGTCAGAGACCAGGTGAAGGGCGGCTAGTTCCAAATAGCCGCCCAGGATGGGGCGGCTACATCCTGGTTGTCACGCCCCAGGGCGGCCGTCCCCGAGACGTGGCAAATATATAAATGATATCAGTAATCCATACACGAGGTCAAATAAATACTCCACAATAGAAAAGGTAATACACAAGTAACTGACATCAAATATATACAAAAAGCGGAAGCTCAAATGACTAAGTCTGTAATTCAAAAACATATTACAGACTAGAGTACACAATCAACTGTCCTGTGAGAGCCAATATATAACAATAACATACATCAACACTCTACATACCGTGCGCAAGCACAAGTATAATACATACAATAAAAGTGGAATGCTGATAGCCTCTGACTCGCAAGACATCCAACGCGAACGCGGGTCTCCTACTCGGATGGCGCCAGGGGAGCTCTTCTCTTGGATCCGACTCAGCGTCAACTGGGGAAAAACATAAGCGAGGGGTGAGCTACAAGCTCAGTGAGTGGTCAGAAACCAAACACCAACACAACATTCGATCCTAAGGCAATCTCCTATCAAGGAAACCATGAGTAGAAACCCAACGGTTAACAAGGTCACACGGCGGTGCAACCATACCTCGTCCTCGCCCTAGCCCCCACAAGGGTGAGCCTAGGGACTTGAAGGACAAAACTTTCTGTTCTACACCGTTCGTCATCCGGTAGCGCTCTCCCGGGCAGCCTCTACCTGGAGCCGGCCACGGTCAGTACACTGTCGACAGCGTCGATGGTACCTACAGGTGGGGGTCCACCCAGGGCGGCTCGTACCTAGGAAGCATCCACACAGATCCGGCGAAGGAGAGAACGATAATTCATGCTCGCAATATCGTCCGATGGTCCACCCTCGTGTAGCCTCACCTGGTACACTCCCATGATCAGTACATCCGCCGAATGCATCGGGAGTACCTACAAGTGGGAGTCCTCTGTCAGGGCAGCTTCAACGTCGGGGCCCCGATACGACAATATTGGGAGGACCCATTACATGCTCGCACGCGAACTCTACGGGAAAACCATCTATACAAGCTGATGGGTCGAGTATCAACTCGAGCCCACCCCACTCACGCCAATGCTCTCACCCTCACCCCGATGGGTGACATAGGATCTTGGGAGCAATACCCTCACCCTCACTCCGACGGGTGACATAGGATCTTGGGAGCAATACCCTCACCCTCACTCCGACGGGTGACATAGGATCTTGGGAAATTACACGAACTGGCAGATCGAACCAACGCCGACCCACCACACCCTCACCCTCACCCCCTCCTCGGGGTGACATAGGCTCTTGGGGAAGAGGTCGATTGTTCTACTCCACTCGTCTTCCAGTAGTCTCTCCCGGTGTGGCCTCTACTACCTCGTGCACAGGGTTCAGGCCTCTACCGGACTAGTCTCCCAAGACTGCTACCTCAGCTGTATGGGCACACCAACACGCGTCATGAGTAGTATCTGGGAGATCTCCACCGGACTTTAATACGCCGGGCAGTCTCTACTCGGAGCCGACGAAGGAAAGAACACTCGACACTCGCGAATACGATCCCTATGTATCCGTCATCATCGGTTATCAAACACCGATAAGCGCAATGAATTCTCATGAATTCCCTCTAGGGCGCATAACTCAGATGCGGGGAAGACATTTTATTCTAAGTGCCAAAGGCATGGTATGACCCCATAGGAAGGCATACACTTGTCTAATCTTATTAAACAAGGCTCATGGCCCAAATAGGCATATACAGAATATGCAATTAATTACCCAGGGATAACTTACTTAAACATGCTTACGAGGGCATAATAAATATTCAATCACATAAGTACGACTTAAGCAGGCATTGGATATCACCAACTCAAAGGGGAGGGTTAAGCGCGATCCGCGCGACAATAGGTGTATGCTAATAATTCCAAGCAAACCCGAGTCAAGTAGGAACTACATCTACTCACTTGGTTCGCGAAAGGAGGGAGGGCGAGAGAGAGGGAATGCCTCATCCCCTCTCGAAGCTGGTCATAGTTTTGCCCCAACAAGATGGGTGCAACAACTATACCACACCCTCGAGTACTAAATCGGGATTATTGCGCATACACCCCGTTATTAACCCAAGTTAGACATGCAGGATATGTTCAATTAGTAATACGGGTATTTATTCAAACAAAATTACCTAAGTCATGCCATATTCTATACAATACATAGGCAAGTATAAGGTAGAATAGGGGTTCTACACAATATACGAGCTATACAACCTAGCATGCATGATATCTAACATATTCAGGGTGCAATTAAAGCCCCATGGAAGCGCGAAGCACGACTACGTGCATCGAGCGCTCCCGGAAGGGTTGGAATCAAACCACTCACCGATACCCGGACTGACGCGCATCCATCCGACGAGATCTGTAAGTCAAGAGTATCAAAATGATGAGTTCAACAATCATACAAACATATAAAATCAATTTAGGATGCCTTAGACATAGACATCCACGCATACGGGCTCGAACGCACGCATGCATGCATGCACGCACGCGTGCCCGAGCCCCCTGGACACCCACCCGAGGGTACCGACCCTCCGCACGCCCAAAACGGGCCACGGGCAGCACCCGCGCGCGGCCCCTGCGCCCCGCGCGCGCATGCCGCACGCCCTGCGCGCCCGCCGCGCGCAGACAGCGCGCGGATACGCGCCCCCGCGCGCCCGCGCGCGCATGCACGCTTCCGCGCGTCCCAGCGCTTCCCAGCTCCCCGCGCGCGCCCGCGTGCGCGCTCGCGCGTGCTGACCCGCGCGCCCAGCCCCCAAACTCCCTCCCCCAAGCCCCTACTTGCACCCAAACACAAATACCAGCCATGCATGCCCTCCCAAGCACCTTAACATGAATTAAATCCAACAAAAGAAGAGGGAAAACTCACCCAAGGAGAGGGGGGAAGGAAAGGGGAGCGTAGGGGCTCACAAGCGCACCCTCGGCCACCCCGATCACCACCACTGCCACCACCACCTCTTCTATACCTCCCTTTCTTCTTCTTCTTCACTTAGGCATATCAACAAACACATGGGGGGCTGTTTATACAAAGGGGAGGGCAAACATAAGGGGGGAAAAGCTTGGGAGAGAGGAGAAGAAAAGAACAACCACAACACTCACCTTTACTTCCTCCATCAAGTGCTCCTTCTTGATCTTCTTCTCCATCTCCTCCTCCATCCACCACCCAACACACCCAACACCAAGGGCTGGATCAGCTCAAAAAGAGGGGAAAAATTCATGTCCAGGTCGTGACATTTGGGGCCTTTAAATAGGCAAAGTCGGAGTGAAAGACCAAGTCGTCCTCGGACTTAAAACTCTGCGCAGCCTTCACTTAAACGGCCATAACTTTCTCAATACAGCTCCAAATTGTACGATTCCAGTGGCATTGGAAAGCTAAGACGATTATCTACAACTTTATTGTTTACACCTAGATCAAATAACCCCTCGAGCTATTCCGAAATCTAGGCTAAACATCTTACAGGGCTGCAGCCTGGATTTCTCAACTTCGGGGTATACATGGAAAAATACCCATAACTTTTAATATACGAATCCAGTTGATCCAATCCCACTTCTATATGGAAGCTATCTCCAAACTTAACATCTCGTAATAATATCGGATTTTTACCTCATCATCTTGGATTTTAATAAAATCAAATCCGAATACAAATCCAAAACTGCATAATTCTAAAAACGATATCGGAATTAAACGAAAATTTTATGGGGAGTACTAAACAATACCAGGACCCATAATATGCAGTTATATCTTCAATCAGAGTCCTCAACCCCACTAGGTAGCTAAAAACCAAAAATTTTAGCGACTCCGATCAAAATTAGGACTCTAAATGACACTGGTCTAACACTGGTAGCCGCCCCCATCATGACCTGCCAAACGTCCCATCTCTGACAAGCGGTGGCTTGGGTCGGTTACTTGGATTGATCCGGCCATGAGAGGGCGGCTAAAGGTCATGACCCGCCGCAATGATCAGCATTTATTGCTGCTTTATGTCCCATCCAGGGGACTGGTCCAAAGTCGGCCAGGGGGCGGTTAGGGGGGCGGCTAGTGCAAACTAGCTGCCTGGTATGGGGCGGCTAGTTAGATCTAGCCGCCCCTTTCCAGGGACTTGGGTTTTTTTATGGTTTTGGGTTTTATTGTATGTTTATGGTTTGGCTTAGGGTTAGGGACTGGCTTAGGGTTAGGGTTTGGGCTAGGGTTTAGGGTTTGGCTTAGGGCCAAGGTTTCCGGTTTTAGGTCAAGGCTTCCGCTTTAGGGTTTCCGGCTTTAGGTCAGGGCTTCCGGTTTCCCGAACTTTGGTTCTCTACTGGATGTCCAAATGTGGGATATTTCCGTGTGTTACTTGAAGTATTTCTGTCTCTCTGGAAGGTCAAAATTGGGGTATCTACAGGCATCAGAGGCAAGGGCACGGGATTTGGAGGAGAGGTTGAGGGCTACCGAGGATCGGGCAAGGGCGATAGAGAGTCGCCTCCGACAGAGATTGGAGAGGAGGGACAGAGATATGCAGCAGGTTCATCTCTGGGAGGCGACTATGAGGGGGAAATTCGTTGGAGGGGGCTCCATGACCGAAGCGGACCTTGACCTTCTTCCGCTTGAGCCTGACCATTCTCTCTCAGCTTCCTTGGCCACTGGGGCTACCTTTAGCCGTTCTTCTCGTCATTCGGCATCTCGGAGTCATGGGATATACGCGAGAGCTGCGTCCTTAGTTCGAGAGACTCCTGCCGCTCCAGATGCTCCAGAGGTTCAATCTTCTCATCAGCCGCCGCTCCCTTCTCAGCCAAGCCAGGATGTTCCCCCCACTCAGCCTCCAGCGGATGACGATACGCCGAGGTTTAGCTTCTTTGTGTCTTGATTTTAGGTAGAAGAATGATATATATGCAAGGAACTCAAGCTTTTCTTCTTTTCCTTTTGGTTTAGGTGATTGTTTTGGTGATGCATAGCTCAAGACACTGTGGAGCTTGGAGCGTTTTGAAGGAAAAGATTCTCTTTTATGTACTCTCTTAGGTTTAGAAGAACAATCTATGTTTATGATTTTGGTGGGACAATTTAATTTCTCGTTTTTGTATGCATGGTTTAGAGTAGTTTAGCATGGATTTTTATGGATACGTATGTGTGTGTAGGTGAATCTTGGCTTTTATAGGCTTGATTCATGGATGGATATGTGATTTTGAGACAGGGTTGTTTTTCGAAGTGTATACGTATTTGTTTTATGAACGCATATGTGTATGAAATGTGCGTATGCAATTTTGGAAAGAAATGTTCTTGATAGGTATTGGAGACACAAAGACTTGATAAAAATGGGACTGACAGCAGGTTTCAAGATAGCAGGCAGGGGGCAGCTAGTGTAAACTAGCCGCCCAGTGCGGGACGGCTAGTTGTGTTTAGCCGCCCCCTGCCTGGGGCATACTTTCCTGAAACAAAGGGCAGGGGCGGCTAGTGTAAACTAGCCGCCCAGTGAGGGGCGGCTAGTCGGGTTTAGCCGCCCCCTGTCTGGGACAATTCTTCTGGTTTTGCTTCTTGTCTGCTGTTGCTGAGAGCCTTTGTGACTGTTTCATCCTCCGAGACCTATAAAAACATTCCTTTCATGGACCAAGTGTTAAATCTGTCCAAATTGTGCCCCTGCAATGACTTCCGACCTCTGTCTTGCTGGAATTGTCAAGGGCGACAATCCATCTTAAGGTGAAATGGAGAGATAATGCGAGAAAGTAAAGTGCGGGAGACCATGCTTTAGTATGCAAGGAAGGGATTCCAAGTGCGTGAGTGAAGAAAACTTTTAAGTATGTGTGAAAGTGGGATAATTTCTTCACAAGCATGTGCGGAAGGGCATGAAATGAGTGGGGACAATTTTAATATTTAGGTACGAGGGGTTAACTTTAATATTCCAAGGAAATCGGATGCCTAGGTGCTTTGCAAAAGGAAAATACGAACTTATGCGTAAGTATGGTGACATAAGTGGGCATTTTAATTCTTCAATGGTTTCTTACGTGAGAGGGCAATGTTATCGATTTTCTGAAGTAAAAGATATCATCAAGTCCCCGTGGAGGAGCCCTTGTGGTCACTGATGTCCAAACCTGGGTTGTATTTCAAAGGTATAAGCCTTAGGTGCCGGTTTTCCAAGGTTCATGGTTCTCAAATGCTTGATCGTATTATTCTAAACATGCTGAAAAATCCATGGTGTACCAAGACTCAAGTTAAATAAGCTTCCTTTGGATAGGCAAGTTTCTAAGTGAACTCATGTGAGTGTGTGTGGTTGCAAATCTAGAAATGATCTACCTTTGGTTGAAATTTTACCTTTCCCGGTAGACATGGTTCTATTTGGAATCCCATTGCAAAAATAAAAAGGGGGGGGGGAATGGGGTAAGAGTAATATCTTCCTTTCAGGCAATATTATAGAATTGCCTGCTAAAATAGAGAGTTTAACCCATTCACTTGGGTGTTATTTTTCTTTTGTTGGCCTCTCATTGCCTGATTTTTTTTATTTGATTTGAGGGGGGGGCTCTTCTGTTTTTCACCCTGATTCTTTTCGTGCTTCCCCTCTAGAAGTGTTTGTATAGTGCCAGAGCCAGTTTTGGGACATATGCCAGGTCTAGGTAACTCCTCATTTTGACCTAGGGTTAATACGAGTGGGGCGGAAATAAGGGAGGTTTTGCTTTGGGGGTTTTAAATTGTCCCAGTCTACGGGGTAGGCAATTTTTCTTCCATCAGGTAAATCGATCGTCCAGTTATACGTGTGTGAATAAAATGGTACGATTTGGCGGAGATGTGTTCAAATAGATACGAGTTTATCTTTGAGAGTCTTATAGTTCTATCATCAAGTACTAAACTCTGGAAATTGCAAGAAGAAAGAATAATAGTTCTCAAGTATTGAAAGCTATTCATGCATGGAATTTCTTTAGATAAAGTGCATTCCACGAACGTGAAACCTCGACTCCTTCGGCATCTACCAGGCGGTAGGCATTCCCGGAATAGGCATGGTTGATCACATAGGGTCCCTCCCATGTGGGTTGCAACTTCCCTCTTGGGTGAGGCTGTCTTGATGGCATGATCTGTTTAAGTACTAGTTCCCCGATTTCAAATTTTCTTTTTATTACCTTCTTTTCAAATGCCCTTGCCATCCTTCTTTGGTAGGCTTGGGCGTGGTCTGCCACTCTTAATCTTTTCTCGTCTAGTAGTTCTCTCTTTTTTGTATTTTTTTAATATTTTATGTTTTCAAAAGTGTGAAGACAGATGCATACTTATGGTTTTGAAAAGGCATGTGTTGGCGAATAGACATGTACTTGAAAAAAGAATGGAGATAAAGTTTGGACAACGATTTTGATTTTAGAAGGAAAGCATGGAAAGACAGTTCGTAAAACGTTTTTGGCAGAAATCATGGAAGTACGGCTTTGTAAAACATTTTGTTTTGAAGAAAGGTGCGGAAGTGCAGATTTTAAAACGTCTTTGTCTTGAAGAAGAGTGTGGAAAACGTCTTTGTCTGTGCCATGAGAGCTGATTAGCATGTATTTTTGGATTTTGGTTTCTTTTAGGAAAGCAGGTAAACAAATATGTATAGGGTGATGAAAACGAAAGTTGGTAAACAAATATTTTTATCTTTTTTATTTTTTGGGAAAAAGCTGTAAACAAATATGTACATGATGTTGAAAACGAAAGCTAGTAAACAAATATTTTGATCTTTTGATTTCCTTTGGAAGAAAGCTGTAAACAAATATGTACAGGGTGTTGAAAGCTCACCCGGGAGGATCGGTACCTGGTTCTTGGATTCGTATTGTTTCCTCGAGTCGGCTTCTTTTTGGCGGCCGGCTGATGTCTAGTCGGGGTCCCCTATTCCTGAACTCTTCCTCCCTGAGCCTCTTCAAGGGCCATCCTTGATGGAGTAGTTCTTCGTCGGTGGAGCCTGGCCGCAAACATGCAAGCACCTCTAGCCGGATGCGCATGGCACAGACGCTCCAGTTCTGGGCCCGTGTTTCGTTAAAGCGTGCTTCTCCCCATATGGATATCACTTACCCGCGGTACTGTCGGTATCGTCGGGAAGGATCCGGTGTGGCGTGTTGGTGCTGTCGGAAAGGATCCCGAAGGTGCGCGGTGTGCGCGTGCGTGTGTAGGGGTTCTTCGAGGATTCGGATCGGATGCATGCCCTGGCGGGCTCAGTCGGATCGTCTTCTCGGAAGGGTGAGGTGTCGTTCCTGGTTGAGGCGCCCGACAGCGGCTCAAGAGGATTCCAGGGTTGGTGTGATCGCCCCCTGCTTTTTCTAAAAGCAGGAAAAGGTTTGGGTTGGATTTGATCGCCTACGTGGGGAGTTTGTGGGGTCTCCGCTCTGAGACACGGATATACCGTACACAGAGGTGAAAAACAAATAATCATATTCAGCTTTCGGGGCTTGACTAAAGGAGTCTTGGGACATAGGGGTGCAAATAGGGTGTGTGTAGGGGGCAGCTAGTGGGGTCAAGCCGTCTGGTGAGGGGCGGCTACTACGGTTTAGCCGTCCAAGACCTGGTCTGGTTTGGGCAGAACTTCGGTAAGAAATGGGTTTGGTTTTTGGACAGAGGCTAAGTTAGGTTTAGCCCGGGTTTCTGGAGGGTGGAATGAGAGGGTATTTTATGTGGGGGAATGGGTATTTCTATCTCAAAAGGGGCTCTCTCTCTCTCTCCCTCTCTCTCTTGGGATTTCTAGTGGGGAATGTGAATTGTGGGTTGTGTTTGCGGGTTGTTGATTGGCTTGTTGATGTTGTGGATGTTGTATTTGGGCTTGGGACCCCCTCTATTTATAGTAAAAGAGAGGCAGGGGAATATCTAGGGGGTAATGGAGTGGGTTGACTTCGATTAGACCCCTCATTAATTCTCTGGTCCTTCTGTCAGGACCAGGTGAAGGGCGGCTAAAGGTCATCACCCGCCGCAATGATCGGCATTTAATACTGCTTTATGTCCCTTCCAGGGGACTGGTCCAAAGTCGGCCACGGGGGGCAGCTAGTGCTAACTAGCCGCCTGGTATGGGGCGGCTAGTTAGGTCTAGCCGCCCATAGCCAAGGACTTAGGGGTTCTGGGTTTCTGGTTTTCAGCTTAGGGCTAGGTTTAGGGTTTTGGGGTTTAGGTTAGGGCTAGGGCTAGGGTTTAGGGTTTGGGTTTAGGTTAGAGTTTCCGATTAGGGTTAGGGATTGGATTTAGGGTTAGGGTTAGGGTTTGGGTTTAGGGTTAGGATTTCTGGTTAGGGCTAGGGTTAGGGTTTCCGGTTTCCTGAACTTCGGTTCTCTACTTGATGTCCAACTGTGGGATATTTCTGGGTGTTTACTTGAAGTATTTCTGTCTCTCTGGATGGTCAAAATTGGGGTATCTACAGGTACGGGAAGCGAAGGTATTGGTGTCGGGTGGATGAGATGGCTTCGATGCTGTTGAGCCATGTCCTCCCGACAATCAGAGGGTGGGGTGATCGAATGTTCATTACCATGCAGTTGACGATGGTGGAGACCTGGCCAATCTTTAGTGGGAGTGTGACCAGTCCGCAAGCGTTCTTGTGCGTGTTGTCGAAGGCATAAATGTATTCGTCCGAGAGCTCCAATCTAGGAACCCTGCCTTCGAGCTTCTGGTAGGCGGAATATGTAAGAACGTTAGTTTCCGCTCCCGTATCGATGAGAATGTGCCGGAATTCCCATCCTCCGAGTATGGCAGTGATTGCGAGGGGTGTGGAGAGTGCTCTGGCTTTTGCGACTTCGTGGGAGAGGAAGGTGATCGAGTTGGGCTCCGTAAGATCACTTGATGGATGCAGGGTCCTGGCTACTTCTTCCGAGGGATAGTTCTCGTTATAAGGGGATCCAGGTGGGCTACCACCTTCATCCTCATTCCCCGGTCGCCGGGCTAGTGTGAACATATTATGTATTGCCTAGTTGTTCTCGTTCTCGTACTGGAGGCGTCCCTCTCCCCAGATTGTCAGTACATGACTCATGAAGGGCAGTCGAAGGCATTGTTGTCGGGGGAACAGATAGCTTGGATGCTGTCTAACAACGGTCGCACTAGCATCAATGGGTACCTTGTGTCGATGTCGGCCACGAAGCAGGCTACTTCACAGATGAGAGGGTCGATGGATAGCTCGAATGTTCCGGGACCGCGGAGAGTCTTCCCGGTATGGTTGAAAGCTTGGACAGTATGATGGGCCGGTTGGACGGGAGGACGGCATAGTCCGGGTATCTTTTGATAGGTGGAGCATGTCATTATGTTCATTCCTGACCCTGGGTCCACGAAGATGTTGTTTAGCCACAACATTTGAAGTCGTTCGCGGATGTGTAGGGGGTAGACTCGTAGTCTGGGATCCGGGAGATCTTGGTCAGTGAATGATATGGTCATTGGGCGGCGGGGGCCATCGACAGTGTCGGTACTCTTGGAGGACCCATTGTCGTCCGGATGTAGATCATCCGACGTACATTCCCCTCCCTCGGGTCCTGCAGGGATCTCTTCAAAGGGCTCTTCTTCTTCGTCTCCTCCCGGGTTTTCTAGTCCGCTTTCGTCGAACTCGATGTTGATGACCGCGGGTAGGGCGAGAACTGTATCTTCTTCTTCACCATAGAATATGGCGAGGTCATGGTTGTCGAGGTTCAGCTGGTAGGGCTCGTTCTGCCCTTCCTCCTCGGATTCCTCGGATAGACTGTCATCAGTGACGTCTTCCGAACTGCTTGGTTGCGGTGATGGTTGTCTCCCTCTCCTTACCATGTGGGCTCCAGATGTCGACGCTTGGTTGTGACCTGGCAATGGGTCAGTAAAAATGCCAAGTGGCTTGGAGGCTCGAGAATTGCCCTGGTTTAAGTGGCTTTTGATCAAGGCCCAATCAAGGCGCCTGTCATCATTTAAATCGTAAATAAAATCCTGAAAAACATTGCATTGTTCTACGGTATGACCATGCTGTTGGTGGTATTGATAGTAACGCAGTCTGCTGGCCCCGGGGAGTGGAGGTTTAGCAGCTGGGATAGAGATACTATTTGTGTCCATTAGTACCCTAAAAATCCTAGTTAGTGTTTCTGGGAGGGGAGGGTAAGAGTCCCTCTTTCCCATTCATCTCTGATCATAGGATGTCAGAGGGAAGACCTCATTATAAGTATTTTGGGAGGGCTGCCTAGGATTTGGGTTCTGACTTCTTAGGAAGGTGGAACAGAAAGGGGTCCTAGGCTGGCCTTGTCTTGAAATTACAGGGCTTTGGACCGGGAAACTTTGAATTACCGGGTTTTGTTGTGTCGGCACGGGGACAGGTGCTGATCAAGTAGCAAAATTCTGGTGGATTGGCCGAGGCGGCGCATACCCGGATGAACCGGACGTGTACTGTCTCAGAGCTGTTCCTCAATCAGGAACTCGTGCTCTGTTTGGGTAGAGTGCCGATACTTGGGTAATAATCCCCTCTACCGTGGGGGTTTGTGCCTTACGAGGCGGTTGTCCAACCCTATGGCTGATAGGTGGGGACGGGGTTTGGACTACTGGGGCTGCACAACGGGAAATCCTATTGTGGCGGTCAATTAGAAGCTGATACGTAGTACAGTCTCCGTACGAAAGGCTCGTACTAAGCTTTGGACTTAGGCTCTGTAACATCATGTCAATTTCTTGACATTCTGTGAGGTGCAGGCCGGTTCGGTGGACAAGTGTGCGCCACCGAGACACGTATTGTTCATATTTCCTCCCTAGGCCTCATTCTCTCTACGGTTAAATCCGAAATAGAGGGGGTTCTAATCCTCTAGTAACTGTAGCGGCCTAAGAACTTCTCACTTACAGCCGAGAAGTTTGACAAGTAATCTACAGGGAGGGTGGAGAACCATTGTAGTGCTTCTCCTTCCAATGATTTCTGGAAGAGGAAGACTAGCAGAGGTTGTTTATCTAGAAAGGGGCAGGTGTCTAGATAAAAAGCAGTTAAATGGATGTCTGGGTCTCCATGACCGTTATACCGGAGAAATTTGGGGATTTTGAATCCTTCCGGTAGGTGGACAGACGGGATTTGTCTCAGGTTATGCAAAGACATGTGCTTGGGGGCTGAGGGACCAGTGTCAGAGAGGATTCTCCAGATGGTTTCATCCAGTGTTTCTCCCCTGGGAGGGCTGCCTAGCGGTCCCGGGTTTGGGGTGGCCTGGTAAGGGCCTAGGATGGAAACGGTTGGGAATATTGGATTCACGGGGGACAGGGGGGTGAACGAAAAAATGCCCGGATTGACCGAGTGGCTGGGTGTGGACAGGGTTTTGGGAATGGTCTTAGGGGTTCCGACAGGGGCCTCCTGTCACAAGGTTTTGACCTGACGGTAGTTGGCGAGGTCATGAAACATGTCCTCTACGGATTGGTATCCTAGACTGGCCATCTTTTCCTCTAGATGGATCAGGAATTGCGTGGCCTGACCCTCTTGGTGGATTCTTTCCTCTAATATCACCTCCTCTATGTGGGATTCCATGACGTATGAAATGGTTCAAGGGAATGAATGCAGATCTAAAGGAGTAAATAAAGTGGTAAATAATTGCGCAGCGGTTTACAAAGCAGTAAAGGATCAGCGGTGTGCGGCTTACAAAGCAGTAAAGGATTGCGCAGCGGTGTGCGGCTTACAAAGCAGTAAAGGATGCTGTGATGCGAAGTAGAGGAGGATCTGATTCAAGGGGTGGGAAACTCTAACCTTCCTAGAGGGTTGATAGCATTCTAGTCAAGCTTGTAAAAGGGGAACAGAAGAGGATTACCTTTTGTTGATTTTCACGAGGGATGTCCCACCGTGATCGCCAGATTTGTCGGTGGGTCGGATCTCCGTGAGTGTCGGAAAGAATCCGCTGGGGGGGGGGTGTGCGCGTGTGTGGGGGTTCTTCGGGGATTCGGATCGGACGCGTGCCCTGGCGGGCTCGGTTGGATCGTCTTCTCGGAAGGGTGAGGTGTCGTTCCTGGTTGAGGCGCCCGACAACGGCTCAAGAGGATTCCAGGGTTTGTGTGATCGCCACCAGCTTTTTCTAAAGCAGGAAAAGGTTGGGTTGGATTTGATCGCCTACGTGGGGAGTTTGTGGGGTCTCCGCTCTGAGACACGGATATACCGTACACAGAGGTGAAAAACAGATAATCCTATAATGCTTTCGGGGCTTGGCTAAAGGAGTCTTGGGACAAAGGGGTGCAAATGGGGGTGTGGATATGGGCCGGCTAGTCGGATCAAGCCGTCGGGTATGGGGCGGCTACTAGGGTTTAGACGTCCGGGGCCTGGTCTGGTTTGGGCAGAACTTCGGTAGGAAATGGGTTTGGTCTTGGACAGAGGCTAAGCTAGGTTTAGCCCAGGTTTCTGGAGGGTGGAATGAGAGGGTGTTTTATGTAGGGAATGGGTATTTCTCTCACAAAAGGGTCTCTCTCTCTCTCTCTCTCTCTCTCTCTCTCTCGGGATTTCTAGTGGGGAAAGGGAATGAATGATGTGTGTTTTGATTGTGAATTGGGAATGTGAATTGTGGATGTTGTTTAAAGGCTTGGTCCTCCTCTATTTATAGTAAAAAAGAGGCAGGGGAATATCCAGGGGATAAAAGAGTGGTTTGGCTAATAGTGTGTGTGATTAGACCCCTCATTAATTCTCTGGTTCTTCTGTCAGGACCAGGTAAAGGGCGGCTAGTTCTACCTAGCCGCCCAGTATGGGGCGGCTACTTCCTGGGAGCCGCCCCTATCATGACCTGCCAAACGTCCCATCTCTGACAAGCGGTGGATTGGGTCGGTTACTTGGGTTGATCCGGCCAAGATGGGGCGGCTAAAGGTCACAACCACCGCAATGATCTATTTTAATGCTGCTTTATGTCCCATCCGGGGAAGTGGTTCAAGGTCGGCCAGGGGGCGGCTAGTGCTAACTAGCCGCCTGGTGTGGGGCGGCTAGTTAGGGCTAGCTGCCCCTTGCCAGGGACTTGGGGTTTTTGGGGTTTTTAGAGCTTCTCTTAGGTGGGGTTCTGGTTTGGGCCAGGGTCTGCTTTAGGTTAGGGTTTAGGTCAGGGTTAGGTTTTAGGATTAGGGTTAGGGTTTAGGTCAGGGTTAGGGTTAGGGTTTCCGGTCAGGCTAGGGTTTAGGTTTTCCGGTTTCCTGAACTTTTGGTTCTCGATTAGATGTCCAAATGTGGAATATTTCCGGGTGTTACTTGAAGTATTTACACCTGGGCCATGTGATTTTCGGTGAGGGTATATCCGTAGATCCGGACAAGATGCTCGCCGTGTAAAATTGGCGGCGACTGTCGAACCCCACCGAGATTCGTAGCTTCCTGGGTTTGGCAGGTTATTATCAGAGGTTTGTGGAGGGTTTCTTGAAGACAGCTGTCCCTCTAACCCGCCTCACGCGAAAGGATGTCCGGTTCGAGTGGTCCCCATCTTGCGAGGAGAGCTTCCAGGAGTTGAATCAGAGACTCACCTCAGCGCCAGTTCTTACCATTCCGTCTGGTGCATTCGCCGTCTACTCCAACGCATCACGGCTGGGTATGGGTTGCCTCCTGATGCAGAACGGTATGGTTGTTGCTTATGCGTCGCGTCAGTTGAAGCCCCATGAGCATAACTACCCCACCCACTGTAGATACCCCAATTTTGACCATCCAGAGAGACAGAAATACTTCAAGTAACACCCGAAAATATCCCACATTTGGACATCTAGTAGAGAACCAAAGTTCCGGAAACCGGAAACCCTAAACCTAGCCCTAACCTAAACCGGAAATCCAAACCCTAAACATAGCCATAACCTAAGCCGGAAACCCTAACCCCAGCCCTAACCTAAACCGGAATCCCAAACCCCAAACCCTAGCCCTAACCTAAACCGTAAACCCTAACCCTAACCCAAAAACCCCAAGTCCCTGGCAAGGGGCGGCTAGACCTAACTAGCCGCCCCATACCAGGTGGCTAGTTAACACTAGCCGCCCCCCTGGCCGACCTTGAACCGCTTCCCTGGATGGGACATAAAGCAGCATTAAATGATGATCGTTGCGGCGGGTCATGACCTTTAGCCACCCTATCTTGGCCGGATTAACCCAAGTAACCAACCCAAGCCACCGCTTGTCAGAGATGGGACGTTTGGTAGGTCATGATAGGGGCGGCTACCAGGAAGTAGCCGCCCCATCCTGGGCGGCTAGTTAGCACTAGCCGCCCTTCACCTGGTCCTGACAGAAGAACCAGAGAATTAATGAGAGGTCTAATTACACACACTATTAGCCAAGCCACTCCATTACCCCCTGGATATTCCCCTGCCTCTTTTTTTCTATAAATAGACGAGGTCCCAAGCCATTAAACATCATCCACAATTCACATTTTCAATACACAATCAAAACACACACTCCCTTCCCCCACTAGAAATCCCAAGAGAGAGAGAGAGAGAGAGAGAGAGAGAGAGAGAGAGAGAGAGAGCGAGAGAAAGAGATCCCTTTTGTGAGAGAAATACCCATTCCCCACATAAAACACCCTCTCATCCCACCCTCCAGAAACCCGGGCTAAACCTAGCTTAGCCCCTGCCCAAGACCAAACCCATTTCCTACCGAAGTTCTGCCCAGACCAGACCAGGCCCCGGACGGCTAAACCATACTAGCTGCCCCATATCCGACTGCTGGATCTTACTCGCCGCCTCCTATCCACACCCCTATTTGCACCCCTATGTCCCAAGACTCCTTTAGTCAAGCCCGGAAGCAGAATAGGATACCTGTTTTTCACCTCTGTGTACGGTATATCCGCGTCTCAGAGCGGAGACCCCAAAAACACCCCACGTAGGCGATCAAATCCACCCCAACCTTTTCTTGCTTTTAGAAAAAGCAGGTGGTGATCACACAAACCCAGGAATCCTCTTGAGCAGCTGTCGGGCGCCTCAAACAGGAACGACACCTCACCCTTCCGAGAAGACGATCCGACCGAGCCCGCCAGGGCACGCATCCGATCCGAATCCCCAAAGAACCCCCACACACGCACGCACGCGCACCCGCGCACAGCCGGATCCTTTCCGACGCACCAACATCGGAGAATTCAACACCAACAAATCTGGCGATCACGGTGGGACCTCCCTCGTGAAAAGAAAAACAAAAGGTAATCCTCTTCTGCCCCCTTTTACAAGCTTGACTAAAATGCTATCAACCCTTTAGGAAGGTTAGAGTTTCCCAGCCCTTTAATCAGATCCTCCTCTACTTCGCATCACAGCATCCTTTACTGCTTTATAAGCCGCAAACCGCTGCGCAATCCTTTACTGCTTTGTAAGCCGCACACCGCTGCGCAATCTTTTACTGCTTTGTACGCCGCACACCGCTGCGCAATCCTTTACTGCTTTGTAAGCCGCACACCGCTGCGCAATCCTTTACCGCTTTATTTACTGCTTTATATCTGCATTCATTTCCTTGAACCATTTCACACACATCATGGAATCCCGCATAGAGGAGGAGATACTAGAGGAAAGAATCCACCAAGAGGGTCAGGCCACGCAATTCCTGACCCATCTATAGGAAAAGATGGCCAGTCTAGGATACCAATCCGTAGAGGACATGTTTCATGACCTCGCCGACTACCGTCAGGTCAAAACCCTGAGACAGGAGGCCCCCGTCGAAACCCCTAAGGCCAATCCTAAAACCCCGTCCACACCCAGCCACTCGGTCAATCCGAGTCTTTTTTCATTCACCCCCCTTTCCCCCGCGAATCCAATGTTACCAACAGTTAGGCAGCCCGCTAGGCAGCCCTCCCAGGGTAGAAACACTGGATGAAACCATCCGAAGAATCCTCTCCTAGACTGGTCCCTCAGGCCCCAACCATATGTCTCTACATAACCTGAGACAAATCCCGTCAGTCCATCTACCGGAAGATTCAAAATCCCCAAATCCCGTCGGCATAACGGTCATGGAGACCCAGACATCCATTTAACTGCCTTTTATCTAGACGACCGCCCCTTTCTTGATAATCAACCTTTGCTAGTCTTCCTCTTCCAGAAATCATTGGAAGGAGAAGCACTACAATGGTTCTCCACCCTCCCTGTAGATCACTTGTCGAATTTCTCGGCTGTAATGTAGAAGTTCTTAGGCCGCTACGGTTACCAGAGGATCAGAAACCCCTCTATTTTGGATTTAACCGTAGAGAGAATGAGGCCTAGGGAGGAATATGAACAATACGTGTCTCGGTGGCGCACACTCGTCCACCGAACCGGCCTGCAACTCACAGAATGCCAAGAAATTGACAAGATGTTACAGAGCCTGAGTCCAGAGCTTCGTACGAGCCTTTCGTACAGAGACTGCACTACGTATCAGCTTCTAATTGACCGCCACAACAGGATTTCCCGTTGTGCAGCCCCAGTAGTCCAAACCCAGTCCCCACCTATCAGCCATAGGGTTGGACAACCGCCTCGTAAGGCACAAACCCCCACGGTAGAGGGGATTATCACCCAAGTATCGGCACTCTACCCGAACGGAGCACGAGTTCCTGATCGAGGAAAGGCTCTGAGACAGTACACGTCCGGTTCATCCGGGTATGCGCCGCCTCGGCCAATCCACCAGAATTTCATCACTCGATCAATACCCGTCCCCATGCCGATACAACAAAACCCCGCAACCCATGATTCCCCAATTCAGGCCCCCTCAATCCGAAACCAGGACCAGAACTAGAGACCCTTCTATCCTACCCCCCCCCCCAAGAACGCAAGGCATAACCCCTAGAGAACCCGCGCGCAGCCCCCGTGATAAGACTGCACCTTTTTCCTTCTACGGCCCGAGATGGTCAAACAGAAGGGACAGCTATCCTCCCCTTCCAGAAACCCTAGGGAGCATCTTCAGAGCCTTATTAAAGGTCAATGGCATTTCCTTACCAATGGCTAGACCTTCGCCTATTGGTGCCGACCCCACTCGCTTTTGTCAGTATCACCGACATCACGGCCACACCATCGAACAATGCCCCTCGTTTAGAGACATTGTCTACAACCTTGATGAAGAGAGGCGCTTAGACTGGGCCACCATCAGGGGACTCAAAAACAACCTAGTTACAAAGTCACTAGAAGTCAAGCCAGCCCCAGAAAACCCCAGCCCTGTAGAAGCCACAATTCAAGACCCAAGGCCGGCCACGAGGCTCCCCTGGAAGAACCAGAGAGCCTAAGCTGTGAAAGTGTCTACACCATAAAAGCCGCTGACCACGAAGAGTCACCCAGAATCATCCCTGGTGGCTTAATCCTACCAGTCCCGTCCCCCATTCTCCCCAGACCCGCAAAGCTCTCCCTCCCTAAAAAACTCCAACCGTTATCCCCCTCACCAATTAACGAAGGCCTATACCTATCAAAACAAAACCCCCGAACCACCATTGACGCTCTGAACCATCATACTACTAGAGCAAGCAAAATTTTTAATGATGTCCCCTCTTATAGACACCCCCTGCCTGAAACAGAAACTGAGGAGCCCCGCGCCGGAGATAAGATCAACATCCTAGACCAACTCCGAAAAATCCCCGTGAAAATTTTCATTTTAGAGCTAAACGAAACCTCAGAACACCACCAGCAAGCTCTAAGAATGTTCCTAGAAAGAATCCAAGTCGACCCACAAATCTCTACCCTAGGCATACCAATAGCTCTAGCCACCGCAAGACTAGGGCCCATCATAACCTTCAGACCTAAAGAAGTGATTCATGATAAGGTCGTTAGCATCTCAACCCTATGCATAACGATTAACCTCGAAAGATACTCGGTGGATAAAGTTCTAATTGACACCGGAGCAGGGGTAAACCTCATATCACTACAAACCTTCGAGCACATTGACGGACGCATAACTACACTCTCTGAAACAGACACCCGTATATTTGCCTATGAAAAAACGGCTCGTCCCGTTCTAGGCTTTAAGGACTTCCGATTAAAAGTAGGGCCGCTAGAAACTAGCGCTAAAGCTTACGTCCTTGAAATGGATTCAGATTATAATATGATCGTAGCACGCAAATGGCTAGCGTCCATAAAAGGGGTCTCCTCTCCCCTACACCAATATTTGAAATTCCCCTTGGGAGGTCGGATAATCAAAATACAAGGGGATGCAATCAAAGGACCTAAATCAATGTTCGCCGATAATGAAACCATCGTTGTAAAAACCAGTAACTCAAAACCCATAGAAGCCACCATCCACATCTTAGATTTCCCAGTCGATTGGCTAAATCCCCGGAACACTCTCTCCGTTACCATAGAGGCAAGCCACCCTAGACTTAAGAACCCTGGTTGGCATATAATGGGGGCCATGGGTTATCTCACGGGGGAACCTTGGGACAAAAAAATGGGATCTTTTACCCCATCGAACTCCCAGTATGGCTAGATAAAAGGGGCATCGGCTAATCCAAGCATCACCCTAAACTAAAGGAAAAATACAATTGGAAGTTGTACGAACATTTCGTAAGAGGAATGATCATAGAGCCCGCCAAAGAGGTCGTATGCCCCTACCCCCTGGACCCTATCCAGGAAAGAGAGCCAGACTATCTCTCTGTCTCCCTAGAATGGCTATTCCCACACCCTCATAAACACCTAAACACACACTCACCGGCAGACGATAAAACTCCAGCTGACCCAGCCTCATTTTCTCGCAATGCTCAAGCATCGCAACAAAGGAGCGCCAGCTGCTGGAGGAAAGTCCGTTGAAACACTTCCACCGATCCAGTAGGTTGTAAATAATAAGTGCCTTTTCTATTAAAAAAACAAAAAAAACAAAAACAAAAACAAAACAAAACAAAACAAAACAAAAACAAAACAAAAAAAAACAAAACAAAAAAAAAACAACAAAAAATAACAAACAAAAAATGGAAACCAAAACCCTAGGATCCCTGTTCGACAAGGATGACTTCACCCCGGCATGGCACCCTTTTAGCGATGACTCTGATCTCCTGAATAAACTACAGCGTCTAGCCAGTCAAGCTAAAAACCCCAACCCTAGTGCCTCGTCCAAAACAGTAAAACCTACTAGGAGTCAAATACCTGACCAGATCATTAGCAACTTAGAAGGGTATAGCAGGGCCATATTAGGTTTAGAAAATTTGAATCAATAGCAGTTATAGAAGAACCAAACCTAGATAACATAGAGAACCTAGACAATGGTCTAGGGGTCATCGAAATCTGTGATGAGGACGATGAAGAAAAAGAGGACCTATCTAAAGAATTCAAGCAGAGCCTTCAAAGGTTCGATGAAAAGACAGAAGAAGCAGATGAGAAGATAGAAGAGCTAAACCTAGGGACAAAGGCTGACTCCAAAATCATTTCAATTAGCAAAGGAATAAAACACGATGAGAGAGAGGGCTTTGTTAAAATATTACAAGAGTATAAAGACATCTTTGCATGGTCTTACAAGGACATGCCTGGACTCGATACCTCGTTAGTCAAACATCAGTTAATCTTAGAACCAAACGCAAAGCCAGTAAAACAAAAACTGAGGCGCTTTCATCCCGAGGTGGCTTTAAAAATCAAAGACGAGGTGGACAAACTCAACCAGGCTAAATTTATCCGGGTAGTCTTATACCCAAAGTGGGTAGCAAATATCGTTCCAGTGCCCAAGAAGGATGGAAAGATCCGGATATGCATCGACTTCAGGGACCTCAATCGAGCATGCCCAAAAGATGACTTCCCACTCCGGCATATTGACCTCCTTGTCGACAACACGGCAGGGTATGAGATGCTCTCGTTCATGGATGACTTTTCTGGATACAACCAAATCCGGCTGGCAGAAAAAGACCAAGAAAAGACTTCCTTTACCACACCCTGGGGGACTTACTGCTATATAGTGATGCCTTTCGGGCTCAAAAATGCGGGTGCAACATATCAGAGGGCTATGACCTCAATATTCCATGATATGATGCACAAACTAGTAGAAGTATATGTGGATGACATCTTAGTTAAATCTAGGACTCGAATAGGACACGCAGACATACTTAGGCAAGTGCTACAGAGATGCAGGGAGTTTTCACTTAAAATGAATCCAAAGAAATGTCGCTTTGGGGTCTCCTCTGGGAAACTTTTGGGATTCATGGTGAGTAAAAGGGGGATAGAAATAAATCCGACCAAGACAAAAGCCATCGCCCAAATGCCCCCACCTAAGAACCTAAAGGAATTAAGGGGGCTCATAGGAAGATTGCAATTTATTAGGAGATTTATTTCGCAACATGCTGAAAGATGTCGCCCCTTTTACAAACTACTAAAAGGGGGAGTCAGGTTTAATTGGGATAGTGAATGCCAAAAGGCCTTTGATAATTTAAAAAAGTACCTTCTTAATCCCCCAGTCCTTTCGGCTCCAGTGCCCGGACGACCCCTGCTCCTCTATATAGCTACAACTAAGGAAGTCATTGGTGCAGTGCTTGCACAACACGACGACATGGGAAGAAAGGAAAAGGCCATTTACTACCTTAGTAAAACCCTGATTGAGTACGAAAAAGCCTACCCTCCTACAGAAAAAACTTGTCCAGCATTAGTATGGGCTTCCCAAAAGTTGCGACATTACTTTCTTGCCCACAAAGTCAAATACTTTGCCAAAATAGACCCAGTAAGGTTCCTATTCGAGAAAGCTGTATTAACTGGACGCTTAGCCTGATGGCAAGTACAGTTAAATGAGTTTGACATCACGTATGCCACTCAAAAATCCATCAAAGGGCAAGCTATCGCTGACCACCTCGCTCAACTACCCCTCCCTGATTACGAACCAGTAAAAACTGACTTCTCTTACTTAGAAATATTTGCGCTTATTGAAGAAAAAAATAGAGAGACATGGACGCTATACTTCGACGGAGCGGTCAACCAAAAGGGAAAGGGAATAGGGATAGCACTAATCTCCCCCGAAGGCATCATTATCCCACGAGCGTTCCAGCTCACGTTTAACGCCACCAACAATATTTCCGAATACGAAGCCCTGATAGCAGGTTTAAAGGCAGCCCTAGCCCTAGGAGCTAAAAGTTTAGACATTATTGGGGACTCCCTCTTAGTGATCCACCAAACTCTTAAAAAATATCAGACTAGAGACCCAAAGCTAAAGCCGTACAGAGAACTAGCCATAGTCCTGCTAAAACAATTCCGTGAGGTTACTCACATTTTCATACCACGGACCGGCAATATTCTTGCAGACTCTCTAGCCTCTCTAGCTTCATCACTCACCTTTCCCTTATCTAGGACATCTGAAACAGTCACTATCCAGAAACTGGAAACACCTGCCACCGAACTCTGTGACTATAAAACTCGAGATCTCCTTAAAAGGAACCAAACCAACATAAATGCTAGTACCATGAAAATCCTAGCCCTTGAACTAGGAGATATGGACGACGGAAATCCCTGGTACTTTGACATCAAAAACTACCTTGAAAACGGTTCATTCCCAAGCTACGCTACTAGCAACGACCAGAAAATAGTTAAAAGGGTGGCGGTCAAGTACTGCCTCCGAGGGGGGATACTCATCTGAGCATCCTTCAATGGAGAATTACTCAGGTGCTTGGACGACGAAGAAGCATATGCCATAGTAGAAGAAGCTCACTGGAGTATGCGGAGGGCACGTCAACGCCCAGATGCTAGCAAAAAAGGTACTAAGAATGGGCTACTATTGGCCCACGCTTGAAGGGGACTGCAACAAGTACGTTAAGCGTTGTATCCAATTTCAAACTCATGCCAACAAGATACACGCACCAGCATCTTCTTTACATCCCATGACTTCACCATGGCCCTTCTCTATGTGGGCATTAGATGTGATAGGACCATTCCGGGACACTATAGAAAACACCACCCAAAAAGCCTTCATCCTCACTGCTACAGAATACTTTACCAAATGGGCTAAAGCCGAGTCTATGTAGTAATTAAAAGCACTACCCTGGCTCATTTTGTCCGCACTCACATCCTTGCACGGTTTGGCACCCCCAAAGTGATTATACTGACAATGGCCACCAGTTCATCTCCCAAGAATTCCAAGACCTATGCAATAAACATCATATAGAACTTTATCATTCCACGCCATACTATCCACAGGGGAACGGACAAGCAGAGGCCACCAACAAAACCTTGCTCAAAATTATAAAGAAAATGGTAGAAACCCATAAGGCTACCGATTGGCCTGATAAATTGGTAGACGCCCTCTGGGCATACCGAACCTCCATTAGGACACCCACTGGTCAAACCCCCTATTCACTCACGTTTGGTGCCGAAGCAGTAGTACCTTACGAAATCCTCGTCCCATCCTTAAGAATAGTTAGTACGAGAAGAACACCTCCAAATTGAGGAAAGGAGGGAGGCACTTCTAGTACGCCTCGAACTATTAGACGAGAAAAGATTAAGAGCGGCAGACCATGCCCAGGCCTACCAAAGAAGGGTGGCGCATTCAAAAAGAAGGTAATAAAAAGAAATTTTGAAATCGGGGAATTAGTACTTAAGCAAATCATGCCATCAAGACAGCCTCACCCAAGAGGGAAGTTGCAACCCACATGGGAGGGACCCTATGTGATCACCCATGCCTATTCCGGGAATGCCTACCGCCTGGTAGATGCCGAAGGAGTCGGGGTTTCATGTTCGTGGAATGCACTTTGTCTAAAGAAATTCCATGCATGAATAAGCTTTCAATACTTGAGAACTATTATTCTTTCTTCCTGCAATTTCCAGCGTTTAGTACTTGATGATAGAATTATAAAACTCTCAAAGATAAACTCGTATCTATTTGAACACATCTCTGCCAAATCATGCCACTTCCTTCACACACGTATGACTGGACTAGATTTACCTGATAGAAGCGAAATTGCCTACCCCGAAGACTCGGACAATTTAAAACCCCAAAGCAAACCTCCCTTATTTCCGCCCCACTCGTATTAACCCTAGGTCAACATGAGGAGTTACCTAGACCTGGCATATGTCCCAAAACTGGCTCTGGCACTATACAAACACTTCTAGAGGGGAAGCATGAAAAGAATCGGGGTGAAAAACAGAAAAGCCCCCCCTCAAATCAAAAAAAAAATCAGGCAATGAGAGGCCAACAAAAGAAAAATAACACCCAAGTGAACAGGTTAAACTCTCTATTTTAGCAGGCTTTCACGCCTCTATGCACAAGTATATGCCAAACAAACGGCTATGCTAGTACAGGGTCCAAACAACGGATTGTACTTTCCACCCAAAATAAAGAAGTGATGAAAAGAAGGAGGGCAAAGGGACCTAGAAAGTAGGACATATGCTAGACTGGGACAATTCTAAAATATTGCCCGAAAGGAAGATATTACTCTTACCCCATTCTCCCCCTCCCTTTTTATTGCGCAATGGGATTCAAAATTAACTATGTCTACCGGGAAAGGCAAAATTTTGACCAAAGGTAGATCATTTCCAGGTTTACAAATATGGGCACGCGGCCGCCTCTCTCGTCTCGATCATCGCCCGCCTTCTCTCGAAGCTAACTGCAGCTTCACCCTTCTGACGCTCCATAAAAGAACCGATGTCATACTGCCCTGAAAGCCTCCGTAAAGGAATCCGGTTTAGCGTCCGCTCCCGCTCCTCGAACTCCCATTCCCCAATCAACTCTCGAAACAGCCCCCTATAATCCGCAAGGGTGGCCGCAATCACCGCTTCCCCCAAGACCGGAAGACCGGTGATCCGATGGACGTCCTCAAGGGTCGGCATAACGGCGCCAGTAGGGAGGATGAACGTACAACTCTCCGGGCCCCATCTCTCCGCCAATGCCTCCACATATGGGCAATGAACGTGGAACGGCTCAATCAGAAAGAAGGAATGGAAGCCCGCTCCGTCCACTAAGCTCCTCTCCTCCTGCCCCAAGGCATCGTACCACCTCTTCGTCCCGTGCCATAAAGCCCGGATACGATTCGGCCGCTACAAAACGAAACACACAAAAAGGGGGAACATGGGTTAGTTTAAAAGCAATCGAGAGGTGAGAATCCAAAATCTATGAATTCATTTTAAATCATGCTTAGCAAAGTAAAATTCTCATATCAAACACAAAAGCTTTCACGTAAAGGTTCACCTCCCATTATTCACAAGACACTCCTCATATGACCACGCATGCAAACAAAAATATGCCAAAATCCCACTGTGGTCACCATTTACGCTCTTTCTTGCATCACGGCCTATCATGCTCATCTACTTTCCCTCAACACGCCCAAACATATAGGAAGCACTTGAACCCATGAAATGCATGCATACAATCTCTCATGCTCTACCATGATCAAAGCACACACAAAGACACGCCTTAAAAATTATATACATAAAAAGGTATCGCATGCAAGCATACTAACCATGCCATTTACTTCCTTCTAAAAATAGAACAAACATGGATATATATACAAAAAATTACCCCCCTTTTCTAGAAACAAACCTATATCGGCATGCTATCCCACCATGATTACCTTATACACCAAAGCATGCTTATTAAAAATACACACGTACAACCTGTTCATACCACCAAAACACATGCATATACACCAAAATAAAAAGGTTAAGACTAAAAGGTTAGGAACATACCACGGCCCGTGTGGACCCAGGAGTGCCCACCTCGGCCTCGTCGGGATTGTCCATCCCGTCGTCATCCCCCTCCTCCACATCCTCTCGAACACGGCCTCCTCGGTCTCAGCCTCAACACCTACACCGGCCTATGCAGCCCCGGTGCCCATACCCTCGGCCTCCCCGGCCTCATCCCTAACCTCCCCATTCCCCTCCACTCTCCCCGCGCTAGAGATAAACTCCGCAAAAGCCCCCATAGCCCTACTTTCTTCCTCCTCGGCCCTGGCCTCTGTGGCATCCCCGTCCAACATCCCGACGAGGGCATCCAACGACGCCCTCACATCTTCACTGACTCCCTCGGCCCTACTCCCTCGGTTGCACCCTCAACCGATCCCCCGACCCCCAAAACCACCTCCTCGACCACCGCCGATCGATCCCCACGCCTCCTCTTACGTGTATATCCTATCATACTACTCCCAACCTCCGGGGCAGCCCCCGAAGGCAAATCCCCAACCTCACCCGCGCCGATATCCACCGGCGGCACCTCCACCACACCCATAACTCCTCCCACGGCCTCTACCTCCGGACTATCACTATCCGACGATGAAGAACTTGGGCTACGCTCTCCACAAGCCACCCGTGGTCGTTTCCCCCTCGAAGCAATCGCCTTCGACCTCGTCATCTTCCTCGGATTGAAAAGAAAAAGGAGAACCCAAAACTAGGGTTTCTAAATCAAGAGAGAAGGACGGATCAAGGTCGAAATGGAGGAAGAAAAGGCAAAGGATCAAGGTTTCTCGATTTAAAATGAAGAAGAAGAAGAGAGGAGGGAAGAGTAACCGTTTTAAAACGTATGGAGAGAGAGAGAGGGTCCCTTTTTCGGCTATAAGGGACCCAGTTGGGAGGCGGCTACTCGTGGGCGGCTAGTTAGCACTAGCCGCCCCTCCCAGTTTCTCTGTTTTCATTTAAAACCCCTTTCCAATCTCTTTTAAGCCCTAAATTCCAAGGTTCTCCATACCAAACAGCCATGTATTGCTTATTCCAGACACTACTTGATCAAACACGACTTTCCCGAAGTTTTGCCGCACTTTCAGTACCATTCAAATTTGAATTTCTTTAGTTCTGGTTCTTTTCCAGAGTTCTTATCCTTTGGATGATCCAATTCACCAAATCAACTTATCCAGAGTACCCTCCCAGGCCTTCTAAAGAAGGGTGGCAAGGGCATTTGAAAAGAAGGTAATAAAAAGGAAATTTGAAATCGGGGAGTTAGTACTTAAGCAAATCATGCCATCAAGACAGCCTCACCCAAGAGGGAAGTTGCAACCCACATGGGAGGGACCCTATGTGATCACCCATGCCTATTACGGGAATGCCTACCGCCTGGTAGATGCCGAAGGAGTCGAGGTTTCAGGTTCGTGGAATGCACTTTATCTAAAAGAAATTCCATGCATGAATAGCTTTCAATACTTGAGAACTATTATTCTTTCTTCCTGCAATTTCTAGCGTTTAGTACTTGATGATAGAATTATAAGACTCTCAAAGATAAACTCGTATCTATTTGAACACATCTCCGCCAAATCATGCCACTTCATTCACACACGTATGATTGAACTAGATTTACCTGATAGAAGAGAAATTGCCTACCCCGTAGACTGGGACAATTTAAAACCCCAAAGCAAACCTCCCTTATTTTCACCCCACTCGTGTTAACCCTAGGTCAAAATGAGGAGTTACCTAGACCAGGCATATGTCCCAAAACTGGCTCTGGCACTATACAAACACTTCTAGAGGGGAAGCATGAAAAGAATCGGGGTGAAAAACAGAAGAGCCCCCCCCCCCCTCAAAAAAAAAATTCAGGCAATGGGAGGCCAACAAAAGAAAAATAACACCCAAGTGAACGGGTTAAACTCTCTATTTTAGCAGGCTTTCACGCCTTTACGCACAAGTATATGCCAAACAAATGGCTATACTAGTACAGGGTCCAAACAACGGACTGTACTTTCCACCCAAAATAAAGAAGTGATAAAAAGAAGAAAGCCAGAGGGACCCAGAAAGTAGGACATATGCTAGACTAGAACAATTCTAAAATATTATTCGAAGGGAAGATATTACTCTTACCCCATTCCCCCCCCCCCTTTTTTATTTTCGCAATGAGATTCAAAATTAAACTATGTCTACCGGGAAAGGTGAAATTTCGACCAAAGGTAGATCCTATCCAGGTTTACAACTTCACACTGTAACACCTATGAATTTTATCTTATTTATATATTTGATTTAAATGTATAAATAAGATATTTAAATTAAAATTAGTGTATTTTGTGTGTTTTTAAGTTTCGGCCCATTTAGTGTATTCTTATGGGCCCATTTCAGTTTGCAATTTTAAATATTAATTGTTATGTTAAAAAAAAATTTATATATATATTTTTAAGATCATCAAGATCTTAAATGGTTACAATCTAATTAACATTGGAGCTCAAAATATTAAGTTTTGAGATTTCATTGTTATTAATTTTAAGGGACCCAGTTTTGAATCGTGAATTTATTGTAATATGCATCAAGGACCTATTTGTAATTCGGTAGGGACCTATTTGTAATTCGGATAGGGACCTATGTATAAATATGAAACAATACGAGGGTTGTTCTGTAATTTTTGTTAGGTTTAGGTAAATTAGTATATATATATATGGGGGTGTGCGGTGGGTGTCTTCAGCGGCAGAAACAGAGAGAGAGAGAGAGAGAGAGAGAAGAAAAAAAAAGGTATTTTATATTTTCTTTTTATCTTTTGATTTTTCTATTATTAATTAGATCCATGTTTAGGTGTTTGAATTTTTAAGCTTTTAATAAAAATAGAGTTTTGATTTATTATTTATTTTAAATATTAAATTTATTTTTATGTTATAAGATTTTGAGTTTTTAATGAAATTAGAGTTTTGATAGATATATGTTCATGTTATTGGATTTCTAAATTTTTTTGTAAAAACTAGGCTTTTGATATATTATTTATTATTGTTAGATCTTGTTAGGTTTTTAAATTTTTGAGTATTTATAAACTTAGGATTTCGATTTATCATTTATTTTAAAGATTAGATCTATGTTTAGATTTCTAAAATATAAGTTTTTAATAATACTAGGGTTATGTTTTATACCTATACTTAATAAGCTTTATTTATTTTCAATTTTTATTGACTAATAGTTTATTTTTATTGAAAAAAATATATATGTATTTTCATATTATTTTATGAATTTTTGTTATTTTATTATTATTTTGAATTTCTGGATTTTTGCCTTTTCTGTTTTGTCTTTTCTGCTTTGTATTTTCTGGTTTTGTCTTTTCTGGTTTTGTCTTTTCTGATTTTTGACATTTAGTGTCTAGTTATATGGTAAATAGGTTTATATCATCTTCTTAGGTTGTAGTATATATGGACATGGGTTTAGATTATTAGGTATAAAAATTTATGCCTAATAATTATTGATAGGTTTTTAGGTCTTGGGATTAGGCTTAAATTATAGGTTTTAATTAATAATTTATTTGGTTCATCTAGGTTGTAATTTTTGTTGTGGGCTTCATTCTCCGGACCTAGGGTCCATTCGAGGTGAGTAGACTTATTGATTTATTTCGTGTGAACTTTTTCTCTATAACGTTGAATTTCATATGCCAATCATATTTATGTGATATTATGTGTCATCCATGTATTTATATTTTGATAAATTTGCATGATTTGGATATTTTCTTCATATTGATCAAATTGCATTTTTGATGAATGAAGTTGCATGATTTAATTCCTTCATCATGTCATTAAAATTGCATGAATTATGCTATTCATGTTTCAAGAATTAACATAATACATTTTCTGATGCTTATACTTTCGAAATAATATTTGGATTAAAGATTTTCATTTCGAGACTTTTGGAAAAATTTAGGACTAGCGGAGACAACTTAGTCCTAGGAGATTTTATTAAGATGCATATCATGACATATTTTTTGGAATAAATCCCCCCGTAGTATTTCGCCTTTGGAGGGGAAGGTCTAGGACTCGAAAGTCTGAAGATCGGTGAGGGGTGTGATAAAGCATTCCCTGCAGCGACGGATTCCTTTGTTTAGAGTCTGCAACAACCGGGGCATCCTGTGCTGGTGTTCTCGTAGTGATGGCAGCGGCGACCCATCAGCGTCTTCTAGATCCGACGTCTCCTCGAGAGAGATTTTTTGAGCGATTTAGTCGCTTGGGGCTTGGCACACCTGTTTTGGGGAACAGTTCTTCCGATTGAGAACCCTACCCGGTCATATCATTTAAGCTGCATGATTTCTATGACGTGGACAAAGGATTGGGACACGTGATTGCATTAAAATATATTTTTTTATTAAGCTCATGAATTTAAATTGATTTATTAAAGAAAATTCTTGTTTTCAATATTATTATTATTATTATATATATATATATATATGATTTTATCAGTTGACTCTCATGATTCTCTGATGTGGGCCAAGGATTGGGCCACGTGTACATTAAAATATTTTAAAAAAAAGTTCATGATTTTAAATTGATTTAATAAAATAAAAGATTTATTAAATGAAATTGATTTTTATAAAACCTTATTTTTATATGTAACTGTCATATGAGGTAATTTGTCTGTGGGCTTATTCACTGAGTTAATTGCTCACCCTATTCGATATGGGCTGGTTGTTTCATAACCAGGTATTGCATATTCTGAGGATTAAGATGAAATTTAGATTTTTCGCATCTTTCAGAAATTGCTCCGAGATAGCGGTTTGAGAGTAAATTATAGTTGCGATCGACTATTTATGTTTACTTTAATTTAGATGGCTCCCACAGGGGTGGTTTAGTATGTCTTTTCATTCTAGTATTTTGTTTATGTCAGACTCTGATATTTTGTAAGACCGTTAGTGGTTTGTAACTTTTGGATATTGTTTTTATGTTTTATCACTTTCAATTTTTATTATATAAGTATTGTTTTAAAAAAAAGCTGCAAATTTTGGTCTTGTATTTTGATTAAGTTTAGTAGCGACCCATTTACCGTAAAGATAAGCAGTTAGGTAAATGTGGGGCGTTACACACATTCACATGAGTTCACTTAGAAACTTGCCTATCCAAAGGAAGCTTATTTAACTTGACTCCTGGTACACTCATGGATTTTTCAGCATGTTTAAAAAAATACGATCAAGCATTTAAGAGCCATGAACCTAGAAAACCGACACCTAAAGCCTATGCCTTTCAAAAACAACCCTGGTTTGGACATAGGTGACCACAAGGGCTCCTCCACAGGGACTTGATGGTATCTTTTACTTAAGAAGGTCGAGAACATTGCCCTCTCACATAAAAGAAAACCGTTGAAGAATGAAAATGCTCACTTATGCCACTCATACTTACACATAAGTTCGCATTTTCCTTTTCCAAAACACCTAGGCATCGAATTTTCTTGAAATGCTAAAATTGACCCCCCGTACCAATGATAAGATTACCCCCACCTACACTCATTCTACGCCCTTCCGCACATGCTTGAGAAGAAATTATCCCACTTACACACATACCTAAGAGTTTTCTTCGCTCACGCACTTGGACCCTCCCTTGCGTACTAAAGCATGGTTCCCCGCACTTTACTTTCTCGCCTTATCTTTTCATTTACCTTAATATGGATTGTAGCCCTTCACAATTCAAGCAAGAAAGAGCTCGAAAGTCAATGCAGGGGCGCAATTCGGATAGATTTAACACTTGGTCCATGAAAAGAATGTTTTTATAGGTCTCGAAGATTGAAACGGTCACGAAGGCTTTCGGCAGCAGCAGACAAGAAACAAAACCAGAAGAATTGTCCCAGGCAAGGGGCGGCTAAATCCGACTAGCCGCCCCACAATAGACGGCTAGATAGAACTAGCCGCCCCTGCCCCTTCTTTTCCAGGTAAAAACCCCAGGATTGTGGCGGCTAGCTTAGATGGGGCGGCTAAACGCAAGTAGCCGCCCCTCACCTGCTGCCCCATCTGCCCTGTCAGTCCCATCCTCAATCAACTCTTCAACTCTTCAAAACCTGTCAAAATATTCTTTTCCCAAACATGCATACACGCATTTCAAACACATCCATACACAAAACCTGTATAGATACCATGCTAGAATGATTATATATATTAGAATCCTACATCCATCGATAAATTAAAACTTATAAACACCAAGTTCATTCATCCACGCGATATGCGTTTTTCCAAAATAAAAGAAACCCTTTGAAAAATTCCAAAACATCCATACTAGCTACACCAAACCATGCATAGAAACCATAAAATTGTCCCACCAAGACCATAAACAAAACCTAAGAAAGTGCATAAAAGAGAGTCTTTATAAAAAAAAAAGTGAGGAAGTCATAGGTCCACCGAGAGCCCCAAATCTAGAAATCTTGAGCTGTGCATCATCGAAATATCACCTAAAACCAAAAACAAAAGAAGAAAAGCATGAATTCATCGCATATATAATATTCTTCAACCTAAAACCAAGACGCAAAGAAGCTAGACTTCGGCGTATCGTCACCCGCTGGAGGCTGAGTAGGAGGAACACCCTGACTTGGCTGAGAAGGGAGTGGCGGCTGAAGAGAGGACTGAACCTCTGGAGCATCAGGAGCGGCAGGAGTCTCTCGAACTGAGGACGCAGCCCTCGCATATATCCCACGACTCCGAGATGCCGAAGGACGAGAAGCACGGCTGAAGGTGGCCCCAATGGCCAAGGAAGCCGAGAGAGAATGGTCAGGCTCAAGCGGAAGAAGGTCAAGGTCCGCCACGGTCATGGAGCCCCCTCCAACCAATTTTCCCCTCATGGTCGCCTCCCAGAGATGGACTTGCTGCATATCTCTGTCTCTCCTCTCCAATCTCTGTCGGAGATGACTCTCACTCCCCCTAGCCCAATCCTCGACAGCCCTCAACCTCTCCTCCAACTCCCGTGCCCTCGCCTTTGATGCCCTGAGCGCCTCTCGATCCCTATCCCCGGCCACCTGAAGAGAACGAACCAAGTCTCACATCAAACCTCCAGGAACACCCACCGAAGCCTCCAACTCCGACACCCTCATCTGGAGGGAGTCCCTCTCGCGGCCAAGGGTGATGAACCCCTCCTCTCTCGAAGCCATCATGGACCTCAGCCGGTCCGTCTCCTCCTCAGCCCGGGAAGCCCTACCCCTCGCCTGGCCCTGCTCCATCCGTTTGGCCGTCAACTCGCTCCGGGCCGCATCTAACTCCCTCGTCAGCTCGAGCTCTCGCTCGGAAACCACGGAAGGAGGAGGGGCGGAAGAAGAGGAAGCACCATCGGCTCTCGCTCTAGACAGAGCATCCACCTGAGCCTCGAGGACCCGGACCTGATCCTATAAGCGTCTCCGTTGTACCCGCAACGCCTCTATCTGCCTGGCCCGTGCTTGAAGGTGCTCATTGGCGGTCTTGAGCCTCTTCTCCATCTCACTCAACTCAACCTGCAAAAGGAAGCACTATTCATAAAATATTCAAGCAAGGGAGAACGAGGAAAGGAAAAAGGGTTTCCAACTTACGTAAGTGTCCGGGATCTCCTCCTCCATCGTCCCGAGGGTACCCGCGTACTCCTGACAATACCAAGCTAGGTATTCATCACTCAAAGTCACCTCATGACGACGGTCCACCAAGACGCCTTGGCCCATCCATCCCGCCAGCCCTCGGGAGGTTCGTGTACCGAGGAATCCCAGCCACCGAAATCGAGGGGCACCGCGGCAGAGGATCGGGCACCCACTGGTCATATCCAAGCTGGTGGACAACCCGGCTGATCACGTGAAACACGACCTCATTAAAGTAGATCAACCAGACGTCTCGCGCCAAGGCCTCAGGAACCTCCTCCGGATAGGGCCTCCACGTCATCTAAAAGCGTCAAACGATAGGAAGAGTGCTTAATCAAAAGAAAACCAAATACAAGCTAAGGAAATTCGAAGAAATACTTATACCTCTTCCTCCGACAAGACGCGAAAGGCCTCTCGGAATTGGGTGAGGCGGTACAAGTGAGAAGATCCCCGGGGTTCCCACCTCATGGCCCAAGGGAGGGCATGATCAAACGGTGCCAGAGTCAGGAGATCGATGGTGAAGTGCTCGTATCCGAAGATCTAGCAAAGCAAGAGGAAATTATCATAAGTGAGCTAAACCAAGAGAAGGACATTTACCACTTACACATACCTGAAGAAATTGCGCGAAACCACCAAGGTTCTTTCCCCCGGCCCTCTTAACTTTCTTCGAGAACTCCACGAAGAGGTGGTCGAGCATCGCCGCTCCCCAAGCATAGCGTCCCATGCCCTCTAGGTCCCTCATCAGCAAAAGAGAATGCGAGGAAACCTTATCAGAGGCCGTCGAGAAGAGGACCTGGCCGAAAAAGTAAAGGAAGAACGCCCTCAACTCCCTCCGTGCTCTCTGTGGGCACGCGGCCGCCTCTCTCACCTTGATCATCGCCCGCCTCCTCTCGAAGCTAGCTGCAACTTTGCCCTTCTGACGCTACGTAAAAGAACCGAGGCCATACTGCCCCGAAAGCCACCCTAAAGGAATCTGGTTCAGCGTCCACTCCGCTCCACGAACTCCCACTCCCCAATCAACTCTCGAAACAGCCCCCTATAATCCGCAAGGGTGGCCGCAATCACCGCTTCCCCCAAGACTGGAAGACCAGTGATCCGATGGACGTCCTCAAGGGTCGGCATAACGGCGTCAGTAGGGAGGATGAATGTGCAACTCTCCGGGTCCCATCTCTCCGCCAATGCCTCCACATATGGGCGATGGACGTGGAACGGCTCAATCAGGAAGAAGGAACGGAAGCCCGCTCCATCCACTAAACTCCTCTCCTCCTGCCCCAAGGCATCGTACCACCGCTTCGTCCCATGCCAAAGAGTCCGAATACGATTCGGCCGTTGCAAACAAACGAAGAAGAGATGGGTTAGTCCAGAGAGCAATCGGGAGGTAAGAATCCAAAGCCTAAGGTTCACCTGATCATGCTTAGCAAAATGAAATTCCCATACACTAAATCGAAGACAAAAGCATGAAAATAAGAAGTTTAAAACTTAAAGGTTTCCCCTATTTACAAATCACATGCAAACGACAATAATATATCCCACCGTGGTCACCATTTACTCTCGTTCTTGCATCACACTATCATACTTATATACTTTCCCTAAAAAAACACTTAAGCATATAGAAAACACTTGGACCCATGAAACACATGCACTCTACCATGATCAAACACATGCGGAGTCACACCCTAAAAACTATATACGCACAAAAAACGGGTATCATATGCAAGCATGCTAGCCATACCATTCACTTTTTTTCTAAAAAAGGAGCAAACATGGATACATATATATGAAAATTGCCCCCTTTTTTTAGAAACAAACCCCTACCAGCATACTATCCCACCATGATTAGCTACACCAAGCATGCCTATTTAAAACACACATATACGAGTATAATACACATACAACCTGTTCATACCACCAAAAGACATGCATATATACCAAATAAAAGCTAAAACTAAAGGGTTAGGAACATACCATGGCCCGTGCGGACCCGGGAGCGTCCACCTCGGCCTCGTCGAGATTGTCCATCCCATCATCATCCCCCTCCTCCTCATCCCCCTCAAGCACGGCCTCCTCAGCCTCAGCACCCACACCGATCTCTGCAGCCCCGGTGCCCATACCCTCGGCCCTAGCCTCATCCCTAGCCTCTCCAGTCCCCTCCACCCTCCCCGCACCGGAAATAAACTCCGCAAAAGCCCCCATAGCCCTACTTTCCTCCTCCTCACCCGTGGCCTTTGTGGCCTCCCTGTCCAACATCCCGACAAGGGCATCCAACGACGCCCTCACATCCTCACTAACCCCCTCAGCCCCTACCCCCTCAATTGCACCCTCAACCGATCCCCTGACCCCCAAAACCACCTCCTCGACCACCATCGGTCGATCCCCACGCCTCCTCTTGCGTGTATATCCTATCATACTACTCCTAACCTCCGGGGCAGCCCCCGAAGGCAAATCCCCAATCTCACCCAAGCCGATATCCGTCGGTGGCACCTCAGTCATACCCACAACCTCCCTCGCGGCCTCGACCTCCGGCCTATTGCTCTCCGATGATGAAGAGCTCGGGTTACGCTCTCCACGAGCCACCCGTGGTCGTTTTCCCCTCGAAGCAATCGCCTTCGACCTCGTCATCTCCTCGGTTTGAAAAAGAAAAAGGAGAACCCAAACTAGGGCTTTGAAATCAAGGGAAGGAGAGAAGATTGGGGACAAAATGGAGGGAGAAAAGGCAAATAAAATCAGGTTTTTTTTTGTTTGAAACCGAAGAGAAGAAGAAAAAGAGGGAGAGAAACCGTTTTGAAAAGTGGAAGAGAGAGGGTCCATTTTTTGGTTATAAGGGACCCAGTCGGGAGGCGGCTACCCGCGAGTAGCCGCCCCATCTCGGGTGGCTAGTTAGCACTAGCCGCCCTTCCCAATTTCTCTGTTTTCATTTAACCCCTTTCCAATCTCTTTTTAGCCCTAAATTCCAAGGTTTTCCATACCAAACAGCCATGTATTGGCTTATTTTCAGACACTACTTGATCAAACACGACTTTCCCGAAGTTTTGCCGCACTTTCAGTACCATTCAAATTCGAATTTCTTCAGTTCTGGTTCTTTTCCAGAGTTCTTATCCTTCGGATGATCCAATTCACCAAATCAACTTTTACTTGCTTTCTGTCGGCGATATCCCCTCCTTGCTGAGTTTTTCCAAGCACGGGAACGATAGGCACGAGGAAACGAACGCTGGGCTGCTCCGTGCACGATAGCTAAGAACCCCAACCGCGGGTTGGATCACTCACCATTTACTTTCCCCGCCTTTCACCTGGATCATTCTTTCGATTAAAAATTCTAAGTCAAGACCTAGCCTCTGACGGTCTAAATCAACTCCCTGAATAGTACTGTTCGTGTTAGCATAACTTCTTGAAGGTCGGGCCGACCAAAATAGGGGTCTCTTTTCTTATCATCGGTCGAAGTCTTTCCTGCTTCGCACAAAGACTCCATCCGATGAGGGACAATTGTAGATACCCCAATTTTGACCATCCAGAAAGACAGAAATACTTCAAGTAACACCCGAAAATATCCCACATTCGGACATCTAGTAGAGAACCATAATTCAGGAAACCGGAAACCCTAGCCCCAGGCCTAACCCTAAACCTAAACCATAACCCTAACCCAAAAACCCCAAACCTTGCCCTAAACCAGAAACCCTAGCCCCAGGCCTAACCCAGAAACCTAAACCATAACCCTAACCTAGAAACCCCAAACCCTGCCCCAAACCAGAACCCCACCAAAGAAAAACCCAAAAACCCAGAGTCCCTGGCAAGGGGCGGCTAGACCTAACTAGTCGCCCCATACCAAGCGGCTAGTTAGCACTAGCCACCCCCTGGCCGACTTTGGACCAGTCCCCTGGATGGGACATAAAGCAGTATTAAATGCTGATCATTGCGGCGGGTGATGACCTTTAGCCGCCCTATATTGGCCGGATCAACCCAAGTAACCGACCCAAGCCACCGCTTGTCAGAGATGGGACGTTTGGCAGGTCATGATAGGGGCGGCTACCAGGAAGTAGCCGCCCCATCCTGGGCTGCTAGTTAGAGCTAGCCGCCCTTCACCTGGTCCTGACAAAAGAACCAGAGAATTAATGAGGGGTCTAATCACATACACTACTAGCCAAGCCACTCCATTACCCCCTGGATATTCCCTGCCTCTCTTTTACTATAAATAGAGGGGGTCCCAAGCCTAAATCCAACATCAACAATCTCACAAATCCATCAATTCACATCCACCAAATCCCAAGAGAGAGAGAAAGAGAGCCCCCCTTTTGTGAGAGAAAAATCCATTCCCTACACAAAAACACCCTCTCATTCCACCCTCCAGAAACCCGGGCTAAACCTAGCTTAACCTCTGTCCAAGACCAAACCAATTTCCTACCGAAGTTCTGTCCAAACCATACCAGACCCCGGACGGCTAAACCCTAGTAGCCGCCCCATACCCGACGGCTGGAGCCCACTAGCCGCCCCCCATCCACACCCCATTTGCACCCCTATGTCCCAAGACTCCTTTAGTCAAGCCCCGGAAGCATAATAGGATACTTGTTTTTCACCTCTGTGTACGGTATATCCGTGTCTCAGAGCGGAGACCCCACAAACTCCCCCACGTAGGCGATCAAATCCAACCCAACCTTTTCCTGCTTTTAGAAAAAGCAGGTGGCGATCACACAAACCCCTGGAATCCTCTTGAGCCGCTGTCGGGCACCTCAACCATGAACGACACCTCACCCTTCCGAGAAGACGATCCGACCGAGCCCGCCAGGGCACGCATCCGATCCGAATCCCCAAAGAACCCCCACACACGCACGCACGCGTACCCACGCACCGCCGGATCCTTTCTGACGCACCGACATCGGAGAATCCGACACACCGACACATGGCAAGGGGCGGCTAGACCTAACTAGCCGCCCCATACCAGGCGGCTAGTTATCACTAGCCGCCCCCCTGGCCGACCTTGAACCGCTTCCCTGGATGGGACATAAAGCAGCATTAAATGCTGATCATTGCGGCGGGTCATAACCTATAGCCGCCCTATCTTGGCCGGATCAACCCAAGTAACCGACCCAAGCCACCGCTTGTCAGAGATGGGACGTTTGGCAGGTCATGATATGGGCGGGTACCAGGAAGTAGCCGCCCCATCCTGGGCGGCTTGTTAGCACTAGCCGCCCTTCACCTGGTCCTGACAGAAGAACCAGAGAATTAATGAGAGGTCTAATCACACACACTATTAGCCAAGCCACTCCATTACCCCTGGATATTCCCCTGCCTCTTTTTTACTATAAATAGAGGAGGTCCCAAGCCTTTAAACATCATCCACAATTCACATTTTCAATACACAATCAAAACACACACTCCCTTCCCCCACTAGAAATCCCAAGAGAGAGAGAGAGAGCCCTTTTGTGAGAGAAATACCCATTCCCCCCATAAAACACCCTCTCATCCCACCCTCCAGAAACCCGGGCTAAACCTAGCTTAGCCCCTGCCCAAGACCAAACCCATTTCCTACCGAAGTTTGCCCAAACCAGGCTAGGCCCCGAACGGCTAAACCATACTAGCCGCCCCATATCCGACGGCTGGATCCCACTAGCCGCCTCCTATCCACACCCCATTTGCATCCCTATGTCCCAAGACTCCTTTAGTCAAGCCCCGGAAGCAGAATAAGATACCTATTTTTCACCTCTGTGTACAGTATACCCGTGTCTCAGAGCGGAGACCCCAGAAACTCCCCACGTAGGCGATCAAATCCACCCCAACCTTTTCCTGCTTTAGAAAAAGCAGGTGGCGATCACACAAACCCAGGAATCCTTTTGAGCCGCTGTCGGGCGCCTCAACCAGGAACGACACCTCACCCTTCTGAGAAGACGATCCGACCGAGCCCGCCAAGGCACGCATCCGATCCGAATCCCTGAAGAACCCCCACACACACACGCACGCGCACCCGCGCACAGCCGGATCCTTTCCGACGCACCGACATTGGAGAATTCGACACCGACACCCACGACTTGGAGTTAGCAGCGATCATCTTTGCACTGAAGATTTGGAGGCATTACCTCTATGGTGAGGAGTTCAAGCACTTCACAGATCACAAGAGCCTGACTTATTTGCAGTCCCAGCCGGAACTCAACATGCGTCAGCGACGTTGAGTCGAGTTCCTGAAGGACTATGATTGCGGCATCGCTTACCATCCGGGTAAGGCAAATGTCGTAGCAGATGTTCTCAGTAGACAGCACTTGGGCATGGCCGCCCACTTGGTTGTGCGTCGTTTTATACGCATGTGGGATGCTCTTTTATACGCGTATCCATTCTTTCTATATATATAAAGAAAAAGCACATAAGGGGGAAATAGTATAACATAGCATATCTATACATGTTATATCATGGTGGCTTTTATGTATATGGTGTTGAGGCATATTCTTATATTTATTTAGTCATGGTGTGGGTAAGAGGGGGTATGTATACTTTATGAGCCTATATGTGTTCCTTCGTGTGCTTGGGTGAGTTCATGAGAGGGTATGCAAGTAATGACCATGGTGAGATAAGAGGGTGAAATATGTGAACATAGGGAAAAGTTGTGCAATAAAGGAAGGTAAATCTTTGTATGAAGCCTCATATTTCATGCTTTCGTTTGATTTAGCATGTGGGAGTTCTTTAAATAAGCATGATTTAGAATGAATTTTGTTGAGTTAGAATTCTTTACCTCTTAAATGCTATCCCAAGAGACTAACCCTTCACTTTCGTTTCAGCGACCAAATCGCATCCGAGCCTTGTGGCACGGGACCAAGCGGTGGTACTCCGCCTTGGGACAAGGGGAGAGGGACTTGGTGGATGGAGCGGGCTTCCGTTCCTTCTTTTTGATGGACCCATTCCATGTCCACCGTTGGCAGAGAGATGGGATCCGCAGAGCTGCCCCTTCATCCTCCCCACTGGCGTAGTGATTCCGACCCTTGAGGATGTGGAGCGTTCACAGGCCTCCCGGCCTCGGGCAAGGCGGTGATTGCGGCGACCAGTGCCGACTATAGGGCGCTGTTTTGGGAGCTGATCGGGGAGTGGGATTACATGGAGTGAGAGTGGACACTGAACCGGATCCCTCTCGGACAGTTGTCACAGTACTGTGGCGGCCCATGCCCCCAAACGCCGACACGAGTGCGTCACGTGCCCCAAATCTCACCATAATCTTTTTTTTCTAAAACATCAAAATATCCACCCTCTATAATCATTCTGATAACAACTCTGGGATAATAGATAATCAACAAGATGTATATAATCACCTACATAAACTCACCCAGGAAAGTTTAAGCAGTCAAGAGAGCATCTAATACACCTCCATATACAGTCATCCATATGTACAGAGCATTTTAACATAGGCATGGTTCGCTAGACCAACCTCTACCAAAATAATTATATACAGATCCAAAACATCAAAAATATACACATCTATATAAAGTCGATGCCCAGAAACCCCCGCCCCTACTCTGCAAAAATAATAGAAAAAAATAGGATGGAATGAGCGAAAGATGCTCAGTAAGTAACCTAGACATTCCACGCACAATAACTCAAATGTGAAGCTCAAATAGAATGAAATATCAGCTCAAACATCTCAATAAACATGAGGCCAAATAATAAATATCAAATGAAACCACTATATGAATATCCACATAAAAGAAAGAGAATAACTTCTATGATAAATTCCCCAATGATCAGGAAATGAATACACAACTAACAAGTCACAACTGATACTGTCAATAGACATCACTAGGGTGCACCTTAATGATTGAGAAATGATACTCTGAAACACAAATCATACTCAGGAAGGAATGCACTGATGCTCTCAAACTTTCTCTGATCTGAAGAACACGAAAAATGTCAAATATACTCATTGTGGTCCTTGAAACATCTACAATGCATGGATCGACCACTTCCACGACCTCACCTCAGACCCCGTGTCTAAGATGTACTTCACATATACACTCATCTACTAAATCTCGTGTGTGGCCCTCAGAACATCCACCGCAGATATCACGCTACCTGCACCCCGCCGTGCAGGCACAGTAGGGTTTATCTCCGACCACCCTACAAGACCCATACATACTCATACGCACTGAGGAAGAGATCAATAATCATCCATGGTCATCCATCTCATCACACCAATATAATATATAACAAGCAACAATACCAAGCACACCATTGGGTTCAACCAATAATAGGAAATATTACGAATCAATAGTAATAGAAAACACACTATAGGGCTCAACCAATAAATGGAAGTATTACGAACTCTAATGATAATATATCCAACAACAATGAAGTGTCGAACTGGAAGGAACAAACAAATAACAATTGGGTCATAACAATACCACATGGAATGGAATGGTAGAAACAAATATTGGACAGGTTACTTACCTCACAATTCACAACCTTAAGCTGGACTCACCCTATTCCAGCCCCTAATGCACGCAGAGAGGAACCCACTGATCAAAATATAATCTCAATCAGATACTAAAATATAACCTCATTAATCAAACAATTCCCAAATCCACCAAGACAAACATGACCTCCTCACTACAAATCCTAAAAGTAACACCATAAAAACAACTCTCTAATCTTATTTATCCAGCCCCAAAAATATATTTATATTCCAACCCCAAATCACCAATTTAATTCAAAACTGAAATAAAACAACCCTATATGAAGAATAACAATAAAAAGAATAAGAATCTTTACCCATTGCGACACGAAAATTACTCATCAAAGCTTTTCCTAATTTTTCTCATTTTTCCCTTTCAATTTCCACCCAACAATAACTCTCGGCCTCTCCCTCTCACCTAATATATACACAGCACCGCCACAACCAACTATACGCATTGAATGAAATGAGAAAATCTAGAAAATTTACTAAATTGCCCTTCTACTCATAATCTGCGCAGCCTCGACTCAAATAGCCATATCTTCTCGTAGGGAAATCCACTTCAGATGAAACAACTTTGTTGGAAAGCTAACGAAAATATCCACAACTTCTATATTTATGCCAAGATCAAAGGAAACCTCTAACAATATTGAAAATAGCGACGAACAGAAGACCTCGTGATTTCTTCTTTTAAGGGCAGATACGGTAAAACAGCCATAACTTTTCTAATATAGCTCCAACTAATGCCAAACTAATTTTATATGAAAGGCGATTCAAAAATGAAGACTTCATATGTTTAGCGCGAATCCCAAATATGCCTCAAAGGTACTTTTCACATATTAAACCAAATGTAGGACTTCAGGGAGAATAAAGATCAAACCGTGCCCTCTCTTGGGCTATGAGATGGGAACCTCCAGGGGCTTCTCGCTTGTGTCACCTCACGCAATTCAGAGAGGCCTTCCGTGTTTTAAAAGAAGAAGAGGTATAATTTCTTTAACTTTCAGCTTTTGATAGGGTATTCTTTGTCTAAGCTCTCTTCTTATGCCTGTTGTAACTGGTCTTGTAGATGACTTGGAGGCCCTATACAGAGGAGGAGGTCCCGAAGGGTTTGTCGCGGGACATCTGGCTGATCTACTTCAATGAGGTCGTGTTCCATGCGATCAGCCGAATCGTCCACCAGCTTGGGTACCTCCAGTGGGTGCCGGACTCCTTGCGAAGCGTCCTCCGATCCTAGTAGTCGGTATTCCTCGGGATACAAACCTCTCGATGAATTATGCGACTTATGTGGCGGGGTGGATGGGTAGGGGGACTTTGGTGGAGCGCCGTCCCGAGGTGGCTTCGAATGACAACTACCTGGCCTGTTATCGTCAGGAGTATGCGGACATTTTCGGGACGATGGAGGAGATCCCAGACACCTATGTGAGTGTTTGTTCTCGCCTTTTCTTCTTTTCCTCATATCTCCTTCTTAAATATCTCTAACGCATATGTGTATACCACTTGTATAGTTTGAGATTAACAAGTTGGAGAAGAAGCTAGCGGTAGCCCATCAACATCTCCGGGAGAGGACCGATCAGGTGGAGCACTTGAGGGTTTAGCGGTGCCGCTTGCAGGATCAGGTTTGGGTCCTTGAGGTTCAAGTGGAGGCGATGGCGAGGGCGAGGATTGATGGCGCTTCTTCTTCTTCTACTCCCCCTCCATCCATGACTTCCGAGCGAGAGCTTGAATTGACGAGGGAGTTAGACGTGGCCCGAAGTGAGTTGACGGCTACGAGGATGGAGCTTGGCCAGGCGAGAGGCAGGGCCACACGGGCTGAGGAGGAGATGGACCGGTTGAGGTCCGTGAAGGCATTGAGAGAGGAGGAATTCACCATCCTACGCTGCGAGAGAGACTCCTTCCAGATGAGGGTGTCAGAGTTGGAGGCGTCAACGGGCATTCCCAAAGGTTTGATGGGAGACTTGCTCCACTCCCATTAGGCGGCTGGGGATAGAGATCGTGAGGTGCCTCGATCAAGTGAGGATAGGCTCCAGGCTGCCGAGGCGATATCACGGGAGCTTGAGGAGAGGTTGAGAGCGATCGAGGACCGTTCGAAAGGAGTGCAGGCGCGCCTTCATCAGAGGTTGGAGCGATGGGACAAGGATATTCAGCAGATCCTCCTTTGGGAAGCCACTATGAGGGGTAAGTTGGTTGGAAGAGGGGCCATGACTGAGGCAGACCTTGATCTCCTCCCTCTCAAGCCCGAGCATTCCATTACTGCTTCCTTGACTACCGGAGCCACCTTCAGTCGTGCCTCTCGTCCTTTAGCAACCCAAAGTCATCGAAGATATTCCAGGGCTGCCTCCTCCTTCCAAGAGACTCCCGCGGCTCAAGATGTTCCAGAGGTTCAGTCCTCTCATAAACCACCGCTTCCTTCTCAGCCAAGTCAGGATGTGCCCCCGACTCAGCCTCCCGCGGATGATGATACGCCAACGTATAGCTTTTGTGTCTTGGTTTTGAAGTAGAAGAATTATATGCAAGGAATTCATGCTTTTCTTCTATTCTTTTGGACTAAGGTGATTATTTTGATGATGGGTAGCTCAAGACACTTGGAGCTTGGAGCATTTGGTGGATCTATCTCTTTGTTTTCTCTCTTTTGTATTCCTAGGTTTAGGTTTAATTAGTAGGGATAACTTTTACGTTTTGCATGCTATGTGGGACAATTTCTTTTGATTTTTTTAGTGTAGTGTAGTGTAATCAGCATGGATGTACTGGTTTATTTTAAAGGGTTTCTTTCACTAAGGGAAATGCATATTGCGTGGATGGATGAACTTGGTGTTTATAAGTTTAATTTATGGATGGATGTAGGATTTTGACCATAATCATTCTAGCATGGAACTATATAGGTTTTGTGTATGAATATGTGTATGAAATGTGTGTGCATTTTTGAAAAGAATCACTTTTGCAGGTATTTGAAGAGTTGATTAAGCTGAACTGACAGGAACAGGTTAGGCAGCAGGTGGGGGCGGCTAGTTCAAACTAGCCACCCTGGAAGGGGCGGCTAGTCGCATTTAGCCGTCCCCTGCCTGGGGGGTTTTACCTGGGGAAGAGTAGGGGGCAGGGGCGGCTTGTGGGTGTAGATACCCCAATTTTGACCGTCCAGAAAGATGAAAATACTTCGAGTAACACCTCGGAATAACCCACATTTGGGCATCTAATAGAAAACCAAAAGTTCAAGAAACCAAAAACCCTAACCTAAACTGGAAACCTAACCCTAAACCAAACCCTGATCAGAAACCCTAACCTAAACCAGAAACCCTACCCCTAAATCAAACCCTGACCGGAAACCCTAAACCAGAAACCCTAACCCTAAACCCTAACCTAAACCGGAAACCCTAACCCTAAACCAAACCCTGACCGGAAACCTAACCTAAACCAGAAACCCTAACCCTGAATCCTAACCTAAATCGGAAACCCTAACCCTAAACCAAACCCTGACAAGAAACCCTAACCTAAACCAGAAACCCTAACCCTAAACCCTAACCTAAACCAGAAGCCCTAACCAAAACTAGAAACCCTACACCCAGAAAAACCTAAAACCTAAGAAACCCTGGGAAGGGGCGGCTAGCCCTAACTAGCCGCCCCATACCAGGCGGCTAGTTGGCACTAGCCGCCCCCTGGCCGACCCTGAATTGCTTCCCTAGATGGGACATAAAGCAACATTAAATGCTGATCATTGCGGCAGATTGTGACCTTTAGCCGCCCCACCTTGGCCAGACCAAACCAAGTAACTGACCCGAGCCACCACTTGTTAGAGATGGGACATTTGGCAGGTCATGACGGGGGCAGTTACCAGAAAGTAGCCGCCCCATCCTGGGCCGCTAGTTAGGACTAGCCGCCCTTCACCTGGTCCTGACAGAAGAACCAGAGAATTAAATGAGGGGTCTAATCAAACACACTATTAACCAAGCCATCCTATTACCCCCTCGACATTCCCCTGCCTCATTTTTACTATAAATAGAGGAGGTCCCAAGCCTTTAAACAACATCTAGAATTCTAATTGACAATTCACTCATTCCCAAACCAATAGTTCACACCCCCTTCCACTACTAGAAATCCCTAGAGAGAGAGAAAGAGAGTCCCTTTTGTGAGAGAAAAATCCATTCCCTACACAAAAACACCCTCTCATTCCACGCTCCAGAAACCTAGGTTAAACCTAGCTTAACCTCTGTCCAAAACCAAACTCATTTCCTACAGAAGTTCTGCCCAAACCAACCCAGGCCCCGGACGGCTAGACCCTAGTAGCCGCCCCATACCCAACGGCTCAAATACACTAGCCACCCCATTTCCAACCCCACCTGCACCCCTTTGTCCCAAGACTCCTTTAGTTAAGCCCCAGAAGCAGAATAGGATTACCTGTTTTTCACCTCTGTGTACGGTATATCCGTGTCTCAGAGCGGAGACCCCACAAACTCTCCACGTAGGCGATCAAATCCGACCCAACCTTTTTCCTGCTTTTTGAAAAAGCAGGTGGCGATCACACACATCCTTGAATCCTCTTGAGCCGCTGTCGGGTGCCTCAACCAGGAAACGACATCACCCTTCTGAGAGACGATCCGACCGAGCCCGCCAGGGCACGCATCATATCCGAATCCCCGAAGAACCCCCACACACGCCCCCGTGAATTTTTCCCACACCGATAGTGGGTAGTAGCCGCCCCCTGCCTAGATGGATCCCCTGGTTCTGCCACTTGTTCGCTGCTGCTGAAAGTTCTTGTAAGTGTTTGGGTCACCGCTCAAAAACATGTAAAAACATTTTTTCCATGGACCAAGTGTTAAATTTGTCCAGATTGTGCTCCTGCACTTGAATTGTCAAGGGCTACAACCCATCTAAGGTAAATAAAAGATAATGTGGAAAAGTGTGAGAAATCATGCTTCAGTATAAAAAGGAGGGATTCCTAGTGGTTCCAAGTGCGAGAGTTAAAAAGAATCTTAAGTATGTGTGAGAGTTGGGCAATTTTCTCAAGCATGTGTGGAAGGGCATGAAAACGAGTGTAATAGGGGCAATTTTGTTTTGGTAAGGGGAGTCCCTTGTGATATTTTGAGGAAATTGAATTCCTAAGTATCTTGGAAAAGAAAAATACAAGCTTATGCATAAGTGTGAGTAACATAAGGGAGCATTTTAATTCTTCAATGATTCTTTCGTGTAAGAGGGCAATATTTTCAACTTTCCTAAGCAAAAGATGCTATCAAGCCCTAAAAGGTACCCTTGCGGTCACTCATGTCAAAACCAGGATTGTATTTGAAAGGTATAAGCTCTAGATGTTGGTTTCTCAGGTTCATGGCTCTCAAATGCTTGATCATATTATTTTAAACATGCTGAAAAATCCATGAATGTACCAAAAATCAAGTCAAATAAGTTTCTTTTGGACAGGCAAGTTTTTAAATGAACTCATGTGAGTGTGTGATGTTGTAAACATGGAAAAAGATCTACCTTTGGTCAAAATTTTGCCTTTCCAAGTAGACATGGTCCAATTTTAAACACCATTGCAAAAATAAAAGGGGAGAGGGGAATGGGGTAAGAGTAATATCTTCCATTTGGGCAATATTTAGAATTTTCCTAGTCTAGCATATGTCCTACTTTCTAGGTCCCACTGGCTTTCTTCTTTTTACCACTTCTTTATTTTAGGTGAAAAATATAATCCGTTTGCTCAGATGTGTACTAGTATAGCCGTTGTTTAGCATATACTATGCGTAAAGGCATTTTTGCATACTAAAGTAGAGAGTTTAACCCGTTGTTTAGGTGTTATTTTTCTTTTTTTAGCCTCTCATTTCCTGATTTTTTTTGTTTTGAGAGGGGGGATTTTCTGTTTTTCACCCCGATTCTTTTCGTGCTTCCCCTCTAGAAGTGTTTATACAGTGCCATAGCCAGTTTTGGGACATATGCTAAGTCCAGGTAATTCCTTATTTTGATCTTGGGTTAATACGAGTAAGGGCGGAAATAAGGGGTAGTTTGCTTTGGGGTTTTAAAATTGTCTCAGTCTACAAGGTAGGAAATTTCTCTTCTATCAGGCAAATCGATTCTTAAATCATACGTGTGTGAAGGGAGTGGCATGATTGGCTGATATGAGTTCAAATAAATACGAGTTTACCTTTGAGAGTCTTATAATTCTATCATCAGGTGCTAAACGTTGGAAATTGCAGCAAGAAAATAATATTTCTCAAGTATTGATAGTTTTTATGCATGGAATTTCTTTAGATAAGGTGCATTCCATGAACCTGGGACCTCAACTCCTTCGGCATCTACCATGCGGTAGGCATTCCCGGAGTAGGCATGGGTGACCACATAGGGTCCCTCCCATGTGGGTTGCTGCTTGCCTCTTGGGTGGGGCTGTCTTGATGGCATGATTTGCTTAATCACTAACTCCCCAATTTTAAATCTCATTTCTAAAACTTTCTTTTCGAATGCCCTTGCCACCCTCCTCTGGTAGGCCTGGGCGTGGTCTACCGCTCTTAATCTTTTCTCATCTAGTAATTCGAGGCGTAGTAAAAGTGCCTCCCTTCTTTCTTCAATTTGTAGATCTTCTTCTAATACTATTCTTAAGGATGGGATGAGAATTTCGTAGGACACTACTGCTTCTATCCCAAATATAAGTGAACAGGGGGTTTGGCCAGTGGGTGTTCTGATAGAGGTTCGGTATGCCCAGAGGGCATCTACCAATTTATCAGGCCAGTCATTAGCTTTGTGGGTTTCTACCATCTTTTTTATGATCCTGAATAGGGTTTTATTGGTAGCCTCTGCTTGTCCATTTCCCTGGGGTAATATGGTGTGGAATGATGAAGCTCTATGTGATGTTTATTGCACAAGTGTCAGAATTCTTGGGAAATGAATTGGGGGCCATTATCTATTATGATCATTTTGGGGGGTTCCGAACCATGCAAGGATATGAGTGCGGACGAAATGGGTCAGGGTGGAGCTTTTGATTAGTACATAGGATTCCGCTTCGGCCCATTTGGTAAAGTATTCTGTAGCGGTGAGGATAAAAGCTCTTTAGGTGGTATTTTTTATAGTATCCCAAAATGGTCCTATAACATCTAGTGCCCACATAGAAAATGGTCATGGTGAAGTCATGGGGTGTAAGGAAAATGCGGGCGCATGTATTTTGTGGCATGGGTTTAACACTGAATACAGCACCGAATGTATTTGTTGCAGTCTCCTTCGACTGTGGGCCAGTAGTAACCCATCCTTAGCACATTCTTTGGCAGCATCTGAGCTTCCTTTACGTTGGTGTATGCTTCTTCATCGTCTAGGCATCTAAGTAGTTCTCCGTTGAAGGATGCTCGAAAGAGTATTCCTCCTCGGAGGCAGTATTTGGTTGCTATCCTCTTAACTATTTTCTGATCATTATTGGTGGCGTGTTCTGGGAACGAACCATCTTCGAGACAGTTTTTTATGTCAAAGTACCACAGATTTCCGTCGTCCATATCTTTCAGATCAAGGGCTAGATTTTTGTGGTACCAGTGATTCCTGCTTGGTTTGTTGGTTTAGGAGATTTTGAGTTTTACAGTCTCAAAGTTTGGTGGTAGGTGTTTCTAGTCTCTGGATGGTGACTGTTTCAGATTTCCTAGATATGGGGAGGGTAAGTGACGAAGCTAACGAGGCTAAAGAATCTGCAAGAACGTTGCCTGTCCGAGGTATAAAAATATGAGTGATTTTATGGAATTGTTTTAACATGACTATGGCTAGTTCTCGATATGGCTTTAGTTTTGGGTCTAGTTCTCTATATGGCTCTAGTTTGGCATTTCTTCAAGGTTTGGCGAATCACTAAGAGGGAGTTCCCAACAATGTCTAGATTTTTAACCCCTAGAGCTAGAGCCGCCTTCAATCCTGCAACCAGGGCTTTGTATTTTCAATATTCTTGGTGGCGTTGAATGTAAGCTAAAATGCTCGTGAGATAATGACGCCTTCGGGGGAGATTAATGCTATCCCTATTCCTCTCCCATGTTGATTAACTGCTCCGTCAAAGTATAGCGTCCAAGTCTTCCTATATTTTTCTTCGATAAGTGCGAATATCTCTTCATCGAGGAAGTCGGTTCTTACTGGTTCGTAATCAGGGAGAGGGAGCTGAGCGAGATGTTCAGCAATGGCTTGACCTTTGACGGACTTCTGAGTGGTGTACATGATGTCAAACTCATTTGACTGGACTTGTCAGGGGCTAAGTGACCGGTTAATACAGCTTTCTCGAATAGGAACTTTACTAGGTCTATTTTGGTAAAGTACTTGACTTTGTGGGCAAGAAAATAATGGCGTAATTTTTGGGAAGCCCATACTAAAGCTAAGCAAGTCTTTTCTGTGGGAGGGTAGGCTTTTTCATATTCAATCAGCATTTTACTTAGATAGTAAATAGCTTTTTCTTTCCTTCCTACGTCGTCATGTTGCGCGAGTACGGCACCAATGGCCTCCTTGGTTGCAGGTACATAGAGAAGCAGGGGTCGTCTGGGTACCGGGGCTGAGAGGACTAGGGGATTAAGAAGGTATTTCTTTAAATTATCGAAAGCCTTTTGGCATTTGCTATCCCAATTAAACCTAACTCCTCCTTTTAATAGTTTGTAAAAGGGGCGACATCTTTCGGCATGATGTGAGATAAATCTTCTGATAAACTGCAGTCGACTGATGAGTCCTCTCAATTCTTTCAAGTTCTTGGGTGGGGGCATTTGGGCGATGGCCTTTGCCTTGGTTGGATTGACTTCAATCACACTTTTGCTCACCATGAATCCCAAGAGCTTCCCGGAAGAGACACCGAAGCGACACTTCTTCGGATTCATTTTGAGCGAGATTTCCCGGCATCTTTGTAATACTTTCTTAAGTATATCCACGTGCCCTATTCAAGTCCTAGATTTAACTAGGATATCATCTACGTAAACCTCTACTAGCTTGTGTATCATATCGTGAAATATCGAAGTCATTGCTCTTTGATACGTTGCACCCACGTTTTTATGCCTGAAAGGCATTACTACATAGCAGTAAGTCCCCCAGGATGTGGTGAAGCAAGTCTTTTCCTGGTCTTTTTTTGCCAACCGAATCTGGTTGTATTCGGAAAAGTCATCCATGAAAGAGGGCATCTCATAACCTGTCGTGTTGTCGACAAGGAGATCAATATGCGGGAGTGGGAAATCATCTTTCGAGCACGCTCGGTTGATGTCCTTGAAGTCGATGCACACCCAGATCTTGTCATCTTTTTAGGATACAGGAACAATATTAGCTACCCATTTTGGGTATAAGACTACCTAGATAAATTAGCCTGGTGGAGTTTGTCCACCTCATCTTTAATTTTTAAAGCTACCTCAGAATGAAGGTGTCACGCCCCAAGGCGGCCGTCCCCTAAGCGTGGCAACGCATATATAAGATATCAGCAATCCATACACGAGATCAAATAAGGACTCCACAATATCAAAGACAACAAAGCAATAACCAAGTAATTGACATCAAATATATACAAATAGCGGAAGCTCAAACGACTAAGTCTGTAATTCAAAGACATATTTACAGACTAGAGTACACAATCAACTGTCCTGTGAGAGCCAATATACACAACAAAAGACATTAATAATCCACATATCGTGCACAAGCACAAGTAGAATACATAAAAGGAAAAGGGGATGCTGATGGCCTCTCACCCGCAAGACATCCAACGCGAACACTGGTCCTCTAATCGTACCGCACCTTAGGGAGCTCCTTTTTCGGATACAGATCAGCAATAACTGTAGAAAAACATATGCGAGGGGTGAGCCACACGCTCAGTGAATGGAACAATTCATGCATTATAACTCATATAACATCCAAATAATCATTTAAATCCCTCACCCTCACCCGACTGGTGACATAGGCTCTTGGGAGGAATCTAGATTGTTTCTACACCCTTTATCCACCGGTAGCTCGTATCCAGGGAAGCCCATACCTGGTAAACTCTCATGATCAGCACATCCTCACAAATCGACAGCACCTACAGATGAGAGCCCTCTGTCAGGCCGGCTGTCTCAACCAGGAAGTCCCTACGCGGATCCAACGAAGAAAAGAAACCAATCTACACTCGCGAATATGATCCCCTTGGATCCGTCTTCATCGGTGGCTACACACCGGTACGATAACTAATTCTCAAGAATTCTCTCCAGGGTGCATAACTCAGATGCGGGGAAATTCTATCATTCGTAATGTCAATGCCATGGTATGACCCCATAGGTGGTCATATACTTGCCTAATTACATGCAATTATGGTGCCCCAGTGGAGGGCAATGTACTCCAACGTTCATCGAACACCTCCCAACTGGGTTGGATTGACCCACTCACCACAACATGGGTCGTTGCGTGACCGTTAGCCAAGATCTGCAAGACAAGGGTATCAAATAGGGTGAGTATAACCACATAAAAACATTTAAAATTAGCTAAATATGCCAAAGGATTAGCCATGCACGCATACGGGCTTGCACGCATGCGAGTACGCGCGTACGCACGAATATCCGAGCTCCCCGACACCTACCCGAGCCCTCGGGCAGCCACACGCATGGCCCCCGCACACATGCGCACGTGCACGCCCCCGTGCATGCGCTCCCGCGCCCGGCCGCGCGCCCAGGCACCCAGCCCCCCCCCCCCCGCCGCGCACACCAGCGCGTATGCCAGCGCGCCCGACCGCGCCTGCCAGTGCTCCTACCTATGTGACCTGTGCCCCTCTGCACGCCCGACTGCGCGAGCGCCCAGAAGCCTAAAACCCCTCACTCACACTCCTCTCGCACCCAAACACAACCCAACAACATGCATGGTCCCCCAACACCCTTAAAGCCCAGAAAAACCAGAAAACAAGAAGGGGGAGAGCTCACCAAGAGAGGGGGGAGTGAAAGGGGAGATCCAAGTCCACCACGCACCTGCAACCACCACAACCACTTCCTCCACAGCCACTTCCCAGCCCTTCTTCTGCTGGAAAATATGGGATACATAGGGGGGGTTATGAGAGGGAGCTTGAGAGATAGGGCAATAACAACAACAATGGCATCCACACCAAACCCTACCTCTTGTGCTTCTTCTTCTTCTTCTTCAATCCAAACCAACACACACACACTCTCACACTCACAGCAGCAGTTGAAGATGAAGAGAAAGAGAGGGAGGGATGTCTACAAGAGATGTGTGAGAGCCCCCTCCAAAACTCACATTTGGGGGGGTGAGTGGAAGTGAAAACAAGGGGGGTAGGGTTAAGCTTAACCTTACCCTCTCTCAACCCAAATGACCAACTCATGCTTAGTGGCTAAGAAAAAGGGGGCTAATCTTACCTAAGGGTCACCACATGCACATAAATATCTATTTACTATTCCACCTACCGAATCAGTTCGAAGAAAACCCGGATACGGTTTGAAACTGCATAATTTTTAAAACGTTACCAGAATTCGATGAAATTTTTATGGGTGGTATAAAATGGTACCAGGACCCATAATATGCTATCAGATTTTCAATCGGAGTACTCTATCTCACACAGATAGCTAAAAACTAAAATTTTAGCGGCTCTGATCGAAAAATAAAAATTTCAAAAATGGCCAGAAATGACCCAAAGGTTACCCATAGGCTAAAAAGTGACACATATATAACAGAAGGCACCTCAGCTTTTATTTTACTGGTTTGGCATTGGGCTCTAAAATTAATCGGTGCTCGACCAAAGAGCTGTCGAGCCCGGGCATGTCTTTGTAAGACCATGCGAAGGTGTCACTATATTCACGTAGTATCTTAACTAGGCCTTCTCTTTCATTGGGTTTCAGCTCCGCGCTAATTAGAATGACCTTAGGGCTAGCCTCAGTCCCTAGGTTCAGTTCTTCCACCTTCTCATCTGCTTCTTCTGTTCTCTCACCGAATCTCTGGAGGCTTCGTTCGAATTCCTCAGAGATATATTCTTCTTCCCCGTTGTTTTCATCACAGATTTCTAAGACTCCTAGACCATCGTCTAGGTTCTCTATATTATTCAGGTCTGGTTCTTCTATAACTGCTATTGACTCAAATTTTTTCAAACCTAGAATAGTCCCACTATGCCCTCCTATGCTATTAATGATCTGGTCAGGTATCTCACTCCTGGTAGTCTGACCATTCTGAATGAGGTATTGGGGTTGAGATTTTTGGTTTGGCTGGCCAGACGCTATAGTTTATTTAGGAGCTCGAAGTTGTCAGTAAAAGGGTGCCACGCTGGGGTGAAATCGTCTTTGTCAAACAGGGACCCTAAGGTTTTGGTTCCATCCTAAAGATTTTCTTGGTTGTTTTTTTTTTCTTTTTTTTTCTTTTTTTTTTTGTTTTTTTAGGGAAAAACAACTATTATTTAAAACCTACTGGGTTCGTTCGAGCATTTCAACCGACTTTCCTCCAATAGCTGGTGCTCCTTTGTTGCGATGCTTGAGCACTGCGAGGAAAGAGCGCTTGGTCAGCTAGAGTTTCACCGTCTGATGGTGAGTGTATGTCTAAGGGTTTATCAGGGTGTGGAAATAACTAGTCAAGGGAGCCCGAGAGATAGTCCGGCTCACTTTCTTGGATGGGGTTTAAGGGGCAAGGATACACGGCCACTTCGGTCTTTTCCATGGTTGTTCCCTTTATGAAGTGTTCATATAGTCCCTAATTACATTTCCTTTTTAGCTTAGTGTGTTGTTTGGATGAGCCAAGGTCTTTCTTATCTAACCAGACCGAGAGTTTGATGGGTTCCAAGATCTCACCTTTTAGTCCCAAGGTCTTCCCTAGGTTGTGGCCCATGATTTTCATCATGTGCCAGCCAGGGTTCTTAGGTTTAGGGTGATTTGTCCTTGTAGTACTGGGGAGAGAGATTTGGGGATTTAGCCAATTGGCTAGGAAGTCCAGGATATGGATAGTGGCTTCTACGGGCTTTGGGTCGATGATCTTTATGGCCATGGTCTCATTATTGGCGAACCCTGACTTGGGTTCCTTGACCGCGTCCCCCCGTATTTTGATTATTTGATTTCTCAGGGGGAACTTCAAATGCTGGTGTAAGGGGGAAGAGACTCCTTTTATGGAGGCTAGCCATTTACGCCCCAAGATTATGTTATAATCTGAGTCCATCTCTAAGATTACGTTATGCACTCGATGCACGTAGTCGTGCGTCACACATTGATAGGCACCTAGGCTATGCTTACTTGTGTAAATAAGTAGTATAGCCACACTTAACCCCTAAATATGATAAATATCTTGCATGCTAGGCTTGTATAACTCGTATATTGCGTAGAACCCCCTTTTCTACCATATATTTACCTATGTATTGTATTCATGTTTGAATAGTCATGTTTTCATGTGCCCTTCTTGTTTGGGCATGTACTTGTTCTTGTATGAGTAATACGGATGTATAGAATATGCATGCCTTAGGTAGCCCCTATTTATAATATTACCTCAATATGTTATAAGCATGACTAAGCTTGGGTTAATAACCAGGTGCATACTTAATATTCTCTGATCATAAGACTAGAGGACGTGGTATAGTTATTGCCCCCATTTTGTTGGGGCAAAGCTATGACCAGCTTCCGAAGAGGATGAGGCTTTCCCTCTCTCTCACCCTCCCTCTTTGCGTAAACTGAGTAAGTAGATGTGGTTCCTACTTTACTCATGTCGCTTGGGATTATCGGCATGCACCGGTTGGTGCACGAGATCGCGCTTAACCCTACCCTTTTAAGTTGGTGATACCCAACACTGCATAAATTATACCTTGTGTGCTTATATGATTAATGTGCTTCATATGCATGTGTAGTTAGGCCATGCCTTATATGTGTGTTGCATGATTTATTGTTTATGATGTATATTTATGTTAGGGAGTACCCTATAATTATTCATATGTTATCGCGTATGTTAAAACTAATTAGGCCAATCTAAAATAGGTGTGGGTACAACCCGTTGTTGGGTTTTACCTCATTAGTTAGAACGCGAGCGATATAATGGCCACCCTGCATCCGAGAGACGCACTTGAATAGAATTCTGGAGAATTCATCGTTGTATCGGTTTTAGTAAACCGGTGGCTATGGCATTAAGTTAAGCCTACCCGTGCTGGGCACGTATATGAACCGCCTGTTGGGTTATATGCCTTGGGCTTATTTCTACGCGAGAGCAGAGGTAACCCCTCGCATCCGAGTGTGCACCTGTGTGGGAGTACAAGAGCATTCGATATCATCGATATATGATTATCGAGGGTAGCTGACTTTTCCATAGGGTTCGCTTTGTGAACATGGGGTGCTTACTCCTGACATCGTCATGCGTCAAAGCTACCCGGCATCGAAGCTGTCCTGTTTAGTGCCACCACTTGTAAGTGCTACCGATGCGTATCGCGGTACACATCCGGCTAATGTACCGATCGTGTAACGACTGTGATTTTTAGGACATAATTAATCTGCTTTTGTGGTGTGTCCAGTATTCCAAATTCTGGTATAGGCATGGTTGGAATTGTCATTTTGTTTTCTAATGCTTTTTACAGATCGTGAATCAGATGTGTATCGATCAAGTTATCAGTCAAACTGTGTCGAAAAATCGGGCAGAGGAATAGTGACGGCTCTAGGGGGAGCCATCGATTTTCTGACAAATTTCTGACAGATCCAATAGGTGCCATCGGGCACCTGTGTGATGGGTCCTAAGAGAGCCGTCGGGCACATGTCTGATGAGTCCTGGTGGAGCCGTCAGGCACCTGTCTGATGGCTCCTGGTGGAGCCGTCAAACACCGGGGAGACGGATTTTATAGGAGCCGTCGATCTGGAAAATCGTATTTTTGAAATTAGGATCCATTTTTTAAAAAGAACAGGTGCATTAATCGGGATTAATGTGAATTGTTGGCGTCAAAATTGTGTCCCCACATGTATGAGAGGCTTATAAACCTCTTTTTCTCTCTCATTGCCTTGAAACCCTAGAAATTCAAACCCTAAAAGATCTTCTTCTTGTTTTCAGCACCATTGTTGAGGGGCTCGGGAAGGGAACTCGAGCAAGGGTTTAGGTGAGTTTCTAAATAGTTTTGAATAGTTTTTTGTTTATAATGATCCCCTTTAGATGTTCTTTTATTATGATCTCGTTTTCAAGGTTTTTCCAAACAAATAGGATAGTTTTCTTCTTGTTCTTGGGTGTTTTCGCATGATTTCGGATTGTTACATTTTAACAATGGTATAATGATGATTTTATAATATTTTTGTAAGCTTTGATGATAGTATTATGTCTCACATGGATATATTGAAAGTTTATGCTTGCTTAGGTTTTCTTATTGGATTTTTCATATGATTTTAAAGGGTGTGGGATCGTATGATATAGCCATGATGTTAAGTTTTCTTTTAAAAGATAGCTTGTAGGTCTTTCATGTAAAAAAAATAAATTATGTATATACCATTTTTAGGTTAATTTCTTTAAGGTAGAAATTATGTTTTTATGATCTTTAAGCCTTATTTCAAACTTTATACGCATAGATCCAAACCTATGCATATAGTATTATGATTTTCGGATTTGTTAAACATAAATCTATATTATTATATCTCTACGATAGATCTAGTATTTTTTGAAGAATTTAAATGAGTTTTTATTTGGATTTAATGGATTTTTCGTATGCATGGAATTGATTTTAAACAAATACATTTTTGCTAGTTTACATTGTTTTACAAGGCTCACATAAGGTTTAAATGATAGAATATGTTAAAGTATTTTCTTATATAATATATATATATAACAATTTAGGGTTTCATGTTCTGCCTTGAGACGGCTCTGATAGGAGCAGTCAGGCTTGTTCAGGACAGCTCTCATAGGAGCCGTCGGTCTATTAAGGGACGGCCCCAGTAGGAGCCGTCGGGTTTGTTTAGGATGGCCCTTGTTAGAGCCGTCGAGTTTTTGACAGGTACGGACCCCGTCAGATCTCGTACTATTTGATTTTGTTGTGACCTAGCAATATCATTTCTTGCCATATTAGATTTACTGTAAGACTTGGATTTGGTTTGTAAATCGTTGGACCGAAGGTGAGTGGGTCTAGTCTCTATGTAGATTTCAAAACTACTTATATTTATATCATATTCACATCATGCCTATGTTATGAATACAACTATTATTTTGAGTATGGAAACATGAGCATGATATTGTCGGTGTGTCGAATTCGTCAGGGGCTGAGAAATCCGATTCTTGGGGGCGGAGTGTGTGTGGGGGTTCTTCGGGGATTCGGATCCGGTGCGTGACTTGGCAGGCTCGGCCGGAGCGTCTCTCGGAAGGGTGGTGTTGTGTCGTTTCTGGTTGAGGCACCCGACAGCGACTCAAGAGGATTCAGGGAGGTGTGTCGCCACCTGCTTTTTTGAAAAGCAGGAAAAGTTGGGTGGGATTTGATCGCCTTCGTGGGGGAAGTTTGTGGGGTCTCCGCTCTGAGATACGGATATACCGTACACAGAGGTGAAAAACAAGTAATCATATTCTGCTTCCGGGGCTTGACTAAAGGAGTCTTGGGACAATGGAGTGCAGGTGGGGTGTAGGACAGGACGGCTAGTGGGTTTGAGCCGTCAGGTAGGGGGCGACTAATTAGAGTTAGCCGTCCGGGACCTGGGTGGATTTGGGCAGAACTTCGGTAGGAAACTGATTTGGTTTTGACAGAGGCTAAACCTAGGTTTAACCCAGGTTTCTGGAGGGTGGGATGAGAGGGTGTTTTTTGTGTAGGGAATGGATTTTTCTCTCACAAAAGGGACTCTCTTTCTCTCTCTAGGGATTTCTAGTAGTGGAAGGGGATGTGAACTATTGGTTGGGAAATGAGTGAATTGTCAATTGGAATTCTAGATGTTGTTTAAAGGCTTGGGACCTCCTCTATTTATAGTAAAAAAAGAGGCAATGGAATGTCCAGGGGGTAATAGAATGGCTTGGTTAATAGTGTGTTTGATTATACCCCTCATTAATTCTCTGGTTCTTCTGTCAAGGACTAGGTGAAGGGCGGCTAGTTGAAACTAGCCGCCCAGAATGGGACGGCTACTTTTTGGTAGCCGCCCCCATCATGACCTGCCAAACGTCCCATCTCTGACAAGCGGTGGCTTGGGTCGGTTGCTTGGTTTGAACCGGCCAAGATGGGGCGGCTAAAGGCCACAATTCACAGCAATGATCAGCATTTAATGCTGCTTTATGTCCCATCCAGGGAAGTGGTTTGGGGTCGGCCAGGGGGGCGGCCAGTATAAACTAGCCGCCTGATATGGGGCGGCTAGTTAGGGTTAGCCACCCCAGTCTAGGGTCTTAGGGTTTCTAGGGCTTTGGGATTTCTAGGGTTTTGGGATTCTCTAGATGGGTTTGGGGTTGGGACCAGGTTTTTAGGGTTTGAACCAAGGGTTTAGGGTTTCCAGTTTTGTTTTCCTAAGTTTCGTTTTCCATTTGATGTCCAAAATGTGGTTTGATTCTAAGTGTTACTTGAAGTATTTTCGTCTTTCTGAACGGTCAAAATTGGGATATCTACAGACATCACGTTTGAGACATTATTTTATGTATGAACTATATGTTGGATAATAAGTTATTCTTGCATGCAAACTATGAGTTGTTGAATTAATCTTGCATGCATATCATCCGTCTGTGTGACACCTGTTTGCATAACATCGTCTGCGTGAGGACCGATCTGCGTGACCCAGTCCAGTGGGACCTTGTCTGCATGACAACCGGTCTGCGTGATCAGGCTCTAGATGGAGCATCTTTTGGCTGCGTGCCATTCAGCCATGTGTGTCTATTGCATCATACGCATCATATAGTTAGTATGAGATTTGTGGCTATTCCTCTAATGAGATGCATTATGTTTTATCGTTATGCTTGTGAAAATTATATGTCTATGTTATATTCTGCTAGTTTGGATTTTTAGGATTATTCTTTAAAATATTATTATTATTATATTTATTGGGACGCTATGAGTCCATTCACTAAGCGTGTGGTAGCTCACCCCTCTTTTCCCTAACCTTTGAGAGTAGCTGTCGGTGATCGTCTCTCATGGTGAGGTGTTGACAATTTAGTTCGCGTTTTGTCTTCGTTACATCGTAGGTTTTCTTCTTGGCATATAGTGGACGTCCTTAACCTTATCAGTAAAAATCAAAGGAATTATTATTAGTATTAAATAAAGAACTCGTGTGTAATCATTCAAACTTAAGAATGAATTATTGAGATCCTGTGGTTGGTTTATGATTTGAAATTTGCAAGTTTATGAATTTATTTTTATTATTCGATATATTGTGGATGGTGTTACGGTAACGCACCGTATCGCATGCCTTAATTAAGGATAATGGGTACGGGGACGTTACAGATCGTGGAAGACCGACAGGTAGAGGCTAAATGGGAGAGGGCTACCAGATGATATTGCAAATGTGGAGTCATTCTCCCCATTGTTGGATCCGTGTTGAAGCTGCCTGGCGTTGAAGCTATCCTGATAAAGGGCTCCCACTTGTAGGTACTGCCGATGCGTTCGACAGATGTACTGATCATGGGAGTATACTAGGTAGAGGCTACCCGGAGAGGGCTACCGAATGACAAACGGTGTAGAGCAAAAGGAATTATCCCATAAGTCTCTAGGGTCACCCCTCCGGGGACTAGGGTGAGGATGAGTCGGGAGTTACGTGGTCACGTGACTCTTGTACCCGTCAAGTATACTCCTGGTATGTACCCCTAACGCTTGAGGTATCGTAGTGTATCTCTACCTCATAGCAAAGGGACTTGTTATACTATGTATGTCTAACGCTTGAGGTATCGTAGGTATCTCTACCTCGTAGCTTTTAGACTCGTTGTATTATATTATCCGGTAACACCATATATTATGGTTAATAGTTTGTTCCTCCCAAGAGTCCCAAGAGTCTCCCTCCGGGAGTGAGGGTGAGGGTGAAGTCGGTTGCGCCGCTGCGTGACCTTGTTTGCTGATTGGGTCATCACCCATGTTTTCCTTGAAAGGAAAATTTCCTTAGCATTAAATTGTTGATATGGTGTTTGGTTTCCAGCCACTAACTGAGCTTGTAGCTCACCCCTCACTTACTGTTTCTTTTACAGAAGCGTTGTTAGGCGTAGAGCTGGAGCTTTCCCTTGGGCGTGGTCTTGCATGCGTGGAGCGTTCCGTCTGGTGGTTGACGAGTGTGAGGTTGTCAACAGTCCTAGAGTCTTGTGTATTTGTAAATTGTGCGTGTGGCATATGATGTATTTTATTTATACTAGACTTGGCTCTCACAGGACAATGATTGTGTATTTGGGTCTGTAATGATATTTTGAGTACAGACATTGTTGATATTTTTATGCTTTCGCTTTTCAGTTGAGTTATCAATTATCATTGTTTTGCCATATTGTGTATTATTATTGGAGTCATTGTTGACCGCTTGTACTTGATAGCTGATATTATATATTTTCTCAGGGACGGCCGCCATGGGCGTGACAAAACAAATATGGGCAGCAATATATAAATCTGGGCAACAAACAACCCTACACTTTGATCTCCACAGCACCAAATACTTATCCAATAATTCTGAAATAAATCATACACATTCATTGACATACTGGGAATATAATCCATGAAGACATTATAATCCGATTCAATCTCTTAATATCCGAAATAAAATATTTCCCGAAACAGGTCAATTTCAACTGGAATCTGGACAATCCTTATAAAACAGATCATAACTTATGAAACAGGTAAATAATGACTCCAAATTTCATATATAATATATAGACACATAGATGATCATATATACTATCCTCAAAATATGTCTCTAAATATCAAATTCACAAGGATCTTCACAAAACAGAAATATGTCTCTCCTTTCTAAGCACATCCCAAGTCTCCCAACACTATCATCACTTCTTCTTCTTCACCAAATCAACAATTAAAACCCTAGAACAAAATGAATATAACCTCCCCCAAATAAGAATCCAAACCAACAAACTAAAACAAGTCATAAAAGGAAATCAAATGATTAAATGATCTTACCAAAACTCTCTTCAATCTCTTCTCCTCTCCTTCTCCTCTTCTCTCCTTGTCTTCTTTGTTTTCACTTGAAAATGAGTCTCAACTGACTCTCTCTCTCTCTCTCTCTCTCTCTCTCTCAACACACATAAACCACGGTAACACCACCGACTGCACCTATTCACTTAAATTACCATATTGCCCTCCTTTAAAATTCTACGCAGTCCCGACTCAAACCATCATACCTTTCACAAGCTAACTCTGAATTGTGCAATTCAAAATCCATTGGAAAGCCAAGAAGATTATCTACACACCGTGTTCCATCCAATCTCCAATAACCCCTCTAACCACTTCTAGTTATACAATTAATATTAAACAGGGCTGCTGCCAGACCTTTTCCATTTCTAGGGTATAATTGAAAAAACACTAATAACTTTTGCTACAGAAATCCAGATGATCTAATTCCACTTTTGTATGAAAGCTAACTCAAAAATGAATGATTCATAATAAAATTAGATTTAAACTACATCATCTTGGGCATTAACAAAATTAGATCTGAATCATACCAAACATGCAACTTAGGATATAACCTAAGCATACATGACCATAATGCACTCCAAATGAATTGTAATACGAAATAACACATATCATTGTGTTATCCATCGATCCAAACATGTAAATGAATAACATAAGCTTAAATAGAGGTCTGGGATCTTATAGTTACATTGTCGACTCGTCCCTTCACAAGTTCATATTAAAAAAAGGACACTGATACACTCAAACACTTCTATTGTAGATGTCACATCACCTATATCGAAACATATGCATGCATTTGATTTGAGTATGTACTTCACTTTATGTAGAAGCATGTCTTTCGCTAGACCACATTAAAAAAAACCCAAAATGTTTGGTCTACAAAAGTGATTGCATGAATTACCAAATATAACAAATTCCTTGAAGAAGTAGAGCACCAACGTTTTCCTTTCAAATATTTGTAAGATGAAATTCTTTATCTTAAGATGCCTGAAATCTTTTAGTTTTTATCCTCACTTTGGTCTTCTCTTCTCAATGCCTACTCACTGCTAAAATAGCCCCTTTCTATGAGGTCTATTATGTGAAGAAAGGGATAAAAACAATCAAGGGAACATTAGTTGTGGGATTTGATTCTGATGCAAATGGAGATGTAAGCATAACATATTTCAGTTCAACATGTATATGGATTGGTTGCAATGTTTTTCAGGTTACAACAGTTAAATTGAAGGATGGGAGAGTGTTGGATGCTGATATTGTTGTTGTTGGCGTTGGAGGGTGACCATTGACGATGCTTTTCAAAGGCCAAGTTGAGGAAGGAAAAGGTGGAATCAAGGTGATGATTGTTTCTTTTAATTTGTTAAATCATTTTTCTGTGATAATGGTGAGACTTTGATTATCATTTTCTTTTTGGAATATCAATCATATAGTTATATCAATTTGAGTATCATGAACCTTATTATTATTCTTTTGAAAGTCTTGGTAACTCTTTGATTGCATCACATGCATAGTTTATTTTAATTGAAATTGATCTTACTTACTGTAACGCCCCGCATTTACCTAACCGCTTATCGGACGGTAAATGGGTCGCTACTAAACTTAATCCAAACACAAGACCAAAATTTGTACTTTTTTTTTTTAAACAATACTAATATGATAAAAACTGAAAGTGATAAAACATGAAAACAATATCCAAAAGTTATAAACCACTAACGGTCTTACAGAATATCAGAGTCTGACATAAATAAAATACTAGGATGAAAAGACACACTAAATCACCCCTGTGGGAGCCATCTAAACTAAAATAGATCCAAATAGTCGGCTGCGACTATTATTTATTCTCCAAACATTGCTACCTCAAGATCCTTGGAGTGTATGAAAGGTTCAAACTTTGCCTTGATCCCCAGAAGATGAGCTACCTGGTTATAAAACAACCAGCCATTTGGAATAGGGTGAGTGTTTAACTCAGTGAATAAGCCCACTGACAAATTACTTCATATGATAGTTACATATAAAAATAAGGTTTTATGAAAATCAGAATTTCATTTAATAAATATTTTATTTTATTAAATCAATTTAAAATTATAAACTTTAAAAAAAATATTTTAATGCACACGTGGCCCAAATCATTGACCCACATCAGAGAAATCATGAGAGTTAAAAAAAATATCATTATATATATATATATATATATATATATATATATATATATATATATATATATATATATATATATATATATATTATATATAAAAAAATAAGAATTTTCTTTAAAAAAATCAAATTAAATTCATGAGCTTAATAAAATATAGTTTTAATGCAATCACGTGGCCCAATCCTTGGTCCACGTCATAGAAATCATGCAGCTTAAATGATATGACCGGGTAGGTTTCAATCGGAAGAACCGTTCCCCAAAACAGGTGTGCCAAGCCCCAAGCGACTAAATCGCTCAAAAAGCTCCCTCGAGGAGACGTCGGATCTAGAAGACGCTGATGGGTCGCCGCTGCCATCACTACGAGAACACCAGCACAGGATGCCCCGGTTGCTGCAGACTCCAAACAAAGGAATCCGCCGCTGCAAGGAATGCTTTACCACACCCCTCACCGATCTTGGGACTCTTCGAGTCCTAGACCTTCCTCCCCAAAGGCGAAATACTACGGGGGGATTTATTCCAGAAAATATGTCATGATATGCATCTTGATAAAATCTCCTAGGACTAGGTTGTCTCCACTAGTCCTAAATTTTTCCAAAACTCTCGAAATGAAAATCTTTAATCCAAATATTATTTCGAAAGCATAAGCATCATAAAGTGTATTATGTTAATTCTTGAAACATGAATAGCATAATTCATGCTATTTTAATGACATGATGAATGAATTAAATCATGCAACTTCATTCAACAAAATGCAATTTGATCAATATGAAGAAAATATCCAAATCATGCAAATTTATCAAAATATAAATGCATGGATGACACATAATATCACACAAATATGATTGGCATATGAAATTCAATGTTATAGAGCAAAAGTCACACGAAATAAATCGATAGGCCTACTCACCTTCGGTCCACGCAAGCATCAACGATACACACTCGCACGTTGATAACCTAGCATAACAATTATACAATAATAGATCAGAAACAATCAATCACGACCCAAACAACTGACAACCAACTTATAACAGCACTATGTCCAATAATCCCAAAAGCCGATATCTTATAGACCTACAATCAACAACTCACTTCAAAGTCCTAATGAAAATCCCAACTTCGAATAAATATTAGAATACTCATATACTCACAATGATCCGATCCGATAATCAATATCCATTTATTCCATAAGACCCATATGATCGATCAATCCTCGAATAAAATATTTGAACAAATCCAATAAGGCTCAACTATAATTCCATGATCGAGTAACTCAAATCCAATCAATTTACATCCAAATAACAACAATATCCAATCAATATTCATTGATCCCACTAAACCAAATTATCGATTTAAGATTCTATTTAAGTTCTCAAGATCAATAAAATCATCAAAACCCGCAAAACAAACTATACTTCATTAAACATCAAATTTGGGATCATCTAAATCTCTAACATTCATCAAACTTGGTCATCAAGCTAAATATTTGAATTTCAATAAACTGCACAGAAATCTTTCAAAAACCATAACTTTCTATCCGTAACTCCGAATTGGACGATTAATGATTCGTTGGAAAGCTCTTTTCAAAACCTATTTCTGTTTGTCAAATACATTTTTTCCAGAAACGACTCTATCATAGTCAAAAACACGATTTACGTCCAAGCATAAAATCAACCCGAAAATGGCCATTAAATCCCCAAAACTAATAAATCTAATTTGATCTTAAGAATTCCTTTGAGATCCATAAAAATCAAATCAAATAATCATTAAATTAAATCAATCAAACCCTAACCCTAATCCATCAAACTTCTTCCCCAAACAATTACTTGACGTAATCATATCCTAACAAAAATAAATTAAAACTAACAAAATCAATAGGGAATGATATCTCACCTTAGATCCGGTTACACCACCCACCATCTCCATCTAGGGTTAGGTCATCACAACCCTTCATAACTTCTGAGATTTGGATGAAAAACCCTAACCCAAACATGTTATTTAAAGGGGTTTACCGAAATTACAAAACGACCCCTGAAGTGTTTCCAGTTTACAATGACATCCCTATCCGATTTACAAACAGATCCCTATCCGATTTACAGAAAAGTCCCAGAAGGCTATAAAAATGTATTCTGGATTCGCAACTAGATCCCTAGGCCCAATAACTTGACACTAAGCCTAAAAATCAAATTTTCGAACTCCGAATCTCACCAAATTTCAACCAAAGTATCTTAACACTATAAAGATCTACAGAAAAATATAAAATAATTATTTCAACATCAATTTATAATTATCATAATTATAAATCAAATTGGACCCATTTGGGCCCACCGCCAAATCTGAAAAATGAAATATAAAAAATCAAATTTTAAAATTTCCATTATATATTTAAAATAAATATATAAGGCCGAAAAATACCGAAACGTTACATTCTTCCCCCCTTAAAGGAATTTAGTCCTCTAAATTCAAGGGAGAACACAAAAAGAAAGATATATAACATTCAATAATAACAATCATCCAACCAATAGTTGTAAGAGTAGTCTTACAATTCTAAGTCATAACAACATCAATACAATCATTACACCAGTAGGTTTACACGTCTGTGTAATACCTAACAAGCACAATAATATAGAAAATAGTATAAGAATCCAACTTATACCCCACAAACAATCAAACAAATGTACATCCATACAATAATTGTATAAGTCAGCTTATAGGTCTGACTCATACTCAACAAGCTCAATAATGTGAAAAATGGTATAAGATTCTAACTTATACCCCACAAACAATATTCAATCGAATGCACAAGCAAAACTATCAATGATTTGCATTGAAGTTTCAACAAATATCAATACAGACAACTATCATACAACAAAATAACCATATAAATCAGATCCACAATTCTTCCGCTGCGCCACTCTGATAGTGACCCAAATCACAGGTGGATGAACTTATACATCACCAACAATGACAAAAATCATTTACAAAAATTAAATGTGTAGGTCAAATCCACCCATGTTTCACATCATAGGTGTTATAACTCATACAGCATAAGCAATGACAAATAATACAACGAAATATACAAGTCACGCTCACCCATGTCCCATACCATGGGTGATTCAGTTTGTACAGAACAAACAAAGACATAACAAGCAACAAATTGCATAAGTCAGCCCACCTACGTCCCATACCATAGGCGGTCCAACTAATACAATGCAAACATTGACAATAACAAAAACAATCACATCAAACAATTTCGTACATAATTGTACAAGTTAGGCTCATCTACGTCCCATACCATAAATGATCCAACTTGTACCATCAACATAAGAGCAATAATAATGACAACAAGATGAAACTAAAGATATTTACAATCTTTAGAATTTACATATATATAAGAAAATCATCTACTGACATGGACATTCACGGATTGATTAAACCATCCGTGATGCTATACAAAACATGAAAAACATCCTAATAAAATTGTGAATACATAGTTACACTTAATAACTTGAAAATATCGGTTGTTAAGGTATGTCTCTCATGTGTGTACGCTATGACGTATATTGAGTATGAACGATCATCCACTATATAGAGCTCTTACATAGAGTAACATCTAATAAGAATTCAAATCCTATATGCATCAATTCTAATTGACTCAACTTATTCTAGGCTTCAAAAAAAAAATGACTCTCATACTAGCTTATCTCAAGGCTCTAAAAAAAATAATTTACAATCAACCAAAATAACTAAGCTCTATAAGATAGGGTATCCAAAAAAATCAGGTGGGATATCTTAAGATCCAATCATGCAATCTAAACTCTTAAAGATATAGATAAATCTATACGCGTTCTAAATGCACGTGAATCTGAATTTACAAGATGCAATTGTAATATCGATATGCATAACATAATGTAGAAAAAGATATTTAACACATTAAAATATTATATATAAAAATAAAACCTTCAAGAAAAACAAGTATAAATAATGTACTAAAAGAATTTAAAGCTCATTATATTTAATATATAGCATAATAAATTTGTAAGCCATGTAAAATATATATAGAGTTACATTATAATAAATTAACGTAACAAATATGTAGAGAGTTTAATTAAGAAAGATCTAGTAATGTCTTTATTTTTGAATTATTAAGATTTAAATACATCGATATGATTTACGTAAATTTGAATATGAAAATTCAAAATATAATTACAATTTATATAAAACTGATTTAAATTTTTTTTTATTTAAATAAATAAACATGAGTAATAGCTAAATTTATGGCAATATAAAAATGTATATATATAAAAATATGGGTCACTTCCCCTTTAATAAGAAATTAATAGATTTAGCCTCTAGTATAACAAAAGTAAACAAATAATTTTCTTTATATATAGACTAATATAATCTCCTTAGGATGATCAAACTTAAGCCCTAAATTTCATAGGCTAACTAAACTTAGGCTTATAGAAAATCAAGAATAAAATCACTAGAAAACACGATGTCACGATCAGGAGAAGACAATGCAATTAATCTGGAAATATTCAGGAAATCCAAAAGCAATAGGAGTTACACTAACTTAGGCCTTCAAGTCAATAGTAGTATCCACAATAATGGCTAGATATTGTTCACACCCCTTAACTAGTAACCTCTAAGCATGAAGGGAAGAGACGAATATGATCGGATATGATCCACTAAAACCCCCAAAGCGGAACGATTATTGGCCAGGAATACAAAAGGACACAACTTTTGAAAAACAATCAACACTTGCACGGAAGGCTAACAACCAATCTATGCCAAAGATTACATCGAAACCAAGAATATCGAGAATGAAGAGATCAATAGGTATCTAATGCCCATTTATCTGGACCAAGCAAGAAAGAAGAGCAAACCTTGGTGATAATTTGTTCACCAACGACAATGGTTATGTGAAGTGTAGACATCGAGATTGTAAACTTCTTTACTAAGAGTTTTGTAATTCCGATGAAGTGAATGAATGTGTGGAACACCAAAAAAGAACATACGCTGAATTACCAGAATAGAGACAATACTATGATCCTTTGCTGTCACAAAAAAAAAATCCTAAATGAAACAACAAACATCACAAATAATAACACAATTTTTTTTTCTCCTAAACACAAACCCTAACCTAGGCTCCGACAGGACGTGGCTCTGATACCATCTGTAACGCCCCGCATTTACCTAACCGCTTATCGGACGGTAAATGGGTCGCTACTAAACTTAATCCAAACACAAGACCAAAATTTGTACTTTTTTTTTTTAAACAATACTAATATAATAAAAACTGAAAGTGATAAAAATGAAAACAATATCCAAAAGTTATAAACCACTAACGGTCTTACAGAATATCAGAGTCTGACATAAATAAAATACTAGGATGAAAAGACACACTAAATCACCCCTGTGGGAGCCATCTAAACTAAAATAGATCCAAATAGTCGGCTGCGACTATTATTTATTCTCCAAACATTGCTACCTCAAGATCCTTGGAGTGTATGAAAGGTTCAAACTTTGCCTTGATCCCCAGAAGATGAGCTACCTGGTTATAAAACAACCAGCCATTTGGAATAGGGTGAGTGTTTAACTCAGTGAATAAGCCCACTGACAAATTACTTCATATGATAGTTACATATAAAAATAAGGTTTTATGAAAATCAGAATTTCATTTAATAAATATTTTATTTTATTAAATCAATTTAAAATCATAAACTTTAAAAAAATATTTTAATGCACACGTGGCCCAAATCATTGGCCCACATCAGAGAAATCATGAGAGTTAAAAAAAATATCATTATATATATATATATATATATATATATATATATATAAAAAAATAAGAATTTTCTTTAAAAAAAATCAAATTAAATTCATGAGCTTAATAAAATATAGTTTTAATGCAATCACGTGGCCCAATCCTTGGTCCACGTCATAGAAATCATGCAGCTTAAATGATATGACCGGGTAAGGTTTTCAATCGGAAGAACCGTTCCCCAAAACAGGTGTGCCAAGCCCCAAGCGACTAAATCGCTCAAAAAGCTCCCTCGAGGAGACGTCGGATCTAGAAGACGCTGATGGGTCGCCGCTGCCATCACTACGAGAACACCAGCACAGGATGCCCCGGTTGCTGCAGACTCCAAACAAAGGAATCCGCCGCTGCAAGGAATGCTTTACCACACCCCTCACCGATCTTGGGACTCTTCGAGTCCTAGACCTTCCTCCCCAAAGGCGAAATACTACGGGGGGATTTATTCCAGAAAATATGTCATGATATGCATATTGTTAAAATCTCCTAGGACTAGGTTGTCTACACTAGTCCTAAATTTTTCCAAAACTCTCGAAATGAAAATCTTTAATCCAAATATTATTTCGAAAGCATAAGCATCAGAAATGTATTATGTTAATTCTTGAAACATGAATAGCATAATTCATGCTATTTTAATGACATGATGAAGGAAATAAATCATGCAACTTCATTCAACAAAAATGCAATCTGATCAATATGAAGAAAATATCCAAATCATGCAAATTTATCAAAATATAAATGCATGGATGACACATAATATCACACAAATATGATTGGCATATGAAATTCAATGTTATAGAGCAAAAGTTCACACGAAATAAATCGATAGGCCTACTCACCTTCGGTCCACGCAAGCATCAACGATACACACTCGCACGTTGATAACCTAGCATAACAATTATACAATAATAGATCAGAAACAATCAATCACGACCCAAACAACTGACAACCAACTTATAACAGCACTATGCCAATAATCCCAAAAGCCGATATCTTATAGACCTACAATCAACAACTCACTTCAAAGTCCTAATGAAAATCCCAACTTCGAATAAATATTAGAATACTCATATACTCACAATGATCCGATCCGATAATCAATATCCATTTATTCCATAAGACCCATATGATCGATCAATCCTCGAATAAATATTTGAACAAATCCAATAAGGCTCAACTATAATTCCATGATCGAGTAACTCAAATCCAATCAATTTACATCCAAATAACAACAATATCCAATCAATATTCATTGATCCCACTAAACCAAATTATCGATTTAAGATTCTATTTAAGTTCTCAAGATCAATAAAATCATCAAAACCCGCAAAACAAACTATACTTCATTAAACATCAAATTTGGGATCATCTAAATCTCTAACATTCATCAAACTTGGTCATCAAGCTAAATATTTGAATTTCAATAAACTGCACAGAAATCTTTCAAAAACCATAACTTTCTATCCGTAACTCCGAATTGGACGATTAATGATTCGTTGGAAAGCTCTTTTCAAAACCTATTTCTGTTTGTCAAATACATTTTTTCCAGAAACGACTCTATCATAGTCAAAAACACGATTTACGTCCAAGCATAAAATCAACCCGAAAATGGCCATTAAATCCCCAAAACTAATAAATCTAATTTGATCTTAAGAATTCCTTTGAGATCCATAAAAATCAAATCAAATAATCATTAAATTAAATCAATCAAACCCTAACCCTAATCCATCAAACTTCTTCCCCAAACAATTACTTGACGTAATCATATCCTAACAAAAATAAATTAAAACTAACAAAATCAATAGGGAATGATATCTCACCTTAGATCCGGTTACACCACCCACCATCTCCATCTAGGGTTAGGTCATCACAACCCTTCATAACTTCTGAGATTTGGATGAAAAACCCTAACCCAAACATGTTATTTAAAGGGGTTTACCGAAATTACAAAACGACCCCTGAAGTGTTTCCAGTTTACAATGACGTCCCTATCTGATTTACAAACAGATCCCTATCCGATTTACAGAAAAGTCCCAGAAGGCTATAAAAATGTATTCTGGATTCGCAACTAGATCCCTAGGCCCAATAACTTGACACTAAGCCTAAAAATCAAATTTTTCGAACTCCGAATCTCACCAAATTTCAACCAAAGTATCTTAACACTATAAAGATCTACAGAAAAATATAAAATAATTATTTCAACATCAATTTATAATTATCATAATTATAAATCAAATTGGACCCATTTGGGCCCACCGCCAAATCTGAAAAATGAAATATAAAAAAATTAAATTTTAAAATTTCCATTATATATTTAAAATAAATATATAAGACCGAAAAATACCGAAATGTTACACTTACAAATATCTTTTAATTCAGACTGATGGGTACTTCAAAACAAGCGTCCCGATATCTACGCGGTCGGAGATGTGGTACCTTCCCTTTGAAGCTGTACAACGAAATCAAGAGAGTCAAGCACGTCGATCACGCCAGAAAATCAGCGGAACAAGCTGTGAAGGTATGCTTATTCTGAATTTCATACATAATTGAAGTCAGATTTTATCGTTCAGTGGAATTTATTGTGCTCAGCTAAAATGTTGTGCTATTTCACATCCGACTGTAACTAGTGAATATCAATAGTTGGTATTTGAACTTCTGGATAAACAATGGGAACTAAAATTTTGTTGTGCTATCTGGATTGCAACACAGATGGGTTGGATTGGAGTTTAACCTAAATCCAACCCGATTCGACCCTTAAATCAATCTGTTAGGTTTGGTTTGGATCTGGGCTTGATTCAGGTTGGATCAAATTTAGATGATTTAGTTTCCAAAATGGTGTTATTCTGGAACATTTGAACTCCACATCACTCCTAACAAAGAATAGTCAATGTTGCGGTAGAACAAATGATATAGATGGAGAAATGAAAACCCTTCAACCCAGACCCAACTAGAATTGAATTCAAGTCTGATCAGACTACAAGTCAAGTTGAACTGAATTTTAAAATCCCAACCCAAACTCATCAAAAAGTCAAGTTAGACCAGTTATGTTCGACCCACCCCACCCAAGTTGCACCCTTAGAATTTCTCATCTAACCCATTGCTTTTCCCAGGCTATTAAAGCGAGCAAGGAAGGCGGATCCATCGAACCGTACGATTACCTCCCTTACTTCTACTCCCGCTCCTTCAACGTCTCATGACAGTTCTACGACGACAACAAGGGTGACACCATCCTGTTTGGAGACACTGATCCGGACTCTCCGAAGCCGAAATTCGAGTCCTACTAGATCAAAGACATTCGAATCATGGGTGCATTTTTGGAGGCCAAGACACCGGAGGAGAATAAGGCGATAGCAAAGGAAACGAGGCTGCAGCCTCTAGTGGGAGACCTGGAGGAGCTGACCGGAGAGGGACTTGCATTTGCTTCTAAGGATCTGAATTGGGAGGTATGTCTACAAGTGATACTGTTATTCTCATCTGCTGCTACCAATGCATTTCATTTTTGTGTTTAAAAGACATCTAGAGATTCACATTGAAGTTTGTTATTTGTTAGTGACTTACAGTCTACTGTTTGGGAACTTTGAAAGTTGGTTTATAATAAATGGAATAGTGAATGTGAAACATTTTGCTTTAAAGTGATGTTGTGCTCATTTTCTTATAATTTATTTTATTTAGGTTGGTGTCAAAGCCCTTAAAATTCGATATAGAATCTCAAATGTACAGTGGCAATCCCCACTACGAAAACTAGATAGATTGATTCGAAATAAATTGTGAACCAAAATTCTTTGGAACCAACGCAACAGGGTTTAATAATATGGCGCGGTTATAGCCACCCATAAACTCTCCTACCCACCCCTTTTATTTATAAATAAAAATATTTTTTCTCATACCTAACCCACCCCAACACTATCCACCCCAATGGTACACCCTACCCACCCCACACATCCCCATAAATATATTACCCACCCCACAATCAAAATAATAAGTCCCGCGCTCTTTTTCTCTCTCTCCCCGTTCAACATGCTCCATGTCTTCCGTGTGTGATTTGGTTCGATATAATCAATGGCTTTCTAGAATCAAAAACATTTGAAGTGTTCTGTATCCCGTTCGACATGCTCTATGTCTTCCGTGTTTAATTTGGTTCGACATGGTCAATGGCTTTCTGAAATCAGAAACCTTTGAAGTTTTATATATCCCGTTCAACATGCTCCATTATCTTTCGTGTGCGATTTGGTTCGACATAGTCCATGGCTTTGTGGAATAAAAAATTCTTTGGCCCCCGTTTGGAACATGAATATGACTTATTCTTGGGTATACATTTATTCCGGCATAAGTAATGATAAAGTGATTTTGTGTTTGGTTGTATTTTGAATTATTCTCGTTGGTAAACGTAAGAATAAATGTTTTGTTGTTTGAGTAAAATGTGAATAACGTATGGATAAGGATTTATAAAAGGTAAAAAAATAATGATAGTTGATTTGACATATGATTTATAAAAAGTGATTACAGTTGATTTGACAGTGGACCCACATATTCTTTGGATGGAATAACCTAGGATAACTTAATTCCATGGGTAGGTTGGAATTCATATACCACTTTATACTAATTTATTCTAGCATACTTTATCCCTACCTATTCTTTGTTTTCAAGCACCCTTTATCTCTTATTCACCTTTATATCAGGTTATTCCTTATTCATGTTCCAAATGGGGGCTTGAAATGTTCTGTATCTCGTTCGATATGTTCTCTATCTTCTGTGTTTGATTTGGTTCGACATGGTCCATGGCTTTCTAGAATCAAAAACCTTTGAAGTCTTCCGTATCCCGTTCGACATGTTTCATGTCTTCCGTGTTTGGTTTGATTCGACAAGGTCCATGACTTTCTGGAATAATGGATGTGGTGGGGTGGAAATTATTTGAGTTGAATATTTATATAAGGGTGGGGTTATGAAGTGGAGATATATGCCTGGGTGGGAAAGTAAAAGGGGTGGGTAGGAGAGTTTTTGGGGGTGGCTATAGCCGCACCCTTAAGAATATCGTATGTTTTCCCTCAAACATGTACTGTCAGTGCTCCTTCCACTTATTCAGAGGGTTTAAGATTTGCTATAGTTTGTAATTTCACATATACACAACAAATATCGTCTGTTTTCCCTCAAACATCTCTCACCACGGACTCTACATTATGATGCGGGAACTCATCTTACGTTCACTCTATTCACGAACATTATGTTATGGTCTACTCATGGGCTTGAGACTTTAAAATTAAAATTTTTAAATGAATTGTTTTAGACAATTCGCAGGACAGCCTCGCATGCATGCAAATCCGTACACGTTTTAATTTGTTAAAAATAATAGATATAATCTAAAAAATAACTTCATGATGCGCATAGCTTTTTTAACTCTTGGAAATTTCACAAATGATTCTTTTAAACAACCAACACCACTCCCCCCCCCCCCCCCCCCCAAAAAAAAAAATAAATTAAAAACTTTAGACAATAACCTCTTCCCTAATCTAATAACTAGGAATAAATTAGTTATAATAATTCATTCTTCCTCCTGATCCGGTAGTAAATAGAAGGGATTTGAATTTAAAAGAAGCTCCACCCACGATTGTATGAAAACACCCAGTTGCACTTATTTGAAGGCCTTATATATTTATAGAACTAATTTGACAAAAGATAAATAACAAGATAAAAAATTAAATAAATAAACAGCTTATTTTGAAAAACAATTGAAAAATGTGTGTAAATATTCCTCACTTTAAATTAAAAATGAAAATTTGTTTGTTTCTCCAAAATATTTATACCCACTTGAATAAAAATAAATTTAATGGACTTCTTATCGCTAACTTATCCTCAAAAATCCCAACCACACAAGTCCATACTATACATAAGAAAATCTCATATAAATGCGTCTTGCTTCAAGGATTTTTTTTTTTTTTTTTTTTGAGAACAAAGGTAGGACATTGGCCAATGTAACTTACATTACCAACTATCATTTAAAATGGTGCTCACATTAACAAGGTATATGATTCAAAAAAAAATCACATTTTCAATAAATGTATCCATACAATCAATTGGAGTATATGCTTCATTTTTTATAAAAACATGTATCATTATATGTGATATTATTTTAAAAAATTCAAAATACATGTAAACTGAAATTGAGATTGGAAATGAAACTGAATGTAACATTATCCTTTAAAATGAGATGCAAGCGTAATAAACCAGACTAAAAAAAACCAAAATAGATTCAATCATGTGTGTACTCAATCATATCATGAAAAGGTATGGAAATAAAGTCTGGTGTGGAGATGAAAAATTGAGATAAATTACCATGCAATATGCACATAACAATTAGGACCATTCAGTGGAAGAAAAAAAACCAAAAAAGGATGAAAGCCTCACCTGAATCCTCATTATAAAATCTCTTTCACTACTCAAATCAAAATCTGACAAGCATTGATGTGTAACAAAAATTCAAAACATTCCACAATTGGTTGTCCACCAGAACAAGATAAACGATATACTTCCTAATCAGGGAAACAAGTTCATAACACCTCAGCCCATCCACACTCCCATTCGCGGCTTAGTCAAACAAGCTGAAACCCATATCCTGCGGTAGATTAACCGAGAGCAGTACACATCAGAAATACACAGCAATGTCTATCACGTATTCAAAACATGCAACAAGAATTGGATTCGCAATTTCTTAGATGATAGAATTTAAAGGTGGGTGTCATGACAGAAAAAAAGATTTTCAAGACTCAGCACAGTTAACTCAGTATGAGAAAGCAAGCAAACGAATCATGGGATTGTTAAACCTCATCTTGTCCCATGTTTGGGGTAGAATAAGGGCTTGAAAGGGCAGGAATAACTAAAAAAAATGTTTGTTTAGGGCGAATAAAACACAACAGCTATGCAGAGAAGCATAGCATACACGCTAATAATAATCCATGAGGAGGCTGGAATAGCGTATCCATCCCTTATACAAACCAAAATAATATTAATGAGACATTGCCCCGATAGCTATATACCCCAACATACCAACCTATCCCAGATAAGGCTACTGTGTCAAGCCCCCTAATGAGGGCGGACTTCCTGAGGCATGCAGATTGGCATACAATATTTTAATAATCCTGCAGGCCTACAATGTTTTGTGTGTGTAACTGGCAAGTGCCACAAATAATATATATATATACGCGTGCAGCATGCATCCGTCATCATCAAGTTTAAGTTGGGGTTAATAGTCAATGCATCAGCTGAAAGCATAAAGAAACACACTTACGTCATCAGATTCTTCTTTCTCTTCTACTTTCTCTTCCTTCTTTGGCTCAGCCGCTGCAGGAGCGGCGGCACCTCCACCACCTGCAGGTGCGGCCACAGCAATAGCACCTCCACCACCTGAAGGCACTGAAGCAAATTTCTCCCTTCCAGAGGCAATGAGCTCAGTTATATCTTTTCCCTTGACTTCAGACAGTAGGAGATCAATTTTGTCATCATCGGCTTCAGCTCCAACTGCAAAGCAACAAAAATGACATTGTTCAAGCCATTAGATTTGCAATACAAATATTCCCAGTAATTATTCATAGTTTCGTACAGTCAAAGATGCCACAAGGTTTGAGCCCTATATGCAAGCAAGAACACCATCATCGAATTCCACGGTTTCAAAAGACATATTTGCGTGACATTAAAAATTTATACCGTCCAAATAGGATTAGTCATATTAGCTAACAAATAATGAGTGACTAAAACAACTGAATCATATTCAGGGAAGACAACAATTATCCGTGAAATTAGTGGGAAAAAATACACAAATACAGAGGTGTCCACCTGATCCAAGGATGTTCTTCAAATCATCAGCTGAAGGCTCAACATTCCCTCCCAAGACAGCAAGCAAATAAGCAGCAATGACCTTCATTTCTGCATGCAAAATAAAAAGTTGACAAATGAATTACCATGCTACCTCAAAGTCCTGATGTTAAAGTAACTACTATTATAAGAACCAAGAAGAATACATTCTTCCAGTGTATTTTCACTATCTACCCGGAAAAAGGAAGCATGCAAAACTGAGCAAAAAGAAATATGATTCTCAAAAAAGGTGAAAAACACTAATAGCACGCCTTTGTGAAGGAGAGAATAAAAATACAACAGAACGGGATCAAGAAGCTGCAAATATTGATCTGGAAAACAAGAAAACAAGCACTCACATGTATGAATAAGCAAGGAGGCAAAAAAGACAGATGAAACAGCCTCGTGAGAAGCTAAAAGAGACAAACTTTGAGGACATATAACCTAAAAACAGACTAATCTAGAAAACATAATAACCTCAATCTCCCTGGCATGTACCCAATATAAAAATGAACATTCACAACCCAACTATTATTTTAAATTAAATCACGTCAGAAATTAATAAAATTTCATACATTTATAACCTATATGTACTCATGGGTCATGCATTTAGTTATACCTAAACTATCACATCCCATACCCAAATGATGAAGAAAAGCCATTCTTAACAATGATGCCCTGTCACTGCTGGTTTCAACGCACATTTGTCATTATCAAAAACCAAATAAGGCATTTGCGTTTTTGGTTAATGACATGGCTAAGCCTTTCTTAAATGCTGCATAAGTACAATACACCTGTGTAGACTAGGCGATGCCCATTACACACATCATTTTCAAGATACAGCTAATCAAACAAAGATTGGACTAAGGTCGATATGTAAAACTGTCAATTTCAGAAACTATAACATTCTTTATAAGGTAATTCCATTGTAACTCCAAAAAGATGACCTCAATATTACACTCCACTCTCAAATCTCTTTCAAACAATAAACTACTGCATACACCTGTTTACACACTAAACCCCAAAATCAACCCAAATTCCCCAATAAAATGGGGTTGACTAATTGATCAGAAAATAAAATGAAGTTAAAAAATCATATTACAAAACTATTTGAAAAAAAATGACTATCATGTTCTAAATCAACCGTAATGATTGTATGCATTATTCAATATCAACCAATCTACAATGGTGACTTTCAAAATCGTATTTTTCTCAAAGGACAAAGACTAATTTGCTGGTAACAACATATGTTACAATTGAATATTATGACAGAAACTATAAAAAAATTAAAAATATGATTTCAGATTCCATATGCATTATTCAACATCAACCAATCTAACAATGGTGACTACCAAGATCCCATTAAGGCTTAAATTCAAACCGTCATTTCAAAAACCATGTTTTCTCCTCGCTTAGGCGTTGATTCACAAAATAATCACTATATAAGACCCACTTTGATTCAGATTCAAAAACATACTACAAAGAACGAAGCGATCAATACACGTTTTTCATTCACAGGTGAATCTCAAGCGATGTATATACAACAAGGCCTTCACCTAGAGAAATCTAAGACTCGCATGAGCGATTGCAAGAAAAGTCACATAGCAATATTGATCAGAATGAGAGAGATCGAGAGAGGTTACTCGAAAGAATCAAAGCTCGGAAGCGGAGAACGGCGACTAGGATTTGTGCGGGACTGTCGAGGCTGATTAGGGTTCGGTTTTTTATATATTGAGGAAATGTGTGAGTCCACTACGGATGCAATGAATTTGTGGTGTAGGTACATAATGTCCGCCCGATAAATGGATTATTCATCAATAACCGTCCGTTCGATGTCGCCTTCGGTTTGAGTGAATATTTGTTAAATGGACGGTTTGGATGGATGGGCCATCTAATCAATGGTTTGCATTTTTAGGGAATCGTTTGGTAGACTGCTGATACACTCGCTCATTTTGTAGTCTCTAGGGGTTCTATCATGTGGAGTAAAAAAATAACTTTTTGATTAAAAGATACATTATTGTATTTTAGTATATACTTCATTTCATATAACAGTATTAAGGTGGATATTTTTTTCCTTCAATTAAATTTGTAATATTTTTGGGATTGAAATTTTAAAGAATAACTTGGGTAAGGATTTAGGTTGGTTGTGCCGTTAGAGTGATTGCGCGCGATCTCTTTATAGGCTGCCTACGTACCCCTGAGGAATCAAGTCACACGTAGTTCCCGTAATGCCCTTGTAATCGTTTCGCCACTAAGTGTTTAGTGGGCTTTTTTCCAGGGAAACGTCCCTCGTATTTATACTCCACGTTGGCCTTTGATTATCCATGTTTTGTTGGTAGTATGTCTTAAGTGCTAGCTTGACGGTTATAGGCGTTAGTGGTCTTCCAACCGTTTCTCCATTCTGTTCGGGGTCCCTTGGTGTACTCGCCCGTGCGTTATGTTTCAAAGTATGTCTGTGAGGAGTAAGGTCGACCGACCAGACCTCATGTCTGGTCGTGCCTTAGACTGCTCGTTCCTGAGAAGTAAGGTCGACCAATCAGACCTCTTGTCTGGTAGTGTCTTAGACTACTTGAGGTGACATTTGCTCATGAGGTATCCGACTGTCCAACTAAATCCTCAGTCTAGTCGTGTCTATACACCTGATGACATCATCGTGAGGTTATCCATCTTGGACCGGGTCTTGTGAGCCCCAAGTCAAATAGCCCATGTCCGTCTTGTTGTGACATGTGTCCTAGCACAAATTTTTACCTCCACAAGTATATACTTCAAAAAGATAGCAATTTAAAAAAAAATGATATGGACAATAATTGATTGCACAAGGGGCTGAACTTATCATTTTCTCAAGGTTAATACCATCTCATCGACTCCTCAACTCACCCCATATTATTTATTTTTGGTTATGCTAACTCACCTCACTCCCCCGAAGGCCCTCACCAACTCGACCAAGCCTGCCACGTCCTCCAAGCTGCGCCTTCACTCCGGAAGTGTCTTGTAACACCTGTGCATTTTCTCATATATATATATTTAATTTAGATATATAAATATGTTGTAAATATGGATGACTGACTTTGACTTTGACTTTAACTTTGTCATCACTTATCCTAAAGGATTAGACTCAATCCTTTTCACTTTGTAAATGATTGTTGTAAAATGGATGACTGACTTTGACTTTGTCATCACTTATCCTAAAGGATTAGACTCAATCCTTTTCACTTTGTAAAGGATAGATAAAACCAAATCCCTGTAAAATCTTATTTGTTGCTATCTTTTAATGCCTATAAATACAGGCTATCATTGTATTCATTTGATCAATTTTAAGAAGATAGAAAATACAGAGTTCTTCCTTCATCTCTCTCCCATATTTCTCTTTTGGTTGGTATATTTAATCTTACTCTTTTATTTACATTTGTAACACGTTATCAGCACGAAACTCTATTTAATGAAAACCCATGATTTATTTTTGTATAAAAGAAATTAGATCATATATCATGTATGTTAATGACTATTTATGTTTAGATCATGAATATTTCAATCCTAAATATTGTTTCATGTTTTATTTCAAAATTCTTATTATTTTCATAATTTAATGAAAATAAATTATGCCCGGTTTAGATTTGGGTTATTTAATTTACGGCATGAATAGGGGTTATTGGTTTGAAGTTATGCATGGACGTTATTTATTTCTTTCTATGCGGCAACTTCAACCCGTATGCAAATATGTGTGCAATTTTTCCATACAAAGAAAATCCATGCAATTTTTTTTAATCTAGATATATATATCCATGCAACTCGTACACAAAATATAGTAGATCCACGCAATCTTTTTTTTTTTTTTTTTTTTTTTACAATCTTACATACATGCAACCCGTATGTAATTTAGTTTTCATACAATTTTTTTTAATTGTATTTTCCATGCAATAGTACATGAATATACACTGAGAGAGAGACACAGCCATGTAATTTTATTCATGTAAACCGTGAATAATTTTTTATGCAATATTTTTATTTATTTATTTTTCATGCAATAGTTCCATATTTGTCATCTATTATTGAAATTTAAATTTTTTTTATTATTCAAATATAATACATCTATATGTAGAACCAGAAGTTCTCACAAATATTAATTTTATGTGTAGAACCAGAAGTTCTCACAAATATATTATAGTTTTAATTTCCTGTGTAGAGCTGGAAGTTTTCACAAATAATTAATGGAACCCGAAGTTCTAAGTAATTTTATATACAGAACCCGAATTTCTTATTTTATATGGAACCTGAAGTTCTAATTAATTTTTTATATATTGAACTAGATGTTCTTATTTTATGGAACCTGAAGTTCTAGTCTTATTTATAGAACCAGAAGTTCTAATATTATGTATTAGACCCGAATTTCTAATTTCATGTGTAGAACCAGAAGTTCTCACAAATAAATTATAGTTCTAATTTTTTTTTAGAACCAGAAGTTCTTACAAAATATTCTTACAAAATAATTATAGAACCAGAAGTTCTTACAAAATATTCTTACAAAATAATTATAGAACCAGAAGTTCTAACTTATATATTGAACCAGGAGTTCTTATATTATGTATAGAACTAGAAGTTCTAATTAATTTTATATATAGAACCAGAAGTTCTAACTTTATAAATAGAACAAGAAGTTCTTATTTTATACATAAAACCAGAAGTTCTTACTATATATATAGAACCAGAAGTTCTAATTAATTATATATATATATATAACTAGAATTTCTTATTTTATATACAGAATCAGAAGTTCAATAACTTTATGTGTAGAACCTGAAGTTCTCACAAGCAAATGACAGAATATACATTTCCTATTAATGATGATTTATGTTTAGATCACGTTTGCAAATAATTGTTTAGATCATGTATGTTTGATGATCATTATGATAGCTCAAAATTATTGAAAATATTTTTGAGTTTATTTCTCTAGTTTTCGGATTTAATGTATTTGAATTTTCTTTTGTATATAAATTGATTAATGTATGTGAATGATATTAATCTGAAACACAAAAATTAATCAATGATAGATATCATTCTGATAGAATTGTTATAAATGATTTTATGGTTTTGTTTTCATCTATTTCGGTTAAAGATGAAATGTCTCACAAATAATCCCGTAGGATATATTGGTTTTATCCGGTAATGTTTTGATAACGAAGATTTGATATTATCCACATGCATGCAAATATGATTTCCATATCATATGATCTGTTTTTTTTATATATAGCCCATGCAACACGTATAGACAAATTAAATAGCAAATATATATGGATGATATTGAGGATGGCAGTGATGTAATTTTATGGATTGTAATCATGCGTGCATTTTTTTTTATGGATTGAAAGTTTTATTGAAATGAGCATCATTATTCGTCAATGTATTGTATAATTTGTGGGCATTAATATAATCGGGTTGTATAATCTTTTATTAATATGTTATATTTTAACAACCCATAAAGCTTGATGTTTATCAATGTTTGGATCAAGTACTCCTATTAATGTTTTTGGGTTACATAAAGCCCATATATAAAATTAAATGCTCATTAAGTTATTTTTTGTTTTTATTATGAGGACCTGTTTATAAATGACTTTTATTATAGAGGTCTTAAAGTAAACAGAAATTTGTAAAATCTATTATCCATTTTAATGGTATGGATTAGGAAGTTAGAGCAAATATTGACATTTGTCTGGTAAATAGTGCAATAACTCATACCATTCAGAAAAATCAAAAGTTTTTATCTGATTTGGTATGCAATGCAGCTAAGGTGTCCACCATTGCTGGACCAGTTAATATTATTGAAGGCTCCAGAAGAGCCCATGAGATATTACCAAATGGTTCCCACCTATTCATCTAGAATGCACTATATTCAAGCAATTATGAAAGAAGTTTGCTTATAGTGTTGGAAGCCTGAAACTTACACTAGAAAAACTCTCTGCATGGGTTATACCATACAACACCTAGTGTTGTGGAAGAACTGAGTAAGAATCGATTATTTACGAACATTTTTTCTATCAAAGTCCTCGTATGATTTTGGTATAATATATTTTCATATGCATTAATATACACGTTGGAATGAATTGAGTACAATATTTCATTGATATATTTTCATATACTACTGTGTGCTTCTGATTTCTTATTTCTGATTTCATTCTTTATTCATGTGATAGCTTATTATAATTAGGATCATGGTTGAAATCATTATTGAAATTAGACATGAAGCGGAGGACATTTTCATTATAACAATGATGGTTTTGAATTCATTTTGTTATTATTTGGTTAACATAGATGTGTTAACATTATATAGTTTTTTTATATATTTAATTTGATGAAATTCAAATATGTCATATTTTATCTTTCAGTAAAAATTATCTTTCATAAATACTTGATTCACTTTGATGTTTCACATAAAATCATATTCTGTATGACAATGAAAAATTATGATTACATGAATCCCCGAAGGATCATGTAGAAGTGTCCCAAAAAAAAAATGTAATTTTTTTATCCATGAAGGATTATACAAAAATTATGGTTACTCATGTCTGTAGGAATATACAAAAAATTATAATATTTCTTTTTGATCCCTGAAGGATCTAAAAAAAGTAGAAGGAAGGATTCATGTATCCCTGCAGGAACATATAAAAATTATGATTAGTTGGTTTTGCTATCATAAAGAGGATTTAAAAGATAAATACCTCGTTAACAATGGTTTATCGACCATTATGCCTCAAATATGCTCCAGTAGTAGCAATATCGAGAGCCTATTGAATGAAAGTAAGGAAAATGTTTGCATAACAAACCCCTAAAAATGCAAAGGAAAATTATTGTCATTTATGTGGTATTGAAGAACATAATTTTGGTTACGTACCTAAAGTACGCCCAAATCTTTAAATTGGTTACGTACCTGAAGTACGCTTAAACTCTTGATCGATCATGTACCTGATGTACGACTAAACCTTTGTCGATTTTATATTTATGTCTTTATTTTCTTTACTATATGAAATACAATTTACATTTCTGGATTTATCTTATTCTTCTCATATCTTTTGTAGAATAAAGTATGAAAATTTTAATATTATATCTTGAATTTTACAAAATTGTTTGAAAGCTTCAGAAGAGCAAACATCATATGATCATGGATTACATAATGATGCTTCAAACAATTAAAAATTCAATTGCATTCTCATTACAGAACCAGAAGTTTCTTTCATTCAATAATGAGAATTTTTTTTTACCACACGATTCATGAATCATCATTTTAATGAGACAATATTCCCGCCGTTAGGGGGAGAGAAGAATGTACCTGAATTACAATCTGTTCCTGAAGAACGACGAGAATTATCGTGGAATACTTCCACTCTGTCTCATCTAAACTCACGTACCGCTTAACGTGAAAATCAAATTCCTGATGCACGCCAGAAGCGTGACAAACCTATAGGTTCTAAAGATTTAGCTCCCGGAAGTGGAATCAAATGAAAAACCATGCCCTGATAATGCTCCAGAAGAAGTTATACATAATGCTCCAGAAGAGATTATGAACAACAGATCCACTTTATCTAAAACTCCAGAAGAGTATAATGTCTCTGAAGTGACACGAGTCCCAGAAGTGATTGTAGAAACTCTTGAAGAGGAAAGTGTACCTAATAATAATGAGATCTCTATATTTTATGCGCATTCAAGAGAAATGTGGAATCGTAAAGAAATGATCATCGATGACATTTTTTCATTCGCAGTAGCTACTGAAATTTCAAAGGGCGATGATGATAATGAACCACGTAGCATAAATGAATGTCGAAAAAAAAAGTGATTGGCCAAAGTGGAAAGATGCTATTCAAGCAGAATTGGGTTCTCTTGAAAAACGTGGTGTATTCGGACCTATAGTACAGACCCCAAAAGGTGTAAACCCTGTAGGTTACAAATGGGTGTTTGTAAGAAAACGAAATGAGAAAAATAAAATCACTAGATATAAGGCACGTCTTGTGGCACAAGGTTTCCTGCAGAAACCTGGGATTGATTATGAAGAAACTTACTCACCAGTTATGGATGCAATAACGTTCCGTTACTTAATAAGTCTCGCAGTTTCTGAAAAACTCGATATGAGACTAATGGACGTTTTAACAGCTTATCTATATGGGAATTTAGATGCTGATATTTATATGAAAATCCCTGAAGGATATAAATTGCCTGAAGCAAAATCAAAGAGTATGTATTCAATAAAACTAAGACGTTCACTGTACGGCTTAAAACAATCTGGAAGAATGTGGTACAACCGTCTTAGTGAATATTTGATAAAAGCTGGATATGAAAACAATCTCATTTGTCTATGTGTCTTTATAAATAAATCCAATAAGGGATTTGCTATTTTAGCAGTTTATGTTGATGACATAAATTTAATTGGGACTCCTGAAGAGCTCAACGAAACTGCAGAATGTCTGAAGAAGGAATTTGAAATGAAAGACCTTGGGAAAACTAAATATTGTCTCGGCCTGCAGATCGAACAAAATTCTAGTGGAATATTGATCCACCAATCAAAATATATAGAAAAGGTATTGCAACGCTTTAACATGGATAAAGCGCATCCCCTAAGTACACCCATAGTCGTTCGATCCTTGGACGTTAAGAAAGACCCATACCGTCCTAAAGATAAAGACGAGGCAACTCTTGGTCTAGAAGTACCATATTTAAGTGCTATTGGTGCACTTAGCTCAATATACGAGATCAGACATCGCCTTCTTAGTCAATCTCTTAGCGAGATACAGTTCTGCTCCAACTCGTAGGCATTGGAATGGTATCAAGCATATTATGAGATACCTTCGTGGAACCACCGATTTGGGTTTATTTTATTCAAATGATAAATCTAATGATTCGCATCTAGTTGGCTATGCAGATGCAGGTTATCTTTCTGATCCTCATAAAGGTCGATTACAGACAGGCTATGTGTATCTTAATAACAATGCTACTATCTCATGGAGATCTACATAGCAAACATTGGTGGTTACCTCATCTAATCATGCAGAAATATTGGCGTTACATGAAGCTAGTAGAGAATGTGTTTGGTTAAGATCATTGATTCAACATATCCAAAGCACAAGTGAATTATCATCTACAACAAATATTCCTACAACCATATATTAAGACAATAGTGCATGCATTGCTCAAATCCAAGGAGGTTACATCAAGGGAGATAGGACTAAGCACATCTCACCAAAGTTCTTCTACACTCATGAACTCCAAAAGAATCACGAAATTGAAGTCAAACAGATCCGCTCCAGTAATAATCTTGCAGATCTCTTCACAAAAGCTCTGCCAAAATCAACCTTCCAGAAGATGGTGCGTGAAGTTGACATGCGTCGACTTAATCATCAGACAGTCTGAAACTTTCCTAAATCAGGGGGAGTAACTAATAAATGTGACAATATTCAACCATGGACATCGATTACATATTGTACTCTTTTTCCTTCGTCTAGGTTTTGTCCCACTAGGTTTTCCTAGCAAGGTTTTAATGAGGCAGTATTGAACGCGTCCAACATGGCTAAGATCAAGTAATTGTACTCTTTTTCCTTCGCTTTGGTTTTTTCCCAATGGGTTTTTCCAAGCAAGGTTTTAATGAGGCAATTACCTTAGTTTCATGGTTGATGGTCATCCAAGGGGGAGTGTTGTAAATATGGATGACTGACTTTGACTTTGACTTTAACTTTGTCATCACTTATCCTAAAGGATTAGACTCAATCCTTTTCACTTTGTAAATGATTGTTGTAAAATGGATGACTGACTTTGACTTTGTCATCACTTATCCTAAAGGATTAGACTCAATCCTTTTCACTTTGTAAAGGATAGATAAAACCAAATCCCTGTAAAATCTTATTTGTTGCTATCTTTTAATGCCTATAAATACAGGCTATCATTGTATTCATTTGATCAATTTTAAGAAGATAGAAAATACAGAGTTCTTCCTTCATCTCTCTCCCATATTTCTCCTTTGGTTGGTATATTTAATCTTACTCTTTTATTTACATTTATAACAAAATAAGATATTTAAATTAAAATTATTGTGTTTGTGTGTTTTTTAAGTTTTGACTCATTTAATGTATCCTTATGGGCCCATTTCAATTTACAATTTGAAATATTAATTGTTATGTTGAAATTTTTATATATTTTTCTTTTTAAGATCTTCAAGATCTTAAATGGTTACAATCTCATTAACATTGGAGCTCAAAAGATTAAGTTTTGAGATTTCATTATTATTGATTTTGAGGGACCCAGTTTTGAATTGTGAATTTCTTGTAATATGTTGTAGGGACCTATCTGTAATTCGAATAGAGACCTATTTGTAAATATAAAACAATCCGGGGATTGTTTTGTAATTTTTGTTAGGTTTAGATATCCAAATATATAGGCGATCGTGTATTTAATCTGGGTGTCCGTGTCTATTTGGCAGCAGAGAGAGAGGGGGGGGGTTAGAGAGAGGGAAAAAAAGGTATTTAATCTTTTTCTTTTTATCATTTGATTTTCCTATTATTTATTAGATCAATGTTTAGGTGTTTTGATTTTTAAGATTTTAATAAAAATAGAGTTGTGATTTATTATTTATTTTAAGGATTAAATATATTTTTATGTTATGGGATTTTTAGTTTTTTATCAAATTAGAGTTTTAATATGTATATGTTTATGTTGTTATATTCTTATGATTTTATAAAAACAAGGGTTTTGATCTACTATTATTTTTATTAGATCTATATTAGATTTTTAGATTTTTTTTAGTCTTCATAAACTTAGGGTTTCAATTTATTATTTATTTTAAAGATTGGATCTATGTTCAGATTTCTAAAATATAAGTTTTTAATAATACTAGGGTTATGATTTATGCGTATACTTAATAAGCTTTATTTATTTTCAAATTTTAATGATTAATAGTTTTTTATTATTATTAAAAAAAAGGATGTTTTATATTATTTTATGAATTTTCGTTAGTTTTTTATTATTTTGAATTTCTGGATTTTGTCTTTTCTGTTTTGTCTTTTCTGGTTTCGTCTTTTAGTGTCTGGTTTTATTATAAATAAGTTTTTAATCTTTTTCTTAGGTTGTGATATATATGTATGGGTTTTTGATTGTTGGGTATAAAAATTTATACTTAATAATTATGGATAGGTAATTAGGTCTTGGGCTTAGGCTTAAATTATAGGTTTTAATTAATAATTTATTTGGTTTATCTAGGTTATAATTTTTGTTGTGGGCTTCATTCTCCGGACCTAGGGTCTATTTGAGGTGAGTATGCCTATTGATTTATTTTATGTGAGTTTTTCTCTATATTGTTGAATTTCACGTGCTAATTATATTTGTGCGATATTATGTGATATCCATGCATTTATATTATGATAATTTTGCATGATTTGGACATTTTTCATATTGATCAAATTGCATTTCTTGTTGAATAAAGTTGCATGATTTAATTCTTTCATCATGTCATTTAAAATAGCATGAATTATGCTATTCATGTTTCAAGAAATAACGTAATACATTTTCTGATGCTTATGTTTTCGAAATAATATTTGAATTAAAGATTTTCATTTCAAGATCTTTGAAAAAAAAATTTAGGACCAGTGGAGACAACCTAATCCTAGGAGATTTTATCAAGATGCATATCATGACATATTTTATGGAATAAATCCCCCCGTAGTATTTTGCCTTTGGGGACGAAGGTCTAAGACTCGAAGAGTCTCAAGATCGGTGAGGGGTGTGGTAAAGCATTCCTTGCAGCGGCAGATTCCTTTGTTTGGAATCTGCAGCAACCGGGGCATCCTGTGCTGGTGTTTTCGTAGTGATGGCAGCGGCGACCCATCAGCGTCTTCTAGATCCGACGTCTCCTCAAGGGAGCTTTTTGAGCGATTTAGTCGCTTGGGGCTTGGCACACCTGTTTTGGGGGAATGATTCTTCCGATTGAGAACCATATCCGGTCATATCATTTAAGCTACATGATTTCTATGACATGGACCAAGGATTGGGCCACGTGATTGCATTAAAATTATATTTTATTAAGCTCATGAATTTAAATTGATTTATTAAAGAAAATTCTTATTTTTAATATAATTATATATATATATGATTTTATCATTTAACTCTCATGATTTCTCTGATATGGGCCAAGAATTAAGCCACGTGCACATTAAAATATATTTTTTTAAAGTTCATAATTTTAAATTGATTTAATAAAATAAAATATTTATTAAATGAAATTCTAATTTTCATAAAACCTTATTTTTAAATGTAACTATCATATGAAGTAATTTGTCAGTGGGCTTATTCACTGAGTTAATTGCTCACCCTATTCGATATGGGCTGGTTGTTTCATAACCAGTAATGCGTATTCTAAGGATTAAGATGAAGTTTGGACTTTTCGCATCTTTCAAAAATTGCTCCGAGGTAGCGGTTCGAGAGTAAATTATAGTTGCGATCGACTATTTATGTTTATTTTAGTTTAGATGGCTCTCACAGGGGTGGTTTGTTATGTATTTTCTTTTCAGTATCTTGTCTCCGCAAAAACTCTGATATATTATAAAGTCATTAGTGATTTAAAACCGTTGGTATTATTTATTTTATTATTATCGGTTTTATTATATTTATATTATATTGGTATTATCATTGGTAAAAAAAAGAGCTGTAAATTTTGGTCTTGTAATTAGATTAAATTTAGTAGCGACCCATTTACCGTCCGATAAACGGTTAAGTAAATGTGGGGCGTTACATGTCCCCTCCCGGCACCCCCCTTGACACCATGACCTTCATCTCCGCCTACCTCCACCCTGTAATACCCCATTTTGACCAGTTTAGGATCTAATTTACTTATTCCTAGCGATATTCAAATCAGTTCAATACTTATTCCAAATGCATTATTTTTCTACTGTGCTATGATTTCTCAAGTGTCTATATAAACACATGCACGAAATTCTCTCTTTTAAGATTCCATGCAGATCATCTACACCCCTTCATGGACCGATGATCAAAACGACCTGGCGAGTTGACGTCGACTGAGAAAATCTTTTAATGGAACATCGACTTCGACAAGCCATACCAGGATCATCGACCGCGACAAGCCCTTCTTGGATCGTCGACTTTGACAAACCCTTCTTGGATTGTCGACTTGGACAATCTATAACAGGATCGTCGACTGAGACAATCCTTACCAGGATCGTCTCTCTCGACGAAGGGATGATGGATCGTCGAAAAACCTGGAGCAGATAAGCTCGAAAAAGGACGGCATGGGCTGTATTTTGCGACCTCTCCACCGATGTCAGCCACTCCGAGCAACGTGGGAGCGACGTGGGGGCACTCAATACCCCCATTGAGGTGTCAACACCCCATTGGATGGGTTTGACTATAAAAGGAGGGGTGAATGTGAAGAGAAGAAAAAAAGAAAAGAGAGAGAAGCCAAACACCCCCCAAAACCCCCCCATCCGAGTTCAACCACCCAACCACCACCACAGCAGCCAAAGGAGAGGAAGAGAAGATAGAAAAGCTGAATCATTTCCTTTCCTTTCCCATCTCCACCCCAACCCACCTCCATCTTCCATTTCTTTTTTCATTTTTCTTGAGTTTGTTCATATCTCACCTTTTCCAACCTTGTAAACAAGTTGTAATAATCTTATTTACTAAATAAACATAAGTTTAATCAAGGTTGAGAGTGTTGGAGTATATCTTGGACTATTATCAGTTCTTTTGGAAACTATACGCAGCTGACGGATGACCCTAACTTAATCGTCGGTCGGTTGGTCTAGGGACCATTTGAACACTCCCCTTTGCAAGTTTGGGTGCTTACCCAAGGACTATTAACCCCTTTTGTTCTGCTTTTATCTACTTTATTTGTTGTTTACTGCTTTATATTCTTGTTATTATTATTATTATTATTATTATTATTATTATTATTATTATTATTATTGTATATAGTTTTTCTTTTCTTTTCTTTTTTAATATTTTATGCTGTTTTTTATCTCAGTTTCTTGTTAAAATATTCCACTAATTTTGTTAAATTTTCTTCGAGTTCACCCTCGACAATCCCCCCTAGTTCGTCGAGTCCGACAATCCCCCTTGGTTTGTCGAACCCGACAAGCACACCTGCATTTGTCAAACTCGACAATCCACCCTGGTTCGTCGAGCGCGACAATCAACGCCGGGTTCGTCGATCTCGACAATCAACTCCTGGTTCGTCAATCTCGACAATCAAATTCTGGTTCGTCGATCCTGACAATCAACCCCCACTCGTCGAACCCGACAATCCACCCCCACTCGTCAAACTCGACAATCCACCCCCACTTGTCTAACTTCTGTTTTTTTTTACTACACCATTTTTTTAATTGGATCTTAATCATTTTGTGCGAGGTACCTGAGCTTCACCGCGTTGCGTGGCCGGCTGCGCCAATGTGAAGAGAATCCACAATCCCCCGCGAGGCGATCATTATATTTTCTTGCTTTTGAGGAAAAGCAAGTGGCGATCACAACAGCGTCCTTGGGAGCGGTCGAGCGAACTTGGACGATCTTTTGAATGGCAATCCTGTGCGTCGCATACGGACCAAAACCAAGTTTGAAAGAACCGGATTAACGACGACCTTATTTTTGGATCGTCAAAAATCCACATCGACACACCCAGGCCACATCACCCTCATTGACGCCTCCACTGGCAGCCAACTCACATACCCCGACCTCTAGAAGGTTGTCCACTCCATCTTCTCGTTCTTCTCTCTCTGCCTTGGCATCAACACGGGCCACATCATCGTCTTCCTCTTCCCCAACTCCATTCACTTCCTCATCTCTTAGCGAAACATCGTCTGACACTTGGGGTCATCTGGGTGGAGACCGTAGAATGACCTATCTTCGACCTTGACGAGGGTGCAGAGGCTAATGCTGGAGATAGAGACCTCTATTGACCTATCAACAGGGTCGACAATAGTGATCTTGACGTAGTTGTAGATACCCAAATTTTGACTGTCCAAATAAAAGAAAATTACTTTAGGTAATATTTTATAATGACTACATTTGGACTTTAAAGAAAACATCTTTAGAAAGAGACAAAAAGGAGAAGCCCTGACCCCCAACACTTAGAAACTTAAATGGCCAGAAGCAAGACGGCTACTTCAAAGTAGCCACCCCTTCTCCGACGGCTAGAATAGACATGCTGCCCCCCAACCACTTCCTTGGGATAAGACATAAAGTGGGCATTTAACATTGATGATTGCGGCAGTTTGTTTCATTTAGCCGCCCCTTGTCTGATGGCAAACCACCACTTTTCAGATATTGGATGTTTGGTAGGTCATCATATCGGCGGATCCTTGAAATCAGCCGCCCCTCCCTCAACAGCTAGAATCAACTAGCCACCTCTCACCTGAACAATTGTCAAAAACACAAAGATCTAATGGGGGGTCAAATCAACCACTTGATTATCCAATTTGATCTATTGTCTAGTGGATACTCCCTTGTACTAAATCTACTATAAATAGAGGGGGTTTGAAACTTTTTGCAAAATAATCAAACATCCACAATCACAATTCACTTTTCAACTCTATACCCACTACTTGAAACCCTTGAGTGAGAGAGAGAGAGAGAGTCTTATTTTTTAGAGAAGGAAAGTCATTCCTACCAAATTCCACTCTCCACAAACCCTCTCCAAAACCCTGGTTAAACATAGTTTAACATTAGCGAAAAGCCTAACCATAGAATAGCATGGGGCACGACAAACTAGTCGACATCTCCTAATCGCAGCTCTAGCACATATCGGGAAGGCTCCTCAGCATGGACTTGTTCTGGCTCCTACACAACACGAGGTGATTCAGGCACGAAGTCATCTTGCTCGGCGTCCATCGCTCGAGCAGCAGAGGTGGCCTCTAATTGAACCACAGGTGTGGGAGAGTGTCGGATTGCAGTAGCATGAGAACAGGAGGATTTTGATCGACGAAGAGAAGACGTCTCTTGTGTAGGCGATCCTTCATGGCTATCATCCACCTCAATAGGCAAGCTGGGTAGAACCTGTTGTGCATATGTTATAAAAGAGCCATTTTGGTTAAGCGAATGTCATTTGGAGCTTTATTTTTTGATTAGAACCGCTAAAATTTTACTTTTTAGCTACATGCGAAAGTTGGAGTGCTCTGATTGATAATATAACTACATATTATGTTATATTTTGATAATGTAAAGATATTCTAGTGTCATTTGGAGCTTTACTTTTAAGTAGTTGCCCATGTTCAGGGTTTTTTAGGTTTTCCTAAGTGTTGGGCCAGGGTTTCCGGTTTTGGTTTTTTTAAGGATGTTTTCTACTTAATGTTCAAGGCCGACTCTAATACATGGTTGTATAATGGGCTGCAAAACGGACTGAGTGTATCTACGCTCAAGAACAAACTAACATTTTAAGCGGTGGGGTCATTCAAGAGACCCATTTATACAACTATATCAAAGTCGCGGGACCCATTGAAAACCATATTTTGGGACCCTTATTTTCTATCAATGTTGGCGGACTCGCCAATCATCTACGCAAGGATAGATGTGCCGATCACTGACAGATGGATTGGACGCGTCGATCACCTTTAGTTACACTGTCGATCTCCTCTTTGATAAAAATTTATATATGAAAAATCTTTGATCTCCTGTCTTTGATAATTTATTTTTTATTAATGTAAGTTGTTAATCTATTTTTTTATAAATATACTATAAGAGTGAATTTTTTTAAATTTATTTTATAATGACTTCATCTATGAAAATTTCTTAAGCTGCCACGACTTGAGGGGGGTGGTGGTAATGGGTTTGGGCATGGGTATAGGTTTCCACAGTTTTAAAAATAAAAATATTGTAAACTAAGAGGAATACATGAATATAAGAATACATAAACAAAATACACAATACATGGAAGATAAGTAGAGAGAGATTTCTTATTCACTATTTGTTGGTTGGTTATGGAATATAAGACAATGCTCTTCTATTTAGTACATGAAGGAATCCCAAATGTTAGGAGTTACAAACCAAAGAGATGATGGAGTAGTAAGTGGGGTGATTAAGATAAGGGGGTTATGAAGTTGAATGAGGGGGTTATGAAGTTGAAGAGTGAGAGAAATTATGGGTTGAAGAAGCAATGGTTATCCTCCGTATTCACAATAGAAAATAGATTTTTTAATATTTTATTTGGGGTGGGTTTTTAATTAGGGAAATTTTTGAAAATAACCCTCCTTAAAAAAATATTTTAAATTTGACGCCGAGACCAAACTATTAGCAAAACTGGCCCTGAGACCAGTTTGACCTCGGTCAGCGCGCCACGTTGACTAGGCGGGGAAGCGCCACAACGGAGACGTGATCCGATATCACGTCTCTGCCTACATGAACCCGCGCGCGTGCGTCAACGCGCACGGGTTCATGCATGCGTGCATGTGTCTCCCCCTGTGGGGGAGATATGCACTGCATGGACCCGCACGCACACGCGACGTGTGCGTGCAGGGGTTTATTTAATTTTTAAAAAATAATTAAATTAAATTTTTATAAAATTAACCAAATCATATAGTGAAAATTAAAATTGATTTAATAAGGCATAATTTTGATTTAAAATTAAAATTAATTTTAAAATTTTAAATTCAAATTAAAATTAAATTTAATACTAAGAGAATATTTAAAATTTGATTTGACAAAACAACCATTTATAGAAAAAAATCAACAAGTGGAAATTTTTTTTTATAAAAATTTAAAATTTAGATAATATTTAAAATTTAAAATCAAGCTTAAATTTTATAATTCATATCATATTTAAAATTTAAAATTTAGATAATATTTAAAATTTAATTTTATAAAACTATCATTTATAAAAAAACATTACATGCAAATATATATAAATGGTTGCTTTGCAAAATTAAATTTGAAATATGATTGTTTTTTGTTAGACCTATATCATTTAGAGTCCTAATTTCGATCGGAGTCGCTAAAATTTTGGGTTTTAGCTACCTTCTGGGGTTTGAGGACTCTGATTGAAATACAACTGCATATTATGGGTCCTGGTACTGTTTTGTACTGCCCATAAAATTTTCGTTTAATTCCGATAACGTTTTTGGAATTATGCAGTTTTGGATTGGTATTCGGATTTGATTTTGTTAAAATCCAAGATGAAGAGGTAAAAATCCGATATTATCAAGAGATGTTCAGTTTTGAGATAGCTTCCATATAGAAGTAGAATTGGATCAACTGAATTCGTATATCAAAAGTTATGGGTATTTTTCCGAGTATACCCCGAAGATGAGAAATCCAGGCAGCAGCCCTGTGCGATGTTTAGCCTAGATTTCAAAATAGCTAGAGAGGTTATTTGATCTGGGTTTAAACATGAAATCTGTAGAGAATCTTCTTGGCTTTCCAATGACATTGGAATCGTGTAATTCGGAGCTGTATTGAAGAAGTTATGGCTGTTTAAGTGAGGGCTGTCCAGATGTTTTAGTCCGAGGACAGCTCGGTCATTCAGCCCGCCCTTGCCAATTTAAAGCTCCCCAAATGCACGACTTTGGCCTAATTTTTCCCCTCTTTTGGATGTGGTCCAGCCCCTTTGTTGTGTGTATTTGGAGGAGAAGGAGGAGGTGGAGGAGAAGATGAATAGTGCATGGGGGAAAGACCAAGTGAAGGTGAGTTTGTGTGTGTGGTTATGTTAGTGATTGTTGTTGTTGTTGTTGTCTCTCCCTCTCTAAATCAGCCCCCCCCCCCCCCCATGTGTTCGTGTTTATGTCCCAATGAAGAAGAAGAGCAAGAAAGAGGTGGTGGTAGCGGTGGTTGCGGTCGAGGTAGGCGAGAGTGTGCTTGCGAGCCCCTCCATCTCCCCCTTCTTCTTTTGGTGAGTTTCTTCTCCTCCTAAAGTTGGTTTTAGTGCATGTTAAGGTGCTTGGAGAGGGCTTGCATGGGTGTGTGTGAGTTGGGTGCATGTGGGGGGCCATGGGAGGGGGATTTGGGGCTTGGGCGCGCGGGTCCGCACGCGTGAGCGGGGTGCGGGCGCGCTGGAACGCGCGGGAGTGGGGTGCGCACAGTTTGCGCGTTGCTGCGCGTGTCTGCGCACGGCGGGGGCGCGGGGCTGCCCGGGAACGCGCACGGGGCGCTCGGGGCTCCCCGGGGGTGCGTGCGGGGCTGCCGGGGCCCGGTTTGGGCATGCTGGGGGTCGGCACCCTCGGGTGGGTGTCTGGGGGGGGGGGGCTCGGGCACGCGTGCGTGCACGCATGCTTGCGTGCGTTCGAACCCGTATGCGTGGATGTCTAATCTTAGGCATCCCTAATTGATTTTATATGTTTGTATGTGGTTTTACTCACCCCTAGTGATACTCTTGACTTACAGATCTCGTCGGATGGGATGCACGTCAATCCGGGTATCGGTGAGTGGTTTGATTCCAACCCTTCCGGGTGCGCTCGATGCACGTAGTCGTGCTTCTCGCTTCCATGAGGCTTTAATTGCACCCTAAATATGCTAGATATCATGCATGCTAGGTTGTATAGCTCGTATATTGTGTAGAACCCCTATTCTACCTTATACTTGTCTATGTATTGTATAGAATATGACATGACTTAGGTAGTTTTGTTTGAAATACTACCCCTATTTTATCAAGCATGTTTAAACTTGGGTTAATAACGGGGTGTATGCGTAATATTTATCTGATTTAGTACTTGAGGGTGTGGTATAGTTGTTGCACCCATCTGTTGGGACAAAACTATGACCAGCTCGAGAGAGGACGAGGCATTCCCTCTCTCTCGCCCTCCATCTTTTCGCGAGCTGAGTAAGTAGATGTAGTTCCTACTTGACTCAGGCTTGCTTGGAATTATTGGCATGCACCTGTTGTTGCGCAGATCGCGCTTAACCCTCCCCTTTGAGTTAGTGTTACCCAATGCCTGCTTGAGTCATACTTGTGTGATTGAATGTTTATTATGCCCTCGTATGCATGTTTAAGTAAGATTTTCCTTGCATAGTTAATTGCATATTATATATATGTCTATTGGGTCATGTGCCTTGTCTAATGAGATTAGACAAGTATATGACCTCTTAGGGGTCATACCATGGCATTGTCGCTTAGAATAAAATATCTTTCTCGCATCTGAGTTATGCGCCCTGGAGGGAATTCATGAGAATTCATTGCGTATATCGGTGTTTGATAACCGATGATGACGGATCCATAGGGATTATATTCGCGTGTGTCGATTGTTCTTCCCTTCGTCAGCTCCAAGTAGAGACTGCCCGGCGTAATAAAGTCCGGTGAGGTGCTCCCAGATACTACTCATGACGCGTGTTGGTGTGTCCATACGATCGAGGTAGCGGTCATGGGAGGCTACCCGGTAGAGGCTAGAACCCTGTGAGGTGCTCCTAGGAACTGTCCACGACGCTTGTTGGTGTTCCCATATAGCAGAGATAGGGACCTGGGAGGCTACCAGGTAGTAGTGGCCACACCGGGAGAGACTACCGGATGACGAGCGGTGTAGAACAATCGACCTCTTCCCCAAGAGCCTATGTCACCTTGAGGAGGGGGTGGGGGTGAGGGTGTAGTGGATCGGCGTTGGTTCGATCTGCCAGTTTGTGTAATTTCCCAAGATCCTATGTCACCTGTCGGGGTGAGGGTATTGCTCATAAAATCCTATGTCACCCGTCGGGGTGAGGGTGAGGGTGTTAGTGTGAGTGTGATGAGCTCGAGTTGATACTCCACCCACCATCTTGTGTAGTTTGTTTTCCCATGGGGTTTACATTGCGAACATGTAATGGTTCCTCCCAATATCGTCGTATACCGGGGCCCCGACGTTGAAGCTGTCCTGACAGAGGACTCCCACTTGTAGGTACTCCCGATGCATTCGACGGATGTACTGTCATGGGAGTGTATCAGGTGAGGCTACATGAGGGTGGACCACCGGACGATATTGTGAGTATGAATCGTTCTCTCCTTTGCCGGATCCGTGTTGATACTTCCTAGGTACGAGCCACCCTGGGTGGACCCCCACCTATAGGTACCATCGACGCGCTCGATAGTGTACTGACCGTGGCCGGCTCCAGGTAGAGGCTGCCCGGGAGAGCGCTACCGGATGGCGAACGGTGTAGAACATGAAGTTTTGTCCTTCAAGTCCCTAGACTCACCCCTGTGGGGGCTAGGACGAGGGCGGGGTATAGTCGCACCGCCGTGTGACCTTGTTACCCGTTGGGTTTGTACCCATGTTTTTCCTTAAAAGGAAATTGCCTTAGTGTCGAATTGTTATGTTGGTGTTTGGTTTCTGACCACTCACTGAGCTTGTAGCTCACCCCTCGCGTACTGTTTCTTTTACAGGGGCATTGTTGGGCGTGGAGCTGGAGCCTCCTTGTGGCGTGGTCTTGCGTGTGTGGAAGCGTCCTGTCCGGCGGATTGGCGAGTGCGAGGCTGCCAGCAATCCTAGAGTCTTGTGTATTTGATAACCGTGCATGTGGCACTTGTAATATTTCATTTGGCTAGACTTGGCTCTCATAGAACAATGATTGTGTATTCGGGTCTGTAATAATATTTTTGATTTACATACATTATTTGTATTTGTATGCTTCCGCTTTTCGATGAGTTATCAATTATCATTGTCTTATTAATCTTGTGTGTTTTATATTGACGTCATTGTGGACCTCCCGTATTTGATAGCTGATACTTTATATATTTGTCACATCTCGGGGATGCCTGGGGTGTGATATTTTTTGTTTAGGAATGGATGGTTTGCAATATTTGGTTAGAGATAATTTAAAAAATTATGATTAGTATTATTTGTATTTGGGAGTGGATAATCTGCTAAATGAAAATGGATATTATTATTTCCTCTTATTTTTTGTTTTTAATATAAATGGTTGTCTTATAAAATTAAATTTTTATAAATTGTTTTTTCCACTTGTTGATTTTTTTTCTATAAATGGTTATTTTATCAAATCAAATTTTAAATATTATTTGAATATTAAATTTAAAATTTAATTTGAATTTAAAAATTTAAACTTAATTTTAAATCAAAGTTAAACTTTATTAAATCAATTTTAATTTTCACTGTATGATTTGGTTAATTTTATAAAAATTTAATTTAATTTTTTTTTTAAAATTAATCAAACCCCCGCACGCACATGTGTGTGCAGGTCCATGCATGCATGTCTCCCCCACAGGGGGAGACGTGATCCACTATCACGTCTCCCCCTGTGGGAGACACATGCACGCATGCAACACGCGCGCGTGGGTTCATGCAGGCGGAGACGTGATATCGGATCACGTCTCCATCGTGGCGCATCCCCGTCCAGTCAGCGCGTCAATGTGGTGCGTTGACCGGGGTCAAACTGGTCTCAGGGTCAGTTTTGCTATAGTTTGGTCTTGGGTCAAATTTGAAATTTTTTTTTTAAAGTTATTTTCGAAAATTTCCCTTTTAATTAGACGGTGGGGGTACATCTGTCCTCTCCGCGTCACAGTATAAATAAGCTTCCTAAGCAAATAGCGGGAAAAGATTCTTCATTTTCCCGCCCAAAACAAGTGGGAGAGCTTTAGAAGGTCTTCGAACATTGGAAATGGCGATCTAGATTTCTTTTTTCCTCTTTTTAACATACCCCATCTCCATTTCCCGCTGGGAGATCCAACGAAAATGAACGGAGACAACAAACACAGACGGGGGGACCACCGATCGGGCCCGTGGAACCCCGTGAAACAGCAGAAGCTCATCCGAACCGCCGAGGAGGAGCTCGAGTCGAAGCTAGGGTTCGATCTCTTCACAGAGGGCGATAAACGGCTCGGATGGCTCCTCACTTTCGCTTCTGTCCGTCCTCTCTCTCTGACTAGGGTTTCATACCTGCTCAGTCTCCGCTTGTATAAATTGATAAATAGTTCTTGAAACGATCTGATATTTCATTTGATTATCAAACATCGGTCAAGTCTTTATGTTATTGCGATTTCTTGTGGACTATGTTTGGGTTAGGGAGCTGGGTGGAATTGGATTTTCAATTACCATAATGTGCAGCTCACCCACCTGGATGTGAAATTAAAAGTGAGATTTTGGATGGAAGAGGAAATTCGAGTCACACAAATCCCTCCTTTCTTAGTTTCAACCTAAGTTGGTGGGTGTTACAATTCATGTTCCAATTAATTCATGAAGAATTGCAATTCTGATTTCACACCCCTTATCAATAGACTGTATTGATTCTTAATCTATAGTGAGTATTAAAAATGCCATGCATTCACTCACCAACTTCGCTCCCAAATTTTAGTTTTTAATTAGCTGAATTAATTTTCTGTAAAATATAAAGCAATCAAACACTTTGAATAAGAAGGCATAATGTTTTCTGCCCATATGGTTTCCTTTGTATTTATGTTTCTCTATTATTGAAAAGAAGCAAGTTTTAACAAGCACACATGTCATGATATGGGATCCATGAGCCGAATGTCGGATTGATTGTTTGTTTTCTCATGGATTGCAGTCATCATGGGAGGAACAAGAGAGCAACAAGACATATAGTTGTGTGGATCTCTACTTTGTCACACAAGTAAATGAGTCTATCCATCGTTCTCGTGAACTTTAGACGGGTGCATGACTCATTGGATTTTAATACAACGACAAGAATAAGAGTATGCGAGCTTAGATGCATGTTGATGTGCAATTTTTGTGTTTCACTTTGTGCAGGATGGATCTACTTTCAAATCCAAATACCAGTTCTCACCTTACTTCTATGCTGCCACTAAGGTGTGTTGCATGTAAGGTTCATGCAATGAGTTCCGCTTCTTTATAATCACAACCTATTCCCAACAGTATTTTTTTTCCTGTCAAATTGATTACAGAGCAAAATGGAATTAGATGTAGAGGCTTATCTCAGACGAAAATACGAGGGACAAATTGCTGATATTGAGATAGTAGACAAAGAGGATTTGGCTCTGGTAACTTCTTATACTGAGCAAGCTATTGTGTTCTGAGCTTCCCTGGGTTTTTCTTGATGCCTTTTCTTATGTTAAGGCACTTGTTTGCATGTCTTTTTTTTTAAATGTATCTCTTGCATCTGTAAATAAGAGGTACCTTTTGTACGGGATGAATCATATTGTTCAAGGTACCAACTTAAATAACTCGATTTTTTATGTTTGACAGAAAAACCATCTTTCAGGATTGCACAAGTCATATCTAAAAATTCGCTTTGATACAGTTCAACAATTAACCCGTGTGCGGAATGATCTGCTACAAGTTGTTGAACGGAATCAAGCCAAGATTCATGCTGCTGAAGCATATGAATATATATTCAATGGGATGAGGTGATCCTTTACTGTCAGATTCTTGCACCACCATGTGGACACACATATCCAACCACATATTATGCTTTCTTATTAGAAAAGGTAACTCTCTCATTTTGATTATTCAACTAAGGTGGTTTTGTGTTTTCTTGGCTGCAGTGACCAAAGGGCACAAGATTATATAGAATGTATCATTGATCTTCGCGAATTTGATGTCCCATATCATGTTCGTTTTGCAATCGATAATGGTTAGTTTTTTAGTTTCATTTTTTCATCTATTTTCTACTTAGAGGTTTTTGAGTTTTGCTTATTTGTGGTTGTTCTGTTGCTTGATTCTGGTCAGATGTGAGATGTGGACAATGGTATGATGTTAGAGTATGTCCTACTGGTGTTACACTGGAAAGGAGACCTGATCTTCTTCAACGAGCTGATGTACATGTCTGTGCATTTGATATTGAGACAACAAAACTTCCATTAAAGTTTCCTGATGCTGAATATGATTTGATAATGATGATCTCTTACATGGTTGATGGACAAGGATATTTGATAATCAATAGAGAGGTAAAAAAAATAGTCTTATTTCTGTATTTCTGTATTTCTGGACACATCTATTAAAGCCCATGCTTGTTATCCAAGAGACAGCCTTGCAATTCATCGTTGAGTGTAATTTTTTCTCTTTGGTGGAAGCAAGTGGAATTGTTGGATGTTATTTGCACATATCCTTGCTAAAAAAGTCTGCATTTGTGGAAATATGGTGACTCATCAGTGCTAACATGGTCTTAGCATAACCTTGGTGGCAGAGGCGAGGCAAAATTTTCCTGTATATCTATGCATAACGATTCAATTACACATGCACATGTACACATTCAAGGACATGTACCTGCCTCCTATTCTCTACCCATATGTACACATGCCATTGTATCTCATCTCTATCAATTGTGCTTTATGTTCTACCCATTCGCATCAATACCATTGGATTTACTCATACTCCAAACCTTTCAATCAATCACACATTACCACAGAATCTCATATCAGAAAAAATATGATTGGTGACGTTGTAAAGGGCCTGTTTTTTTGGTCAGTCTGTTGAATTTGTGAACACATGATTTGCTTCTGGTAGGTAATTGATGAAGTTTAGTTTCAGTCTTTACCTTGCATTAAACATACAATTAAAATGGAACTACTTGGGGTTTTATATAACTAGTTGTTTGGCACATGTGATGCATGCACAATTCAATAGGTGGGAAGCGAGGAGAGCTTCCATTGAGGACTTTGAAACTTTGTTTTTCACATTTTGTTAGATTTTTCGACTTCATAGCGTTTTAGTTTTTTCCCCTTTTCTCAGTCACTTTATTTGATCACTCCAGAAGGTTTTGGAATTTTCTATGTTCAAGAGTGAGAGGAGATTCATCTAAGATGATCATTTTGGACAGATATGGATTATTGTATTCTAGGGTGAGAGAAATAAAGAAATGTTGATCATCCAATCTGAAGGGACCTTTACAATATGTCTCCAATTTCTCCTTTCACTTCATAATTGTAAAGTCACTTTGAAATGCTTTGACTCTAGTAAGCCCATGGAAGTGAGTTGGTCAAAATAGACACAAACGCTAGTGACTTACCACAAAGGAAAATTTTCATATTGCGCTTTTTTTTGGTAATCAACCTTGTTGGATTATTTTATTGCATCTAATGCTGTGAAACATGTCTTATTTCTCCAGTGTGTGGGAGAGGATATTGAAGATTTGGAATATACCCCAAAACCAGAGTTTGAAGGGTATTTTAAAGTGACAAATGTAAAAAATGAGGTATTCAATAACGCCTCGAACCATATCCTGTTTAACAATGATTTCAGGTCTGAGAACCACTTATTAGCTCATACTTTATTGTTCTTTCTTGGATATATCTTGTAGGAAGAACTAATCAGACTGTGGTTTGCCCATATGCGGGATGTGAAGCCTGGTATTTATGTCACCTACAATGGTGATTTTTTTGATTGGCCATTTCTGGAGAAACGAGCAGCTCATCATGGACTGAAAATGAGTGAGGTATGCTGTTGATTATCTGCCTTATGTTCTATAGTGATGCTAGAGAAATCTGCAGGATTTCTGTGATCCATCATAGAATGACTCCCTTCGAAAAAATTTCTCTTGTCTGGTTGTCACTGAAAGTTCCACTAACCTATGAACTTCCTGTTTGGATGACAGATAATGGTGAGTGTAAATTCTTAGTGAACTGTTACAATGAATTAAAATACACATGAGGAACATAAGAAATTATCTACATAACAATGATTGTGAGAGTTCATCAAAAGTCTATAAATCTATGAAGCTTGGACACGGTGGCACATCATTTTTTGAAAAATAGGACACAGATACGGCTAGAGCATGGCAAAAAATAAATTAATATAATAAATATATATATTGTCATCCATATGACGTCAAATGTTTCTCCACACCACCATTCTTTCACAATGTTTCAAAATACAAAATAGCCACATAAAACTTTTAAAAATAAGAAAGCAAGCATCAATTTGAGCCAACTTGGGTTTCAAAAAATAAGAATCGCAGAGGGTCAGCAGAGCGGACAAAAAAAACATTTTTTTTGTAGTTTTGGATTTTATTTAAATGGGTTGGACTTAGGCTGTGTTTTAAATGGGTTGGATACTTGAGCTGTCTGTTTAGCCTTCCTGTTTTTAATCATGTCCAAACTGAAACTGGTAGGGCTATGTCCTGGGCCATTTGCAAACCAAAATTTAGGCCCATTTCAGCAGGCTGTGTTCAACACGTGTCGGGCACCTGTCCATGTCTGACACGGGTATGGAGGCCTAGGGGAAGTGTCTGTGCTTTGTAGCTATAAATAAACATCATAGCTACACAGTAGTTTTATCAATTACTTAGTGAGCTCAATGACCTGATTATCCCAAACATCAAACTTCAAAATCATCAAATGTTAATATTATGACTTTACTAAATTGTCCTATATTACATCCATTAAGGTTTTGTTGACAATCCTTATGAATTGCAACCATCCATATCCCATTATCTCCCTCCATACTCTCTCAGTACCTTGATCTATTTGTATTTTAACTGTTTTATACTTGGCAGTATCTGTACATGACCCAAGCACCCTAAGTGATTTTTGATTTGTTATCCGTGATCAAACATGTTTTGTTTGACTAAATTATGAAGCATTCCAACACATCTCCATTGTTCAATATAAAACTGCCATTCAATATTTTGAAGCAGGAACCTTTTCTTTAAACACAATCTATCTCATTAGGAGTATCTCCATGCTTCTCATATTTCACATTCTGTGTACCTTCGTATGCATCTTCTCAGTTATCAGAGGGCACAAGAACTGGAATCACAATTTCGGGAAAAAAAAGTTTTGATTTGAAATATGCTACAGTTTTTTTATATGGAAAACTTCAAAAATTTTTTTTGTTGGTTTCCGAAGACATTTTTTCTCCATCTGTGGTAGCCTTCTGTATGCTACTGCCATTTCTATTTGCCTCAAGGCTTCAAAATCATGAAGGTCAAGAATTTGATAAAAGCTTTGTTTAAGCACATCTTTGTTCTTCTGTGTGTAATTTCCAAGTCTTTTGAATGATTCTAAACAACAAAATCTACAAACCATCTCTAGACTGGGGTGCTTTTATCAGGTATCCATTTGATTTTTTTTTATTGTCAATAATGCAGGAAATAGGATTTCAATGTGATGCTAATCAAGGTGAATGCCGTTCCAAATTTTCTAGCCATTTGGACTGTTTTGCTTGGGTCAAACGTGACAGTTATCTCCCTCAAGGTAGTCAGGGTCTAAAGGTAAAAATTAGTTCACTTTGTTTAATTTCCCATTAGATCACCAATTTCATCCATTAATTTATATGGTTACAATTGTTTCTCTAACCTGTTGTTTATGAGCAGGTAATTTCTGCTTTTAAGTAGTTTTTAGTACTGGTAATCCTAGGAGTCGTCCCCATCCACCTTCATGGGTTACACTCGGCTAGGATAGTGAAATACTGTTGTGGCATTATAAGTCGTCCTTTGTATGGGAGACTTTACAGCTTGCTTTTATTTTGTTCCTTCTAACCTTTTTTGCAGGAGATCCCTTGTCTCCTTTTTGGTATGAGGAGCATCATTATATAATATGAATGCTCCTATATTTTTGCTTTCAGAAATCAAGTAGTTTTTTACCACCCAGCTACATAATACCGTGAGACATCTTGTATTGATTTCTGTGTTTCAAATGCAACTCATCGAGAGTGGGCAGGTAATGTCACCCTTCATGTAGTGTCTTTCCTCTGTTTCTTCACAATCAAAATTACAGGTGGTGAGTTCCCGCACTTAGAAAGAAAAGAAAAGAAAAGAAAAGAAAAGAAAAGCATCTCTATGCATGCAGGGATTTGATTTAAAAAATCAGCATTCTATTTGAGTGAACTGATCTCCTTCTGCTTTTAATGCATGGTTTCTGGAGGATTGTATTAGGATTAAAAATTTAGGCGAACTTTCAATGGGATTTTTTTTTGTATGCCACCATGTTGTTTAATTATTCTTTCCGGTGAATCTTTTGTCACCGTTCTTTTGCAGGCTGTTACAAAAGCAAAGTTGGGTTATGATCCTTTAGAAGTAAATCCTGAGGACATGGTTCGGTTTGCAATTGAACGGCCCCAGGTACAAATGTTAAAAACCAGTACCGCAGGAATGCTAGACAATTTGTTCTGGCACATTCTAGATGGCAACATATCTGCATAAAGATTCCTCAGCAAAGCAATTTTTTATTGCTGTTTTACTCATATTCACTCATATTCTTTCTCGGATGAGTTTCTTTAATTTTCAAAGTTCAATAGTTCCATATGACTGTCTAGTCTGGTTGATGTTTAATCCCACTATTTATAGTTATCATCCTATAATTCTGAGAGATAAAATAATTATTTGCATCACAGAGATTTTGATTAACTGTTTCTATTGTGTTTCAGACGATGGCTTCTTACTCTGTGTCAGATGCTGTTGCAACTTATTATTTATACATGACGTATGTTCATCCGTTTATTTTCTCCCTTGCAACTATCATCCCGATGCCTCCTGATGAGGTTCTGCGAAAAGGAAGCGGTACTCTTTGTGAGATGCTTCTTATGGTGCAGGTGGGTTTCCAAATGATTCTTAATTATCTCATTTATTTCATCTTGAAAAGCCAAAATCAGGCTTGCTATATTTCATGGCTCAAAGAGTTGGCGGTCAGGAATCTACATGGAAACTGGTTGGTTATAGCTGAAACTGATGATGTTATGGAGGGAAACTTGGGCTTGCTATGTTGCATGTGCCAAAAGGATGGCTCAGGAAGTTGCATGTGAGGTGTTGGGTATAGCGTAATGTGCATAGAAATGCTAGAGTAGGTTTGAAACAGGTGCACCTGGGGGAAGCGTAAGAGCCACCCAACAACCTCTGTCACTTTTCTATGTAAGCTGGGATTTGAACCCATTAGCTCAACAGTACACACTTAGATTATCACCACGACCAGCAATCGGTTTCTCAAGTGAGAAAAATTAGCAACTTAATGGAACCCATCATATAGTGACTTCAATGTTTCAATTATTTTTCATTGTACTGTAATAACTCATCAACTCCAGACACAAAATTTGGATCTCTGATCTCATTTTAGGTGGTATAAGAATACTAAAAGCCTAGTTTCTTGAGAGAATAATTCCCAATACAAATCTTAATATATGTTGTTTTTCCTAAAACAGATACATAAAAACTTTGCACCAAACAAATTTCCTGTCTTTAGTAAGTATCAATTATAGAAAAGTAGAACATTTAAATTCAGTATACCTTGATTGAATGGTGTATACCAATTCAAGCTTTGACGTGTCCATAGTGTTTGACATGTAAACCTTGAAATTCTAGCATGTAAAACATTTTGTATATTAAACCAGCATATATAAAAAATGTAAAAAAATTTAAGAACGGAGAATTTTTATTGATCAATCTAGTTGATAAAAGAACATGTAAACAATTGTCACGTGTAAGGACATGACCTATGAAAGTTTTTCGCTGACATGGACAGCATGTTATACAACAAGTTTTTCATGATTAATTATAGATTTGTAGTAACTCCAATGCCCAAGAGTTGTCCACATGTCCATGTAATCCATCACCCAAAGTGGACCCACCTATAATGGGGTGCTGGGATAGGGCCCAGGTGTGTTTACATGTAATCATTCATCATCCAAAACCGTGTTGCATATAACAGGGTGCTGGTTGGCAATTTATTTGGCACAGATGAGACTGCTTGGCAAGTCAGTCTAAGCACTAAACGGTTGCTCTAAGCAATGGTCCTTGGAAATTTTGGTAGTGCAACACTAGAATTTCCCAGGAGGTCACCCATTCTAGTATTACTCTCATCCATGGGATTCAGTGCTAGTCTCAACTTGCCTTGCAAAATAAAATTTCAAAGATGTAAAATTTCCTCGTAATATGTGCCTGAAAACTTGAATTTCTTTAGGTAACTAAATTCAATAATTCTTGTTTCTTCAAGTGATGTGCGGCTGTAAGCAAACATGGGATAATTCCTAAGACGTTTTGTTTTCAGTAGCACCTTACAACTCTTATTCTTTGCTGTGACTGATGTGCCCTTTACATTTGTAAATCAAACAGGCATACATGGCAAATGTTATATGTCCTAACAAGCACCAAGAAGATTCAGCGAAGTTCTATAACAACCGCCTTTTGGAAAGTGAAACCTATATAGGGGGCCATGTTGAATGCCTTGAAAGTGGTGTTTTTAGATCTGATCTTCCCACTAAATTTCAGCTGGATCCATCTGCTTATGAGGTAATTCACATTGTGTTATTTCCATATACTTCGATTGATGAATGATATAGTAAGGAAAAATGTTTAATGCCACATATTAGACTTCCACCCGAATGAGCCAATAAGACTTATAATTAATGTGACTAACTGCCATGATTTGATTCCTATGAGAAACTGTTTTGCCTTAAAATTGGAGAGAAATCAAAATTCTATGCTTACTTGGTCTTAATGAACCATTGTTATATGCTTTAAGTAGGCATTTTTTGTGCTGAGAAGTTCTAGATGTCTGTAAAACATAGTGTTAGGCTGGAAAGGTTATGATGGAATTCTCTTAAAATTTGTTAATTTGATATTTTAAGAGGATATAACAAGATCATTTCAGCTGACATTTGCATTTCATCTTATTTCAGCAATTAATCAGAAATCTGGATCGAGATCTACAGTATACCATAAAAGTAGAAGGCAAGATGGATGTGGATTCTGTCTCCAATTATGATGAAATAAAGAATGCCATTATGGAAAAGGTGCCTTTTGGTTTTCTTAAGTTTTGCTTTGAGATATTTGTCACCAACTCATCAAAATCTTTTTTCCGTTGCTGAGGTCTTCCTTATTAATGATAATCTGCTGAGTCAAAATAGGCTACTTTTGGTTCCTTCATGTATATATTGTTCTATTCAATTCTAGTTAAATTGGAATAAATGTCATGAATAGCCTGGATAACTGGTGCAAACCCATTGATGGTCATACTAAGCTCACATATTCAAGAGAGAAGTTGATGTGTAATTGGAATAGAGGAAAATGATGAAGAACTGATGGTTAGAATGCTTTAAACCATTGGCAGACTGACATATATGGCAAAATAAGACAGAATAAACAGCCAGAATAAAGAGGGGAGTTGAATTGACAGTTAGAATAATCTAACTGTTGGCAGAAGTCCAGAGACTGTTACAATTGTCTAATCATCAGCTTACTGAGACTTCTTCAACTGACGTTTTAACTATCAAAGTTGTCAAAGACATTGTGATATACATGTGTACAAAAATCAAAATCCAGTTGAAGACAACACGTTTCACATGCTAGGGACAGTTGAAGTCAAAGTAACCATTGAATGAAGACTGATTATACGAGGACCCAGCCCACAACCAAGGGACGGTTGACATTAATCTAACCATCAGGGGATAGTTACTCCAAGAAGTAACTGTCGGAGCAGTCAATGGTCTTATCTCAACCTTTGAGTGGATTTCGGATCTGCAACCACTTTGAGGGTCTATAAATATCCCTTTCCCTTGTATTTGAGTTGAGACATCCAAGTTTGTGTTGAAGTCTTTAAGACTAGTATTTGAAAAGCTTGAAAGAATCCACACTATTAGTTTGGTTCTTTAAGCTTGTAGTGTAGTATTTTGAGTTGTATAACTTGTTTAAGAGATGTAATCTTTGCTGTTATGGATGTTTTTTTAGTCAAATTTACATTCTCGTACTAAAAAACTTCCTCTCTTCATTTTGATCTACATCAATAACATTGCCCTTAAATGCATCATAACCTGATTGCTCATCTTGAAACTTTTTTTTGCATCACTGTTTTCTGCACTTCGCTTCCCTTTGGTTCTCATAAGTCATAATTGGGCATGGTAAATTATTTCCAATTGTACTGGTTTTGAATGGGTTTTTATAGACGATGACCATTTTCTTTTCATGTCACTTGGGTCTGCTTGATCATTTTTTTTTACAATGTTAACTAGATCATATTAATTTTGAGAAACTTCAATATCTACTTTATTGATTATGTTTGGCCTTGCACCTCCAGCTTGTGATGTTACGGGATAATCCAGCACGTGAGGAGTGCCCCCTCATATATCATCTTGATGTTGCAGCAATGTATCCAAATATTATTTTAACAAACAGGCTTCAGGTATGATCTTTTTCATCATTTGTGTGCCTCCACATTAGGTCTTGATGTGAGTGCACCCCTTAGTGACTGCAGAAATCCTTGCAATGAAACATATAATATCTATCTACTTGAAGATTCTACTTTAGCTACTTATGTATTGCAGAATAATAATAAAAAAAAAACAGAGCATTTAGGTTGTAGGTCTATGCTTGCCAGTGGCCTAGTTCATTTAACTAATCTGGACAGATAGTTCTGCAAGTTTACCATTTACCTGAATGATGATGAGATCGACTGTTACCTTCAGCTGTTGGAGCTGCTCCAGGGAGTCTCGATAGTGGACACAAGTACAGATGAGATCATTTGGAGCCCCAAAACAGTGGAGGGTTTTTTGGTTAGAAGTTGTTATAATTGGTTGTGTAGGGAGTGGGCGGTTACAGAGGTCACTGCTACCAAACATAAGGAGATTTGGGGTTGCCATATCCCTCTCAAGGTGAAGGCGTTTATGTGGATTATGTTCCTAAACAAAGCCCTTACCAGAGTTCGTATCACGCGTTGGTCGCCGATGATCGACACAAGATGTGCTCTATGCGGTGAAGAAGACGAGAGTGGTGTGCATCTGTTTGTGACTTGTTTGGTGGTGCGAAGGGTATGGTATTGGCTGCACTTGGCTACTGGGATGTCATGCCAATTCTCCTCCCTCGAGGGGCTGTGGACGGCCGGCAAGGAGCTTCAGATTGCGGGGGACAGGAGTGTGAAAGCTAAGGTCACCCAGATCTATGTACCCACAACGGTTTGGGCTGTGTGGTGCTCACGTAACAATGTTATATTCCGAGGTGAAATCCTGTATGCGGAGAACATATGGGAACTGACGATTAGATGCAATCAAGATTGGGGAAGGTACTGCGCGGGGACCTCGTCTATTTTCATGCAGGGGAGTCATTTATCGGTTCAGGCGTAGGGCTATTTGTTTTTTGGTTTTCGGCGGGGGTTTGTAGAATTCTCGTCTACTAACTCTCTAGTGTAGTAGTTCTTATACTCCTTGTTATTTCTCAAATTTGGGCTTTTGTCCCTATCTTGAATAGAAGATAAAGGCCTACCATTTTCGTTAAAAAAGAAGAAGATATCCATATCTGATGCATGTATACTTCTCAATATCATCTGTGATGACTCTGATGATAAAGCAGAGAACGCTTAAGGTGGATACTACAGAATCGAGTATTGATTTGGATATCACATATTAATGAAGAATCGCTGATCATTAAAATAACTGATATTTGGCTTTAGATGCATCTGTCATGGACTATAAATCTGCAACCAAAAGGAGCTGGATTTGAGCTTGATCTTACCTTTCAGAACAAAAGGATCTAAATCTTAGAAAATGTAGTTTGTCGAAATAGAAGAATGTTTTATTGATGGAAGTTACTGGCTCATATGAATTCCAGATTGGAGTAGAACAAAGAACTGCATACTTAAGAATTTTCAGCATGCTCAGTGCCAGTGGTATGGTACACCAACATATTTGAGGGACAATACAATTTTTAGATCCAGGTTTGTTAGATGATTTATAAAATTGGTACTTGAAAGGTTGCCATCGTATTAGAACCCTATATATATATATATCTGATTATTATTTGTATTTTCCTTAATTTAGTCTTTCTCATTATTCCCCCCAACGTCATGATCAACTATCAATATGTATTGAAGTATGGAAATTTATTTTCATTACAGCCACCATCAATAGTTTCAGATGAGGTGTGTACTGCATGTGATTTCAATCGTCCAGGGAAAACCTGTCTACGAAAGCTTGAATGGGTTTGGCGAGGGGATACTTATATGGCAAAGAAAAGGTATTGTCATCACCACTTCTTTTTAAGCTTGTTCATGCATACTTCAAGGTGGACAACTAATGATATTTTTTGTGGAACAAATTTATTTATTGCAGTGATTATTTTCATTTGAAGAACCAAATTGAATCTGAGTCCATTGATTCTATAGATGGGCGTTTGTCAAAGTCTTTCCTTCAACTTCCCAAGGCTGAACAACAGTCAAAACTGAAGGAACGTCTAAAGAAATATTGCCAAAAGGTGTCCTTGTCATTCTCTTTGGAGAGTAAAAATTATTTATGTTTAGTGAAATCTGACGTGATCTTTTGGTGGCATGTAATAGGCATATAAAAGAGTTCTTGACAAGCCCATTACGGAACTTCGAGAAGCAGGAATTTGCATGCGTGAGAATCCTTTCTATGTAGACACGGTCCGTAGGTCAGTCTAATTATTCTTTTCTTTTCTTGCATAAACTACTTTAGACTTTCTGAACAATCATGTAAGAATTCCTTCTCTTAGTATTTGGCATTTTCTGCTGTGTCAACTTTTAGTTTCCGGGATCGAAGGTATGAATACAAAGGTCTTAATAAGTTATGGAAGGGGAAATTAACAGATGCCAAAACAAGTGGAAACTCTATGAAGATCCAGGAAGCACAGGTGTGATGAGTCATTTTTCTCATTTTTACAGAGGTTGCCCAGATACTATCTTATTTGTATGATTGACTTTCCTTCTTTCAAATTTACAGGATATGGTTGTTCTGTACGATTCTTTACAGCTTGCTCATAAATGTATACTTAATTCCTTTTATGGTTATGTCATGCGCAAGTAAGTTTTCACATGCCTTATCTCCTTTAATGGAATATCTATGGATTTAACTATGAAATTCACAGGGAGGTCCAATAGATAACTTTGGGTGGGTTTGTGACAGAGGAGCAAGATGGTATTCAATGGAAATGGCTGGAGTAGTCACATACACTGGTGCCAAGATCATTCAGAATGCTCGTTTACTTGTTGAAAAGATTGGGAGGCCATTAGAACTGGACACAGATGGCATCTGGTGTGCCCTTCCAGGATCTTTCCCTCAGAACTTCACCTTCAAAACAAAGTAATTTCAATGTCTTATTGCTTGATCCCCAATTTTGAGCTTTGCGATCTGGCTGAATGAAACATAGATGATCGTTTTTGTAATACTGTCAAATCACTGCCTGTCTTACCCCTATCTCCTGATTATTTTTAATTGCCATGCTATATATTCATTTATCTCAAGTTTTATTGTGTGATTTTTTTAATTTTTTTTCCACAGAAGAAAATTTCACTCATGCACCTAAAGCCAAAGGACATTTTTTCCTTTGTCGTCATTAGTAATAAATTATTATTTGAAAGTTCATTTCTTCTATATGCAACCATAATTGTTTGAGCAAAACAATTGGTATTCCTGAACCCTGGATTGAAGCGCTTTTGAAGAGATAAAGAAGCAGTCCATGTTTGTCACCACTTATCCATGTTTTACAAGTATTCGTTTCTTTGACACTATCAGCCTTGCATTATATTTTCAAGTACTAAGAATAAATAAATTCCAGAGATATGAAGAAAAAGCACATGATCTCGTATCCATGCGTTATGCTGAATGTAGATGTGGCGAGAAACAACACGAATGACCAATATCAGGTGAATGAGATACCCATCTCAGTTCTAAGAATAAGTTCCTTTAATACCATCATGTTGAATTATTTGTTCCCCGTTATTTTTTATTGTTTCCGGAATGTGAATTCCTTCATGGTTACTGAAAATTGTGAATTTTTCTTTGGGGTGGGTGAGGATGGGTTAAACACATCTTCCTAATCAAGTTTTGTTCACAACAGACTCTTAAAGATCCTGTTACCAAGACATATACCACGCACAGTGAGTGCTCCATCGAATTTGAAGTGGATGGACCATATAAGGTTAAGGCAGTACACAGAAAAACATCTTTTCTTTTAGCAGACATTTGCATACAATAGTATTAATTCTTTCTACTTATTTATATTTATAGGCAATGATTCTTCCTGCTTCAAAAGAAGAAGGCATTTTAATTAAAAAGCGATATGCTGTTTTCAATGATGATGGGACTTTAGCTGAACTTAAAGGTTTTGAGATCAAACGGAGAGGTGAGCTGAAGCTCATTAAAGTTTTTCAGGTGCGTTTAATTCTTTTGTTCATGAATTTATCAGTATTACCTGCCATGTAAGAAGTTAACAGAAACCAGTAAATTATGCAGTGTTTGTCAATGAGGATGTCCAGCACCGTTTTCAAGCTCTTGTACTTTTTCAGCATTCTTTTTTGAAGCATCTCTTATTCTACAGCTTCTGACCATTTATTTCACATATTTAATGGTTATCAGGCAGAAGTTTTTGACAAGTTTCTCCACGGAGCAACCTTAGAGGAATGCTATTCAGCAGTTGCATCAGTTGCAAATCGTTGGCTTGACCTTTTGGATGTGAGTCATTAGTTAGTGATGTCTTAACATATATTATTGTAGTATCCCACTGTAACTAAATACTTGCAGTAATTGAACATTTGCTACCTTTATATTCATCCACCAGAATCAAGGAATCGATATTGCTGATAGTGAGTTGCTTGATTACATATCAGAATCAAGTACAATGAGCAAATCATTGATTGACTATGGAGAACAAAAGTCATGTGCTGTGACCACTGCAAGGCGACTTGCAGATTTTCTGGGTGATACAATGGTCAAAGACAAAGGACTCCGCTGTCAATATATAGTTGCTTGCGAGCCACAGGTTTGCCATTCCATCTCAGTTTCTGGAGGATTTGCGTAACATAATCTAGGAGTTGTTATTGTCTTATTGTGTTGTCTGTTCTTCATCATTCATTTTGGCCTTGCTTTCAGAATACTCCTGTCAGTGAGCGTGCTATTCCAGTCGCTATATTTGAAACAGATGCTGGTAGTTATTACCTACTTCCACCAAAACTTGAATGTGTCACGTGTATTTGGGAGTTTTTACTAAAAACGAGTGTCGTGTTTTTTGTTTGCAGAAATCGGGAAATTCTATGTACGGAAATGGTGCAAGATTTCTTCTGATATTGGAATTAGGTCAATAATTGATTGGTCCTACTACAAGCAACGACTAAGCTCGGCTATTCAGAAGATTATCACTATTCCTGCAGCAATGCAGAAGGTATGAACTCAAATTTTTTCCTTTTTTTCTTTCTTTTCTCTAAATAGGGAAGCTGTTTTCAGGTTTCTAATCCTGTTCCTAGAGTGCTGCATCCTGAATGGCTGCACAAAAAAGTTCGTGAGAAAGAGGACAAGTTCCGTCAAAGGAAAATAAATGATGTTTTTAGTTCTTTGAACAAAGAAGATGCCATGCAAGATAGAATTCCGGTTGTTGATCTGGAAGATATACCAAACAAAGAGAATGCTTCTTCTTTAGGGCCTAGACCTGTTGTTCACAGCTATGAAACAAACAAAGGAAATCATTTATCAAAGACATCCTTTCCAGTGGATCCCATGCTCTGTGATCAGGAGCAAACAAGTACTGATACTAATAGAACTTTTAAGACTCTTGTAAATAAAATTGGCACCTCTACTGAAAGTATTGACAGAAATGTTGATTACCAAGGCTGGCTTGAAGCAAAGAAAAGAAAGTGGAAAGATAATCGAGAGGAGAGGAAAAAGCGCAGGTAATTTGATTATTCATCTCTACTGACAGACTAATGGAGATGTCAAAGCAAGGATTACTATCTACAATTTTTCTACCTGGAATGCAATCAAACTATGTGTGTGGGAAATCTCTGCATTTCCTAAACATACATTGTACAAATTAAATGTAACCTTTTAGAACATTTGCGGACGTATTGTGGTTATGTTTATTCTCAGACCAATACTTATTTCAGGTTAGGTGAGATGAAGAGATCAAGTGAATTATTTTATGCAGCAGAGTCGCATGGTTCAGTGCCAAGTCATAAATTTAATCAGGTTAACAGAGGCGTTAATTCATTCTTCAGGAGGCCTGATCTGGTTCTTGTAAATTCCCACTGGCAGGTAAGAGAAGTATTATCATTTTTTGTGGAAGTTCACATCCCATCATTTACTATGAGGTACTAAATGAAACCTTAATGGATCAGATAATCCAGCTTGTTCCAAGTCAAAAACCTGGGTGCTTTTATGCTTGGGTTGTTGCTGAAGGCATCATGATTAAAGTTCCAATAAATATTCCAAGGGTATTTTATCTCAATTCCAAAGCGCCTGTTACAGAAGAATTCCCTGGAAGGCGGGTAAACAAAATCCTTCCTCATGGTCGACCTAGCTTTAACCTTATCGAGGTACATAAGTGCTTTCGCAAATGAATTTGACATGAATTTAGTGTGGATTGTAAATAGCACTGACAATGCTTCTTGCAAATGTTTCCTTTTGACATTCAATAGGTTATAATTGATGAGGATCAATTCAGGGCGGAAAGCAGGAAACTCGCAGCTCACCTAGCAGATCCAGAAGTTGAGGTACTTGTGCATAGATTTGTTTGATGCAACAACACTGACCGAATCTGATGCCTAGGTTCCTTTGCCTGTTCATTAGGCTCGAGCCTCTTATTTCTTTCTCAACTTATCAAAGCTTGAGGTCTATTCTTTTAAAAGGAAAAAATAACCTTGATATCTGAATTTATTTTAATTATTTAGGATATCTTTCTCATTTGTTTTAGCCATCACTTCCTTGAATAAATATCTCATAATTATTGACATTGCATGTGATGTATCTCAATTTTATTTCATCATGCACTGTGATGTTCTCACTTAATTGAAACATGTGTGATATAGTTCACACAATGCATTAGATCCACTTTTTTTTACTCAACTTTGTACATCAGGAGCAAGATTTATATCATATTTAGATCAGAGTGCTTGAAAATGTCTTGAACATTGAGTTCTGCCATTATCCATGCCTGCAACCATATGCGCATTTGTCTATCATTCTGATTAAGTTGGGTTACCGGGCAGCTTGTACATGTAAATTTCTTAAGGTGTCTGCTATATGGGGCAGTTATAATTCAGTTCCATGATTTTTAGAGTGCTTCACTAAGATCAGTGATTAAAATAGATCTAAAGTGAAACATGATTTCTCAGTGGGGAATTCCAACTTGTCTGAAGGAGTGGGAATTGACAAAATACTCCCCCACTATGTATTTGCACATTGTACTTCTTATATGGTATAAATGAATGTGCTTCACTCAAATCTTATTGGAATATCTAGTGAGGAAGCCTTATTCTCCTGTTATTATGATCTTACTGCATTTAAGATTTTCATCAACCACTGAGATCTTTATCCCGAGCCTAATGACTTACACTTGCTGGGGGGGGGGGGTGGGCAATATTTTCTGGACATCGTATGGATTGGCTTTTTTCAAATTTGAATTTTGCCTGTTTTTTAAATAATCAATACTACATTCTAATTACATCCTTTTGTAATATGTAAAATCTTTGATTAGGGGATATACGAGACGAAGGTGCCACTAGAATATGGTGCCATCCTCCAAATTGGTTGCGTATGCAAAGTTGACCGTGGTGCTAAATCCCGGAATGTCCAAGATGGATGGACCCTAAGTGAACTGCAGATGAAAACTACAGCAGAATGCTCATATCTGGAGCAGGCCATCTCTTTCTTTTATTTGTATCACAGGTATTCAAAGTAGTAGAATACATAGATTGTTGTGCGAGATTTCCGAATTTGAGAAAGTTTCATTAGTCATATGAACCGTGTTCCTAAGTTGAAACAGAAAGATCAATCAATAGATATAAAAAGGAGTTATTTGTTATTCTATGGAAAACATACACATAACCTTGTCCATCTAATGGCATTGGATCTGTTGTGGTCTCAGAAACCAGAAATAACTCCATGTGCTATAAATGTGCTTTTTATGATCAGTTGTCAACCAGATCCCAGCCCTCTCAGAGCTGTAATCCCTTATGTCTGGGATTTTTAAATTTTTTTATTGTGTGTTGTTAAGATCAGGTGAAGAACGTACCGTGACATTTGATGTAAAATTTAGCTTAGTGAAAGTCATTCCTGACATGTATGATGGGCTTTAAGCATTGTGGATGCATTGATGCGCAATGCATCTAATGCAAAGCCAATTTTAGCTTCTCTTTTTGCTTTTGCTTGATGGATAGGCACATTGTGTCTAAAGGCTGTATGAAATGTTCAGCTGATCAAGCTACGAAATGATGAGATGAAGTCTTTAATGGAAATACCCACATTTCTCTTTATGTTTAGCATAATGTTTTATCCCATAAAAGGGTTTCCAGATATTTTTTCAATTCTGACTTTTTTTTTAATAATTATCACAGCTTTTCTGAGGGGAGGGGAATACATGTTATATATTTTCCTGTATCCAGCACAGTAAATGTCTTGGTTGTCAATCCTTTCCTGAACAAAGAATTGTCTCCCTCTATTCTAGAGAAACAATTCCGTGAAGCCTGCGAATCATTGTCATCTGAATTCTCTTTCCAGGCAAATAAAATCAGTTTTAAGGTTTGTTAACAATTAAAATTCCCAAACTCTGAACCTTATTGTTAACAATTTTCTTTTAGTTTCTGATTATAGTTTCTGTTTAGATTGAGTATGTTGGAGAAAACAAGGTCGCTGAGAAGTCTTTGCAAAGAACAATGAACACATACAGGTTTCTTCATCATTCTTATGCCATGTCTATAAAAATGTTATTTTAGGGGCATGCATGGTTGAACATTTCCGGGAATTCATGCTTCTTAGATCTTATTAGTAGCCTGATATATATTTGTCTTATGTTGTTGAACAAAGTGTATAATAATATCCCGCTCCTGTTTCACACATCGCTTGAAAAATATACATTGACAAATCTTGCCGGAGTTGTGTTATAAAGCTCTAACTGACCTGATATATCTTTTCTGGGTAAAATTGAAATAATTTATAAGGCAGGTAATTTATTTTTAGACCTAAGATACAGCATCAAGGATTGATTCTATGTCAATGACATCAATAAAGAGATAGCATACATACAGTTATTTAAAAATATAATAGGTGGTGGAATTATAAGTTACTCAGGTTATTTAAGTTCAGGATTGTTCTGCTGTTTGGGAAAGCAATAAGCATTAACAAAATAAGGAAACACAGTTTCTTTCGACCATCAGTTGAGAGAACCATAGTAATGGATAGTAAAAATAGATAAGAAATTTGACTTCTCTTTTCCCCAATACCTGGAATAGTAACTTGAAAAAGGAGACACACAATGGTATGTGTGATGACTTTCTTATACCTTATTTTACCTATAATTAAATGAGGGATATTGATTTTAATACACCGGAGGAGGATAAGGAGAATTTTATGTAAAATAATCCAATGTTACGTGCAATTTTTTTATATATTACATTGGGGAAATCGCTTTTTGCCTTTGTTTACAAATTTCAATCTACACTCGTTCCATATACTGCACTTGTTCCTTCCCTTTTTCTTCTTAGTTTTATTTATTATTTTTTTTTATAGAAAATCGGTAGCTCCACTTCTCACGCTTAACTTTGTCCCTCTCCCCTTCTCTTCAGAGAACATTGTTATATATGAAATGACATGGAATGGATAGGGTAATCATGGCTTTAAATTAAAATGAAGACTGAATAATTTCTCTAGTGTTAAATTGCTTAATAATAGTTCACTGAGAAAAAAATTATATATAGTGTAAACAATTGTTTGATCAGTTTGTATGGTGCTTAAATTGCTTGATTCTTAACAGTTCCCATTTTACAAGCAATTAATGTTTTTTCTCAGACATCAACATCATGGGCCAACAATTGCTGTCATTGAATGCCCTAATATCCAAGCCATGAAGTTGGGTGTGCATATCCTGGATGACTTTCCATGTGTCAGTATTCCTTGCAATGCTCGTGACAGCAATTATCAGGTGTTGTCATCAATGAAATATTCTGTTAGCAACTGTGTTCCTCTGTTAACTGAATTTAATTATATGTTGAATTTTGCTTAAAATTTAGCTTTTGTGCCTCATGCAGATTCTTGGGTGGCAAGTAACGGCTGCAAAGATTGGCATGCAAAGATGTGCCGCATCATCCCATTGGTTGAACGAGAGAATTCTTCTTTCGAGATATGCACATGTAACAATTTTTTTTCTGTTTTAAGAAAACTCTGCCTGCAATTATTTATGATTTAGTTGATTTATTTAAAGCTAAGATATCCTCACCTCTTGTTAAACAGGTGCCTTTGGGGAATTTTGAATTTGATTGGCTTCTTTTGACAGCCGACATCTTCTTCTCCAGAGCATTGCGTGATCAGCAACAGGTTTTTGCTTCCTTGTGTTTGTAATGCTAAATAATTTTTTGGATTTCTTTAGAAATTGTTATTTTATTCCTAGGAATTTTTCTAGTTTCTTAATTGAAGATATTCTGGTCACATTTACTTGTTTCATTTGTTCTCTTATGTTGCATGATATGTTGCTATGCCACATAGGCTGTTCAGATCATGCAATATTACATATATAAACCTATCATGCATACAGATCCCTTACACTATTGCTTAGCTGCATTTGATTAAATTGTGCTGCATCACACATAATGATAATATTATGAAAACAAGCAAGGTATATTGAGCTGAGAACATCATGAAGGATTTTTTTTTGGGTGGGTAACATCAAGAAGGATTGATTACTCTTTGGTCAATAAATGGTATATCCTTGAAAAGATTGATGAGAGACTTGAGATAGATCATGTACTTTCATGGGAAGAAACAAAAGCTTAAATTGCCTCGAGCATTCCCATTGTCAAATGCAATAAGCTCATATTTTAATGGAAACTATTTGGGTGATGCCTAGAAGGCAATAGGGATACATCTTTGGTAGCTTCACTGGTCATCATGGAGTTCAGCTTATTTTCAGTTAGGATCTTATTTCCATGTGTATGTTAAGCAAGTCTGATACCTTAGATGCTATGCAACTACCTCCTAAATGACATTCTTGTTTCATTCTCCCTTATTTTGTCTCATGTTGCATCAATTGTCATCTCTATATGGAAATTGCATCTGACATTAAAGTACTTTAGAAGGAACTGCAAGGTAGCTAGCATGTTAAATGCTAAGAACTGCAAGTTGAATGATCTCAACTTTGCAGTTACATTACTTTTGTTTAATTGTCACACATTTTGGTAAAAGCAGTCCTGATGTGTTAGAATGACATCTTGAAAACTTCGATGCTTCTGTTGAATAAAGTAAACTTTAAAAGGAATTATGTATTATTCCTTACCTTAAAAGTTCAGTCTGATCCATGCTGATAGGTGTTTTTCTTTTTTGTTTTTTATGTGACAAATTGTACGCCAGTTATAATTAATGAATGAATCGTGGTAAATTTGTCTTTCTTTCAAAAAAGAAAAAAAGTACAGTCTGATCCCTGCATGCGTATATGAAATCATAATTTATCATAAATCATCCAAAGAGAAGCTATGAACATGATTTATTTATTTTGTGATAAAAAACTACTTCACTGTGATTAATAATTCCTCTCAAAGAGTTGGCGCTTTTTCAAAAACGTTCTTCCTGATGACTCCAAGTGGTTTGTGGTAATTGTTAGGTACTTTGGATATCTGATGATGGCATTCCAGATCTAGGGGGCATTGCTGAAGAAGATTCTTGTTTTGCTGATGAAGTAATGTCTTTCTTCCTTACCAATTGGGGGAACCCTTATCTAAAATTTCAGTCATTTCAGTTTTCTGCCAATCAATGTACTTTGCAATATTTTAGTATCAAGAAATCAACATCTCTGGTCTACTATACTACTTTCAACTTTGCCTCGATTGATAAGTAGAAGGGTCTGTTTTTGTCTCTGTGTCAAAATTAGGTCCACCATCAACTTTTATTTTATCACATCTTGATTTATATTCAACACAACTGTTGTTTCTCAATATATACAGGTCCAGCAACCTGTTCTCACTTATCCTGGAGCATATAGACGGGTCACAGTTGAACTGAAGGTTTCATTATTTTTTCTACAAATCCTTCACGTTACTGAGATGATAAGGTCCGTCTACATTCCATTTACATGATTCACTTATTCTTTGTTTCCTGCAGGTCCATCACCTTGCTGTAAATGCTCTTCTGAAGAGCAACCTGGTGGATGAAATGGAAGGAGGAGCTTTACTTGGATTCGACCATGACATGTATACAGGATCTGCTGTTAACGAACAGACAGGATTTGATGAAACTAATTCCTGTGCTCCTGCATTTCGTGTATTAAAGCAATTAATTCAAAGATGCATTTCAGATGCAGTTACATCCGGCAATGTGTATGCTGATGCAGTATTACAACATCTTTATCGCTGGATTTGCAGTCCAATGTCAAAACTCCATGACCCAGCCCTGCACCGGATCCTTCATAAGGTTTTTTTTTTTCTGTGTAAAATCATTGATCCGGAACAAGCTTTTATTTTTTTATGTTGGATGATGAATAAAAGAAATATCTGTGGTTTTTTTATTCGTATCTTCATTAAATTTCACTGCAATCTGTATAAGTCAGAGAACTATTTAATGTTCTGTTTCATTATGATGACGATTATGAAAAACAAGTTTCTATTTCCCGTCCCAATTTCCATATTCATGTTGGTTCATGATAATACTATCTGACAGGTCATGCAGAAAGTGTTTGCGTTACTGCTAGTTGAGATTCGAAAACTAGGAGGCACAATTATCTTTGCAAACTTTTCAAAGATTATTATAGACACAGGAAAGTTTGATCTGGTGGCTGCTCAAGCGTACTGTGATTGTTTATTAAAAACTCTACAAACCAGGTAGGTTCTTGAAATGATATATGCATATGGAAAGTGTTTGCTTCATGTCTATTAACGTTATGTGGTGGTCTTTGCTGTCTGTAGAGATCTGTTTGAGTGGATTGAGCTTGAGTCATTGCAATTCTGGCATTCACTGCTGTTTATGGATCAGGTTTATCTTAGCTTTCCTTCTCAGTTATTAGTTTACATAATAATGGCTCTGATTAATATTATAGATCTGGAATGAAATTTTGGACAAAAAACAGGAACTGGAAAATGAAAATATGTGTTTTGACTCCTACATTTCATGTAGATTTTTGTTTCAAAGTAGTTGATTCATGAGAACTATTAATAATTATTTTTGTTTCATGAAAGAAACAAAAAGTGTAATGAAACAAGCCTCAGAAATGCAAATTGTCAATATGCTCTGTCAAACATTTGCTCTAGCAAATTGTCAGTATGCTCTCTAATAAATTTTTTAAATATATGCATTGGGAAATTTGATTGCTTTTAGTTTCTCATATACTGATCTGCAAATTTTTTATGAATTTGTAAATTTGATGCTTCTAAAATAAATCTAAAAAGACTGCAATTCCATTGTCGTCTAGCATTGTAGTCTCTGGGAACGCCATATTGTTGTTTTATCTTTGCCTTGTAATCCTTATGTGGTGTTCTTTTGTCGTGGAGTGCTATTCAACATTTTTGAAAAGTGAAGGAATTGTATCACCGAAAGTAAGCAAATGTGATATCATTGATCTCTAATAGAGATACTAAGAGGTTCATGCACATTAGAAATTTTTGCTCGTTTCAAATACATTTGCCACTGACCACTTCCGCTATTCTTGTTATCTTTTCTTGTTCTTATACACATCTGTTGTTGCTTTATTGTTATTATTTTATATTACAGTACAATTATGGAGGGATCCAGGTCAAAGCCAATGCTAAAAATACTATTAAAGTTCATAGGCCATCAAACGGAAACATGGGAGATGAATCTCAGGTTGAAATTGTATCAAGTTGGAATATTGCAGATTACCTACCAAAGGAAATTCAGGTGGGTTACACTTTAACACATCTGGGTTTTTTCTTTTTTGGGATCTGTTTGAAATTGGCAGAACAAAAGCATGATTGATGCTTTATCTTTGCAAATGTCATTCTAGTGATATCATTGTCAGCTAATTATTCTGTGTTCTGTGCATGCTTTTTTAAACTGTCTTAAGAATGCCTGTTCGTAGAATCTGATCAAGCTATTTCATGGACAGGACCACTTTATTTTGATTGTATCAGAATTCTTGTACATCCCATGGAAATATGCACAAGACCAAGCAACCATTACAGAAGCTACAGGAGAAGGAAACATTTGCACACCATCAGTGACCATCACAGCTGCTGAAACTCTTGAATCACGTGTCACAGATTTTCTCAAAGACAAGGTGTGCATGCAGCCATGCATCCTCAATAATTGTTGTTCTCTCCATTCCATGTAGCCTATCTTTTTAACCTGCTTCATATATGTGCAGATTAGCAGTTATTTCTCAGCAAAACTTCTTGAGATTGTATGTGATACACTTCACCATTTCAAAGGGAAAAGCAAGAATGAGATCAATGACCCTTTAAGCCATGGATTGCAACGGCCAGATGCTTCTCATGCCAATACAGGGGATGCTGCACTGAATTTCATTAAGCATGTTTGTGCTGTTCTTGCACTCGACCAGTCTGTCCAGCACGATATTTTGGTAAGTTCACAACTTGTGATATAAACTGGTGAATAGTATAGTTTTTTCCCCCTTAAACAAGCATCGGTTATTATAGTGGTCAGAGAATTGGCATACAAGAAAAGCTTGTGACATATAGTTCTATGTTTATAACTATATTTATGTTATAATACTTATCTATTTGGATTTCCGTGGGTTTGCATCTCTCCGTATATACAATGAAAGTAACATCATTCCTCATCTCTAAAGCACAGACACTCTGTTTTGCTTGCTGTACCCATGTCGGACAAGCGCTTGACATGTGTCAGACACGCCTGAGATGTGTCCTGTGAAATGGGCCCTGTTTCAGAGTTAGAACACAGCCCAGAACGTGGATTGCCAGTTTGTGATCTGTTTACCCAAATAACTCAGCTGGTTTATAATAATGCTAGCCACTGTGGAAAAAATAAATGTGTCCCCATGCTGCAATATTCTATTTTATTTCATATGGACATATAATATATATATACGTTATTCAAATTAATTTGTTATGTCCTAGCCATGTCCATGTCCTACATTTTCAAAACCATTGTGTCGCTGTGTCTGTGTCCATGCTGCATAGTTCCTCATTGAATAATATGGTTTACATGGCTGAGGAGTGATCTTAATTATTCAATTTGCTTTTTTTGCAGAGATTGAGAAAGAATCTGTTAAAGAGAGTGGGAGTGAAAGAGTTTGCTCCCGAAGCACAGTTTTGTGATCCCTTCATATCCTTCACCCTTCCAAATGTGATTTGCAGGTAAATTTCTATGTTTTGTTTTATTTCAAAGAACTTTCATGAAAATTCTTCTAAAGCTGAGCATCTCAATTTGTTAATGTTATGTGCCTTGTGTCGAAATTAACAAGAAGAGTCTTATATTATGAATGAATATTTTATGTTCAGCCATGCACCCCAAAATCTCTTTTTATGATTTCTTCACAGTGAAGTTCTGTTGATTTTGCTCTGCCTTTCTGAAGAGGATTTCAAATTTGATTTGGTGATTAACTTGTTGCCTAGCATTTTTCTTTGTTTCATTGATTCTTTTTTTTTTTTGTAAAAATAAAAACAAATTTACATAAGAACCATATACCTATTTACACTTCAAGGGAATCGAGTTATACATTAATCCTTGTTTGTCAAATGAAAATCATATGATTCTGAATGTATGATTTGTTACCAGCTCTGTCATTGCTTCGGCCAATTCTATTTCTCCCCTTTACATAATTCACTCTGGTTCATATTCTATGGCCCTCATTAACTAGAAATTGGATTTTCTGCAGACACCACGTCTGCAGGAAATGACTACAGAAGTGTCTAGTATTCAACGCCCTTTTCTAACATCGTCCTATGTATCTCATGACACCACCTTCTGCAGTTACTGCAATGATTGCCGGGACCTTGACCTGGGCCGCGATTCCACCCTTTTAGACAGCGAGTGGCGCTGCGCGGTCCCTCATTGCGGGCATCCTTACAACAGAGAACAGATGGAGAATTCACTACTCCAGATAGTCCGTCAGCGCGAGCGGCTCTACCACCTCCAGGATCTGGTGTGCCTCAGGTGCAAACAGGTCAAAGCCGCCCATCTGGCAGACCAATGCGCTTGCGGTGGCTCGTTCCGATGCAAGGAAGAGTTGAGTGAGTTTTCGACCAAAATGCGAGTTTTTCTGAACATCGCAGTACACCAGAAGTTTGAGCTACTATGGCACTGTGTTTCATGGATTTTAAGCACAAGTTGATTCTTGTGTCAATCTTAAGGCATGTCGAGTTTTTTTTTTTAAATTGTCGAGAAAGAGATGATTTGAAGCCATCACATGTGCACATTCCTATTGAAATGTAAATATTCGTAAGTTATTGTAATATCTGGCTTGGGTGAAGCATTCTTTTTCAATAATATGAATAGAAATTGACTAATGAATTTTGTTTGGCTTCCTTTTAAGCCTGCTAAGCTGTCTCCGTGTGGTTAAAAATTTGTAGACTTTAACTGAATGAAATTGTATTAAAATGGTTCATGGTGTGCCCTTAGAATGTACAGTGGTAAGCATAAAAAATTCCAAATACATTTTTAAAGATCTATCATCTGTATATATGACTTAGTTTTTTATTACTCTAAACAACTGTCAAAATGTATTCTACCTTGGTAATTGCAGATTTCCAGGTGGATTTTAATCGATCCTTTTGGATTCTGAGTGGAGAATATTATTTTCAGTTAATTAACATATTTAAAAATAAGCATCAATTAGGGTGATCTGATCTGATCACATACAAGGATGGGACTGGCACAATACAAAAAAATTGGGGGTTGAAAATGCACCAGTTATTAAAATTTAAAAATTATGATTAATAGAATTTAAATAATATATAAAATTACATTAAATTTAAATAATATATAAAATAAACATATATATAATTTTATAATATGTATCAGATTTAGACATTATATATATGAGTGTTGTTACCTAGACCCCAGAAATTAAGTTCCATTAGGTGGCACAATCCTATTGGTTTCCTGTTTGACTTTTTGAAACCATAAAAAAGACAATGACTAAATACCCTCATGAGAAATTTAATAAATGGCTCCAATTAATACCGTCATTAATCCTCATTTTCAGAATCCAAAAAATCGCGCAACCATGGCTCCAATTAATACTGACATTAATCCTCATTTTCGAAATCCCAAAAAGCGCGCAACCAAAAAAACTGCAATCGTCTCCCCCGACTAAACATATTTTGAAAAAATTAAAAGGTTAAGATTTCCGAATTGGGCGAAAACATACGAACACACCAAAAAAAAAAAAAAAAATCGATTATCAAGAGACAATATCATCCGTTCTCTTCCCCAAACTAATCGTCAACAATGACGAAGAATAAATGTTAGATTTCTTCCTTGTCAACGTTTTGTTTTTTTATTTTTTACCATGAAAACATATTGATTGGATGGATTTGTTGCACTTCTTATACAAGTAATATCTGATTTTCATATTCAAATACGAGACAACGCAATTCTAGAAACATGAACTGAAAATCAAAATGAATATGAAATCCGAACAAATTAGTTTATGTGGATTTTTTTGCCATTTAAACAAATCAGTATTTCAGATACATGAATCTGAAAACCAAACAGATGGTGTATCTAAAATTAATTTCTATTCTTTAGCAATACAAGCAAATCTAACTTTCAGATACATGAATCTGATATCCGAACAAATTAGTGTATCTAGAATATATTTTTTAATTTTTTTTCTTATATAAACAAAGCCTGTCTTTCAGATACATGAGTATGATATCCAAAGAAATTAGTGTATCTGGAATGTTTTTAGGTATACCTATATTTAAAAACAGAGGGAAGAGTTTGGAAAACACTTCACCAGCAACAAAGATGGTGAAATCATGTCAGTGGCAGACGCACCGTAGTAAAATCGAATGTCGTAAGTGTCAATCAATATAAAAATCTAAAATTCAGATTATTATTTGTATCTCTAATAAAAATAAATGTATTGCAGAATGGATTGTGGGACAATCATAATGAATATAATGAAGCAACATGCTGCAAACGAGCAAGTGACCACATATATGATGGATAGGAAACAGTGTAGACCAATAAAGGCGCACATTATGCATAAATTTCTGAATAACAAGCACTGTACATATACAGACGTAGATCACATGGTCAGGCAGATGTACATGGAAGATTGACCAGTGAAAGAATGAAGTTTATAAATGAACAACAATTTAGATCAAAACTTGATGAATTCTTTGTAAATGTTTGATTATGAAGTACTATATTCAATGTACTATTGATGTTTGATAAACAATTGATCGATAATGATTATGTGTTTTAACAACATATATTGTATAGTTACGCTGTAGCTAGATTTTGTGATGTGTATCTGAAACTCTTTTGGGAGATGTGTTTGTGAAATATACATGCTTTATGTTTAATCACACATAATTTCAGTTTAGCTGTATCTGAAATTATATTATGTATCTGAAATCTTTTTACACATCCGTCATGACGAATTGTATATTCCAATGTGATGAATATGTGAACTGTACCTGGTAATTGTGAGGTAGCTTGTTTTCTATACTTATCAAAATCTGGTCCTTTTTATTTAAACGTATCTTAATTCAATTTAATCATATCAAATTGGCTATATTTTTCACATATTAAGTACAAGCTTATTACCTAAATATGTATTGTATTTGAATTTGAAGACTGTATCTGAAAACCTGTATGACTTGACAATGAAAGAATGATTTGAATATGAAACTATGATGTGTATATAAAATAAGATTAGTATATGAAAACATAAAATCAAACATTAAACACTTTGCAAAATAGTGAAAAACACTTTCACATAACACATTAACATCAAGTGTGCAGTACAATGAAGCAAATAAAAAAGGCTCTCTGCAACCTTCTAAAAATTAGAGCTTTGAGGTATTTTCGCCTTCTTGTTCCTCGGCTTATAGATGAGTGCCTTTCTTCTTGATGATTGTCGTCCTTTTTTCGAACATTAAAAGGTGAGTAAACAATTGAATCTGGCACCTCATCACCAACACTATAGTCATTATGATCAGAATTTGCTTTTGTCAAGTCATCATACAAAGAATCAAGCTATTTTTTGCACAACTCGAACTTTTCAGGAGAGAGGAGCAACATCAGCGATCGACAAAAGTCATCCTTCAAGCCTTTATATACATACGACAAATAAGAAATTAAATATTAATCAAATAAGCATTAATCAAATCCATATAAATAATAAATCAAACTTCAAATTGAGCTGGAAACAATATTAAGATACATATGTATCTGGAATTGGAATTAACATCTACATATGATACTACCGATTATTGAATCTAATGAGTTGAATCCTGGTCATTCAAAGCTATAAAATATGCTGAATGACTTAATACGCATAAATGTACATATACACACCAATAAAAAGTTGATTATACAGATCATACATAAAACACAAGAACACATCAGAATTCAGATACACTACATGTATCTTAATTTAAATTAAAACCTGTATAAAAAAAGTATATGATGATTCAAAGGAACAATTAAAAAATCCAATCAATTTGAATTATTCAGATCGAAAACAATCTAACCGGAATGGATCGCCATTGTTTACACCACAATCGTGTAATTCTTATATTCTCAACCGATCAAACTAAAAAAAAAAAACGATTTCAATGTTTGTTTTCATTTTCACCAAATAAACTGGATCTAAAAATTATAAATCGTCAATTTTTGGGGGTTCCGATTGGCTTATCCTGAATATTTGCACCACAAACAGATCACACAAAAAAAAGCGTTGACATCTTCTCTTCACCATTCAAATGTGAATGAAAAAAAAATTGATATTTGTTTTCGTTGCGAGAGATCAATCGGAATAAGAAAAAATGAAACTCGTGATTTTCGATTTTTTTGAATGTGCAATTGAATTCGTATATTCCAGAAAGGGAAGTGATCTCCGTAATTAACTCCATAATTATTGGACCGGTTATGGAAGAAACGAATAGATTAGTTGGGGGAGTAATGTAGGAAATTTACACTTGCCACCTCATGGGCTTAGGATGGGGTCTACCAATTGAGGCCTAAAAATCATTATCCTATATATATATAGAGTCGATACCATGATGTTGGGCAAGGATATACCCACTACCCAACTTACTCTTTCCCACTACCCAAAATTATCAAATTGCCATTATTTATTTTATTTTATTGTCTCCCTTTCCCACTACCCAGTTCGACAGTGTCCAATCAAAGTCTTCTTCACTGGAACGATAGAGGTCTATCGATCTGTTTGAATAAGTGTTGTTAAAGGCTCAGTCGAAGTATGTTTCACTAGGACAACAGAGATCTACCGATCTGTCTGAGCAAGTGTCGACATAGATGTATCGACTCTTTCAAAACAACAATTTTCTTCTAACAATCAATCACTTATACAATTATTTAAGTTCTTACGAAAAACAAAAATGTCATTTAAGTTATTTAAGTCTTTTTAAAAATCATTCACATATATATTTATTTAAGTATAAGAAATAAAAATATCAAACAAAGAGTTATTTTGACCAAATAAACAGTAAACATTTTATAGACAAAAAATATTATTTCTTTTCTAAACAAGTGGATTCTCATGTCGAAAGTATATTGAATGGTTCTTACTACTCTACTTGTGTATATGGAATGTTTAATGTTTGTTTCATTTATATGACTGTTTGTTTTTCTATTTTTACACATTGTATTTAAATGACAAAATAGGTGAATAATTTTCAAAAGAACTTAAATGATTTAAATATAATTTTTATTTTTTGTAAGAACTTAAATGACTATATAAGTAATTTATTTTTAGAAGATATGTGCTGTTTTAAAGGGATTGACATGTCCCTGTCAACACTTACTCAGACAGATCGACAGACATCTGTCGTCCATGTGAAGCAGATTTTGACTGGGTCTCTGTCAACACTTGTTTAGACAATTCAGACAATTCGACGGACCTCTATCGTCCCAGTGAAGAAGATTTCGACTGGACGATGTCGAATTGGATAGTGGGAAAGGGAGACAAAAAAAGTAAATAAATAATAGTTTTATAATTTTGGATAGTGGGAAAGATTAAGTTGAGTAGTGTGAATAGCTTTACCCGTGATGTTCACATCTCTGCATTTAAATCGTTCCAGATATATCCAAATATAGTGTTTGTTATTTTTTAGATGTGGATTTGAAGTGAATAAAGATATTTTTTTTTTCCAATAATTGACGTATCTATTTTAGAGAAAATCATTGATCAGCAAATTCAACGTAACGCTCTGATTGAATTTGCTGTGTACACAAACAACCTCAGGAACTCCCTTAAAAAAAAGAGCCAACACCGCAAAATTTTTCCACAGATAATTCAAATCCGAACTACCTCTGCGTGATAATCATCAGTTCTGCGACTGCATGTGTGGCGACGCCACCGTGATCGCCGTGGGCGACAAACAAGAGGCGAGCCCGCGACGTGTGGACGGGGTGGGCGCCCTCGGAGAGAGGTTCACGAACTCGAGCGCCTTCGTCCGCAGCTCGAGAGGGTAGTCCGCCACGCACCCGATCCTCGGACCGACCCCAGTCGACCACTTGAGCGACAGCTGATGCCCCAGTTGGTACGACCTCGCCTTGCTCTTCGACTCCATTCTCTGCAGTATCGCCTTCTTCGGAACCTCCGTTCTCGGGCTCTGGAGTCTGCCGGATAGGGTCCTCTCGTACTCGCCCCGGGCCACGGTCACTCGCATGGCTTCGGACTCTGGTTCCGTTGGCATTTCGAGCTCCAGTGGTGGGGTGGGCGCCTTCTCGTCTTGGGGTTGTTTGTTGTCGTCGGCATACTCGTATTCTTCATTCGACGATGATCGGACCTAGAAATTAGATAGGATGAGCATGTGAAATCACCTAACATAGTATATATTCTACTATGATTTAGGAAGCACAGTCGTGTTTGACATGTATCGGACATGCGGCACTACATGACACACGTTGGTTGTGTGTTGGGACGTCTCATACTTGTGCAAAATTTAAAGATAATTTTCTAAATTTTAGATATATGGTCACATGACACTCATGCATCACAGCATTGTATCTTTTTAGTTACTAAATATATGTAAAGCTTATGCTTATGTAAAAAGACTTTTTTTCTTGTTTTTTGGTAAGATGGCTCTCAACTCATGGTGAGGAGCAGATACGATCAGAAGGCTACCGGATGTAGTGACCTGGTAAGGAGGACCAAGGTAGTAATGATAAGCAGTGAAATGAAGCACACCTCAAGGTTCAGCCATGCAAATTAATTATATGATAGTATCAAATCTCAATAAACCAAACTGTACATAACAAATCCTAAGAAAGATCACTATATGCTCACAGGTTAAATATAGGTTGGACAGTCTTGATGATGGACACTTTCAAGAAGTAGTTGGAATAATGATAAAAAAATAACCTTGAATCTGAACAACATAATAATTATAATGAAAAACTGAAGTAAGTCTCAATAACCAGAAATTGGAGTTCAGAATCCAAAATTGTTAGACCTGTGTCATTTAGAGTCCTAATTTCGATCGGAGTCGCTAAAATTTTTATTTTTAGCCACCTGGTGGGGTTTGAGGACTCTGATTGAAGATATAACTGCATATTATGGGTCCAGGTATTGTTTAGTACTGCCCATAAAATTTTCGTTTAATTCCGATAACGTTTTTGGAATTATGCAGTTTCGGATTGGGCATTCAGATTTGATTTTGTTAAAATCCAAGATGAAGAGATAAAAATCCGATATTTTTACGAGATGTTAAGTTTGGAGATAGCTTCCATATAGAAGTGGAATTGGATCAACTGGATTCGTATATTAAAAGTTATGGGTATTTTTCCATGTATACCCCGAAGTTGAGGAAATCCAGGCTGCAGCCCTGTAAGATGTTTAGCCTAGATTTAGAAATAGCTCGAGGGGTTATTTGATCTAGGTGTAAACATGAAAGTTGTAGATAATCGTCTTATCTTTCCAATGCCACTGGAATCATGCAATTCAGAGCTGTATTGAGGAAGTTATGGTCGTTTAAGTGAAGGCTGCGCAGAGTTTTAAGTCCGAGGACGACTTGGTCTTTCAGCCCGACTTTGCCTATAAATAGGCCCCCAAATCCCACGACTTGAGCATATTTTTTCCCCTCTTTTGCTCTGGTCCAGCCCTTGTGTTGTGTGTGTTTGGGTGGAGGAAGGAGAAGGAGTTGGAGCAAGAAAAGGAAGTGTTAGAAGTGAAGGAACTAGGTGAGTTTGTGTGTATGTTTATGTTATTTGTTCCTTCTTTCCCTTTCTCCTCTAGCCCCACTCATTGAATCCCTCACCTTGTTTTCAGCCCCTCCCCATGTGTTTGTGTTTATGCTACAATGAAGAAGAGATGCACAAGAGGTGTGTGTGTGTGCATGTAGTAATTGTGGTTGTTGTTTCCATTCTCTTGGGCTCCCTCTCATGCTCCCTTTTGCCCTCTTTTTTTTCAGCCAAGGAAGGCTGAGGAGAGGCTGAGGTGGTGGTGATGTTGGGGTGGTGGTTGTGGTGGCCTCGGTGCGCCAAGAGCCCCCGAATACCCCCCTTTGTTCATTCCCCCCCCCCCATTGGTAAGCTCTCCTCCTCCCTTATCTTTGTTTTAAGGGTTGCAAAGGCTGTTAGGGTGATCTTGCATGCTAGGTTTGGGGGTTGGGGTGTGTGTGTGGGCATGGGAGGGGATGGGTGAGGGCTGGGCGCGTGCGCGGGGCTGTCCGCGCGCGTGCGCGCGCAGTCGAGCGCGCAGGGGGAGTGCTGGCGCGCAGTCGGGCGCGCTGGCGGGTGCGCAGTGTGCGCGGGTGCGCACTGCGCGCGGGCGGTGGGCGCGGGCGCGCGCGGGAGCGCGCCTGGGCCCGCGGCGGAGCACCGGGGTGTGCGGGGCCGCGTGCACGTGTGCGCATGCGTGCATATGGGTGCGGGGGCCACGCGTGTGGCTGCCCGGGGGTTCGGGTAGGTGTCGGGGCACTCAGATATGCGTGCGTACGCGCGTTCTTGCATGCGTGCGAGCCCGTATGCGTGCGTATTTGAGTCTTTGACATTTCTAGTCTATTTTAAGTATTTTTATGTGGTTGTATGTGGTTATACTCACCCCTATTGATACCCTTACCTTGCAGACCTCGTCGGATGGGATGCGCGTCGATCCGGGTATCGGTGAGTGGTTTGATTCCAACCCTTCCGGGAGCGTTCGATGCACGAAATCGTGCTTCGCGCTTCCATGGGGCTTTAATTGCACCCTAAATATGTTAGATATCATGCATGCTAGGTTGTATAGCTCGTATATTGTGTAGAACCCCTATTCTACCTTATACTTGCCTATGTATTGTATAGAATATGGCATGACTTAGGTAATTTTGATTGAATGACTACCCCTATTTATCAAGCATGTTTAACTTGGGTTAATAACGGGTGTATGCGTAATATTCCTCCGATTTAGGACTCGAGGGTGTGGTATAGTTGTTGCACCCATCTGTTGGGGCAAAACTATGACCAGCTCGAGAGAGGATGAGGCATTCCCTCTCCCTCGCCCTCCTTCTCTTCGCGAACCGAGTGAGTAGATGTAGTTCCTACTTGACTCGGGTTTGCTTGGAATTATTGGCATGCACCTGTTGTTGCGCAGATCGCGCTTAACCCTTCCCTTCTATGTTGGTGTTATCCAACGTATAATAGGTTGTAAATTGTGTGTGTTTATCTGCTTGATGCCATGTATGCATGTTAAGTAGGCCATCATTCGGTAGTTAATTGCATATATATATATATATATATATATATATATATGTCGATATGGCCATGATTCTTGTCTAATGTATTAGACAAGTGTATGACCTCTTGTGGGGTCATACCATGGTTTTGACACATAGAATTAAATGTCTTCCCCGCATCTGAGTTATGCGCCCTGGAGGGAATTCATGAGAATTCATTGCGCCTATCGGTGTTTGATAACCGATGATGACGGATCCAAGAGGATCGTATCCGCGAGCGTAGATTGTTCCTCCCCTTCGTTGGATCCGTGTAGGAACTTCCCGGCGTTGGAAACGCTGTCCTGGCACCGGGCTCCCAATCGTGGGAGTATGTCAGGTAGAGGCTACCCGGGGAAAGGGCTACCGGTGGACCAAGGGCTTAGAACAATCGACCTCTTCCCCAAAAGCCTATGTCACCCCGAGGAGGGGGTGAGGGTGAGGGTGTAGTGGATCGGCGTCTGATGACCGATGATGGGGATCCAAGGGGGATCATTTTCATGAGAGTAGTTTGGTTTCTTTCCTTTGTTGGATCCGTGTAGGAACTTCCCGGCGTTGGAAACGCTGTCCTGGCACCGGGCTCCCAATCGTGGGAGTATGTCAGGTAGAGGCTACCCGGGGAAAGGGCTACCGGTGGACCAAGGGCTTAGAAACGATCTAGTCTCTTCCCAAGAGCCTGTGTCACCCTTCGGAGGTGAGGGTGAGGGATTAGTACAGTTACTCCCAATAACCTAGGTCACCCTTCGGAGGTGAGGGTGTTGGTGTGAGTGTTGTGGGCTCGAGTTGATACTTGACCCACCAGCTTGAGTGATTGGCTTTCCATAGGGTCGCGCTGCGAACAAGTAGTGTTTCCTCCCAATATCGTCGTATACCGGGGTCCCGACGTAGAAACTGCCCTGACAGAGGACTCCCACTTGTAGGTACTCCCGATGCGTTCGGCAGATGTACTGATCAGGGGGATGTACCAGGTGAGGCTACACGAGGGTGGACCACCGGACGATGTTGCAAGCCTGAATTATCGTTCTCCCCTTCGCCGGATCCGTGTGGATGCTTCCTAGGTACAAGCCGCCCTGGGTGGACCCCCACCTGTAGGTACCATCGATGCGCTCGACAGTGTACTGACCGTGGCCGGCTCCAGGTAGAGGCTGCCTGGGAGAGCGCTACCAGATGACGAATGGTGTAGAACAACAAGTTGTCCTTCGAGTCCCTAGACTCACCCCTGTGGGGGCTAGGGCGAGGGCAGGGTATGGTTGCACCGCCGTGTGACCTTGTTAACCATTGGGTTTCTACCCATGGTTTCCTTGATAGGTGATTGCCTTAGGATCGAATGTTGGTGTTGGTGTTTGGTTTCTGACCACTCACTGAGCTTGTAGCTCACCCCTCGCTTATGTTTTTCCCCAGTTGACGCTGAGTCGGATCCAAGAGAAGAGCTCCCCTGGCGCCATCCGAGTAGGAGACCTGCGTTCGCGTTGGATGTCTTGCGAGTCGGAGGCTATCAGCATTCCCTTTTCATTGTATGTATTATACTTGTGCTTGTGCACGGTATGTAGACTGTTGATGTCAGTTATTGTATATATTGGCTCTCACAGGACAGTTGATTGTGTACTCTAGTCTGTAATATGTCTTTGAATTACAGACTTAGTCATTTGAGCTTCCGCTTTTTGTATATATTTGATGTCAGTTACTTGTGTATTGCCTTTTTATTGTGGAGTATTTATTTGACCTCGTGTATGGATTACTGATATCATTTATATATTTGCCACGTCTCGGGGACGGCCGCCCTGGGGCGTGACAAAAATAATGATAGATTTTGTGTGGTGAATGACTCAGTATTCAACCTACAGTGTAATAATAATAAAAAAAGATGTAGCAAATCGAATATGAAGTGGATTTCTCACCTGAACTTCGCTGAGGATGACACCACTGTCCTTCAGGAAGGTTAAGAAGATGTTGAGGTTCTCATAGCTCGGTTTGTAGTGTCCACTATATGCCCAGATAATCTGCATAGAGTCAAATGAAGTATACAAGTCACACAATCAACCAAGAAACTCAAGTAAACGAGGGAATATATGTTGTAATTGTTGCAATTCTCATTATTTGATTTGTCTGTAAAAATTTGTTTCAAAGTCAGAGTTGTTTTGACAGTGAAAATTCATTTGCGGCACCATTGGGGGCAATGCATCAATATTACATTGCAAATGGAACTATTGGTCCATGGAGCTAATTTTATGTCTCTCACTAAAAGAGCCAAGGCCACTAGGTCAAATTTCAAAATAGGAAAAATTTGATCTAATCCCCCTGTGACCTTCCTGAAATTGTGATAAGTCGATAACTCCCTGTAAATTTGTCTGGTTAAACATTGAGCCCCTTCGGTTATATTGCCATTCACTTAAATCATATATAATATAATCATCTACAAATATGAAAACCACCTCGCAAAAATAAAAACAATCCAAATAGAAACATCACATTTACTGTTTTACCCCTTTTATCTAAACCCTATTAAAGACGGATATGAAAATAATGTCCTATGCTTAGTCAGTTTTAACCATAAAAAAAACATAACAAGAAACTTCACAGGGAGTTATATTAATTATATCGGGCTTATCATTGTTTCAAAAAGTTTGTAATGTGTTAGATCAAATTTTCCCTTCAAAACAAGAAATCATCACCATGTGAAATATAAATACAGTGTACGACAAATAGAGTAGAACAACCAAATTGTAAATTTATAAAAGGTACCTTGAGCACCCCTTCCTCTGCGACAAATCTCCCAGCTGCTAGAGTAGTCCCACCAGCAAGGAAGGTCGAATGGTGAAACATTCCTTTCCTTTTCTGATATAAAAAATAAAATAAAAAAATTGCTTGACATGTTAGATGGGAATTAATTTTTGGCTTTGAAATAACATCTGCTTATATGATGTGCTCATATTAAAAGCTACCTCTCCAGCATACAATTTCTTGGAAGTACTCATCACAAATATCCACTTAGCCCCTTTAGATCCTTTAGTGGTATCGAGGAGTTCCCCAGTCTGTTTAAGCACTATTTTTCCATCGACGGGCACATATTCGTAGAGCTCCCTCTCTTGCTGAGACATGTATGGTCACTAGTTAGTGTGTTTAAGATAGCAACAACTAAATTTCTCATGAATACTAGACATAATCGCCACATCAAAACAGCCTTTACATCTTGAGTTATTGCAGTTGATATATTGGTCAAGGAAGAACAAATGAGTGATGTTTTTCTTTGAGATGTGGGCAGGTTTGTTTCAGTTTAATTTGTGCAGAGCCTAATTCAGGTTAAGTTTGGGGAAAATTTGGGAAAAGTATAGAAAAAAAAAAGAATTACACATTTAAAATCACCAATATTAAATTAAATCCATGATCTCTCAATGCTGTTATAGCATCAAAAAAATATAAAGATTTGTGAGTTTAAGGTATATTAGCATAGGCAAATCATTATATCCGACATTAAAGTCTAGCAAAGAAAAGCCTACTGAACTACTCAAGCGTTGTTTTCCCTTTTGAATTCAATCCAAGTAAAATAAGTATTATGTGCTTAACACATATTTAAAATTTGTCTGATATGTGAATTATTGAATAAGGCATTTATTGTTAATGAGATGATTTAAACTGGAATTACAATTTCATGAAATTGCGCACTTAATAAGGAATTAATTAATAATTCAGAGCATTATGTAAGAAGGGTGCAGAGAATGCATGTTAAACCAGAGTTCTTTATTGCTTTAATAAACCAAGTCATGAGGTTGAGTGAAAAACACAGGTTATTGAAAAAAAGGTGAGAAGTTTGGTCACAATAAGGCATTTGAGATCCCATTTAAACTAAAGGGTTATGCCATTCCATCAATTTAAAATTCAGTAAGTAGTACAGTTATTTTGGAACTTTGCTTGATTAGGACAATCAGTAACAAATCATTCCAACCAACAATGACATTTTTTACTCATAATAGGTGAATTTTCAATGAATTTTGACCCCAATTGTCAATAATATCATATATTGAAGATAAATTATATACTCAAAGTTAATTGAAAAAAAACTTACAGGACCAAGATATCTAACACATTGTTTCCGAAGCACGGTTCTTGGACATTCCTTGAGATCAACATTTCTCCCCTCTCCACAGTCTAGCCTGGGAACAAATAATAAAACAAGTTTCTTATATGATGACAATTCATGTAAATTTTTATTGTCTTTTATCTTTTATCCACGCATGATGAGTTCAGTAAAAAAAAAATACAAATCAAGGAACAAATTCATAGAAATATATAAATCAGCCCTTTTTTCATGAATGACTTCATGAACTTTCACACTTCCATTTATCCATTTATGAATCATATCTCCCACAGAGAAACTATTCATCAACAAAGACAATTCTATGGTTTTTGTTGACGCAATGACGCCTCCTAAAATTCAATCTTAGCACCTATAAAACAATGGCAGAGAAACGAAACCACACAATATAACACAGATTAAAGTGGTTCAACAATTTTCCTACATCCACAACGAGGGTAGGAATATGATGTTTAACTCAACTTCTCTCCTCGGCACCAGCCATTTTTCACACAAAGCAACCTCATAGGGCCGCCTCATAAATACAATCCCTTACAACATTAAAAAAAGGTGTTCAAAAGACCAAACTACCCTTATAAAAATTCGGGAATAAGCCCTCACCACGAGTTTTTGGGAATAGGCCTGCTGCTAAATGTAAGATATCTCAAAACAGTTTGTTATGTTAATCCAACAATTGACAACTTCTTTAAACTTATACCAAAAAAAAAAGAGTGAAAAACTAACTACAACAACCATACAAACTCCTTACATATCATTCATCAATGGGAAATGTTTTTCTTCAAATTCTTTCAGCTTTCTCACAAGCCTTCTCAAAAAGATCATGGCATCCCCAAACATGACTATACAACAAGCTTTAAAAAATCACTTCTTGAAACATATAAACTTCACCACTCACCAGAAGAAAAACGGCTGGCCCGCATCACTTTTGCACCACTCCTCATAGTAAAGATGAAGATTATGCCCATATCGATGCCGCGGATCGATCTACACTTCCACAAAAATAAATAAATAAATAAATAAAAAATCACAGACAAACTAAAACTAACAAAAACAAAGTAATTCAACAAAACATCAATGACCCACTTCAATTCAAACAAATGGATTTCTTATGAACTAAATTAAACACCCCCCCCCCCCCCCCCAAAAAAAAAAAGAAAAAAGAAAAAAAAAAGAGTAATTACTGATTCAACAAAACAACAAGGATCCACTTTGATTCAAGTGAATGGGTTTCTCATACTTACTGCTTCAATCCAATGTTGAAAAGCCAACTTTAGAGCCTTGTCGTCCTTCGATAAACCCTTCCCAACCTATCAAAAAAAGACCCAACTTTTTTTTTTTACATTCCGATCCAAACCCACCAAGCAAAATCAACCGAAAACCCCAACAAAAGCTCTCACCTTTGAAGCATTCAAGCTGATCCGGTTCCACCGAGTCACCGCCGACTCGGGCTTCAAGTAGTTGAAGAACGAAATCGTGCTTCGATTCAGTCTCGCATAGTCGATCGCTTGCCACCTTCAAAAAAGACCCGATTTTGTCAAACAAAAAACAACAAAACGCGCGAGAGAGAGCGCGCGCGCGCAGAGTGATCACTTACCAGAGCTCCTCAGCAACAACGGCGGAGTCGGCGAGCTGTCGCCGGGTACGGTAGCTCCGGTAGACCTTCTGGAGTCTCAGAGCTGCCGTTCCCTCGCAGCAACCCCTCGGCGTCTCCGCCCCCCACAAGAGCACATCGACGGCGGCGGCGGCGGAGGTTTGGTCGATGTTTAAAGGGAGGGGAAGGAGAGTCGCTGTTTCGACCTCCATTGACCGAGCTTCTCGAGAGAATCCTTTCAGAGTTGTTGAAAGTGTGTTTTTTTTTTTTTTGGAGGGATCTTTTTTTTATAATGGGAAGCGATGGTGGTGGGTAATTTATTCATTTTTAAAAATAATATATATTTATGTTCATTAGTTTTTTTATTGTTTGGAGGGATTATTTGTTTTTGTAGTGAGAAGAGTAGGTGGTCGTCGTAATCAATGATTTTATGATATATTTATTATTAATTTTAAGTATTGATTAAGTGGTCGGTGAAGAAGACGAGAGTACGGGTTGGGCTAAACGAACCAAGCCGTTTGGGTTCGGTTCGGTTTGAACTCGTTCATGCTCGTTCATTTAGACAAATGAACGAGCTTGAACAAATTTAAAAGCTCGATTAGACTCGGGACCTGGATCGAGTTTCATTTTATGTTCAAATTTGACTCATTTGTGTTATTAAAGCTTAGTTGAAGCTTGACTAAACTCTTTTATAAAATCAGAACATTAAATTAATACAAAATTATGTTCATTTAAGCTTATGAATTTAGCTCATTTAAGTTAAAATTTTGTTTTCAATCCCTAAAAACATGTTAAAGCTCGGCTGGTTTACCACCTCTGGGAGTGTTCAATGGGGCCTACTATAGGTGGATGACGTCATCATTCGGTTCTTGCCCTCTTGGCGTGCTGTGATTTTTTACCCCGAGAGAGATGGGGTAAATTAAGGATTAATGCCACTGGGACCAACCGGAGACAATGTGGAAACAAAAAAAAGTGGAGAAAATACAAAAAAAAAGGACAAATGTGTAGAGGGAAGAAGAAAGAGAAAGAGAAAATGTTAAGAGTGGAATTTGATCGGTTTGCTTTAGTTTTTTTTTTCAAATCTATATTGAATCAAACTATAATCACATGTAATTTAAAAATTAAATTGAATGGAAACCGAATGAAAAATAAAAAAATCAAACCGAACCAAACATTGTTTGGTTAACCCAAATTAAACTGAACCAAACCAAACTGAACTGTTAAAGATATACCCATTTTTTTCTTCCTACCGTTTTTAGTTGGGTAGAGTTTTTTTTAGGGGTTGGTTACCACTTTACGTAAATATTAAAAGATTATGATTGATGATATAAATTGGGGGCATGTCTATCCCCACAAAGCATTTTTCTTATCCCACCAATAAAAAAAAAACTGGTGTTTTGTTGTTCCCACCAATCCAGTTCGACCGAAATTGGTCGCCATTTCAGGTTTTGGGCGACCGAACTTGGTCGCCATTTTAGGTTCTGGGCGATCGTAATTGGTCGAACAGGATTCAGAACTATATCTACTTATTCTTTGTAAACAAATAAATTTTTGGATTTATCCATCATATTCTACATTTATTCTTTTATCCAAACAACAGCTAAGGGACTGAAAAAAATGTAAGTAGATATACTTTCAATTAATTCAAATTTTTATAGAAAAATATCTTATTAGACAAATATATATCATTTTTAAGCTTCGTTTGAATTCGTAATTAAGATAATTCTTTGTTTGAAAATAAAAAAACCTACCAGTTGATCCAAACACATTTTATATTTGGCTTTTGAAATTTGTTTGTAACTTATGTAAAACAATTGTTCTTATATTCTACATTTAAGAATAATGATTTATTCTCCCTATATTACAACTCAGACTTGGAGTGATATGAAGGATTCAAGAAGGATACACGTCATGGGATTATGTTTTCAAGAAAAAAAATATAAACTTTATTACAAATCCTGTTCGACCAGGTTTGGTCACCCAAAACCTAAAATAACGACTAAAGCCAGTCGCCCAAAACCTGAAATGACGACCAAATCCGGTTGCCCAAAACCTGAAATGACGACCAAATTTGGTCGAACTGACCGGATCGGTGGGGATAACAAAGCAACGGGTTTTTTTAGTTGATTGGTGGGGTAAGAAAAATGGTGGGTGGGACTAGACGGACCCTATAAATTAGTATATTCATTTTTTTCATGAATATTAATGGTATAACAACAATATAGTTTTTAATATATAAAGAATAATGTAAATGAATATTGATTATAAATAATCATGTTTTTAAATTTAATTCGATTATGTTTGGTTAATTCAATTTTTTTAAGTAAAACCAAATACAAATCAGAGATAGAAAGATAGAGATGAGAATAATTATTCCTAAAATGTAATGGGCGCATCAACTGTTGAAGAAGATTGTAATATATATGAGATGGATGCTTGAGAATAGTCCCACGTTGGAAGTTGAAAAAGTTTTTTTCACTTTATATATTAGTTCACTTATAGAATGGTATTTTGGAAAAGAGAAAGGGGATCACACACGTATTTATGAATATTAATGGTATAACAACAATATAGTTTTTAATATATAAAGTTTAATGTAAATAAATATTGATTATAAATAATCATGCATTTAAATTTAATTCGATTCGGTTTGGTTAATTCAAATTTTTTAAGTAAAACCAAATACAAATCAAAGTAGATCGCTTTATGAGATGGATGCTTGAGAATAGTCCCACATTGGAAGTTGAAAAAGTTTTTTTCACTTTATATATTAGTTCACTTATAGAATGGTGTATGGGAAAAGATAAAGGGGATCACACACGTATTTATGAATATTAATGATACAACAACAATATAGTTTTTAATATATAAAGTATAATGTAAATGAATAGTGATTTAAATAATCATGTATTTAAATTTAATTCGATTCGGTTTGGTTTATTCAAATTTTTTAAGTAAAACCAAATACAAATCAAAGTAGATTGATTTATTTATTTTTCAATCCATATATACCCAAACCAAATAAAAAAATCTATTGATCCAAATCCGAAAAAAATAGGTTTGGATCAGTTTAGATTTGGTTCAACTGACCAAAGTTGCACCCTTAGAAGAAAAGGGAGAGATCGAAAGATAGAGATGAGAATAATTACTCCTAAAATGTAATGGGCACAGGAAGAAGATTGTAATATATATGAGATGGATGCTTGAGAATAACCCCTCGTTGGAAGTTGAAAAAGTTTTTTTCACTTTATATATTAGTTCACTTGTAGAATGATATTTTGAAAAAGATAAATGAGATCACACATGTATAAGCCCATACACACATCAAAATTTCAATAGCTAAAAGAAAAATGCAAACAAAAATGAAAATTTTAGATGTAGTCATGAATGCAATCTACATCAGTTTTGATTTTTTAAAAATTAATATATATATTATCTAATGAGTTAGATATATTTTTATAAAAATGAAATAATACAAAAAAAATTGTATGACTTTATTTTTATAAAATTATGAAAAAATATCCACGGGGTAAAATTCTCAATTAACAAATAATTCTCACTTAACAAATAATGAAATATAAACTTGTAACTATGCATAACATTAAAAATGATATATCCAACCTTATTTTTAACGTAATTTTAACCATATTTCTTTATTTGAAGTCATGTGCATGAATATGTGAATTCTTTTTTATTTTAATATCTCCCACAAAATATATATAATCCGGATATTTAAAAAGGGATTTTAGTATATATCTATACCATATATATTAAAGAAATGGCATCCGAATAAGACAACGATCCAATCCTACGGTTTTTTGTAGATAGGACCCCGGATCATTCGTATTTATGATTAGGTCCCTGATCAACTCTTTTACTTTACTGCCAGTGCCAACCACTAGGCCTGTCAACGGGTCGAGTCTAGACTCGACCTGACCCGACCCTGACCCGATTATACGTGTAATATACCCGACCTGATTTGGATCCGACCCGAGTTGGACCCGACTTGGTGGACCTGAAAAACCAAACGGGTCGGGTCCGGGTCCACCCCGTCCTGACCCGTTGGACCCGAGACTTGATTGTTTTATTAATATATGCTCATATATTATAAGACTATTAGTATTAGTTGATACATAATTTTATTTTTTACTTAACTTTTGTTTGTATCCATAAGTTCATAAATCATAATCATAATCATAACATTTTTTTTGTTGTGTTGATGTTGCAACTTGCAAAAACTTGATTGTTTAATATGTAACAAACTTAGTAATGTATTGTCATCGGTTTGTTTTGGACAATTAACTTATAGGCTTTTCAATTTGTATAATTAATTAGTTTGTTGCATGATTTATGTTTATTATTTTAGTTAATATGTTAGTGTTTATTGTTTTGAATGTTGTTTAGGTTAATATTGTTTTGAATGTTTGTATAATTAGTTATGTTTATTGATTAGGTTAATATGTTTTTTTATGTTAGTGATTATTGTTTTGGATATTGTTTAATAATTCATTTACTTCTTTTGAATTGTAAAAAATTATGTTCAAACATAGTCTCCTTAATAATAATGTTTTATTACAAAAAATTTCAAATAAAATGATAAGGCAAACAAATACATGAGCTCTTCCTCTGTTTTTTTTCTTTTTTTTTTCCAACCATCCGAGTCGGGTCGGACCCGGACCCGCCGGGTCCTAGATTGGACCCGGACCCGTTGGGTCTTGCCACGGGTCGGGTTCGGGTCCACCCAGACCCGACCTGTTGACAGGCCTACCAACAACTCTAACCATGGTTATTTGCAGATAAGACCTTGGGTCACTGATATTTATAAATAGGCCCCTAAATATTACTGCCAAACACTTTATTAACCGGACACTTACACGTGTCTTTTTTTTCTTTGAAGAGGGTCAAGTTCTTCCTCTCTACTATTCTAGCCATAGATATATTTCTCTCTACTATTATTTCTCTCTATTTTTTGTATATTGCTCATATATAGAGATTTTATCATTTGTTTTAAGGATTTTATTTGTTTTCGCATTGAGATTTTAGTTTTTATATTTTTTTATGTATTGCTAATTGCTCATATATAGGGATTTTAGGATTTTGGTATGTATTGCGTATTGGGATTTTATTTTTTATATTTTTTATATTTATAAATAAGTCCCTAAATATTACTGCCGAACACACGTGTCTTTTTTTTTCTTTGAAAGGGTCAAGTTCTTCTTCTCTACTATTCTAGCCATAGATATATTTCTCTCTACTATTCTTTCTCTCTATTTTTTGTATATTGCTCATATACAGAGATTTTATCATTTGTTTTAAGGATTTTATTTGTTTTCGCATTGGGATTTTAGTTTTAATATTTTTTGTATGTATTGCTAATTGCTCATATATAGGGATTTTAGGATTTTGGTATGTATTGCGTGTTGAGATTTTAGTTTTTATATTTTTTATATTTATAAATAGGTCCCTAAATATTACTGCCAAACACTTTATTAACTGGGCACCTACATGTGTCTTTTTTTTTCTTTGAAGAGGGTCAAGTTCTTTCTCTCTACTATTTTAGCCATAGATATATTTCTCTCTACTATTTTTTTCTCTATTTTTTGTATACTGCTCATATATAGAGATTTTATCATTTGTTTTAAGGATTTTATTTGTTTTCGTATTGAGATTTTAGTTTTTATATTTTTTGTATGTTGCTAATTGCTCATATATAGGGATTTTAGCATTTTGGTATGTATTGCGTATTGGGATTTTAGTTTTTATATTTTTTGTATGTATTGCTAATTGCTCTTGATATAAATTGCTTATGTATAGTTGGTTATATATTGCTCATATACAAGGATTTTATTTATTTTCATGTAGGGATTTTAGTTTTCATATTTTTTGTATGTATTAATCATGTATGCATTGCTCATGTATTTTGTGCATATTGCTCATATGTAGAAATTTTATTATTCATATTTCATATGCAGAGATCTTATTTTTCATGTATATGCAACTCATATAAAGTGGTTCCGTGAATGCTTTATAAACATTTTTAATTTATTTTTTATTAAAAAATAATTTGTAAACATTTTCAATTGTCTTTCTATTGAAAATTAATTTGTATTTATTTTGTGGGAACTCTCAAATTTATCATCTCACGGAGCAATCTTCCATTTATGTAGTCATAGTAGAATTCAATTAAGATATAATCATAATTATTTATTTCATTACAAATTATGAGCTTATTTTAAAATAATATTTTTAAACAATATACATTTTTATTTTGTTATTCATTATTCATTATGTATCTATGATTAATAATTAACACGCGTATTAGCGCGTGCATTTCTGTTATAATTACTACTTGATATTTTAGTATATGACTCACTGAACTAATCATATTATTTTGTACCATAGTAGAATTCACAGTTCTTATTAATATGCCATGTTAGAATTCAATTCAAATATAATCACTGCCATTTATTTTTTATTAAAAGGATAAAATAACATAATGTTTTGAAAATTATGAGCTTATTTTAAAATAACTTTTTAAACAATATACCTATGATTAACACGCGCATTAGCGCGTGCAATTAATCTAGTACTCCTTTAAAAACCCTATCTTGTCAAAATATGGCCCGCTTAAAACTCTATTACCATAATATCCCTCAAAGTGTTAACTTCTGCATTCGTACCCTTTTGAGATATATAATATATTTATATACAATATAAACATTTTAAGTTTTATCATACCTGCACAATTTACCACTTTGAAAGAAAAAAACATTTTATCATAAATGTTTTGACACAATAAGATTATTTTAGTAGTACATATGCAAAGAAAATCCAAAAAAAGACTTGACTGTATCAAAACCTTAAAGGCCTATTTGAATAGAGACATAAGCTATTCTGGGGTTTATACTTATTCCAGGAATTGTTGACTTTATCAATGGAATAAGAGATTTTGTGTTTGGTTGTATTTTCAGTTATTCTCACTGGAAAATGTAATAATAAAGGTTAGAGTGCTTGATTGATGAAGAATAAGATGTGAATAAGGTGTAAAAAATTGATTTGACATGTGGACCCCATTGATGTATAAGAGGTGATGACAGGTGATTTAGTGTGATGATATGTGATTTGATAGGTGGGTCCACTTATACCAGTGGAGGAATAACACAATTCCATGGGTGGACTTGAAATACAAATACCTGCTTATTCTCTTCTAATTCTGCATAGCTATACCCCTTTATTCCCGCTACCCAAACACCTTTTTGCCTTATTGTCCTCTATTCCTCCTCTATTCCACCCACATTCCTCTAGCCAAACAGAAAAACGACATGAATTCTACATGAATGAAAAGTCTTCCAGACATAATGTAATAGCGATGTACAATTACATGGAAAGGTTTTTAAATTCACTTGATTTTCATTTTTTTCTTTCTTTCTAGGAATTCCCATATACAATTTTTTTTATAGGCGCAACCATTGACCACCTATATATATATACTAGTTTAAATGCACGCACTAATGCGCATGTTAATTATTAATCATAGATGAATAATGAATAACGAAATTGAAATGCAAATTGTTTTAAAAAAATTATTTTAAAATAAGCTCATAATTTTTCAAAATCAACCCTTATGTTATTTTACCTTTGTTATGAAAAATAAATAGTTGTAGTTATATCTTAATTGAATTCTATTATGGCTACATAAATGGAATTTTGCTCCGTGAGATGATAAATTTGAGAGTCCCCACAAAATAAAAACAAATTTAACTTTAAATAAAAAGACAATTGAAAATGTTTACAAATTACCTTTTAATAGAAAATAAATTGAATAGGTTTATAAAACACATACAAAACCACCTTATATGAGTTGTATATACATGAAATATAAGATCCCTACATATGAAATATGAATAATACGATCCCGATATATGAGCAGTTGTACAAAATACATGAGCAATGCATGCATGATCAATATATACAAAAAAATACATGATCAATACATACAAAAAATATGAATACTAAAATCCCTACATGAAAATAAATAAAATCCTTGTATATGAGCAATACATATATAATATGTAACCAACCATACTTAAACAATACATACCAAAATCCTAAAATCCCTGTATATGAGCAATTAGTAATACATACAAAAAATATAAAAACTAAAATCCCTATAAGAAAACAAATAAAATCCCTAAAACAAATGAATCCATTTACATGAGCAATACATTTATAATCTATAACCCATACATAAGCAACACATAAAAAATATCTAAAATCATTGTACACATATATAGCTATAACAGTAGAGAGAAAGAACTCGGCCCTCTTCAAAGAAACAAAAAAGAAAAACCGACAAATGCCCGGTTAAAGTGTTTTGTAGTAATGTAAAAGAGTTGTCAGGGACCTAGTAATAAATATGATCGACTTGAGGGCCTATCTGCAAATAACCATGGTTAAAGTGTTTGGCAGTAATGTAAAATAGTTGTCAAGGATCTAGTCTTAAATATGAGTGACCCGGGGGCCTATATGCAAATATCCATAGAGGGGGGCATTGGATCATTTGTCTTATTCACATCCCATTCTTTAATATACTAGTTTTCATATACGTGCATGCGTGCGAGTTAATAAAATAAAACGCATCATGAATTCTATATTTCCGAACTCCTCTAAAGTGTAGCGGTCCTATCCCATTCAAGAATGCGTGTTTCTGTATTGCACTTGGATACCCTGTCACTTTGTTCCAATAGGGAAAAATTCTGCAACATCTCTCCATAGTTCTCCAAGTACACAATGTGGATAGATTTATAACAATGTGATTTTTGATGGTCAACCAAAATAACACATAGCTCTAAATCAATCTAGTATGTACCCAGAAAACAGAAGGAGATACAACCAGAACTTTCCATAAATGGAACAAAGCATGGGTTAACCAAGTACCATACAGAAACTATGTATTCTCAAACTGTCCAATATGAACAATTCAAGAGATTTCGTCACATCATGTGATGATGTGATAAAATCTTTCAAACGGGTCTACAACTTATTAGATGCATGTAAATAAACCTAACGGCTAAAATCATCGTTAGGTTTATTATAATATATAATTAAAATAACATAAATTTATAAATGATTTTACAATGTAACTAAACCACTCCAATTCCATGAAACATACTTGCAAAAAGATGAACCTTATTTCATGAAACCTGGAAGGAGAATACCTGAAAAAACAATAAACACTAGCCTCAATAAACACTATAAAGAGAGAGAGATAGGGACAAAAAGATTACCAAAACTTTTAAATTCCATCAAAAGCTTACGAAAACTGTCGAACTCCACCATCCCTTTTGTTTTTCCCCCAAATTTTAAACTCAAATCATACTTGCAATGGTGTTTATTGCAACCCACTGACCTACTCTTACCAAAAACATACAAAAGCCACGTGTATTTTTCCCACCATGTTCTCCCAATTTTTTTCCCCTTTTTTTCTTTCTTAATCACATTGAAAGAACAAAATCACACCTGTATTTTTCTTTACAGCTGTTGAAATGCCAAGCAATAATAACATGATGAAATTACACAAATGCCCTGTTAGATAAATTTTGTCGGCGTCCCTCGCTATTTATATTATCACTTAAATCTATGAAATTTTATGAAATAGTTAGTTTTATCCTTCGTGAAATAAAAATAATTTATGAAATTTTATGAAATAGTTAGTTTTATGATAATTAATATAGCCATAAATAACTTTATGTGCTTAAATGATGATACTAAAATATTTATTATATAATTTCATAGGTATATCAATAGTCTAAAAAAAATTTAAACTTTGGCGAGTCATATTTTGAGATGAGAGACCTCATTATAAATCTTAAAATCTGAATGAGGCATCTCTTTGTAACATAGATAGGAGTCTAATTATAAAACTATTATAAATTGAGAATGAAACTTTAGAGCTCCTAAAAAGAGTTGTTAGGTACCTAATAATAAATATGAGGGACCTGAGGGTCTATCTATAAATTGTTAGGCCTGTGTCATTTAGAGTTTTAATTTCAATCGGAGTCGCTAAAATTTTAGTTTTTAGCTACCTGTTGGGGTTTGAGGACTCTGATTAAAATTCTAACTACATATTATGGGTCAATGTACTATTTTGTAGTGCCCATAAAATTTTCATTTAATTCCAATAATGTTTTTGGAATTATGTAGTTTTGATTGGTATTCGGATTTGATTTTGTTAAAATCCAAGATGAAAAAGTAAAAATCAGATATTATCATGAGATGTACAATTTTGAGCTAGCTTCCATACAGAAGTGGAATTATATCGACTGGATTCATGTATCAAAAGTTATGGGTATTTTTTCAATTATACCCCGAGAATGAGAAATCCAAGCAGCAGCCCTATATGATGTTTGGCCTAGATTTTGGAATAGCTGGAGAGGTTATTTGATCTAGATATAATATGAAAGTTGTAGATAATCTTTTTGCTTTCCAATGGCATTAGAATTGTGCAATTCGGAGCTATATTTTGAAAGTTATGGCTGTTCTAGTGAAGCCTATCTAGAATTTCGGGGTCAAGGACGTTTTGGTCGTTGGGAACCCACCTTAGGCTATTTATTTCCCCCAAATGTTACAACCTTGGGGTCTCTCTTCTTCCTTCTTTTTCTCTCTAGTCCAACACTTGTGTGTGTATTTGGTGGAGGAGAAATGAAGGAGATGGAGCAAGAAGAGGAAGAGTTAGAAGAGGATGAACTAGGTGAGTTGTGTATGTTTGTGTTGATGTTTCTCCTCTTCTCCTCCTCCCTTAGCTGATCCCATATTTTTTCCTCCCCTTTAGATCAGCCTCCCCCCCCTCCACATGTTTGATGAAATGCCAAGGAGAGATGGTGGTGCAAATGGAGGAGTTGATCAAGGTAAGTAGTGTGTGTTGTTGTTGTTTCTCTTTCCTCTCCTCCTCCCCTAGTTGATCCCCTGTTTTCCTCACCCCCTAGTCAGCAAGAAGAGGAGCTCCCAAGGCTGAGGTGGTAGTAGCTGTGGTGGCGGTCGAGGTGGAAAAGACGTGCTTGCGAACCCCACATCTCCCCTTCCCTCTCCCTCTCTTTTGGTGAGTTTTCCCCCTTCTTTTTCTGGTTTTTAAGCATATATGGGTGAGTTTGCGGTGGTGCATGCTAGGTAGATGGGTTAGGGTGTGTGTGGGGGTTTGGGGGGAAGGTTTTGGTGCATTGGGCGCGCGCGCAGTCGAACGCGTGCGCATGCACGCGAGGGCGCCCGGGTATGCGCGGTAGCGCGCGTGTCTGCGCGCGGCGCGCGGCACGCACGGTGTGCACATACGAGGTGCCCGAGGCTGCGCCCGGGGCTCCCCGGGGGTGCGTGCGGTGCTGCCCGGGGTCCGGATTGGGTGTGCTGTGGGCCGGCACGCTTGGGTGCGTGTCTGGGGGTCTCGGGCTCACATGCGTGCGTGCATGCTTGCGTGCGTACGAGCCCATATGCATGGATTTCTAAGCCTTAGGCATTCCTAATTGATTTTATGTGTTTGTATGTGATTTTACTCACCCCTTTTGGTACCCTTACCTTGCAGACCTCGTCGGATGGGATGCACGTCAATCCGGGTATCAGTGAGTGGTTTGTTTCCAACCCTTCCGGGAGCGCTCGATGCACGCAGTCGTGCTTCACGCTTCCATGGGGCTTTAATTGCACCCTAAATATGCTAGATATCGTGCATGCTAGGTTGTATAGCTCGTATATTGTGTAGAATCCCCTATTCTACCTTCTACTTGCCTATGTATTGTATAGAATATGACATGACTTAGGTAGTTTTGTTTGTAATACTACCCCTTTGACATATCAAGCATGTTTAACTTGGGTTAACAACGGGGTACATGCATAATATTCCTCTGATTTAGGACTTGAGGGTGTGGTATAGCTGTTGCACCCATCTTGTTGGGGAAAAACTATGACCAACTTCAAGAGAGGTTGAGGCATTCCCTCTCTCTCGCCCTCTCTCTTTTCGCGAACTGAGTAAGTAGATGTAGTTCCTACTTGACTCAGGCTTGCTTGAAAATTATTGGCATGCACCTATTGTTGCGCGGATCGCGCTTAACCCTTCCCTTCTAAGTTGTGCTATCCAACGCATGTTAGGTTGTATCTCGTGTGTTTGTTTGTTTGACTTCATGTATGCATGTTAAGTAAACCATCCTTGGGTAATTAATTGCATATTATATATATGCTTATTGGGCCATGAGCCTTGTCTAATGAGATTAGACAAGTGTCTGACCTCTTATGGGGTCACACCATGGCATTGACACTTAGAATAAAATGTCTTCCCTGTATCTGAGTTATGCGCCCTGGAGGGAATTCATGAGAATTTGTTGCGCTTAATCGGCGTCTGATGACCGATGACAACGGATCCAAGAGGATCGTATCCGCGAGTGTCGATCGTTCTCCCCTTCGTTGGATCCATGTAGGAACTTCCCGGCGTCAAAAACGCTGTCCTGGCACCGGGCTCCCATCCATAGGTATTACCGATGCATCTAGGGAAGTACTGATCATGGGAGTATGTCAGGTAGAGGCTACCCGGGGAAAGGGCTACCGGTGGACCAAGGGTGTAGGACAATCGAACTCATCTCAAAAGTTCTATGTCACTCTGTTAGGGTGAGGGTGTGGTGGGCTCGAGTTGATACTTGACCCACCAGCTTGAGTAGTTGGCTTTCCATAGGGTTCGCGTTGCGAATAAGTATGGTTCCTCCCAATATTGTCGTATGCCGTGGCCCCGACATTGAAGCTGCTTGGTCAGAATGCTCCCACTTGTAGGTACTCCGGATGCATTCGGCAGATGTACTGATCATGGGAGTGTACTAGGTACATGCTACATGACGGTGGGCAACCGAATGATATTGCGAGCATGAATCGTTCTCCCCTTTGTTAGATCTGTGTAGGAACTTCCCCGCATTGAAAACGCTGTCCTGGCATCGGGCTCCCATCCGTAGGTATTACCGATGCATTCGGGATGTACTGATCGTGGGAGTATGTCAGGTAGAGGCTACCCAGGGAAAGGGCTACCGGTGGACCAAGGGTGTAGAACATCAAGTTTTGTCCTCTAAGTCCCTAGGTTCACCCCTGTGGGGGCTAGGGTGAGGGCGACTGTGAGTTGGAGTCACGTCGTAACGTGACTCTCATACCCATCGAGTATACTCTGGGTATGCTGCTCCTAACGCTTGAGGTATCGAAGTATATCTCTACCTCGTAGCGGATAGAACCCAGTGACACGAAGTGTTATGGTTAACAGTTGTTCTTCCCTGTGAGTCCCAAAAGCCTCCCTCTTGGGAGTAAGGGTGAGGTCAGGGTATGGTCGCGCCGCCGTGTGACCATGTTAACTGTTGGGTTCCTACCCATGCTTTTTTCTGGTTAGGAATTTGCCTTAGTGTTGAATTGTTGTGTTGGTGTTTGGTTTCTAGCCACTCACTGAGCTTGTAGCTCACCCCTCGTGTACTGTTTCTTTTACAGGGGCGTTGTTGGGCGTGGAGCTGGAGCTTCCTTGTGGCATGGTCTTGCATGCGTGGAAGTGTCCTGTCCGGTGGATTAGCGAGTGCGAGGTTGTCAGCAGTCCTATAGTCTTATGTATTTGTAAACCGTGCATGTTGCAACAGATGTATTTTTTTTGCTAGACTTGGCTCTCACAGGGATTGTGTATTTGGGTCTGTAATAATGTTTTGATTTACAGACATATTGCATTTTTATGCTTCCATCTTTCATTTGAGATATCAGTTATCATTGCTTGCTAGCCTTGTGTATTATTTGTTGGAGTCATTGTTGACCTCTTGTATGATAGCAACTTTATATTATTGCCACGTCTCGGGGATGCCTGGAGCGTGACATAAATAACGACAGAAAAGGACAAAGGTGACCGATTTTTTAGGGACTGTTTATAAATAAGATGGTCCTAGGGGCATCTACAAATGCCCAGACCTGAGGACCTATTTACAAATAACCACAAAAAAGACAAATTTGATCGATTTTTTCAGGAATTTGTTTGTAAATAAGAGGGATACAGCGGCTATCTGTAAATGGCCGATTCAAATGTTCCATGGTAACATGATTCGTTAACCTGAGTGTCTGGGTGAAAACTTTTTTTTGTATCGTGTCACTTTTAGGTACAGAGTATAGATATAGTATAGATATAGATATTTTTACCATCTATACAATTTTCTTTTCAAGGAGTCCCCGTGTGTGTGTGTGTATAAAGATAGATATTATTACTGCAATTGTATTTTGGAATTGGTAGTACAACTCTAAGGCCCCGTTTGGTTTGTGCCATTTTTTTTTATAGATTTACTTAATCATGAATTGTTTTATTGGAAATTCAGATTCCATAAAACTATTTGGTTCACTAGATTTCTATAAAGAATCATTTTCTAGTCTTTGGTTCATACATGGATTTCTATAAGGAATTTGGATTAAATTCTAAAATACCCTTACTATTATACATCTACTTGTAAAATTTATTTCTTTATCCATATCACAATTATAATAAAATAGTAATTTATTTATAAATATTTTTATAAATATTTAACTAATAAAAATAAATAAAACAACCAATTATATAATTAAACACATAATAATAATAATTTTTCTAAATTAATTGAATATTATGAACTCCCCTAAAAAACATCGGAGGAGATGCGTAAAATAAAAGAGGAGGAGATTTATTTTAGAAGGGATGTATATAGTAATTTAATTAATTTGTAAATGGTATAATAATTATCTCATTTGGGATTTTAGGTGGAATTTGATATTACCACCATAAAGGGTGGCAATGTGATTCCATCATATTTTCCACATGCATGGATTTTAATTTCATTGAAGCTCACAATTACAATCAAGATTACCACAAACCAAATACTGGATTTTACACAATTTCCGTAATCTCACATGGAATAAAATTCCATCCCAGATTGACATGAACTAAACATGGCCTAAATGAGGTGAGAAGAGCAAAAAGAAAAAAATAAGTATCAATTATCCAAACAAAATTCGTATCTGATCTGAATCTGTATCAGAAATATTTTCAAATCAGATTGGATATGATGGTATCTGATCCGTAAAAATTTGTATCTAAAATATTATTATATAATTATTCATTATATTAATATATTTATATTTTTAGGATTAGTATGAGTTTTTTTATGTTAAACCATGTAATGTTTTGTGTGTACACTTATTTTATGTTTTATATTATGTAATTATTTGATTTTTACATGTTTCAAATATTAAATATATGATTTTTATGTTTGGATATCTGATGTTCAGATATTTTTCAATCATATCCATATTTATTTCCATTTTTCAAATATTTTTCATAATTATTCGAATCTGGATTTTCAGATTGGAAACAAACCGGATATTTATTTTATGGAAAAATCCAAATAACCCACTCTAAACTGCTTGAAATCCATATAGCCCCACGACTTTTCATAAAGTCCATATAACCCTATGAGTTAAATTTTCGTTAACAGATGAGAAATACTATGTAAAATATTTTGTTGAGCTAACCTTAACTGAAAACACAGTATACCAAAACCCCCTAAAATATGTTACAAATGTGAAAAACATTTTATAAATGTCGATTTTACCCCTCCTGATAGATTATAAAATCATAACCGAATGGATGAAATCATCATTTATAAAGTACTTTTTGCATTTTAACCCAATATAGGGATTTTTGGTATACTATATTTTAAGCCAGTATTAACCATACATAATATTCACATAATAATTCTATTATGTCAATGAAAATTTAACTCAATGGGCTACTTGGATTTACATGAGTGTTTAAGGAGATTATATCGACATTAGGAAATGTCAGGGGGTTATATGAAGTTCAGATAGTTTACAGTGGTTTTATAGATTTTTCTCTTATATTTTAAATATCTATCGTATATCGAATACGCATATTTTTTAGGATATTCAATTTGGATACGGATTGGCCCATCCGATTCGTATTTGCTCCATTGATAGACTTACTTGGTGATGTAGACATCATAATCACACATTATATGGACGGACGAGATCAAATGAACAAAAGAGAAGAAGACATTTTGATCGTTTAGGAGCATCATAACTTCAAATGGTCATAACTTTCCAACCGTAGATCAAAATCACTATTATACCATGTTCACGCGTTTGTATCGATGAGCCCTACATGAGTAATCGCTATGCCACTATGTCAAATTTCAAAGCATTCGGAGATCGTCTTGGAATATTAGTAAGGATTAAATAAAGATGTATTTGTTATTATTCAGATTTAGATAATCTGTTAGGAACATGATTTATAGATTTAGATAATTAGTTGAGATCCTAATCTATTAAGGATTCTCTATTTTATAAATAGACCTGTAAACAACTGATTAATTAAGTTATTGATTATTAGAGTTGTTATTTTCCTACATTTTTGTTATTCGTGGTGAATATCAACTACGCAGAATTCCATCATCTGGTATTTCATCAGAAATCAACAGATTGTTGAAGCCCAATGACCTGATATTCTTCTTGAAGAATCAACAACTCCGTTGGAGCCTGTCGATTTCGTATCTTTGATCGAAACCGTAGAAGAACATAATCCCACACTACATCAATTAGATAGATGAGGTTTCTACACCAAAAGGACTGTAGCACACACCCATAGATAGACTCACTCCTCAATACAAATTCTGCCCTTGTATTAATTGTGTGTGTTATATATTGATAAATATTTTTATAGTGTATAAACTAATGTGCATTTTATTTTATTTTATAAAGTATATAATTTGTAATGTGATGAAAAATAATAAAGTATCCGATCTATGTAAAGATATTGAAATGCAATTGTCAAAAGAGAATAAATACTCAAATTTTAATTATTTACAGAAAATATGAATTTTAAATTTTGTTTTTTTCATATAATGAATTCAATTAGACTCCCCTGTGAGTCTGCCGTGTGAATATTATTGCAATCAGTTTTTAATTTATGAGTTTTGAGAAAATTTCATTCAAAAATTATAATTTTTAATTAAAAATTATTATAATTTATAATTTCGCTTATTTCAAAATTATTTATTGCTAATAGTTATTTTCATAAATTTTTTCATGTACCTTTTCTAGTGGACCAATTATTTCGAAAAGCACTAATGACCTGCTCTACGGTCAATTTAATTAAACAAAGCCCATGATTTATATTTTTAGTTGTGTAAATGAATATATATTCGTTTTCTATTGTGAATGATACGTTTCATTAATATTATTATTTGTGTACATGTTCCTCGATTGGGATGTCATTACTAAGAGGCAGTATTAAACATTTTTTGTCATAGTATATCAGTATATGCAATCAACCTATTCAATTTCAAATTTGACAGTACCATAGAAATTTAAAAAATGAATGAAAAAGATATTTTTGCATACCTGTGGGCGCCAAATTTCCCAACTACCCACGGTGGGCCAGATCATCAAGCCCATCGGACCCGAACCAACCAAACAGCCGTCTGTCGGACCCAAGCCCAGCTCAGTAAAACTGCCCATTCAGGCTCGACCCGAATACCGACGGCTCAACTGGTCTCGGCACGTACAGATCCGACCCGGGAACCCCAGATCGACCAAGTCAATATTTAATTCATTCTATAATTAGTGATCCCTATAAATCTTAAGCAATCATTGATCATTATCAGCATTTAATCTCCATCAATACCAAATGAACAACAGGATTAGGTCATCATTGACTCTGTCCACCAAATCCCCATTGAATATGGATCTTCCTAATGGATCATATCTAACAATATCATCCATTGTTCCCCCATTAATGGCTGGTTAAATCTTAGCTATCCGATATGATGATAACAATCACAAACCCTAAACCCATTCTCCTAATTATAAATACGGGACAATGGCGGACATCACAGGTATGCACAATTTCTTTTACAAATATCATTATTCGGCTATTTTACTGACTTGAGCGTCGGGGGGTTTTCCGCAGGACCCCCACCTCCCAATGTGAACGACGCTCGAAAGTCGCTGACCGACGGAACGAGGACGATCTTGGGCGGAGGAGAACGGGAGATGTCGAATCCGATTATCCGAACCCGGTAAGTCAAAATTTGCCCCTCCAGTTTGGCGCCGTCTGTGGGACACGAATGAAAAGCCTAGCTCTTCATCATGCCTCGCAAGAGAACTTCCCCGCTCACATCGCTACCGACCAGCACGTTAGCGGCCAATCCGTCCTCCCTTCCCGATGTCACCGAAGGGAGTGAACCTAGTCCTGAGGCCATCGCGTTGCAGCGAATCTGTGATGAGGCCCACTCGTGCCGAGCATGCCGAGAAGTGGGTTGAAGAGCTAATCCGAATGATCGAGGTGGCTCAGGAAGAAAACAATCGCTTTCGGGCCGAGAGAGATAATCCTAATCCCCCTAGCCAGTGCCGGCCCGCCTCTCCAGTACCGGATGACCCCCAGCAAACCAACAGACACGTCCCGAGAAGTGAGCACCCCGAACAGCCGGTCGTCTCATCAAATGCGGCCGCACCTTCCAAACGCCCTCGGGAGGAGGATCACGTCTGGCGGGACCGACAGGACAACATGATGAAGGAAGTCGATCGGTGCATCCTTCACAACATGAAGTCTCGTACCCCGACCGACATCGTCATGCAAATGGCGCACCTGATCAACAATTCCCCTTTCGTTGAAGAGATTCTGCTCCCCCCCAAATCAGATAAGTTCACCCCTCCAAAGTTTAAATTGTTTGAGGGAAAATCTGATCCCATCGAACATATTTTTCACTACCAGCAGCTCATGTCCCTTGACGCAGGGGACGATGCGTTGCTATGCAAAGTCTTTCCGCAGAGTCTCGGAGAAAAACCTGACTTGGTTTCGGAAACTCCCCGTTTGCTCCATTAGCAGCTTTAAAGGCCTCTGCGAAGCTTTCATAAGTCATTATATATGCCATTGTAAGCCCAAGAGAGATGTTGCGAGCCTGTTCGAGATGAAACAAGCTGAAGGGGAACGCCTCCGGGACTACCTTACGCGCTTCAGCATCGAGATGACTCAAATCGAGGCGTACGACCCCAGACATCGGCCATGGCTTTTCTTGGTGGCCTGCTCCCTGCAGGACATCTCTACGAATCCCTGGTATGAAAACCGCCTACAAACATGGCAGACACCCTTTCTCGTGCAGAAGGATCCATCCGCCTCGAAGACGACATCTCGTTTTCAGCACGAAAGGTGACGACCATCGTAACCGTCGCGCCACCCCGCAAAGACGTTTACCCCCCCGAAAAAGCAATCTTCCGCAATGTCACAGAAGGACCAGGAGAAATTCGGCAGTTCTCGCCCCACCGAAAGCAAAGGACTTCATACCTACACCACTCACCGTATTAGCGCGACAGGTATCGTACGAGAACAAAGGCAAAGGGTATTTCAGGTTACATTTCCGTTGCAGAGTCCCATCAAAGGAAGGGATAAGACCTGCAAGTATGAATTTCATAACGAGGTCGGACACACCACCGAAGAGTGCAGGAGCCTCGACGGTGAGATCGAGAACCTGATACAAGACGGCCGACTTGCGTATTACGTGGAGCGGCAACCCCCCGTATCCAAGCCCGGCCTCAACGATGGAGCAAACGCGCCCAAACTCGATACGGTTCCTACCAGGATCGTGTCTGTCATCCATGGGGGGCCAGACACCATTAACCCGGCTCACGAACGTGAAATCGCTATCAATTCTATTCGGTTCGGAACGGATGATCTCGAACAGGCATCCGTCCCTCACGCTGTCCCGTTGGTCATCACCATTTACGTGTGGAATTTCCAGGTACAAAGGGTCATGGTTGACGGAGGAAGCAGCGCCGATATCCTGTTCCTAGATGCTTATCAGCGAATGGGGCTGGACGTCGAGGAGATCAGGCGTTCCACCCCTCCTTTGGTCGGGTTCGATGGCAAGCGAGTGAGCCGCGTAGGGGTAATCGCTCTTCCCATTACAGGTGCCGACCACACTCTCAGCGTGGAGTTCATAGTTATTGACTCCCCATCGGCCTACCCTGATTGGATATCCACTGTCGTCCTGGCAGAAAAGAGAGGAGGGAAGTGGCGAGTTTGCATCGACTTCGTTAACCTCAACAAAGCATGTCCCAAGGATGGTTACCCTTTGCCAAAAATAGACCAGCTCGTGGACTTTACGACGGGGTACGAGCGTTTGTCATTCCTGGACGTCTACTCGGGTTATAATCAAATCCCCCTTCACCTGAGCGATTAAGAAAAACTGCATTCATCTCGGAGCGCGGACTGTACTGTTACAAGGTAATGTTCTTCGGACTAAAAAATGCAGGCACCACCTTCCAGCTTTTGGTCAACAAAGTCTTCGGATACTTGATCGGTCAGACGATGGAAGTATACATCGACGACATGGTGGTGAAGAGCAGCGACCACGACCAACATTTACAGCACGTAGCCGAAGCCTTCGACGCCCTCTGGAAGCATCGTATGAGGCTCAACCCAAACAAAGTGCTCATTCGGCGTTTCCTCTGGGCATTTCCTGGGCCACATCGTGCATCGACAAGGAATAGAGGATAACCCAACCAAGATCTGGGAGTTGCGTGACTCTGCCATCCTAAAAACCGTCTGCGACTTTCAGATGATCACCCGCTGAATTGCTGCCTTATCCCGATTTATTTCTCGTCTTTCGGATCGTTGTTGGTCGTTCTTTCATGCTATCAAAGGCGCAAGAGGGGAAATCTGGACGGGCGAACTACAGGCCGCCTTCCAAAGTCTCAAAGACTATCTTAGCTAACTGCCTGTCCTGTTCGTTCCTGCCGAGGGCGATACGCTCTTTTTATATCTTGTTGTGTCCGTGACCGCAACCAGCGCCACACTATCCAAGGAGGACCACGATCAGCAGCATCCGGTCTTTTTCACGAGCAGAGCCCTTTTCGACGCGGAGACCCGTTACTCCCCCATTGAGAAGCTCATCCTGGCGCTATTGATTGCAAAAAAGAAGCTCCGATAATATTTTGAGGCGCATCCGATTGTTGTGCTCACGTCCTACCCCATTCGGGTCTTCACGCACAAGCCAGATCTATACAGTCGAACAACAAAGTGGGCCTTGGAGTTGTCGCCGTTCGATATCGACCACCACCCCTGGGTCGCCAAGAAAGGCCAAGTGGTGGCCGACTTCATTTTGGAATTCGATCCCAAGGAAGACATGCAGAGGGCTACATCAGATCTCAACGATCCTCCTGAACTCTCAGAGTGGTGGGACCACTTCGTCGATGGTGCATCCAACGCAGCCGGCAGTGGCGCGGGGATCGTATTGGTGACTCCCGGTGGTGTCCAGTTAGAGCACTCCATACGACTTGAATTCCCTGCCACCAACAACGTGGCCGAATACGAGGCCCTATTTGGCGGGCTATACCTTGCCAAAGCTCTCCACGTCAGATATCTGCGAACACACTGTGATTCACAATTAGTCGTGCTGCAGGTCCAAGGAACATACTCGGTAAAGGACGAAAGACTAGAGCGTTACCACCACCTCGTCATTCGTATCTCACAAGAGTTCTTCGGCTTCGCGATTAGCTATCTTCCCGGTGTAGAAAACAAGGAGACAGACTCACTAGCAGTGGGAGCAACTGTTCCCAAAGGGCGATGGGTGCAACCCTCCATTAACCTATGTATCGCCATTCGTGTAATCAAGAGGGAGACCCCCTACTGGATGGATCCGATTTGAGGCCTACATCCTCGACGGCGTGTTGCCCTCGGATCATGTCGAGGCGCAGAAGATTCACCACCGCTCCGCCAGCTATGCCATCATAGAAGGTATGCTTTACCGGCGCAATGCTGGTGCCCCGTTTCTTCGATGCTTGAGCTCAGCCGAGGCCAAGCCGCTGATGTAAGAGATCCATGAGGGGTCATGCGGCGATCATTCCAGCGGACGCTCACTCGCCCATCGCATCCTCACCCAAGGGTACTACTGGCCTACCCTGAGGAAAGATGCCATTGCGTTCGCCCGCAGTTGTGAGAAATGTCAAAAATTCTCCCCGATCACTCATCTGCGGTGGAGGAGCTCCACACATTGACCTCCCCCTAGCCATTTGTCCAGTGGGGGATAAATATTGCATGTCTTTTCCCTACCGCCATGGGAGGGAGGAAGTATGTGCTCCTCGCCACGGATTACTTCACCAAGTGGGTCGAGGCAGAGGCATACAAAATGGTCAAGCATTCCTATGTCAAAAATTTCCCTTGAAAATACCTTATTAAGCAGCGCGTCTTCTTGTGAGCATATCCGCTAGGAAATGGACAGGTCGAGGTGACCAACCGCACAATCTTTACCATGCTTAAAAAATGACTCGATGAGAAGAAAGGAGCGTGGCTCGAAGAGCTTCCGGGCGTCTTATGGGCTTACCGCACCACGCACAGGAAGCCCACCGGGGAATCACCGTTTGCCCTCGCATACGGGACCAAAGCGGTGATCCCCTCGGAAGTCGACCTGCCCACCTTGCGGACTTCAGTCGCCCTCACCGAGCAGAACAAGGAAGCCCTCGCCACCAACACTGTGCTTTTGGAGGAGGCTAGGGAAGCTGCCTCAATACGTCTCGCCGCCTACCAGCGCCAACAGGCCTGACACTTCAACAAAAACGTACATCCACAGTCGTTCTCGCCCGACGAATGGGTGCTCCGATGAATGACAAAAAACACACGCGAACCCAACGCGAGAAAGATGGGGGCCAACTAGGAAGGATTGTATGAAGTAGTCGACGCTTACAGCAAGGGGGCATACTGCCTGTGTACCGTTGATCCGCGAACGGTACTCATCCCAACCCCTTGGAACGCCTTGAACTTGAGGAAATTCTACGCTTTGAGCCTCTAACGGCCAGATTTGAATAAATGTAATGGACTCTATTTCTATTACACTACTTTCCATTATTATTAATAAATAAAAGCCCCACTCTTCGGCAGTTCTTTCCCATTTGAAATTTGTCAATAAATAAAAGAGGAGGCTATTTATTTTAGAAGGGATGTATATAGTAATTTAATTAATTTGTAAATGGTATAATAATAATCTCATTTAGGATTTTAGGTGGAATTTGATATTACCATCATAAAGGGTGGGAATGTGATTCTATCATATTTTTTCACATGCATGGATTTTAATTTCATTGAAGCTCACAATTACCATTAATCAAACACTGGATTTTACACAATTTTCCCGTAATCTAATATGGAATAAAATTCCATCCCAGATTGACATGAATTAAACATGGCCTAAATGAGGTGAGAAGAGCAAAAAGAATAAAATAAGTATCAATTATCCAAACAAAATTCGTATCTGATCTGAATCTGTATCAGAAATATTTTCAAATCGGATATGGATATGATGGTATCTGATCCGAAAACATTTGTATCTAAAATATTATTATATTATTATTCATTATATTAATATATTTATATTTTTAGGATTAGTATGAGTTTTTTTATGTTAAACCATGTAATGTTTTGTGTGTACACTTATTTTATGTTTTATATTAGGTAATTATTTGATTTTTACATGTTTCAAATATTAAATATATGATTTTTATTTTTGGATATCTGATGTTCAGATAATTTTCAATCATATCCATGTTTATTTCCATTTTTCAGATATTTTTCATAATTATTCGAATCTGGATTTTCAGATTGGAAACATATCGGATATTTATTTTATGGAAAAATCCAAATAACCCCATGTAAACTGCTTGAAATCCAAATAGCCCCATGACTTTTCATAAAGTCCATATAACCCTGTGAGTTAAATTTTCGTTAACAGATGAGAAATACTATGTAAAATATTCTGTTGAGCTAACCTTGACTGAAAACACTGTATACCAAAACCCCCAAAAATTTGTTACAAATGTGAAAAACCTTTTGTAAATGTCGATTTTACCCCTCCTGATAGATTATAAAACCCTAACCGAATGGATGAAATCATCATTTATAAGATTATAAAACCCTAACCGAATGGATGAAATCATCATTTATAGAGTATTTTTAACATTTTAACCCATTATAGGGATTTTTGGTATACTATATTTTCAGCCAGTATTAACCATACATAATATTCATATAATAATTCTATTATGTCAATGAAAATTGAACTCAATGGGCTACTTGGATTTACATGAGTGTTTAAGGAGATTATATCGACATTAGGAAATGTTAGGGGGTTATATGAAGTTCAGACAGTTTACAGTGGTTATATAGATTTTTCTCTTATATTTTAAATATCTGTCGTATATCAAATACGCATATTTTTTAGGATATTCAATTTGGATACGGATTGTCCCACCCGATTTGTATTTGCTCCATTGATAGACTTACTTGGTGATGCAGATATCATAACCACAAATTATATGAACGAACGAGATCAAATGAACAAAAGAAGAAGAAGACATCTTGATCGTTTGGGAGCATCGTAACTTCAAATGGTCATAACTTTTCAACCGTAGATCAAAATCACTATTATACCATGTTCACGTGTTTGTATCGATGAACCCTACAGGAGTAATCGCTATGCTACTATGTCAAATTTCAGAGCATTCGGAGATCGTCTTGGGGGTCAAATGAATTCAAATTTGAATAATTAGTAAGGATTAAATAAAGATGTATTTGTTATTATTCAGATTTAGATAATCTGTTAGGAACATGATTTATAGATTTAGATAATTAGTTGAGATCCTAATCTATTAAGGATTCTCTATTTATAAATAGACCTGTAAACAACTGATTAATTAAGTTATTGATTATTAGAGTTGTTATTTTCCTACATTTTTGTTATTCGTGGTGAATATCAACTACGCAGAATTCCATCATCTGGTATTTCGTCAGAAATCAACAGATTGTTGAAGCCCAATGACCTGATATTCTTCTTGTAGAATCAACAACTCCGTTGGAGCCTGTCGATTTCGTATCTTTGATCGAATCCGTAGAAGAACATAATCCCACACTACATCATTTAGATAGATGAGGTTTCTACCCCAAAAGGACTGTAGCACACACCCATAGATAGACTCACTTCTCAATACAAATTCTGCCCTTGTATTAATTGTGTGTGTTATATATTGATAAATATTTTTATAGAGTTTATAAACTAATGTGCATTTTATTTTATTTTATAAAGTATATAATTTGTAATGTGATGAAAAATAATAAAGTATCCGATCTATGTAAAGATATTGAAATGCAATTGTCAAAAGAGAATAAATACTCAAATTTTAATCATTTACAGAAAATATGAATTTTAAATTTTGTTTTTTTCATATAATGAATTCAATTAGACCCCCCCCCCCTGTGAGTCTGCCGTGTGAATATTATTGCAATCAGTTTTTAATTTATGAGTTTTGAGAAAATTTCATTCAAAAATTATAATTTTTAATTAAAAATCATTATAATTTATAATTTCGCTTATTTCAAAATTATTTATTGCCAAATTTCCCAACTACCCACGGTGGGCCAGATCATCAAGCACATCGGATCCGAACCAACCGTACAGCCGTTTGTCGGACCCAAGCCCAGCTCAGTAAAACTGGCCATTAAGGCTAGACCCGAATACCGACGGCTCAACTGGTCTCAGAACGTACAGATCTGACCCCGGAACCCCAGATTGACCAAGGCAGTATTTAATTCATTCGATAATTAGTGATCCCTACAACTCTTAAGCAATTATTGATCATTATCAGCATTTAATCTCTATCAATACCAAATGAACCATAGGATCAGGTCATCATTGACTCTGTCCATCAAATCCCCATTGAATATGGATCTTCATAATGGATCATATCTAACAGTATCATCCATTGTTCCCCAATTATTGGCTGGTTAAATCTCAGCCGTCCGATATGATGATAACAATCACAAACCCTATACCCATTCTCCTAACTATAAATAGGGGGCAATGACAGAAATCACAGGTATGCAAAATTTCTTTTACAAATATCATTATTCGGCTATTTTAATGACTTGAGCGTCAGAGAGTCTTCCACAGGATCCCTACCTCCCGGTGTGAACGATGCTCGGAAGTCGCTGACCGACGGAATGAGGACGATCTTGGGTGGAGGAGAACGGGAGAGATCGAATCCGATTACCCGAACCCAGTAAGTTGAATTTTGCCCCTCCAATACCTAACACGTGTCATCCTCTGGACCGACTTTTGCATTGGTTTTTGTCATCCTAGGTCCAAAAGATCTGTCAAGCCTTTAGAAACATCTTTTTCATTCATTTTTTAAATTTCATATTTTTTAAATTTTCTTACTAAATTTTCATGACATTATTATTATTATTATATGCAACTTTTGTGGCATTATTTACATAGTTTTAATTATGTAAAAAATTGATTAATTTTTAATCAAACATATTTTAAAGCAATTAAAAGATAATATATCATTTTTGTCATTTTCATAAATACACAATATGATTATATGAACAATGTTACGCATAATTTTCACAATTTTAATTACAGTTTACACAGTTTATACTACACTCTCAGTTGTAGTTTCATTAATGATTACTAATGAAATATATATTTTGATGATATTTTTTACATTTAATTAAAAAATTGGATCCACACTATTCATTGAGTATATATTTTATCTTTTATGAAATTATAAATGGACAAGGTATATAATATTTTAAAAAAATTAAGATAAGATGCACATCATACCCCGGCTGGGAATTTAAATGGGGTTGTTTTTTAACATTTTCATTTCGTACCAAATAATCTCTGTTTAAAGGCCACACGAATCATCATAATATTAATTAACCTCAAATAATCCTCCCCTAGAATTGAATCTTTGCGAAATATTGTTGTCGTTTGATCCATACAAATCTGTGGATTATGGATAACGCAGCCTTTTATTGTATTTATTTAATTTTGTCCACCATGAGTCAGTTTTTGGAAGTATAAGATGTTGTCAATGTCTGGGTTTCATCACAATTAATTTTAAAAGACCTTATTGACTCTGTTGGGCATATTTTTTTATTTATTTTTGACGATGGGGATGTTGAATCATTTAAGTTTGTACAGTTGTTGGGTATCATTTTTTTTCATTATTATTGCAAATTGACAGCTCAACTGCTCGATCCAACTGACCATGGAATACGGATCATATATCAGTATTAAATATTACTATGCTAGACCAAGTGCTACATATTTACTGTGCGTGTCATAAATTAAAATTGTCTACTTTGGTGTTACATTCATTAATGTGAAACTGTAAATCCACATATAATGTTACCATGCATGTTATCCTCCGTTTGGGATGGGTTGAAGATGAGAGTTATTCCATTATTTCCATCCTTTAGTTATACCGGGATTCATAACTTGATGTTTAGCATACATGAAGTATTGTTTGATTGTCTTTTTTTATTATTCTCATTTGAAAATGTAAAAATATATTTTTGTTTCTTTAATTCATCTTGGATAAATTGAGAATAAGTGGTGGATAAGAGATAATAAAGAGTTTTGATTTTTTAAATGATAATTTTATTATTGCATAAATTATTCGCCATTGTGAATATGTGTGACAGATTTGTGTGTGATATAATAACATTGACGTGCTTTTAGAATATGTGTGAGTGTTTGGTGAGATAAAATATAACATAAGATGATATATTAATTCACTGACATAAATAAATTCTAATAAATAATTTCAACCCTTTTATAATAATTAATAATGATTTTTTAGTCCCAACTAATAGGCCCCATCACAAACCCTATAAGGTGGCATGGTTGAAATTCCTCATTTACTCTTAAGTGTCCCATTTGCGTTTAATTTGATAACCGAACTTTTAATTGTCGAAGGCGGTTATGATATCATTTGATTTGGTTGTTCTTTTTTTTTAAAAAAAAATCAATTCAATTCATTCGTTTATACAAAATTGCAGATTGATTCACAGTTATCGATTGATTACGTGTGAAATTAAACACAAAACAGAAATCCAATTCCAGTTTTTTTGAGGAATTTTTTTTTTTTTTGGATCTGAGCAAGTTATTTGTAGTGTAATCAATGGCGATCATTTTAGGTTGACCAATTCGATCTTTCTGATTTTTTGTTATACAAATGTTAATTATGTGATGAATCTCATTATGTCGCATATAAATCCATTTTTAAGCTTTGAATAATTGCATTATTTTTTTGCTTAGCAATATAATAGTTCATGTTGTTTTCAATGTGTATAATAATATATGATATTTTAGATGTGCATAATTATGTATATTGAAACAACGAGCATGTTTAATATTTTACATTCACTTTTCAATTCATTTGCATTTGTGCAAACATAGTTTTTTTTTAATATTTTGAATATAATACATGCACATTGTATTTGTTTTTTATATGTATAATCGTTTATGATGTTGTAGATACGTATAAATGTATATTGAATCTACGAGCATATTTAATTTTTTACAATCATTATTCAACTCATATACATTCGTGGAAACAGAGTTTTTTATTTTGAATATAGATACGTGTAAGATATATCTGAATAATACATGCATATTGTGTTTGTATATTTTGTTTGTTTTTGGTGATTTGATTAATGTAAGTGATGCAACACGATCATGGACCATTCGATCTAGGACCATCAAATGGACGATTGTTGATGATTTGCAATTTTAATATTATTTGTTAGGTTTATCATATCTTTTATGAATAATTAGGATTAATTAATATTTATATTTAGATATGTTTTGTATTTTTTATTTAGGATTCAGTTAAGATTAGGTGATTTGAGAGACTTATTGTTGAGATGCTAGTTTGTTAGTATTCTCTACTCTATAAATAAACTCTGTAAACACAAAATTAAGGGAGATCAGATTTTAAAAAAATTGAGATTATTCTCTTCATGAAAATTCTCCTATTATCTTTGTTGTTCCTGGTAGAATAGCATATTCATAGAAGTCTAGCGTTTTAGTATTCTTAGGAATCAACATATACGTTGAAGCCCATGGTCCTGACATTCTTTGTGAACAATCAAAAGCGTCGTTGGAGCCTGTAGATCTTGTATCTTTGATCGGATCAGTAGAAATGCGTGATCATTCACGCTGCATTAGTTAGTATCAGAGCCGACGTTACGATCACCGCCGCTCGTAAGCAACAGCCTCCGAGCATTGCCGCTGCCGTGCAGAGTTGCCATTGCTGTTGTCGAGATCGCCGCCGCCGCCGTTGCTGTCGTTGTATTCGTTAAGAAGTTGTCACTATCGAACTATCGCTTAATCCACTTCCATTAATTTTATTCAATCAACCATCCTACAACCATCCATGTGTATTTCCCCATATCAACCAACCTATCTCACCCACCCACGTTGCTTCCTTCATATATAAAAAGAAAAAATTCATTCAACCCCACATCCAAGTTTTCCTTCTATAGAACACCAAATCTCACATATTGCAACTTTCATTTTAGTCTACCATAGATTAAACAAAATAATATCCCTTACTACCGGAGATCGAAAGAATGCAAATGTCGTCAGCTTTGATCGGTTGAGTGTCTTTGAAGTTAAACTATCAAAATTTGGTGGATCACGTCATCAATTGCTCAGGCTTCATCACTAAATCGTTCAACTAAACTCGAGGACGAGTTTTTCTAAAGAGGGAAAGAATGATGCAGCACGATCACGGACCATTCGATCTACCCATCAAATGGACGATTGTTGATGATTTGTAATTTTAATATTATTTGTTAGGTTTATCATATCTTTTATGGATAATTAGGATTGCTTAATATTTTTATATTTAGATATATTCAAACATGTTATGTATTTTTTTATTTAGGATTCAGTTAAGGTTATATGATTTGAGAGATTTATTGTTAATATTCTCTATTCTATAAATAAACGCTATAAACACAACATAAGGAAGGTTAGATTTTTTTAAAATTGAGATTATTCTCTTCATGAAAATTCTCCTATTGTCTTTGTTGTTCTTGGTAGAATAACAAATTCATAGAAGTCCAGCATTCTGGTATTCTGAGGAATCAACAGATATGTTGAAGCCCATCATCCTGACATTCTTTGTGAAAAATCAACAACGTCGTTGGAGCATGCAGATCCTGCATCTTTGATCAAATCAGCAGAAGAGCATGACCCGCACGCTACATCAGCAAGTCAATGAAAATTTAATTTGTTTTTGTCATATATATTTAATGGTATGTATTAATCATCAAAGCAATGCCTTATTAGCATATGAACCAAATTACTTTCATTTAAATTTCGGATACATACAAACTGTTTCTTAATATTAAACACATTTGGTAATTGTTTCTGTTGAATGTTGTTGTTGATTTTTTATATTCTGATTTCCTTTTTACCAGGTAGTGATGATGATTTTATGAATGACACCTGTGTAGATCAATTCATTTGAAATTAATATAGTTATACTTGAAATTAAAATAATTATAGATATATAATAAGTTAAGATAAAATTAAGATAGTTAGTTAATGATCGATTCCTTGAAACAATGACAATCAATTCATATTGAAAGTTAATTTTCTTTTACTTATTTTTCTATATTTATTATCTAAAATAATTTATAGAAGATCTAGGAAAAATCTTGAAATCTCATTACTCTCATCACAAATATATTAAAAATGAAGCTTTAAAAATTAAAAATATGAAAATGAAAAAAACAATTGATCACAAAAAGCATATAAAGGATATTTATTAAGCTTATATTTTAGAAAGATATTTTCAAATCTAACTTCTGACAAATCTAGGAGACTCAATACAGTAATGATGAAAAATCAAAATAAACAAAACTAAAAATCATTAAACCATTCAAATATGTGATTCTTCAACACCTCAAAGTCAGATACCAATATTTCAATGAAAACAAAGCTTATAACAATTTTCTTTTTAAAATAAGATCCAAGACTCCAAATCTAAATGAGCGCTAATACACTAATTTTGGTTTATAGCCCTATTTTTATTTGCCACGTCTAATGCAATATATAAAATTAATTAATGCAGTATATATTCCACCATATCGGTATACACCATTATAGAAAACTTAAATGAAATACATCATATATGTATGATTTCATATGAGCATGTATTTATTTCTATAAAAGATTAATATACTTTATTATATGAGCATACACTTCAAAGAAGTCAAATGTATGCATGCTAATCAAGATGCAAACGAGACTGCACTTAACATTTTTCAATTTCAAATCCACTCAGTTGAATTAGGATTTTTTGCATATACCCCTAAAAAGATCTCATTTTATCAAAACAACCTTGGTGAATTATTATTTTCAACAATATCCCTTCTCGAGATGGTATTCTTGCAAAATAAAATTTATGTTGTGCAAATATATCCCTCAAAAGGACCATGATGCAAAATTAATACCATTTTGAGGGTATTGTTGGGAATAAAATTTAAATAAGGGTATTTGACAATAAAATGTTTTTGGAGGGGTTATATGCAAAAACCCTTTAATATACTGATTTCCATCACCTATACATTGACACATGTATTGGGCCTTGGGTGGGATCAGCCCCATCCCGCCCCCTGGCTCCGCCCTTGACAAGCATAACAACCAGATACAACTACTAAACAATGCTTTTCACAAAGTTATTAAACACTCTTACATTCTATGAAATCTAACTTCATTTACATGTAAGCCGTTACATCTTTATTACATACCAAATATTAAACTGTTTTTTAACAATGTACATTAGTTTGTATATAGGAACTTAAAAATGGATGTCATATTAAGATTTCTAAAAAAAATTCCCATCAATTTAGATTCATTAAATTCAATTAACTTCAAACAAGTCCGATTTACTTAGCGGAATTAGCTAAGTATTTCATACACTACATACATTAATTTTAGATACACTAGACGGATTTAGATACATATAGATTTTAGTTATAATCCAACATATTTGAATCAAACATTGAAAGGTAATAATACATAATTTACATTCCTCTGGAACATATTTTTTTGCCACAAGCAACTTTTATTCCACTTTGTTAGTTGTGCCATATAGTATCTAAAAGTTGGTGTTCCATCACATTGTTCGGATTCAAATACATGAGCACAACAATATTTTTCAAATACGCCCGGATAAACAAAAATGATTCCTCATAAACGATTATACCATTCATTTGGGAAAATCAATTTGTAATAAATCACATAAATTGGATTCAGATGCATGCTTATAAATCATTTTTTTCAGATACACAAGATTAACAATGAGCAAAAAATACTTTTGATGAGTGTGAATATTTGAAAATTAAATGAAGGGTAGTACTGTTGTTGCATCTTTTACTTTTAAAAAAAAGTCAAACAGAAAATTAATGAGTGAATGACACCTATTGGAGCTCCTCAATAAAACCAAGTTTTTAGTCCAAAACTGTATAGTAATTATCATAACTTATGTTAATTTATCAATTATCAAAATCTATTCTTTACTGTTATGATTCTTAGATTATCCTGCTCCCAAGGGGGCTATAGTAATTATTATTATTATTTTTTTACAATAAGATATATAGAAAAAGTAGATTAAATAATGATTCATTAATTGAGATAACGTCCAATTAGCCCGGCCCAGGGTCTGCTTGGCCAACGAGCCTGGGCCGGGCCGGCCCGTGACCGAAAAAGAGGGCACAGGCCCTGTCCACAGGTTTGAACGGGTCTGACGGGCCGGGCCCGGGCTTCAAGCCCACGGGCGGACTTACAGGCTTATATTTTAAACATCTTATTTCTTTTAATTTTTTAATTTTAAGTTGTTCATTTCTATATAATGTTAAAATAACACAAAATTTAAAGTATAAAATATTTATATCTATTGAATTTTAAAAATAAAAATATTAAATGAATTAATTACTTGAAAAAAATAAACAACTACATGTAACTAACTAGGTTGGTATATACATAAATGTCAATAATTTGTATAATTCAACCACAATTCAAATAAAAATTACATAAAATTACATATGACTCATTTAATGAATTGTCCCCAAGGGCCTACTGGCCCAGTTCAGGCGGGCCTGTGGGCCGGGCCCGGGCCTCAAAATCAGGCCCGAGCTTGGCTCGCCATGAAACGGGGCCGGCCCACGAATGGCCCCGGGGTGGGATTTCGGCCCTTGGGTCTTTTGATGACCCTAACGTCCAACACGATTTTCACACTCTCTTCATGGCATTAAATTCGAGACCGGATCCAGTCAGGACTGTATCCGGCCAGTTCGGTTAATACCGAATTGGACAACGTAAAAATCGAACTACACCATCTATAAATTGAACTGCACAATCAATTGTTGGATATTTATTTCACTCTTCTATTGGATACTGATGATACTTAGGAATACATATTTTCTCTGATAGTTGATTGGATCCAATAAGAGAATGAAATATATATCCAACAATTGGTTGTGCAGTTCAATTTATAAGTGGTGCATTTCGATTTTCTTGTCGTCCAATTCGGTACTTATTGAATTGACCGGATCCAGTCTTGACCGGATCCGGTCCCATTAAATGCATGTGATACCCGTCTATGTTATGTCATGATTGTTTATAAATTTGAATATTAATGGAGAATTTAATTCGGGTCCTTGGTGTCTTTCATCTATTATTTTTTAGTCCCTGTTACTTAAAAAAAAAAATTTAAATCTCTATTCCAGAAAATAATTCTTTTAGGTCTTTCGATCCATATTGTTAACATTTTTCATTTCTTTCCTTTTTTATATTTACCCCCACTGGCTTTTTTATTTCCTTTTGTTTGCCTCTCTCTGCCACCCATCCACACAAAAAGAAGCAACTCTCTCACATCTTCACATGAAAAGGCATCCGCTCTCTCTTTCAGATCCATCACCCGGGTCTCGCGCTTCACCCATTGCTAAGTGTATCTTCATCTGGGGAATTTTTACCTTTTAAATTCTTATTTTAACAATGTATCAAGACATGTTAATAATATATCCAGATATATTAATAATGCACCTAAACAAATGGTTTGAAGAAGAAGGATAATTTTGATATATCTAATAGGGACACAGCGGAAGTTAGTTAAAAAGTTCAAAAATTAATAGATAACGCTCTTTAGATACGAAAAAAAAAAACTTGAAAAATACTAGACAAAATAATACAGAGGTGGTCCCGGAGGACCCATAATTAATTTCCCCAGCATTAATCTTTGATTTATTGATAACCATTGAAGTTATTCTAAAAATAATAAAAAAAAATCTATTTATGTGTTTACAGAAGTGTGCGCATGTCGAAAACCAGACCCCTTTATTGGGTTAATATATTTATTATTATTATTGTTATTATTATTATTTATATTGTCTATTATAATACACACATATATAACACATTTATGTATGCTGTTTAAAACGTGCGATGTAACTTTATATTTTGACCATGCGTTGGACCATTGTTTTTTCTTGGTGGGTGCAACAGGTGAGACGGGATTCGGTCAGGCCCCGTTTCCGTCAGTTCAGTCAGTACCGAACTGCACCACGTTTAAATCGAACTGCACCATGTTCAAATCGAACTGCACAACAAATTGTTGGGTATATTTTTTACTCTCTTATAGGATACTGATGATACTTAGGAATTCATATTTTCTTCAGTAGTTGATTGAATCTAATAAGAAAGTAAAAAAATATACCCAATAATTTGTTGTGCAGTTCGATTTGAACGTGGTGCAGTTCGATTCCAAACCGAACTGACCATAGTCGAGCACTGACCGGATCCGAGCCCGCAACAGGTGCCATGTGACACTGCACACTTATATAATTTTCACTGGTTGAATCTCTTCTTCTTCTCCTGTTTTTTTTAATATTGTTTTTAATGTTTTATTCATTGGTTTGGAATCTGACCATATTCATTCAAAAAGTCTACTGGTTGAATTTCTTCTTCTCCTTTTTTTTAAATTGTTTATAATGTTTTATTCATTGGTTTGGAATCTGACCGTATTCATTCAAAGTCTAAAAGAAAGAACATGCAATGAAGCTCCACTGCAGTTGCAAAGAAACAGCTTGTGATGCAATTTTTTTTAAAATCTAAATTTAAGGATAGTTTGTTACTCTGATTGAGAATGAGAATTTTTTTTTTCTAAAATCAATCTTGTTTTTTGTAAAATAAATTTTTTTTATTTGATATTAAAAAATAAATACAGAAATGAAATATTCTAAAGCACTTTATATGAGAATGAACGCCAAATTAATCCTTAATTACTACAACAAAACATAGTTTTGATCAAGACAAAAAAATCACAAAAATATTTTATGACTGTCATTGATAATATATGATGATGCAATTTTGAAGAACTAATAGATGATAAAAATGCAATATTAAGAGCAACATGATTAAGAGATCGTTTGGAATACGAATTTGTTTATGAATTTGCCGAAATAAAAAAAAGTCAAATGTGTTTCGAAATGATCCTAAAAAAATGCTTAATTAGAAAGCTTTTTCAATTTTTAGTACAAAAATTATGTTTGTTTTAGAAATGAATTTCTTAGGAATTGAGTTTATTAAATATTTTTTTATATAAAATCATATTTTTCTAACGGCCCCAATCACCTCCCCTTCTTTCCAATAGTATGATGATAAAATTTTCTTAGTTGATGGAGATGTATTTTTTTGTCCTCTCTTAAAGAGTGTGTATATGTTACAGTCTTACAGATATCGAAAGCACTTTGTAGTTTTATTAAATTGTGACATCTGTTCATGTTGACTTGTTATTTAATGCTAGACCTTTGTTTACATTTTTTTGTGTGCATAGGACCCTATAATAACTAGTTGATCAAAGCCCATAATAAACTAGCCCAACAAGGGCTTTGAGAATAACCTGGGCAAAGTCCATGAAAAACTAGTTCAACAGGGCTTGAAAATTTTGTTCACCTTGTTAGATACAAGGTTTGAACTTGGATCATCCCCACGGAGTGGGGGTGTCTCTAGCAACATGGCAAAGTCAATGGGAACCTTTGTTTATATCTTTGAATAAGTCATCTTTGACATGTATATATAGATTTTTTTCTTTTTTGGTGAAAACATGTATATATATATACATGTCAATGGTTTTTGAGGTATCATGGTTTTAAGATAGCGCACTAGATATCAATCCCTTACATGGCCATAATTTATTTTTGGGATTTTTATTTTTAAGTCTATGTAAACTACGTTATTTAGTGATCAATCCATTCCTTTTTTATATTTATTTTTAAGTCTCTAACTTCAACGGTCTATTTAGACTTTTATCCCTCCGTTAAACGTATGTCCATATACCATTAGTTTGTGAAATGAGATTTTTATTTTTAGTCTCTGTAAACCATGTTATTTAGTGATCAGTCTCTCCCTTCTTCGTATTTCATTTTAGGTCTCGAACTTCAAACATTTTTTCTTATTAGTCCTTGGATAAAATGTCTCTATGATTTTGTAAGTATTTTGACATTTGAAACTTGTATACAAAATGTTTGGTGAAATATCTAAACCAAAACTGCATTTGCATTGTAAAGTGTTCATTGACCATTTCAATGTTATTCAACACTTCATATGCCACCCAGATTGGGATTGCATTATGTTATTGCCTTAGCTATCTAATTAGGATTAATTACATAAGTAGAAGAAGAATGATTACATAATATAAATAAATTTTAAAGATTTTTTATTATTGAATTTTGATTTATATGATTTTTTCTTAGTTGAAAATTGTGAAATATTAAATTAAAAAAACATTCAATAATGAAAAAATCACCAAAATTTAACAATTCAAATGCAATTTTTATTTAGATATTTCACCAAATATTTTATATACATGTTTTAAATATCAAAATACTTATAAAATCATATAGACATTTTGTCTAGGGACTAGTAATAAAAAGATATTTGAAGTTGGGGGCTTAAAATGAAATATGAAGAAGGGAGGGATTGATTACTAAATAACATAGTTTTTAGGGACTTAAAATTAAAAATCCATTTTTTTAGGGGTGGATTGGGAGAATTCACAATATTGATAAACTTCCATGTGAATTATAGTATATATATACATAGAGAAGTGATTGGGTGAGGCGGTGTGGCAAATGTGGATTAGATATGTGTCGTCTGATCTGGGTCCACGCCATCTGACGTGGAGATGAAATCTACTCTAAAAAACCAAATCGGATGCATCTGGTGACCTAAATTTTTTTTTTTAAAAAAGTTCCCTCTTTATCTCTCTCCTATCGTCTCATCCCTCTCCGTCTCTCTCCACACTCTGTCAATTTCAGATAAAAAATTCTCTGTCGATGCCCTCTCATCTCCATCGACCACCCATTTGGCCCCCCATGCGGCTCCCCCTACACCCCCCCTGCGAGCCTACCTCCTGCCCTATAAGTTTGACTTTTTTTTGTATTTTTGTTTGATCCTCTTGGATTTTTATCTGATTTGTTCTCAGATCTAGTTTTTCTTTGTCCAATAGGTGTTATCCGTTTTTTTCAGACCAAAGTTTAGAGTTTCCAGATTTGTTTCAAATCTAGGGTTTTATTAGGTTTTTTTCCACATTTATTTCAAATCTATTTTTTCCCTGATTTGTTTCAAAACCATATATAATAGAATTGATGTAAGATCATATGTCACATTTTGAAATTTTTTGATGATTCAATTGATGTGTATGTTTTTATTTTTTCAGATTTGTTTCAAATCTAGGATTTTGTCATCTTTCTTTTAGATATAGGATTTCTATATTTTATAGAATTCATGTTTTATGCATTTTTTTGAATTCAGACTTCTGATGTATATGTATGTGTTGTTACATTCCAGCCAAAATAACGAATGCACATGATGGGGGTCAAGTCAACCCTGTTTGGTCAATTGTTGATCCTTTGTCCACACACATGTATGACTTATTTATGTGAAACAGAGAATACGTCCTTTGTAGTCCACTTCCCTGTTCTTTGAGTTCAAAATGCTATTTTAATCGGCCTTCTGCTCTTCTCCCCCTTTCATTGCTTGGATGATTTACAATGTGAAAAATTTATTGATGATGATAGTGGAAATTGGATTCCAGATGTTGAGATGAATGTAAACCACTAATAGGGATGCCATTGTGGGGTTATAAATCTACCCCATGCAATGAGAAAATCACCCCATTATTAATAGAATTTATGCACTTCAAGACCAAAGGAAAACCACCTGTAACGCCCCCATACCCAAGACTCCATTTAATTTCCTCAATTCTCAGAGTTCTATTTTCTTTAATCTAGAGTTGTAATAAAACAATACTAAATAAACTTCAATATTTTAAATATAACATTAAAGATCTCCACAACACCCCAAGTACTCTCGATATAACTCATATAAAACATATACAACTTAAAACAAAATGATTACTACAAGGAGGGGTCAACTACATGTCAAATAAAATTTATAGTCTTTCCACCAAGCAAATCTAACGTACTCGCACCCACAATCTCGTTCGCAGCTCCACGAGATCCACCAATCTAAGCCTTTAAATCTGAAATGTTGGAAAAAGAGGGTTGAGCAACCACACGCTCAGTGAATGGACCTATAGGTTCCAATAATAATTGATATCGTAAAATAATATTATTTGATAATATACCGTAAGAAAATAATTTACAAGATACAATAAATTGATATTTGCAAATACAATAAATTTTCAATAAACCAAACTTAACAAAAATCTCATTTCCAAATGCATACTCCCAAATCCTGTTGACCACATGATGCATATGAATGCAACGGACAAGCATGCCCGTATGGCACGCAGACGAAAGGTGCTCCATCTAGAGCTTGGTCACATAGATCAGTCGTCACGCAGACGGCGTCACGCAGACGGGTGTCACGCAGACACGGTCCCACTGGACTGGGTCACGCAGAGCGATCGTTACGCAGATGATGTCACATAGACGGGGGTCACATAGACGAATAATATGCATGTGTCATGCCTCAGGGCGGCCGTCCCCGAGACGTGGAAAATATGTAAAGTATCAGCTATCATACAAGAGGTCAACAATGACTCCAATAAATAAATACACAAGACTAACGAAGCAATGACAACTGATAACTTAACTGAAATACGGAAGTATAAAAATATCAATGTCTGTAAATCGAAAACATTATTATAGACCCGAATACACAATCACTGTCCAGTGAGAGCTAAGTCTAGCCAAATAAAATACAACTAGTGCAACACGCACGATTTCAAATACACAAGACTCTAGGACTGCTGACAGCCTCGCATTCGTCAAGCGCTGGACGGAACGCCTCACGCACGCAAGACCACGCCACCGAGAAGCTCCAGCTCCACACCCAATAACGCCCCCGTAAAAAGAATTAGTACGCGAGGGTGAGCTACAAACTCAGTGAGTGGCCAAAAACCAAACACCAACACAACAATTCTATACTAATGCAATTTCCTTTCAAGAAAAAGCATGGGTAGAAACCCATCGGATAAACAAGGTCACGCGGCGACGCGACCAACCTCACCCTCACCCTCACTCCTAAAGAGAGGCTCTTGGGACACTTGGGGGGGAGACAAGATTTATCCATAACACCTGGTGTTACTGGATAACAAGATACTATGAGTCTAACGACTACGAGGTAGAGATACACTACCATACCTTAAGTGTTAGACACAAAATACCCAGAGTATACTCGACGGGTAATAGAGCCACAACACCACGTGACTCACTACACACTCTCAACCTCACCCTAGCCCCCGCAGGGGTGACCCTAGAGACTTTGGGATAACTCTGTTGGCTTTACACCGTTGGTCCACCGGTAGCCCTTTCCCCGGGTAGCCTCTACCTGACATATTCCCACGATCAGTACGTCCCCGAATGCATCGATAATACCTACGGATGGGAGCCTGGTAACAGGACATCGTTTTCAACGCCGGAAAGTTCCTACACAGATCCAACCAAAGGGGGTGACTCTATGTTCTCAATATCATATGGTAGCCCTTTCCCTGGGTAGCCTCTACCTGGCATACTCCCACGATCAGTACGTCCCCGAATGTATCGATTAATACCTACAGATGAGAGCCCTGTGTCAGGACAGCGTTTCAAACGCCGAAAAGTTCCTACACAGACAATATTGGGAGAAATTGTAACTATACTCGATAATCACATATCGAAGATAACCAATACTCTTGTACTCCCACATGGGTGCGTCGCTCGGACGCGAGGGGCTACCTATGCTCTCGTGCAGAAATAAGCCCAAGGCATTACCCAACAAGCGGTTCATACACACGCTTAGCACGGTTAGACCCAACTAAGTGTCGTAACTATCGGTTTAACAAAACCGATACAATGATGAATTCTCCTGAATTCTAAACGGATGCATCTCTCGGATGAAAATAGGCGATTACATCGATAGCGCTTAACTAATGAGGTACAATCCAATAGCAGGTTGTACCCACGGATAGGCCCGATAGTTTTAACATGCGCATATATTTTACAGGAGAGTTCTATCACAGTTACGTGTACCACATGTACGATAACATATAAATTAACTATAGGGGTCCTCTCTAACATGAATACACATAATAAACAACATAACATGAGACATACATATAAGACATGGCCTAACTACACATGCATACAAGGCATTAATCATGCAAACACACAAGATGCAACCTAACAATCGTTGGATATCACCAATCTAAAAGGGAAGGGTCAAGCGCGGTCTCGCGCACTAACTGGTGCATGCCGATAATCCCAAACAAACCTGAGTCAAGTAGCAACTACATCTACTCACTCAATTTGCTAAAAGAGAGAGGGCGAGAGAGAGGGAATGCCTCATCCTCTTCTAAAACTGGTCCTAATTTTGCCCCAACAAGATGGACGCAACAACTACACCGTGTCCTCCAGTCTTAAACCTAATGAATATCATGCATGTACCCCGTTATTAACCCAGGATTAAACATGCTGGATGTTACACATGTAGGGGAGGGTGGTATTACACTACTACCTAAGGTATGTATATTCTATACATCCATATAAACACACATCATACATGCCCATACAAGAGGGCGCATGCGAGCATAATAAAACACACTTGAATACGATACATAGGCACATATAGGGTAGAAAAGGGGTTCTACGCAATATACATGCTATACCACCTAGCATGCATGATATCTAGCATATTTAGGGGTGCAAAAGTGCCCCATGGATGCGCGTTGCACGACTACATGCATCGAGGACATCCCAAAGGGTTGGAACAAACCACTCACCGATGCCCCAGATCACCGTGCCCCATCCGACGAGATCTGCAAGGTAAGGGCATCGAAAAAGATGAGTATCACTACATACAAACACATAAAAATAATTAGGAATGCATAAGACTAGACATGCACGCATACGGGCTCGCACACACGCAAGCATGCACGCACGCATGCGTGCCCGAGCCCCCTGGACCTGTAACGAAGCATGCCGACCCTCCGCACACCTGAACAGGTCCCGGGTAATCCCACATGCACCCCCGGTAGCCCCAGGCGCAGCCCCAAGCGCCCTGCACGCGCATCTCGCGCGCACCCACGCGCAGACACGCGCGCAGACCCCGCGCACTCGCGTGCGCACCCGCGTGCCCCACCCGCGCATACCCACGTGACAGCACCTGCGCGCACGCCCGCGCGCCCAGCCTCCCAAACCCTCCCCCAAGCCCCCCACATTCACCCAACTCAAAACACATCTCATGCAGGCCCTCCCAAGCTCCCTAACATGCATACATATCAACTAAAGAAGAGGAAAACTCATCAAACATAAGAGGGGGAGGGAAGGGGAGATGTTGGGGCCCTCAAGTATGCCACGACCATCTCGACCACCACTGTCACTACCACCACCTCTCTTTGGCTTCTCCTCTCTACATGGCTGAACCGAAGGGGGAGGGAAAAACATGGAAAATCAGCTTGGGGCGGAGGAGAGGGAGGAGAAACCAACAATACAATACACCCAACTCACCTTGATCAACTTCTTCTTCATACACCACCTCTTCCATGCACCCCTTTTACTTCTCTTTCACCTTGACATTTCAACGAACACTTGGGGGGCTGAACCAAAAAGGGAGGGGAAACCAATAAAGGGGCTTGAGAAACAATGGATAAAGAAGGGGGAAGGGGTGACAAAGCACAACAACACTTACACACCTTTTCTCCATTTTGTGCTCCTTCTCCATCACCCTCACTTACTCCACCCAATACACACACATCAACAATGGGGCTGGATCAGAATAAGAGAGGAGAAGAGAGAGCCTCAAAGTCGTGAGCCTTGGGGGGGATTATATAGGCAAAGGAGGGATGGAATGACTAAGCTGTTCTCGGACTTAAAAACTCTAGATATCCTTTATTAGAATAGCCATAACTTCTACAATATAGCTCCAAATTGTACAATTCTAATGCCATGGGAAAGCCAATAAGATTATTTACAACTTTTATGTTTATACCCAGATCAAATAACAGCTCCAGCTATTCCGAAATCTAGGCTAAACATCGAACAGGGCTACTGCCAGGATTTCTCATCCGCGGGGTATATTCGGAAAAATACCCATAACTTTTGATACTCGAATCCAGTTGATCAAATTCCACTTTTGTATGAAAGCTAGCTCAAAACTGAAAATATCATGATAATATCGGATTTAAATATCTTCATCTTGGATTTTTATAAAATCAAATTCAAATACCAATCAAAACTACATAATTCCAAAAATGTTATCGAAATTCAATGAAATTTTTATGGGTAGTACAAAACCGTACCAGGACCCATAATATGTAGTCAAATTTCCAATTAGAGTCCTCAAACTCTTGCAGATAGCTAAAAATTAAAATTTTAGCGACTCCGATCGAAAAATAAGACTCTAAATGATAAATGTCTAACAACATGCATGATCAATACATATTTTTCTTTCCACTAATATGCTTGCAACAATTTTTAAAATATCAACATTTTTCAAACAATACATAACAAGGCATCAGCCCATATAAAATGACATGCTCGAGTTATACAAAAATAGCATTTATAAGTCATGGATAAAAATCCTTCAAAACTACGTAGGAAACAAAACCCACTCACCTTCGGTCCAACGATTCGCAACCAAATCCAAGCCTTACAATAAATAAAAATCTAACAAGAAACGATACGAATCAATTACAATATGTACAACCCGTATGGAACTCGATGTACCGTACTCACAGAAACCGACGGCTCCCACAGAGACCGTCACTGACCAACCCGACGGATCCCATAGGGGCCATCCGAAACAAAACTCAACGGCTCCTACTGGGGCCGTCCCTTAACAAACTGTCGGCTCCTCTAGGAGCCACCCCTAATATGCCAGACGGCTCCTACAGGGGCCGTCTCGAGGCAGAAGAACAAACCCTAATTTATTTTTGTAAAAATCTGTAAATCTTCTATCATTGAAAACAAAATACTAGTTGTTTAAAATGGTGTAAACAGAAAAGAACTTATATCTAAATCAAATCATGCATACGAGAAATCCAATTAAAAAAACCCTAGTTTATAAGGATTCACAAAACACATATATAAACCAATTAAACCGTATTCAAAACTTCCCAAAAACTTAGATTTATTCATATTATCAAAATCAATACATAATGTGTAACCGATACAAAACATTTAAAAAATAGATCGAAAATCGTATATAAGAATAATCTACTCGAAACCCTAGCTTATGGGAAATAGTAAAAATATCGATAAACATTAAATCACTTAATACACCGAAGGATCTGAATATACTTTATAAAATCCTTTGAAAACCGTAAGACATAATATATCATTATTCCTAGCATGACATTCTTCTATTCAAAACCCTATAATTAAAAGGAATCAAAATAAAACATATATAAAACCATTAAATCATATTATAAAAATCCTTCAGGACCATAAATCTATTATATGTAGAAAAAACTAACATGGACCTATGATAAAAACTCTTAAAAATCATAAAACATGTATAGGTTCGGATCTATGCATATAAGGGTCAAAATAAGACCTTAAACGATTGTAAACATGCTTTCTATTCTTAATAAATAACCCTAGACGTGGTAAATACCTAACCCCTTTATTTTGACATGAAATAGTTGAAAAATACTTTGAAAACACCATGATTTCATAACTATAACATAAGGATCCGAAAATCATATATAATCCATCAAAACTATGAAAAACTCAAGAAGAGAACTTAAGAGATCAATGGAATTTGAAGTACATACGTGAGATCTAATACATCATCAAAAACTTGTAAAAACATCATAAAATCATTGACAAATCATAGATTTATTACAAGACCCGAAATCATATAAAAACTATCAAGACTCAAGAAGAAATCCATTCTTTTTGTTGGGAAAAGCCTAAAACGAAATCATATGAGAAGTACTTCTAAAAAGAATCTTTATTAATCAAAATTCTTTATAATAAGAGGGTAATACTCACAAGGACCCTTTACTCGAACCCCTTCCTGAGCTCCTCAACAATGGCGCCAAAAACAAGAGAAGAAGAAGAAGACTTGGGTTTTTAGGGTTTGAAAATTTCTAGGGTTTTAGGTTTTAATGCAAAGGGGAGAGAAAAGAGATATTAAATAACCGGAAAAACGTGGGGACAAAAATACGACACCATCAAACCCGAATAATCACAATTAAAGCCCCTGTTCTTTCCAAAAATGGCTGAAGTTCAAATTTTAAAAATTTACCCAGATCGACGGCTCTGGTCGCGTCCGTCACCCAGGTGCCCGACGGCTCCACCAGGACCTGCCACAGAGGTGCCTAACGGATCCCCCATGACCCATCGCACAGGTGCTCAACAGCACCTATAGAATCTGTCAGAAAACCAACGGCTCCCCCTGGAGCCGTCACTATTCCTCTGCCCGACCTCTCGGTATAATTTGGCCCATAACTTGATCAATACTCATCCGATTCCTGATCCGTAAAAAGCGTTGGAAAGCTAACAGAATAAAGGTTCCAACCATCTCTTAAATTATAAAATCAGAGATAAATAAGTTTTCTAAAACCCTATTGGAATATGACCCAATGCACGAAATTAAGAACAACTTGGAAAAAGCATAGTCGTTACACCACCCCTATCAAAGTCACCCCATTTTGAGCCAAACCACCCCCTCTACTATACACCCCATGTTCGACAGAACATTTGTCGAGAGTATTTTAATACATTGACATTTGTGATGTCGATCTACATAGAAAAAGAGATTTGTTTTCTTTCACATGTTCGACAATACAACTATCGACTAGATCATCATCTCTCAAAAACTGGGGTGTCGATCTATACAGAACATGACACTTATTTTCAGTCGATAAGTTCTTCATTTATCGACTCCTAGGGTGTTGATACTTACATGACATGACACACTTATTTTCTATGACATGTTCAATAGTACAAGTGTTGACAATATCTTCATACGTTGATAATTGGGGTGTTGAACCTTATAGAAAATCACACACTTATTTTTGGAAAGTACTTTGACAACTATATTACTCTTCTAGATGCTTCATTGTCAAATGTAACACTTAAATCAACAAATTACATTGAATAACAAGCTGCAAAGAACAGACAATCATCCACTTATATTACTGCACCACCGAATCAATCACCTAATACAACTACACATTTTAAAATTGTGCATTAGCACTTATATTGATAATCAACATACACACATTGAAAATTCAACATTAAACAACAAAATATATTGAGTATTGTTAATCAGCCAAATACACATCCCAAAATTTTGTGCATCAACATCAACACATATTGATCTTCTTGTGGATTTGCTTGAACTTCATCATTTCAAGAACTCGACATTACGTCATTGGTAATTTGGTATGGTTTTTTTAATGAAAGTTGTAGGTCGAATATGTTTCTTGGACATCATACGGCATTGTGAAAAATCAAGTAAAATACTCAATCATATACATGAAATTAAGTGTCGGTATTGAAAATTGCGTGTGTGGGGGTTCTTCAGAGATTCGAATCCGGTGTGCGCCTTGGTGGGCTCGATCGGATCGTCTCTCAGAAGGGTGGTGGGGTTTCGTTCCTGGTTGAGGTGCCCAACAACGGCTCAAGAGGATTCCGGGGTGTGTGTGATCGCCACTTGCTTTATCAAAAAGTAGAAAAAGTTGGGGGTGGATTTGATCGCCTTTGTGAGGGAGTTTGTGGGGTCTCCGCTCTGGGACACGGAAATACCATACGTAGAGGTGAAAAACAATTATCCTATTTTACTTCTAAGCTGACTAGATGAGTCTTGGAAGTGGGGTGTAGGTGGGAGGGCTAGTGGATCTTAGCCGTCGGGTATGGGGTGGCTAGTTAAGATTAGCCGCCTGGAGCCTGGGTCAACTTGGGCAGAACCTGGGTAGGAATGGGGTCGGCTTTGACAAAGATTAAACCTAGTTTAACCTGGGTTTTGGAGAGGGGATTGGGAGAATAAATTTGTGTAGAGAATAGGTTTCTCTTCACAAATGGAACCCTCTCTCTCTCTCTAAGGATTTCAAGTAGTAGAATGGGTTTGGGAATGAAGAATATGTGTGTAATGGATTTGAGAATTGAAGTGGATTATGAATGGGGATATGTTAGAAATATTTTGAACCACCTCTATTTATAGTAAAAGAGAGGTAGGAGAGTGTCCAGTGGATAATAGATCATAGGGTGGTTGATTTGACCTCCCATTAATTCTCTGTTCTACTGTCAGGGACCAGGTGCGAGGTGGCTAGTTGAAACTAGCTGCCCAGGATGGGGCGGTTACTCTTAAGTAGCCACCCCCATCATGACCAGCCAAACGTTTCATCTCTAACAAGCGGTGGCTTGGGTCAGTCACTAGGGTTGAACCGGCCAAGATGGGGCGGCCAAAGGTCACAACTCGCCACAATGATCATCATTTAATGTTGTTTTATGTCTCATCTTGGGAAGCGGTTCAGGGTCGGTCAGGGGGGTGGCTAGTTGAAACTAGCAGCCCGTGATGGGGCGGCTACCTTTAAGTAGCTGCCAATGTCCATGTTTTTTTTAGGTTGAAACTAGCAGCCCGTGATGGGGCGGCTACCGTGAAACATAAAGACTTTGACCGATGATAAGGAAATAGACCCTTATTTTGGCGGGCCCAACCTTCAAGAAGTTGAGTGACACGACCGATACTGTATAGGGAGTTGATTTAGACTGTCAGAGACTAGGTCTTGACTAGAATTTTCAACCAAAAAGATGATCTAGGTGGAAGGCGGGAAAAGTAAAGTAGCGAGTGATCCAACCCTCGGGCGGGGTTCTTAGCCATCGTGCACGTAGAAGCCCAGCATTTGTTTCCTCATGCCTACCGTATCCGTGCTTGGATAGCTCGGCAAAGAGGGGATACCGCCGACAGAAAGTAAGTAAATTATTTGAGTTGGTGAATGGATCATCTGAAGGATAAAAATTATGGAAAGGAACCATAATTGAAGAAATTCGAGTTTGAATGGTACTGAAAATGTGACAGAACTTTCAAGGGAGTTGTGTTTGATCAAGTAGGTTTAGGAATTGAACCAATACATGGCTATTTATTTTAGAAAGCTTCAAAATAACTATTTTTAGGAGCTGGCAGGGGGCGGCTAGTTGGGTTTAGCCGGCAGGGAGGGGCGGCTATTGGTTCTAGCCGTCTATCAAGGGGCGGCTACTCGTGGGTGTAGATACCCAATTTTGACCGTCCAGAGAGACAAAAATACTTCAAGTAAAACACAGAAATATCCCACATTTGGACATCCAGTAGAGAACCAAAGTTCAGGAAACCAGAAGCCTTGACCTAAAGCCGGAAACCCTAAAGCGGAAGCCTTGACCTAAAACCGGAAACCTTGGCCCTAAGCCAAACCCTAAACCCTAGCCCAAACCCTAACCCTAAGCTAGTCCCTAACCCTAAGCCAAACCCTAAACATACCCTAAAACCCAAAACCCTAAAAAAACCCAAGTCCCTGGAAAGGGGCGGCTAGATCTAACTAGCCGCCCCATACCAGGCGGCTAGTTTGCACTAGCCGCCCCCCTAACTGCCCCCTAGCCGACTTTGGACCAGTCCCGTGGATGGGACATAAAGCAGCAATAAATGCTGATCATTGCGGCGGGTCATGACCTTTAGCCGCCCTCTCTTGGCCAGATCAATCCAAGTAACCGACCCAAGCCACCGCTTGTCAGAGATGGGACGTTTGGCAGGTCATGATGGGGGCGGCTACCAGGAAGTAGCCGCCCCATCCTGGGCGGCTAGTTGGAACTAGCCGCCCTTCACCTGGTCTCTGACAGAAAAACCAGAGAATTAATGAGGGGTCTAATCGAAGCCAACCAACTCCATTACCCCCGGGATATTTCCCTGCCTCTCTTTTACTATAAATAGAGGGGTCCCAAGCCCAAATACAACATCACCAATTCATCTTCATCACCAACCCACCATCCCCACTTGTTCAAACCCTTCCACCACTAGAAATCCCAAGAGAGAGAGAGAGAGAGAGAGAGCCCCTTTTGTGAGAGAAACACCCATTCCCTACATAAAATACCCTCTCATCCCGCCCTCCAGAAACCCAGGCTAAACCTAGCTTAGCCTCTGTCCAAAACAAAACCCATTTCCTACCGAAGTTCTGCCCAAACCAACCCAGACCCTGGACGGCTAACCCTAGCTAGCCGCCCCCTGGCCGACGGCTAAACACAACTAGCCGCCCCCCTATCCACACCCCATATCAACATCCCTTTGTCCCATGACTCCTTTAGTCAAGCCCGGAAGCAGAATAGGATTACCTTTTTTTCACCTCTGTGTACGGTATATCCGTGTCTCAGAGCGGAGACCCCACAAACTCCCCACGTAGGCGATCAAATCTGACCCAAACCCTTTCCTGTTTTTAGAAAAAGCAGGTGGCGATCACAAAACCCCTTGAATCCTCTTGAGCCGCTGTCAGGCGCCTCAACCAGGAACGACACCCTCACCCCTTCCGAGAAGACGATCCGACCGAGCCCGCCAGGGCACGCATCCGATCCAAATTTCCGAAGAACCCCCACACACGCGGATTTTTCAACACCGACAAATCTGGCGATCACGGTGGGACCTCCCTCGTGAAAAACAACAAAAGGTAATCCTCTTCTGCCCCCTTTTACAAGCTTGACTAGAATGCTATCAACCCTCTAGGAAGGTTAGAGTTTCTCACTCCTTGAATTAAATCCTCTTCTATTGCGCATTATAACATCCTTTATTGCTTTGTAAGCCGCACACAGCTGCGCAATCCCTTACTGCTTTCGTAAGTCGCACACAGCTGCGCAATCCTTTACTGCTTTCGTAAGTCGCACACAGCTGCGCAATCCTTTACTGCTTTATTTACTGCTTTCAATCTGCATTCATCCCCACTCTACGTCATGGAATCCCACATAGAAGAGGAGATATTAGAGGAAAGGAATCACCAAGAGGGTCAGGCCACACAGCTCCTGACCCATCTAGAGGAAAGGATGGCTAGTCTAGGGTATCAAACGGTAGAGGAAATGTTTCATGACCTCACTGACTACCGTCATGCCAAGACCTCGAGACAGGAAACCCCTGTCGAAACCCCTAAATCCACTCCCAAAGCCCCATCCACACCCAACTGCTCGGTCAATCCGAGCATTTTTTCATTCGCCCCCCTTTCCCCCGCGAATCCGAAATTCCCAGTTGTTTCCACCCCAGGCCCCTACCAGGCCACCCCAAACCCGGGACCGCTAGGCAGCCCTCCCAGGGGAGAAACACTGGACGAAACCATCCAGAGAATCCTCTCCGAGACTGGTCCCTCGGCCCCCAAACACATGTCTCTACATAACCTGAGACAAATCCCGTCAGTCCACCTACCGGAGGGATTCAAAATCCCCAAATTCCGCCGGTACAACGGTCGTGGAGACCCAGACATTCATTTAACTGCCTTTTATCTAGACGCACGCCCGTTTCTAGATAATCAACCTCTACTAGTCTTCCTCTTCCAGAAATCATTGGAAGGAGAAGCACTACAATGGTTCTCCACCCTCCCTGTAGATCACTTGTCGAATTTCTCGGCTGTAAGCGAGAAATTCTTGGGCCGCTACGGTTACCAGAGGATTAGGACACCCTCTATTTCAGATTTAACCGTAGAGAGAATGAGGCCTAGGGAGGAATTCGAACAATACGTGTCTCGGTGGCGCACCCTTGTCCACCGAGGTCTGCAACTCACAGAATGTCAAGAAATTGACATGATGTTACAGAGCCTGAGTCCAGAACTTCGTACGAGCCTTTTGTACGGAGACTGTACTACGTATCAACTTCTGATTGACCGCCACAACAGGATTTCCCGTTGTGCAGCCCCAGTAGTCCAAACCCAGTCCCCACCTATCAGCCATAGGGTTGGACAACCGCCCCGTAAGGCGCAAACCCCCACGGTAGAGGGGATCATTAGCCAAGTATCGGCACTCTACCCGAACGAAGCGCGAGTTCCTGACCGAGGAACAGCTCTGAGACAGTACACGCCCGGTTCATCTGGATATGCACCGCCTCGGCAAGCGAATCAAAATTTTACCCCTCGATCAGTACCCGTCCCCGTGCCAATACGACAAAACCCCACAGTCCAAAATTTCCCACTCCAAAGCTCTATAATCCAGAGCCAAACTCAAACTCGGGCTCCCTTTTACTCTGCTCCCCCAAGAGCACAAAATCCAACCCCTAAGCAGCCCATACAAAGCTCTTACAACGAGGTTAGACCTCCCGCATCCTACGACCAAAGACGAATGGGAAAGAGGGACTCTTACCCTCCCCTCCCAGAAACTTTAACTAGGATCTTTAGGGTGATGTTGGACACAAATAGTATCTCCCTCCCCGACGCCAGGCCTTCACTACCCGGGGCCAGCACGGCGTGTTACTGTCAATATCATCAACAATATGGCCATACCGTAGAACAATGCATTGTTTTTCGGGACTTCATTTATGATCTTAATGATGACAGGCGCCTTGACTGAGCCATAATCAAAGGCCATCTGAGCCAGGGAAATCCCCAAGCACCCAAGCCACTTGGCATATTAACTGACCCCTTGCCAGGTCACACCCAAGCCTCCACATCTAGAGCCCACGCGGTCAACATGATCAGGAGAGGGAGACAACCATCGCCAGAACCAAGCAGCTCGGAAGATGCTACTGATGGCAGCCTATCCGAAGAGTCCGAGGAGGAAGAGCAGAACGAGCCCTTCCAGCTGAACCTCGACGACCATGACCTCGCCATACTCTATGGCGAAGAAGAAGACGCAGTTCTCGCCCTTCCCGCAATCATCAACATCGAGTCCGACGAAAGCGGACTAGAAAACCCGGGAGGAGACGAAGAAGAAGAGCCGTTTGAGGAGAACCCCGAAGGAGCTAGCGAAGGACCCGAAGGAGGAGAATGTACGTCGGATGATCTGCATCCGGACGACAACGGGTCCTCTAAGAGTACCGACACTGTCAATGGCCCCCGCCGCCCAATGACCATTTCATTCACTGACCAAGACCTCCTGGATCCTAGACTGCGAGTCTACCCCCTACACATCCGCGGATGACTCCAAATGTTGTGGCTAAACAACATCTTTGTAGACCCAGGGTCAGGAATGAACATAATGACGTGCTCCACCTACCAAAAAATACCCGAATTAGGCCGTCCTCCCGTCCACCCGGCCCACCATACTATTCAAGCTTTCAACCATACCGGGAAGACTCTCCGCGGCCCCGGAACATTCGAGTTATCTGTCGGCCCTCTTATCTGTGAGGTAGCCTACTTCGTAGCCGACATCGACACAAGGTACCCATTGATGTTGGGGCGACCATGGTTAGACAGCATCCAAGCTATCTGTTCCCCCCGGCACCAATGCCTTCGACTGCCCTTCTTAAGTCATATCCTGACAATCTGGGGAGAGGCGCGCCACCAGTACGAGAACGAGAACAATTGGACGATACATAATATGTTCACACTAGCCCTACGACCGGGGAACGAAGACGAAGGTGATAGCCCACCTGGGTCCCCTTACAACTATCCCTCAGAAGAAACGGCCAGGACCCCGCATCCACCCAGCAATCCTATGGAGCCCAACTCGATCACCTTCCTCCCCCATGAAGTCGCAAAAGCCGGAGCACGTTCCGCACCCCTCGCTATCACCGCCATACTAGGGGGAAGGGAATTCCGGCACATTCTCATTGACACGGGAGCGGAAACTAACGTCCTTACATATTCCGCCTACCAAAAGCTAGAAGGCCGGGTTCCCAGATTGGAGCCCTCAGACGAATACATTTATGCCTTCGACAGCACACGCAAGAACGCTTGCGGACTGGTCACGCTCCCACTGAAGATCGGCCCAGTCTCCACCATCGTTAACTGCATGGTGATGAACATTCAATCGCCCCACCCTCTGATTGTTGGGAGGACATGGCTCAACAGCATCGAAGCCGTCTCATCCACCCGACACCAATGTCTTCGCTTCCCGTACCGCGGGAAAGTAATATCCATATGGGGAGAGGCGCGCTCTAATAATACTCAGGCCCGGAATTGGAGCGTCTGTGCCATGCGCATCCGGCTAGAGGTGCTCGCATGTTGGCAACCAGGCGCCACAGACGAAGAACTGCTCCATCAAGGGAGGCCCCTGAAGAGACTCAGGGAGGGAGAATTTGGGAACAGGGGACCCCCACCAGACATCAGCCGGCCATCAAAAAGAAGCCGACCCGAGGAGGCAATACAAATTCAAGAACCAGGTACCGATCCTCCCGGGTAAGTTTTCAAATGCTGTACATAGTTTACAGCTTTCCTAAAAAAACCAAAAAAAAAAAAAACAAAAAGAAAACTCAAAATATTTGTTTACCAGCTTTCACTTCCAACTCCAACCCTGTACATATTTGTTTACCTGCTTTCCTAAAAAGAAACCAAAATCCAACAAAAAAATACATGCCGATCAGCTTTCATTCCCCAACTCTGAACATACTTATTTCTAGCTTTATTTCCACTCTTCTTTAAAAACCAAAAAAAAAAAAATGTTTCCTAAAAAAAAAAAAGTTTTCCACACTCTCCTTCAAAACGAAAGTTTTACAAGACCGTGTTTCCATGCTTCCAACAAAAAATGAAACACTTTCCCAAACTTTCTTTACATATTTTCCAAAAAAAAAAAAAAAAAACAACGAAAATATTTACAAACTACATTTCCACACTCTTCTTCACGACAAAAATGTTTTCCAAATCTGCGCTTCCACACCTTTCTTCAAAGAAAAATAGGTTTTACAAAGCCGTACATCCATGATTTCTGCCGAAAAACGTTTTACAAACTGTCTCTCCATACTTTCCTTATAAAAACAAAACCGTTTCCCAAACTTTATCCCCATTCTCTTTTCAAAAATATATCTATTCGCCGACACAGGCCCCTTTTTAAAAAACATAAGTATACATTTATCTTTACTACGCCTCGAACTACTGGAAGAGAAGAGATTAAGAGCGGCAGACCATGCCCAGACCTACCAAAGAAGGGTGGCAAGGGCATTTGAAAAGAAGGTGATAAAAAGAAAATTCGAAATCGGGGAATTAGTACTTAAGCAAATCATGCCATCAAGACTGCCCCACCCGAGAGGAAAGCTGCAACCCACATGGGAGGGACCCTATGTGATCACCCATGCCTATTCCGGGAATGCCTACCGCCTGGTAGATGCCGAAGGAGTCGAGGTTCCAGGTTCGTGGAATGCACTTTATCTGAAGAAATTCCATGCATGAAAAGCTTTCAATACTTAAGAACTATTATTCTTCCTTCCTGCGATTTCCAGCGTTTAGTACTTGATGATAGAATTGTAAGACTCTCAAAGATAAACTCGTATCCATTTGAACACGTTTCCACCAAATCATGTCATTCCCTTCACACACGTATAACTGGACTAGATTTGCCTGATAGAAGAAAAATTGCCTACCCCGTGGACTGGGACAATTTAAAAACTCCCCAAAGCAAAATATCCCTTATTTCTGCCCCGCTCGTATTAACCCTAGGTCAAAATGAGGAGTTACCCGGACCTAGCATATATCCCAAAAACTGGCTCTGGCACTATATAAACACTTCTAGAGGGGAAGCATGAAAAGAATCGGGGTGAAAAACAGAAGAGCCCCCCCCTCAAATTAAATCAAAACAAAACAAAAAAACAAAAAAAGCAAAAAAAGAGAAAATCAGGCAAGGAGAGGCCAAACACCCAAGTGAACGGGTTAAACTCTCTATTTAGCAGGCTTTCACGCCTTTACGCACGGTATACGCTAAACAACGGCTATACCAGTACAGATCCAAACAACGGACTGTACTTTCCACCCAAAAATAAAGAAGTGGTAAAAAGAAGAAAGCCAGAGGGACCTAGGAAGTAAGACATGTGCTAGACTGGGACGATTCTAAAATATTGTCCGAAAGGAAGATATTACTCTTACCTCATTCACCCTCTCCCCTTTTTATTTTTTTTGCAATGGGGGTTCAAAATTGAGCTATGTCCACCGGGAAAAGAGAAATTTTGACCAAGGGTAGATCACGTCCAGGTTTACACCTACACACACACTCACACGAGTTCACTTAGAAACTTGCCTATCCAAAGGAAGCTTATTTGACTTGACTCTTGGTACATTCATGGATTTTTCAGCATGTTTAGAATAATACGATTAAGCATTTGAAAACCATGAACCTAGGAAAATCGACGCCTAAGGCTTATACCTCTCAAATACAATCCTGGTTTGGACATGAGTGACCACAAGGGCTCCTCCACGGGGACTTGATGGTGTCTTTTACTTATGAAAATCAAGAACATTGCCCTCTCACCTAAAAAAGGGGGTCATTGAAGAACTAAAATGCCCTCTTATGCAACTTATACTTACGCATAAGCTTGCATTTTCCTTTTCCAAAACACCTTGGCATCCGATTTTCTTGAAACATTAAAGTTAAACCCCCCCCCCCCCGAAATATTAGAATTATCCCCACTCATATGAGAATTGTCCCCACGAAATTTAAAATTATCCCCACTCATATGAGAATTGTCCCCACTCACCTCATGCCCTTCCGCACATGCGTGAGAAGAAATTGTCCCCACCTCCTACACATAAGTTCTTCTTCACTCACGCACTTGGAATCCCTTCCTTGCGCACTAAAGCCTGGTCTCCACACTTTACTTTCTCGCATTTATATTTCCATTCCGCCTTAAGATGGATTGTAGCCCTTGACAATTCAAGCAAGAAGGGCTCGAAAGTCAGTGCAGGGGCGCAATCTGGACGGATTTAACACTTGGTCCATGGAAAGAATGTTTTTATAGGTCTCAAAGGATAAAGCACTTAGGAGGACTTTCCGCAGCAGCAGACAAGAAGCAAAACCAGGAAATTGTCCCAGGCAGGGGGCGGCTAGACCCGATTAGCCGCCCCCCAGAGACGGCTAGTTTACACTAGCCGCCCCTGCTCCCTGCCCCTCTTGTCCAGGCAAAAACCCAGGCAAGGGGCGGCTAAATGCAAGTAGCCGCCCCTCACTGGGCGGCTAAATGCGAGTAGCCGCCCCCAACCTGCTGCATCATCTGCCCTGTCAGTCCCATCTTTTTCAAACTCTTCAACTCCTTTGGTACCTATAAGAAACATTCTTCCCCAAAACCTGTGCACACGCATTTCATACATTCATACATACATAAAAACATTATAACTACGAATCAAACAACAACCGGAATGAAAATCATATACCAAACCATACATCCATTCATCCATTCATCCACCCAGACAAGCCTTACGAAACCATTCCACATATACCACCAGATTAAAACCAACCAATGCCCTTTCAAAACTAAGTTAAAAACACCCATGTTTGTCCATACACCAAAAGAGAAGGAGGAAATTGTTCATAAAAAAGGAAAGGTAAACCTAGTTAAAACTATATAAAAAAAAAGTTAGATAGGTAGGGATCCACCAAAAGCTTCAAATCAAAATGTCTTGAGCTATGCATCACTAAAATATCACCTGAGTCAAAAAGAAAAGAAGAAAAGCATGAATTCCTTGCATACATACTATTCTTCTACCTAAAACCAGGACACCAAAAGCTTTACCTCGGCGTATCATCATCCCCGGGAGGCCGAATCGAAGGAGGAACATCCTGGCCTGAAGGAGGTGGCGGTTGAGGAGAAGACTGAACCTCTGGAGCATCGGGAGCGGCAGGAGTCTCTCGAACTGAAGATGCGGCCCTCGCGTATATCCCATGACTCCGAGACACCGAAGGACAAGAGGCACGGCTGAAGGTGGCCCCAGTAGCCAAGGAGGCCGAGAGGGAGTGATCAGGCTCAAGTGGAAGAAGGTCAAGGTCCGCCTCGGTCATCGAGTCCCATCCGACCAATTTCCCCCTCACAGTCGCCTCCTAGAGACGGACCTGCTGCATATCCCTATCTCTCCTCTCCAATCTCTGTCGGAGGCGACTCTCCGTCCCTCTGGCCCGATCCTCGGCGACCCTCAACCTCTCCTCCAACTCCCGCGCCCTCGCCTCCGATGCCCTGAGCGCCTCTCGGTCCCTATCCCCGGCCGCCTGCAGAGAACGGACTAAGTCTCCCATCAAACCTCCGGGAACACCCGCCGAAGCCTCCAACTCTGACACCCTCATCTGGAGGGAGTCCTTCTCACGGCCTAGGGTAATGAACCCCTCCTCCCTCGAGGCTATCATGGACCTCAGCCGGTCTGCCTCCTCCTCAGCCCGGGAAGCCCTGCCCCTCGCCTGGCCCAACTCCATCCTTGTGGCCATCAACTCGCTCCGGGCCACATCCAACTCCCTCGTCAGTTCGAGCTCTCGCTCGGACACCATGGAAGGAGGAGTGGCGGAGGAAGAAGAAGCGCCGTCGGCCCTCGCTCTCGACAGAGCATCCACCTGAGCCTCAAGGATCCAGACCTGGTTCTGCAAGCGTCCCCTCTGCACCCGCAAGGCCTCTATCTGCCTGGCCCGCGCTTGGAGGTGCTCATTGGCGGTCTTGAGCCTCTTCTCCATCTCATTCAGCTCAACCTACAAAAGCAACATCGGTCAGAATATACCCAAGGAGAAGAAAAGAAAAGAAAAGAAAAGAAGGGGAGAAAGACTTACATAGGCATCCGGGACCTCCTCCTCCATAGTCCCAAGGATACTGGCATATTCCTGGCGATACCAAACCATATACTCCTCACTGCTAGCCAGCTCGGGACGACGCTCCACCAAAGCACCTCGGCCCATCCATCCTGTCACGTATGTCGCGTAGTTCCTCGGGAGGTTCGTGTCCCGAGGAATCCCAGCCACCGGGATCGAGGGGCGCTTCGGCAGAGGATCAGGCACCCACTGGTGGTACCCAAGCTGGCGGACGACCCGACTGATCGCATGAAACACGACCTCATTAAAATAGATCAGCCAGATTTCCCGCGACAACTCCGCTGGGACCTCCTCCTCCGTGTAGGGCCTCCACGTCATCTATAAAGCATCAAAAGACAGGAAGAGCACTTAGTCAAACGAAAACCGAATACAAGCCAAAACAAACCTCGAAGGAAAATTTATACCTCTTCCTCCGTCAAGACACGGAAGGCCTCCCGGAACTGAGCGAGGCGATACAAGCGCGAAGACCCCCGGGGCGCCCATCTCATAGCCCAGGGGAGGGCATGATCAAAACGGTGCCAAAGTCGGGCGATCAATGGCGAAATGCTCGTACCCGAAGATCTAACAAAGCAAGAGGAAAATTATCACGATTAAAGTAAGCTAAGCCAAAGAAGACATTTATCACTTACACATACCTGAAGAAATGGCGCGAAGCCACCAAGGTTCTTTCCCCCGGCCCTCTTGACTTTCTTCGAGAGCTCCACGAAGAGATGGGCGAGCATCGCCGCTCCCCAAGCATATCGCCCCATGCCCTCCAGGTCCCTCATCAGCAGAAGGGAATGCGAGGAAACCTTGTCGGAGGCCGTCGAGAAGAGGACCCGGCCGAAGAAGTAGAGGAAGAACGCTCTCAACTCCCTCCGTGCCCTCTGTGGACACGCGGCCGCCTCTCTCGCCTCAATCATCGCCCGCCTCCTCTCAAAGCTAGCTGCGGCTTCACCCTTCTGGCGCTCGGTAAAGGAACCGAGGCCGTATTGCCTCGACAACTGCCCAAGGGGGATCCGGTTCAGCGTCCTCACGCGCTCCACGTAGTCCCATTCTCCAATCAACTCCAGGAAGAATGCCTTATAGTCGGCAAGGGTGGCCGCAATCACTGCCTCCCCCGAGACCGGAAGGCCGGTGATCCGATGAACATCCTCAAGCGTCGGCATGACAACACCGGTAGGGAGAATGAACGTGTAACTCTCCGGATCCCACCTCTCCGCCAAGGCCTCCACATATGGACGGTGGACGTGGAATGGCTCGATCAGGAAGAAGGAACGGAAGCCCGCTCCATCCACCAAACTCCTCTCCCCCTGCCCCAAGGCGTCGTACCATCTCTTCGTCCCGTGCCATAAGGCCCGAATACGGTTCGGTCTCTACAAAATGAACGAAGGGAACACGGGTTAGTTTAAAAGCGATTAAAAGGTAAGAGTCCAAGTTTACGAAATCATGTTAAACAATGCTTAGCAAAATGACACTTCCATATGCTAAATATAGAAACAAAAGCATGAAAGTAAGAAGCTACACTCCTCATATGATCACACATACTAGACAAACATCAACATATCCCACCGTGGTCACCACTCACAGGCTTTCTTACATCACAGCTTATCATGCTTATACCTTCCCTAAACACACCTAAGCAATATAAAACTGGGACCCGTGAAATGCATGCGTACACTCCCCCATGCTCTACCACAATCAAACACATACGAAGTCACATACAGGTAGAAAAGTATCAAATGCAAGCATGCTAGCCGTATCACTCCTCTTTCTTTTATATGCATACAACAAGCATGGGTGTACATGTAAAAATTGTCCCCTTCCCCTTTTTTTTCCTCTTGTTCAACACGAACCCGTTCGCATGCTTACAATATCCCACCGTGATCAAACTATACATACAAGCATGCATCTTAGACTCACATATCACTCACTACTACCTACTCATGCATATTAGACACACATATCACACACTATCACCTATTTATAACACGAAAGACATACACATATAAATAAAAGGCTAAGACTAAAGTTAGGAACATACCACGGCCCGTGTGGACTCAGGAGCGTCCACCTCGGCCTCATCGGGATCGTCCATCCCATCGTCATCTCCCTCCTCGTCCTCCTCAAACACGGCCTCCTCAGCCTCGGCCTCAGCGCCAACGCCGGCCTCCGCGGCCCCCATGTCCATACCCTAGGCCTCCCCGGCCTCCTCCCCAACATCAGCCCCTCCTACCTCCTCCGTGCCCGCTGCACCGGAGGCTAAGCCCTCAAAAACACCCATAGCTCTTCACTCCTCCTCTGCTGCCCTGGCCTCCATGGCCTCCCTATCTAACATCCCAATAATGGTGTCCAACGACGCCCTCTCACTCTCACTCACCCCCTCGGCCTCGGCCCCTCCCTCCGTTGCACCCCCAACCAATCCCCCGACCCCCGAAACCACCTCCTCGACCACTGCCGGTCGATCCCCACGCCTCCTCTTGCGTGTATAACCTATCATAACACCCCCAACCTCCGGGACAGCCCCCGAAGACATACCCGTGCCCCTAGCCGCACCGGTATCCACCGACGGCACCTCCGCCGCACCCACGACCTCCCTCACGACCTCCTCCTCCACCCGAACACTCCCCGATGAACTAGACCCCGAGACAGCCCCTCTCTGCTCTCGGGAAGACCTAAGGCGCTTCATCATCGAAGCCGTCCTCTTCCCCTTCGTCATCTCCTCCGATTTCGCACAAAAGAAAAACCCCAAAGAAAGTGTAGGGCTCCGAAATCAAGAAGAAAGGAATGATGGAAGGCTTAAACAAAGGATTCAAGGTGTTTTAAAAATCAAGATTTTCGGTTTGAAATGAAAAAGAAGAAGAGAGGAGGGAAGAGTAACCGTTTTAAAACGTATGGAGAGAGAGAGAGGGTCCTCTTTTCGGTTATAAGGGATCCAGTCGAGGGGCGGCTACCCACGAGTAGCCGCCCCCTCTAGGGCGGCTAGTTACAACTAGCCGCCCCTCCCAGTCTTCTCTTTCATTAAAAAACCCCCCTTTCCAATCTTTTCAGCCATAAATTTCAAAAGTTCTCCATACCAAACAACCATGTATTGGCTTATTTCCGGACATTACTTGACCAAACACGACCTGCTCGAAGTTTTGCCACACTTTCAGTACCGTTCAAAATCCAATTTCTCCAGTTCTGGTTCTTTTCCAGAGTTCTTATCCTTCGGATGATCCAACTCACCCAAACTCAACTTTTACTTGCTTTCTGTCGGCGATATCCCCTCCTTGCTGAGTTTTCCCAAGCACGGGAACGGTAGGCACGAGGAAACTGACGCTGGGCTGCTCCGTGCACGATAGCTAAGAACCTCGACCGCGGGTTGGATCACTCACCATTTACTTTTCCCCGCCTTCCACCTGGATCATCCTCTCGGATAAAAATTCTAAGTCAAGACCTAGCCTCTGACGGTCTAAATCAACTCCCCGAGTAGTACTGCTCGTATTGGCACAACTCCTTAAAGGTCGGGCCGGCCAAAATAGGGGTCTCTTTCCTTATCATCGGTCGAAGTCTTTCATGCTTCGCACAAAGACTCCGTCCGATGAGGGACAATTGTAGATACCCCAATTTTGACAGTCTAGAGAGACAGAAATACTTCAAGTAACACACGGAAATATCCCACATTTGGACATCCAGTAGAGAACCAAAGTTCGGGAAACCGCAAGCCTTGACCTAAAGCCGGAAACCTTAAAGCGGAAGCCTTGACCTAAAACCGGAAACCTTGGCCCTAAGCCAAACCCTAAACCCTAGCCCAAACCCTAACCCTAAGCCAGTCCCTAACCCTAAGCCAAACCCTAAACATACCCTAAAACCCTAAAAACGCAAGTCCCTGGAAAGGGGCGGCTAGATCTAACTAGCCGCCCCATACCAGGCGGCTAGTTTGCACTAGCCGCCCCCCTAACCGCCCCCTGGCCGACTTTGGACCAGTCCCCTGGATGGGACATAAAGCAGCAATAAATGCTGATCATTGCGGCGGGTCATGACCTTTAGCCGCCCTCTCTTGGCCGGATCAATCCAAGTAACCGACCCAAGCCACCGCTTGTCAGAGATGGGACGTTTGGCAGGTCATGATGGGGGCGGCTACCAGGAAGTAGCTGCCCCATCCTGGGTGGCTAGTTGGAACTAGCCGCCCTTCACCTGGTCTCTGACAGAAAAACCAGAGAATTAATGAGGGGTCTAATCGAAGCCAACCCACTCCATTACCCCCGGGATATTTCCCTGCCTCTCTTTTACTATAAATAGAGGGGTCCCAAGCCCAAATACAACATCACCAATTCATCTTCATCACCAACCCACCATCCCCACTTGTTCAAACCCTTCCACCACTAGAAATCCCAAGAGAGAGAGAGAGAGAGAGCCCCTTTTGTGAGAGAAACACCCATTCCCTACATAAAATACCCTCTCATCCCGCCCTCCAGAAACCGAGGCTAAACCTAGCTTAGCCTCTGTCCAAAACAAAACCCATTTCCTACCGAAGTTCTGCCCAAACCAACCCAGACCCTGGACGGCTAACCCTAGCTAGCCGCCCCCTGGCCGACGGCTAAACACAACTAGCCGCCCCCCTATCCACACCCCATATCAACATCCCTTTGTCCCATAACTCCTTTAGTCAAGCCCGGAAGCAGAATAGGATTACCTGTTTTTCACCTCATTGTACGGTATATCCGTGTCTCAGAGCGGAGACCCCACAAACTCCCCACGTAGGCGATCAAATCCGACCCAAACCCTTTCCTGTTTTTAGAAAAAGCAGGTGGCGATCACAAAACCCCTTGAATCCTCTTGAGCCGCTGTCGGGCGCCTCAACCAGGAACGACACCCTCACCCCTTCCGAGAAGACGATCCGACCGAGCCCGCAAGGGCACGCATCCGAGCCAAATTCCCGAAGAACCCCCACACACGCGGATTTTTCAACACCAACAGTGGGTAGCCGTCAGCCCACTGGGTCCCTTATAACCAAAAGTGACCCTCTCTCTCCCCACACGTTTTAAAACGGTTTCTCTCCCTCCATTACTTCTTCTTCTTCGTTTCAAACCGAAAAAAATTTGATTGCTTTACCTTCTCTTCCTCCATTTTGACCTAAATTCTTCCTTGTCTCTTGATTTTGAAACCTTAGGTTTGGATTCTCCTTTTTCTTTTCAAACCGAAGAAGATGATGATGTCGAACGTAATCGCTTCGAGGGGAAAACGGCCATGGGTGGCTCGTGGAGAGCGTAGCCCCAGCTCTTCATCATTGGAGAGCGAGAGGGAGGAGGTGGAGGCCGTGGGGGAGGCTATAGGTGAGGCGGGGGTGCTGTTGGTGGACACCGGCGCTGGTGAGGCAGTGCCTGACGGATCATATAGGTGCCGTCGAGCACCTGGGCGACGAATCCATGAGGAGCCGTCGGGTGACATGGGCAATGGATCCTCGAGGAGCCGTCGGATGCATGGGTGACGGACTCAATAAGAGCCGTCGATCTGAAAAATTTTCAAATTCGAAAGTTGGCCATTTTTGGAAGGATCAAGCGCATTAATTATGATTATTCGGGTTTGATGGTGTCATAAATTTATCCCCACGTGTGTGTGAGATTATTAAGTCTCCCCCTTCTCTCTCTTTGGCATTGAAACCTAAAACCCTAAATTTGGTTTTCTCATTTTCGGCCATTGTGGTGAAAGGACTCGGGAAGGGTTCGATCTAAGGCTTGGGTAAGTATATTCTTCGGGTTTATGAAGGGTTTTGAATGGTAGTGAGTAGTTATGTTTGATATGATCTCATTTTTAAGGGTTTTCAAACAAAAAGAATGAGTTTTGTTCTTGTTTTCTTTAGGTCATGATATGATTTCAGATTTATTATATTATAACCATGTTATGATGATGATTTATGGTATTTTACGAGTTCTTTGGTTTTGTTATTCAGTCTCACGTATATACGATCGCAACTTTTAATTTTCTTAAACTTTCTTGTTGCGTTTTCTTTTATTCCATGATCTTTAATATGAGATTTTGACGATTTTTGGATCTGATCTTATTACTAGAGTATTAGGATATTTTTGATGTTTTACGAGCCTTTCGTGTAAAAGAGATATTTTTGAATATGTACATATCATATTAAGGTTATTTGTTTTAAATAAAATCGTGTTTTGATTCTTTAAGCGTTGTTTTAAATCCTTATATGCTTAGATCTAAACCGATGATGTGTTTTCATGATTTTGAAGGTTCGAACCTAAACCCGTGTTTATATTTACACCTATGGTAGATTTAGGGTTTTCGAAGAGATTTCAATAGGTTTTTGATTCGGTTGAAATCAGATTTCGATATGGATGATTCGATTCAAACTAAGTTTTCCCACAGTTTTTACACCGTTTTGAAAGAACTTGTATTCTGTTTTAAATGATAAAAGGTTTTAAGAGTTTTTATAAAAAATTAATTAGGGTTTTGTGTTTTGTCTCGGGACAGCTCCCATAGGAGCCGTCAGGCAGACTTGGGACTGCTCCCAGAAGAGCCGTCGGGCTGATAAGCGACGGTTCCAGTAGGAACCGTCGGGTATGCTTCGGACGGTCCCTGCCGAATCCGTCGGGTAGGTCAGTGACGACCCCTGTTGGACCATCGGGTTCTGTGTGTACGGGTACGTTGGATTTCCGTATGGGTTGTGCATATTTTGATCGATTCCTATCATTTCTTATCAGATTAGGTTTACTGTAAGACTCAGTTTTGGTTTGTGAATCATTGGACCGGAGGTGAGTGGGTCTAGTCTCTATGTAGTTTTTGTCATGCCCCAGGGCGGCCGTCCCCGAGACGTGACAAGTATATATAATATCAGCAATCCATACACGAGGTCAATGAAGACTCTAACACAACATCCAAGGCAATAAAGCAATTACAATGGATGACATAATATATATACATGTAGCGGAAGCTTAAATGACTAAGTCTGTAATTCAAAGACATATTACAGATTAGATTATATAATCAACTGTCCTGTGAGAGCCAAAATAAATAATAGACATCAACAACAAATACTGTGCACAAGCACGAGTAACAATACATACAAGTAAAAGGGGGATGCTGATGGCCTCTCACACTCGCAAGACACAAAACACGAACGCTGCTCTGCTACAGGTACTGTGCCAAGGGGAGCTCCTCTCTCGGATTCGACTAAGCTTCAACTGGAGGAAAACATATGCGAGGGGTGAGCCACACGCTCAGTGAATGGAACAATTCATGCAATACAACTCATATTAATCATTACAAGTAAATTAAATTCCAACAGATAGAATCAACTACTTACGCTGGTGGGTCGAGTATCAACCCGGGCCCACCACTCCCGCACCCTCACCCCCACAGGGTGACATAGGACTTTGGGAAATTGCACAAGCTGGCAGATCATACCAACATCGACCCACTACACCCTCACCCTCACCCTCACCCTCACACTCTCCTCGGGGTGACATAGGCTCTTGGGAGGAATCTAGATTGTTTCTACGTCTTTGGTCCACCGGTAGCTCGTATCCAGGGAAGCCCATACCTGGTATACTCCCATGATCAGCACATCCTTACAAATCTGCAGCACTTATGGATGGGAGCCCTCTGTCAGGCCGGCTGTCTCAACCACGAAGTCCCTACGCGGATCCAACGAAGGAAAGAAACCAATCTACACTCGCGAATATAATCCCTTTGGATCCGACGTCGTCAATCGATAAACATCGAAAAGGGGGTATCGAATTGTTATGAATTCCCTCCAGGGCGCATAACTCAGATGCGGGAAAAACATATCATTCGTAGTGACTATGCCATGTTATGACCCCCTAATAGGTCATACACTTGCCTAACTCATTTAGACAAGATGCATGGCTTATACAGGTATAAATAAATATACAACGTATAAATAATTAAAGAATTAACAAAGATATTCCCTGCATGGGGGAAAGAACCCCTTGGGAGGGCACCTTGAGGTCCTGATATAAGATATCCCGACAACCAAACAAGGAACACAGAGCACCCTAGCCCGGGTCTCAATGATGACCTCGCAAGGTCCCTTAATCCCAAGTAGGAAAATTGAAATTAAATATACAATGAAGAATTAATTAATGAATTAATCATGGTAGCATTTAATAACATAACAACAAAGTACATATTATCTAAGGCATGTTTATACCTATAATTTCATAATTGTTTAATTAAATTAAACTAGATTGGAACATGCATGGATCAAGGATATGCTAACATGGAACGTGGCATCTAGGCATGTATGGGCTCCTACACATGGTATTAGAATGTACAGTCTTTAACATATTATACCTAATTTGGCATGGATGCAATCTAGCAAAGCATGCAATAACATATAATTACAAATAAGATTAATATACAGTTATGGTATCCCCGGGGAGGCCAATGCACTTCTACATGCATTGAACGACTCCCAACTGGGTTGGATCGACCCACTCACCGCAACCCGGATCGTTATGTATCCGTTCGCCGAGATCTGCACGACAAGGGCATCAAAATGGTGAGTATAACCACATAAAAATATATAAAATTAACTAGAAATGCTAAAGACTCAGATATGCACGCATACGGGCTCGCACGCATGCAAATACGCACGTACGCACGCACATCCGAGTGCCCCGGCACCTACCTGAGCCCTTGGGCAGCCACACGAGTGGCCCCCGCACACACCCACACGTGCACGCATGCGTGCACGCGCCCCCGCGCCCGTCCGCGCGCCCAGACGTGATGCCGCACGCGTGCGCCCGCTCGCGCGCACTGCGCGCCTGCCCGCGCCCGCTCACATGCCCTGCACCCCTCGCGCACACGCCCTCGCATGCCTGAGCGTACGCGCATGCCCGCGCGTGTCCCAGGCTGCTGCCTACCCTGCGCGCTCGACTGCGCGCGCACGCGGCAGACAGATCCGCGCGCGCCCGAGCTTTTTAAAGCACTCTGCCTCACACCCACACACCCAAACATAAGCACATGGTGTGCAAGGTCCCCTAACACCTATCCAACCCTAGAAAATCAGAAATAAAGATGGGAGAGAGCTTACCAAGAGAGGGTGAGTGAAAGGGGGAGATCCGGTGCCCTCCGTGCACCCGCAACCACCTCAACCGCCACAACCACTACCACCACCTCCTCAGCTTCTCCCCAGCCTCTTCTACTGCTGGGAATCATGGGACACCAGGGTAAAAATAAGAGAGGCGGCTTGAGAGGAAGAGAAGCTACAACAATTGGAAACAAGTCCACAAACCCTACCTCTTCTTGTGCTTCCTCTTCTTCTTCTTCAACAACACACACACACACACACACAAATACACACACAACAGAAGCTGAAGAGGGAGAGAGAGGGAGAGAAAAGAGAGTCCACGTAGAGATGAGAGACCCCCCCCCCCACAAAACTCACTTTTGAGGGGGGTGAGTGGAAGTGAAAAAGACGAAGGTGTGATTTGGCTTAAAACCACCCTCTAACAACCATAAAAACCAAGAAAACTTAGTGGCTAAGTAAAAAGGGGGTAAGCTTACCCTAGGGTCACCACATACACCAAAAATATCTTTTACTATTTCACCCACAAAACCAGTAACGACCGAAACCCGGATACGGTTCAGTATTGCATAATTTTGAAAACGTTACCAGAATTCGATAAAATTTTTATGGGTAGTACAGAATGGTACCATGACCCATAATATGCAGTTAGATTTCCAATCGGAGTACTCAAGCTCACGCAGTTGGCTAAAAGCTAAAATTTTAGCGGCTCCGATCGAAAAATGAAAAATTGGAAAATGGTCAGAAATGACCCAAATGTTACCCGTAGGCTAAAAAGCGATACATATATAATAATTTTTTTGAAAACTACCTATATGTATCAAATTTGCATCATACCAATGTTATGAATACAAATGTTATCTTGAATATGAAATCCATGAGCATGACATCACGTTTTGAGACGTTATTTTACGTATGAACTGTATATATCAATTATTATGTTATCTTGCATGCATATGTTTGCGTGACATCGCCTACGTGACGAGGGTATGCGTGACTCAATCCAGTGTGATTATGTCTACGTGACACCCGTCTGCGTGATGCCGTCTGCTTGACGATTGGTCTGCGTGATCAAGCTCTAGATGTAGCACTTTCGACTGCGTGCCATATGGACATGTGTGTGCATTGCATCATACGCATCATGTAGATAGTATGAGATGGTGGCTATTTCCTCTAAAGAGATGCATTCCGTTTTATCACAATGTTTGTGAAAATTTATATTCTGTTGGTTCGGATATTTTAGAAATTTATTCTGAAGGTTTTATTATTATTATTATTGGGACGCTAAGGTCCATTCACTGAGCGTGTGGTAGATCACCCCTCCTTTTTCCAACATTTCAGAGTAGCCGTTGGCGATCGTCATTCGTGGTGGGCGTTGGTGATCTAGTTCTCGTTTATTCCGTTGCATCGTAGGTGTTGAATAAGCCTTCTTCTTGGCATGTAGTGGACGTCTTTGGCTTTATCAGCAAAATCAGGGGATGTTAGTTATTAGTAAATAAAGAATTCGTGTGTAATCATTCCTTTGAGAATGAATTGTTGAGATCCTGGATTGGTTTATGTTTTAAAACTTATGAGTTTTGAATTTATCTTATTATGATATTGAATATGTGTCATCGTGATTGAAGTAACGCATCGTATCGCATGCCTTGATTGAGAATAATGGGTAAGGGGGTGTTACAGGATGGTATCAGAGCCTAGGTTTTTCTATTAGGGCTAAGGACATAGGATAGAACTGTTAGGCTCGCATTCATATAGGTCACGTTCTAACAGGGTGTTATTTCATTAGAGAAACTTGAGATGGCAGGCAACAACAACACTTTGCGTCAGGATATCCAAGCCAACCTGGTGGCGCAAGTGATCCAACACCAGAATGACATGGCGTTGCGTCATTTGGGAGAAAACCAGAATCAGCCAGAGCAACTGGTGATGAGGTTAAAGAAAATGGATCCGCCAGTATTCCAAGGAGTTGACACCAATCCATTGGCACCGAAGCACTGGATCACTCAGCTCGAAGGAATCTTCATGACCATGTTGCTGACTGACAATCGACGTATTCTCTTAGCGGCTCATCAACTGAGAGGGATTGCTATTCAATGGTGGAACGTCCACCAACAATATCTGAATCGCGGGATAGAACAAATCACTTGGAAAGAGTTTGTAGAGATGTTCTACAAAAAATACTTTCCTCCGGCGGAGCGTGATCGTATCATTCAAGCATTTCTAGATCTTCGCCAAACCCAGGACATGATGGTGGCACAATACGTGGAAAAATTTATGGAACTGTCACAATTTGCGCCACATTACATCCAGATCGAGAGTGAAAAATGTCATCGCTTTCATGAAGGGCTAAGGAGCGACATTCATCATAGACTGCGGAACCTCGAATCCATGTCTATGAGGAGCTGAAGGATTGCGCACTGGTCACAGAACAAGACTGCTTGAAATGGAAGAAAGAAAATGAAGCTTGTGCGAAGAACCGGAGCAATCAACGTTTCAGTGATGGCCACAGGACAGATAACGGAAAGAGAAACTTGGCTGACATTAATCGTGGACGAGAAGTGCGTGGGAAAATCATCTGCTACAACTGTCGGGAGTAGGGACACAAGTCTATCGAATGTCCCTAACAGCGAAGAGACACTTGTGCATGCTACAATTGCGGAAAGCTGGGACATTGTCAGGCCGACTGCACTGAACGAAGAAAGGCGCAAGGCGGAGCGCCAAGGCAGCAAAGCACTGGAGGATCAGGAGCTTCAAGTTCTCGTAGTCAGCCGTAGCCGCGTGGACAGGTTCATGCCCTGTCGATGGGAGATGTTCGAGCGACTGACGAAGTCGTTCAAGGTACTGTTCTTGTCACTGGTTATGATGCATTTGTACTATTTGATTCTGGAGCTTCACATTCATTTGTATCTACGAGTTTGTAAATCGTCCGAGTCTAGTGTCGAGTTCTCTTGAGAGACCTTTTATAGTCGCGACTCCTACTGGCGAGTTAGTCGCTATTCGATCATCCTACCGAGGGTGCATAGTTCAGATAGAAGACCAATGTTTGGTGGTGAACCTCTTTCTATTAGAGATTCAAAAGTTTGACGTCATCCTTGGCATGGATTGGCTCTTAGCCTATCATGCTAACGTGGACTGTTTCTCAAAGGCAGTATCGTTCAAGATTCCAGGGTTACGAACGTTGTGATTTGTCGGCGAAGGAGGTGTCAGACCATTGGGTCTAATTTTGGTATTGCAAGCACAACATCTTCTGGAGAGCGGTTGTATGGGGTAAATAGCAAGCATTGTTGACACTAAGACGGAAAAGTCGAGTATCGAAGGAACATCGGTAGTCGTTGAATTTTGTGAAGTCTTTCCAGACGATCTACCAGGACTACCACCTGATCACGAAATTGAGTTTTCTATCGATCTAATTCCTGGTACGGAGCCGATATCAAAAGCTCCTTATCGTATGGCACCTACAAAGTTGGTAGAATTGAAGGCTCAATTGGAAGAACTGTGGGTTACTATCAAAGATTCGTTCAGGATTTCTGAAAGATTGCAGTTCCGTTAACCCGTCTAACCCAGAAGAACGCCAAGTATGTCTGGTCTGAGCAATGTGAGAAAAGTTTCCAAGAGCTGAAGCGGAGACTTACGTCTGCTCCTATTTTGACCATTCCATCTGGCCCTGGTGGATACGTGGTGTATTGCGACGCCTTTTATCGAGGCTTGGGTGGTGTGTTGATGCAACACGGGAAAGTAGTCGCATATGCATCTCGACAGCTAAAGGTACACGAAGTGAATTATCCCACTCATGACTTGGAAATGGCAGCAGTGATCTTTGCTCTAATGATTTGGAGGCATTATCTCTACAGCAAGGAGTTTGAAGTCTTCACTGACCATAAAAGTCTGACGTATCTGCAATCTCAACCAGAATTGAATTTCTGAAGGACTACGATTGCAAAATCCAGTATCACCCTGGCAAAGCTAATGTGGTCGCGGATGCGCTAAGTCGTCAACCTTTGAGAATTTTATCGCATATGATGGTGGGTCAGTGGAAACTGTTGAATGAAGCGGCCGATCTTTTCAATGTCATATGTCCATCAGAAAAGGGTTTCATTGCACGGCTTGTTGTTAAGCCAGATCTCGTCGATGAAATAAAGAAGGCACAATTGGTGGATGAAGATTTGAAGAAGATATTATCTGACAATGACCAAGGATTGAAGCTGACTTTGCCATCCGAGCTGATGGAGTCCTTTGTTTTCGAGGTCGTGTTTGTGTTCCTACGGATGCCGAGTTTAAAAAGAGGATCCTTGACGAGACACATAGATCTCGGTACACCGTACACTCTGGTGGTACGAAGATGTATCGAAATCTTAAATTAAACTTCTGGTGGAATGGGATGAAGAAGGATATTGTGGAGTATGTGTCGAAATGTTTGGTGTGTCAGAAAGTTAAGGCAGAACACCGAAATCCAGCTGGAAAACTACAGCCATTGGAAATTCCAGAGTGGAAGTGGGAACATGTCACCATGGACTTTGTAACTGGCCTACCAAAGTCAAAGAAGGGACATGACGCTGTTTGGGTTATAGTGGACCGATTGACGAAGTCTGCACATTTTCTGGAAATACGCGTGAATGATTCACTAGAAACGCTGGCAAAGTTATATGTTCGTGAAGTTGTTCGTCTCCACGGAGCTCCAGTCAGTATTGTTTCGGATCGCAATTTACGTTTAATCTCATGATTTTGGAATGCTCTTCAAACAGCGGAAGGGATGAGGTTGAACTTTAGCATGGCATTTCACCCTCAGTCAAATGGACAGTCTGAGAGGACGATCCAGATATTGGAAGACATGTTGAGGGCTTGTATGATCGATTTCGGTGAAAACTGGGAAGATCACCTAGCTTTGGCGGAGTTTGCATACAACAATAGTTTTGAAGAAAGCATTCAGATGTCACCTTTTGAAGCATTGTATGGAAGAAATTGCCGCACACCTCTGTGTTGGGACAAGGTTGGCGAGAGAAGTCTTATTGGGCCAGAACTCGTACATGATACAATCGACAAAGTGAAATTGGTTCGGGATCGACTTCGAACAGCGCAGAGTAGACATAAAAGCTATGTCGACAATCGAAGGCGGGAGATGGCGTTCGCGGTGGGAGATCACGTGTTCTTGAAGATATCTCCATCAAAGGACGTAGTTCGATTTGGTCAACGGAGAAAGCTGAACCCGCGTTTCATCGGACCGTTTGAAGTTCTGAAGAGGATTGGACCAGTGGCGTATTGCTTGGCATTACCCCCGCAGTTGGACCGGGTGCACAATGTATTTCACATGTCAATGCTGAGGAAATACATGCATGATCCTTCGCATGTCATCGAACCAGACTTGGTTCAAGTACAAGAAGACCTATCTCTCATCGAGCGGCTGGTAAAGATCTTAGATCGAAAGGAACAAGTCTTGCACAACAAGATCATTCCATTGGTCAAAGTGCAGTGGCAATATCATCATGGAGCGCCCGAAATGACTTGGACCGCGAAGAGGAGATGCGGAAAAAGTATCCGACGTTGTTTGCGTCTCCCTCATGTATGCCTTGAATTTTGAGTACAAAATTCATTTAAGGGGGAAATGATGTAACAATTGTAACTTTCAATCGGGTCAGGTAGTGCATGACGGATCATATAGGTGTCGTCGGGCACCTGGGCGACAGATCCATTAGGAGCTGTCGGGTGAAATGGGCGACAGATACTCGAGGAGCCGTCGGATGCATGGGCGATGAACTCAATAAGAACCGTCGATCTGGAAAATTTTTGAATTCGAAAGTTGGCCATTTTTTTGAAGGATCAAGCACATTAATTATGATTATTCTGGTTTGATGGTGTCGTAAATTTGTCCCCACGTGCGTGCGAGATTATTAAGTCTCCCTTCTCTATCTTTTTGGCGTTGAAACCTAAAACCCTAAATTTGTTTTTCTCGTTTTCTGCCACTGTGATGAAAGGGCTCGGGAAGGGTTCGATCTAAGCTTTGGGTAAGTATATTCTTCGGGTTTATGAAGGGTTTTGAATGGTAGTGAGTCCCTTTATTAGTAATGTTTGATTTGATCTCGTTTTTAAGGGTTTTCAAACAAAAAGAATGAGTTTTGTTCTTGTTTTCTTTAGGTCTTCATATAATTTCGGATTTATGGTGTTTTACGAGTTCTTTGGTTTTATTATTGAGTCTCACGTATATACGATCACAACTTTCAATTTTCTAAACGGCACTTTCTAGACCTGAAATGAGTTTTTCGACCCAAACCGCATTTTCTTGACCTGAACATCATTTTTCGACCAAGATAACTTTTTTCGGGGAAAACGCGGCCCAAACACCAAAATTTTGAGCCAAACAACACTTTTTCGAACAAAACGGATTTTTTTGACCCAAATTGCACTTTCGACCAAGAAACGACCAAAACATCATTTTTTCGACCAAAACTGTCACGCCCCAGGGCGGCCGTCCCCGAGACATGGCAAATATATAAATGATATCAACAATCTATACACGAGATCAAATAAGGACTCCACAACATCAACGACACTAAAGCAATAACCAAATAACTGACATCAAATATATACAAATAGCGGAAGCTCAAACAACTAAGTCTGTAATTCAAAGACATATTACAGACTAGAGTACACAATAAACTGTCCTGTGAGAGCCAATATATACAATAACAGACATCAACAGTCTACATACCGTGCACAAGCACAAGTATAACACATACAATGAAAAGGGAATGCTGATAGCCTCTCACTCGCAAGACATCCAACGCGAACGCGGGTCTCCTACTCGTATTGCGCCAGGGGAGCTCTTCTCTTGGATCCTACTCAGCGTCAACTGGAAGAAAACATATGTGAGGGGTGAGCCACATGCTCAGTGAATGGAATAATCCATGCAACACAACTCATATTAATCATTTCAATTAATTTCGGTTCCAACAGATGGAAATCAACTCCTTAAGCTGGTGGGTCGAGTATCAACTCGAGCCCACCACTCCCGCACCCTCACCCCCACAGGGTGACATAGGACCTTTAGGGAGCAATACCCTCACCCTCACCCTCCTTAGGGATGACCTAGGCTTTGGGAAATTGCACAACTCGCAGATCGAACCAACGCCGACCCGCTACACCCTCACCCTCACCCCCTCCTCGGGGTGACATAGGCTCTTGGATGGAATTTAGATTGTTTCTACGCCCTTGGTCCACCGGTAGCCCTTATCCAGGGAAGCCCATACCTGGTATACTCCCACGATCAGCACATCCTCACAAATCGGCAGCACCTACGGATGGGAGCCCTCTGTCAGGCCGGCTGTCTCAACCAGGAAGTCCCTACCGGATCCAATGAAGGAAAGAACCCAATCTACACTCACGAATATGATCCCCTTGGATCTGTCGTCATCGGTGACTACGCACCGGTACGGTAACGAATTCTCAAGAATTCCCTCCAGGGCGCATAACTCAGATGCGGGGAAATTCTATTATTTGTAATGACTAATCCATGGTATGACCCCCTAATAGGTCATACACTTGTCCAAACTCATTTAGACAAGATTCATGGCTTGTACAGGTATAAATAAATATACTCGTATAATTAAATGAAGGGTTATTCCAGGTATTCCCTACCTAGGGAAAGAACCCCTTGGGAGGGCACCTTGAGGTCCGATATAGGATACCCCGACAACCAAACAAGGAACACGAAGTACCTTAGCCCGGGTCTCAATGATGACTTCGCAAGGTCCCTTAATCCCGAGTAGGAAAAAATGGAATTAAATATAACATTTAAGAAATTAACTATTGAATTAATCATGGGAGCATGTAATAATATAATAACGAGGTACATATTATCTAAGGCATGCTGTTCTATGCACAATCATATAAGTTAATCAAATTAACTAAGTGGGGACATGCATAAGTCGGGGTTATACTAACATATGACAAGTATCTAGGCATGTATGGCTCCTATGCATGATAGATGATATATAAAACCTAGCATGCAACATCTAATCATAGCATGGTGCATTCTTAGCTAAACAGGCAAACAACATATACATGCCAACAAGGTTAATATGCAGTTATGGTGCCCCAGGGGAGGGCAATGCACGTCTATGTGCATCGAACGCCTCCCGACTGGGTTGGATCGACCCACTCACCGCAACCCGGGTCGTTACGTATCCGTTCGCCAAGATCTGCACGACAAGGGCATCAAAAATGGTGAGTATAACTACATAAAAACACTTAAAATTAACTAAAAATGCCAAAGGCTTAGATATGCGCGCATACGGGCTCGCACGCATGCGAGTACGCGCGTACGCACGCATATCCGAGCGCCCCGACACCTACCCGAGCCCCCGGGCAGCCACACGCGTGGCCTCCGCACACACGCGCACGTTCACGCACGCGTGCACGTGCTCCCGCGCCTGCTGGAGCCCAGCCGCGCGCCCATCCGCGCGCCCAGGCGCCCAGCCCCGCGCGCGCGCACGCTCGCGCGCGCCCGCGCGCACCCGCAGATCCCCGCGTGCCCGCACGCTCCCGCCCGCGCGTACGCGCGCGCCTGCTCGCCCCCGCTCGCCCGCTTGCGCACGCGCCCGCTGCCGCATCCCTCGCGCGCGTCCGCGCGTGCGCGCACGCCTACCTGCGCCTGCGCCTGCGCCCCTCTGCGCGCCTGACTGCGCGCGCACGCGCGCGGACTGACCCGCGCGCGCGCCCAATGCTCTAACACCCCCCTCCCTCACCCCACACACACCCAAACACATGCACATGGTGTGCAAGGTCTCCTAACACCTACCCAACCCTTGAAAATCAGAAATAAAAAAGGGGGAGGGCTCACCAAGAGAGGGGGAGTGAAAGGGGGAGATCCGGTGCTCTCCGTGCACCCGCAACCGCCACAACCGCCACCACCACTACCACCACCTCCTCAGCCACTCCAACAGCCCCTTCATGGCTGAAAAACAGGGAAATGGGAGCTTGAGAGGGAGCCAAAGAGAGGGAAACAACAACAACAACAACACTCACCTTACACACCTTCTTTGTGTTCCTTCTTCATCTTCTTCTCCAACAAAACTCACACACACACACACATAAACACACACAGCAGCAGCTGAAGTGGGAGAGAGAGAGGGAGAGAAAAGATTGTCCACGTTGAGGAGGCAAAGTGAGCACAAATGCTCACTTTAGGGGGGGTGAACACAAGGGAAAAGGTGGGGGTGAACATAACCCTAACCTCACCCACACACAAACCAAATAACCAAAGATTTCTTAACTCTTAAGCAAGAGGGGGGTGAGGTTACCTAGGGTCACCATATGCACATAAATATCCCAACACTATTCCACTTAACGAATCAGTTTCGAGGAAAACCCGGATACGATTCGGAATTGCATAATTTTCCAAACGTTATCGGAATTTAATAAAAATTTTATGGGTAGTACAGAATAGTACCAGGACCCATAATATGCAGTCAGATTTCCAATCAGAGCACTTCAGCTCACTCAGATAGCTAAAAGACAAAATTTTAGCGGCTCCGATCGAAAAATGAAAAAATTCAAAAATGGCCAGAAATGACCCAACGGTTACCCATAGGCTAAAAAGTGACACAAATATAACATTCTTCCCCCCTTAGGAAATTTTGTCCACAAAATTTAGACCAAAACATCTAGGAAGGGAAAAAATGTGGATATGCGTCACGCATGGCGTCCTCGCACTCCCAAATGGCCTTGGCACCAGAACGGCGCCGCCATCGAACCTTAACCAACTGGACGGTCTTGGTGCGGAGCTTCTTCTTACGCCAGTCCAGGATCTCGATCGGCTGCTCCACGAATGACAAGCCTGGCTCGAAGACGAGCGGCTCGAACGCGATAACGTGAGCACGATCGTGGACTTAACGCCTCAGCTGCGAGACATTGAAGATGTCATGGTTTGAACCAATTGTGGGGGCAAAGCTATGTGCTAGGCCACTTCTCCAATCCGCTCAAGGATGAGAAACGGGCCAAGAAGGGCTGACCCAGCTCGCCCGAAACATCGAAATTGAGGATGCCCTTAAACCGGGACACCTTCAGGAAAACATGGTCGCAGAAACCAAAGGTAAGCTCCTGGCGACGACGACCTACGTAGCCCCCGGACGGTTTAGGGCGGTGCAAAGGCATACACGAACCATCCAAGCTACAGTAAGGTCAAAATCATCCATATGTCAGGCTGTCCGTCGGCGATGAAACGCTATAATTAAATGAAGGCTCGCGCCAAAACCTACCAAAGGTTGCGCAAGAACTTCAAAGTAACCCACGCGTCTCGATCCGAAATAGCACCGACTGGATTGCCATGAAGACGAACAATCGCGAAGGCTCATACCCGCGTCGAAGCGTCCAGAGACTCAGTTAGACAGATAGGGTGGGGAAGTGCGGACTTAGTCAGTCGGTCAATGATCACCTAGACGGCGTCGTGACCCGAGCGTGACTTTAGCGAGCCCGCAACGAAATCCATGATAACTCACTCCCACATCCACTGAGGAATCTCGATGGGTGAACGCCTCCAAACGCGACGATCCATAACTTCACATGAGGGCATGCTGACCAACAACCTCAACGAAGGCTACCCAAGAACAGCCAACGGAGGTCTAAACGGCCCACCACTTTTGAGATCATTGTAGGTATCTGGCGCATTCGTCTACCCCGACGGCAGTACTTCAAATTCGTAGTGCCCGAAACGGTCACGAAAGGCCATTTACTTAATGTCCAACTCCCGGATCTCCAATTAGGGTACCCTACGTGAAGATCGATCAACAGAAAGACACTGGCTCCCAGAGCTGGTCAAAACGAATCGCCAATTCGCGGCAAAGGGTACCTGATCTTCAACCCCTATGGGAGATCAAAATAATTCCAGGGACGATTAAGTCCAAATTCGGCTCCTCGGGCAAGACTGGCGCTCATGATGTCACTTACACGCTGGGTAAGCCGCTCGACCGCACTTAATCCACAAGATACGCGACAGGAGGTTGTCGAACCCCGACAACGCATATGCGACGTCATCTATCTGATACGGCGGTTGAGTCCCATCACGAACGCTTAGTGTCGCGTCACCTCATTTACGACCCATGTGGGGGCAAAACACGACAGTACCGCAAACTGTGCTTCATATGCCACCAACGACAGGTCGTCCAATTATAACCATCGGGACTCCAGCATCATGCACTCAATGGGCAGATACCTCACGGGGAGTCCACGCTCTCGACCTCATACCGTAACACTTCATCTCGATCGTACGCGTCATCGCTCGCTTCAGCACCTTCCAAGTGAGAGGGAAAGGCAATCATCCAAAGGATGTTTCAAAGATATTCCCTGCCTGGGAGAAAGAACCCCTTGAGAGGACACCTTGAGGTCCCGACATAGGATATCCCGACAACCAAACAAGGAACACGGAGTACCCTAGCTCGGGTCTCAATGATGACCTCGCAAGGCCCCTTAATCCTGAGCAGGAAATTGAAAGAAGACATCCCTCATTAATGGATAATACGCCACACCCTAAAAACTTGAAACCGGCTTCGCTCTCCGACTCCAAGGCACATCCCCAATAACCAGAACGGAGGAGAATACGGTCTCCGATCGTTACAGGGGGGTATCTCTGACACCACTTGTGGATCTGCCGCTAAGGGTACCTGCGGAACCGCCTCGCGGGCCACCCGCAGCTCCTAGATCTCTCGCGCCTGCTCAGCCAACGCTCCAGTCTATGCCTCCAGTGCTCTAGTCTGAGTGTCCAGAAGATCCGCCATCTCAGCGTTAGCTCGCGCCCACGCTGGAGGCATCCCGCGCAAGTCCTGGCCCATCAGCCGAGAACTCTCAAGTAGACTCCTCGCCTCCGATAGGTTCGTAAACCTCCGAAGCCCGAGGGTGACCACGTCCACGCGCCCATCTCCGAGGAGGCATATCAGCAACTAAGGAACCAGCACTAGGGTCAGAATACTCATCTCGAAATCCTAGGACTCATCTCAAGGAAAACAATTGGCTCTGACAGGACATGGCTCTGATACCAACTTTTGTCACGCCCCAGGGTGGCCATCCCCGAGACATAGCAAATATATAAATGATATCAGCAATCTATACACGAGATCAAATAAGGACTCCACAACATCAACGACACTAAAGCAATAACCAAATAACTGACATCAAATATATACAAATAGCGGAAGCTCAAACAACTAAGTCTATAATTCAAAGACATATTACAGACTAGAGTACACAATCAACTGTCCTGTGAGAGCCAATATATACAATAACAGACATCAACAGTCTACATACCGTGCACAAGCACAAGTATAATACATACAATGAAAAGGGAATGCTGATAGCCTCTCACTCGCAAGACATCCAACGCGAACGCGGGTCTCCTACTCGTATTGCGCCAGGGGAGCTCTTCTCTTGGATCCTACTCAGCGTCAACTGGAAGAAAACATATGTGAGGGGTGAGCCACATGCTCAGTGAATGGAACAATCCATGCAACACAACTCATATTAATCATTTCAATTAATTTCGGTTCCAACAGATGGAAATCAACTCCCGCACCCTCACCCCCACAGGGTGACATAGGACCTTTAGGGAGCAATACCCTCACCCTCACCCTCCTTAGGGATGACCTAGGCTTTGGAAATTGCACAACTCGCATATTGAACCAACGCCGACCCGCTACACCCTCACCCTCACCCCCTCCTCGGGGTGACATAGGCTCTTGGATGGAATTTAGATTGTTTCTACGCCCTTGGTCCACCGGTAGCCCTTATCCAGGGAAGCCCATACCTGGTATACTCCCACGATCAGCACATCCTCACAAATCGGCAGCACCTACGGATGGGAGCCCTCTGTCAGGCCGGCTGTCTCAACCAGGAAGTCCCTACCAGATCCAATGAAGGAAAGAACCCAATCTACACTCACGAATATGATCCCCTTGGATCTGTCGTCATCGGTGACTACGCACCGGTACGGTAACGAATTCTCAAGAATTCCCTCCAGGGCGCATAACTCAGATGCGGGGAAATTCTATTATTCGTAATGACTAATCCATGGTATGACCCCCTAATAGGTCATACACTTGTCCAAACTCATTTAGACAAGATTCATGGCTTTTTTCCACCCAAGCAGCATTTTCCAACCCGAACGACATTTTTCAACCCAATCAACATTTTTTCCACCCAAATATCATATTTCTACCCGACTGCATTTTTCGACCCAGTCGCAACTCAAACAACATTTTTTTATTCAAACAAAAACCCAAACACCAATTTCTCAAGCTAAACTGTAATTTTTTATTCGAACATAAAAATCATCTTTCCCGATCCAAACAGCATGTTTCCTCCCAAATATGACAAACTTCATTTTTAGACCCGAACAACATTTCTCAACCCAAATTGCGTTTTTCGATGCAAAAAAACATTTTTCGACCCTAACAGGACCCAAACACCATTTTACGATCCAAACACGACCCAAACCCCTGTAGATACCCCAATTTGACCGTCCAGAGAGACAGAAATACTTCAAGTAACACAGGGAAATATCCCACATTTGGACATCCATTAGAGAACCGAAGTTCAGGAAACCGGAAGCCCTAACCCGATCCCTAACCGGAAACCCTAACCCTAGCCCTAGCCCTAACAGGAATACCTAACCCTAGCCGTAATCTAAAACCGGAAACCCTGACCCTGGCCCTAAACCTAAACCAGAAAACCAGAAACCCAAAAACCCTAAGTCCCTCGCAAGGGGCGGCTAGACCTAACTAACCGCCCCATACCAGCGGCTAGTTAGCACTAGCCGCCCCCCTGGCCGACTTTGGACCAGTCCCCTGGATAGGACATAAAGCAGTATTAAATGCTGATCATTGCGGTGGGTGATGATCTTTAGCCGCCCTATCTTAGCCTGATCAACCCAAGTAACCGACCCAAGTCACCGCTTGTCAGAGATGGAACGTTTGGCAGGTCATGATAGGGGCGGCTACCAGGAAGTAGCCGCCCCATCCTGGGCGGCTAGTTAGCACTATCCGCCCTTCACCTGGTCCTGACAGAAGAACCAGAGAATTAATGAGGGGTCTAATCACACACACTATTAGCCAAGCCACTCTATTACCCCTGGACAATCCCCTGCCTCTCTTTTACTATAAATAGAGGAGGTCCCAAGCCTTTACATCCATCCATCAATCCACAATCCAATAGACACCAATACACAACCCACAATCACATCCCCTTTCCCCACTAGAAATCCCAAGAGAGAGAGAGAGAGAGCCCTTTTTTGTGAGAGAAATACCCATTTCCCTACATAAAATACCCTCTCATTCCACCCTCCAGAAACCCGGGCTAAACCTAGCTTATCCTCTGTCCAAAACCAAACCCATTTCCTACCGAAGTTCTGCCCAAACTGGAGCTGGCCCCGGACGGCTAAACCCTATTAGCCGTCCCTCACCAGACGGCTTGATCCCACTAGCCGCCCCCTATACACACCCCATTTGCACCCTATGTCCCAAGACTCCTTTAGTCAAGCCCCGGAAGCAGAATAGGATTATCTGTTTTTCACCTCTATGTACGGTATGTCCGTGTCTCAGAGCGGAGACCCCACAAACTCCCCACGTAGGCGATCAAATCCAACCCAACCTTTTCCTACTTTTTTAGAAAATGCAGGTGGCGATCACACAAACTGTGGAATCCTCTTGAGCTGTATCGGGCGCCTCAACCAGGAACGACACCCTCACCCTTCCGAGAAGACGATCCCACCGAGCCTGCCAGGGCACGCATCCGATCCAAATCCCCGAAGAACCCCCACACACGCACGCGCACACCGCGCACCGCCGGGATCCTTTCCGACAGCACCGACAGTCATCAGAGATTCTGACGATACCGACAAATCTGACGATCACGGTGGGACCTCCCTCGTGAAAAACAACAAAAGGTAATCCTCTTCTGCCCCCTTTGCAAGCTTGACTAGAATGCTATCAACCCTCTAGGAAGGTTAGAGTTTCCCACCCCTCGAATCAGATCCTCCTCTACTTTGCATCACTGCATCATTTACTGCTTTGTAAGCCGCACATCGCTGTGCAATCCTTTACTGCTTTGTAAGCCGCACATTCATTTAACTGCCTTTTATCTAGACGCACGCCCGTTTCTAGATAATCAACCTCTGCTAGTCTTCATCTTCTAGAAATCATTGGAAGGAGAAGCACTACAATGGTTCTCCACCCTCCCTGTAGATCACTTGTCGAATTTCTCGGCTGTAAGCGAGAAGTTCTTAGGCCGCTACGGTTACCAGAGGATCAGAACACCCTCTATTTCAGATTTAACCGTGGAGAGAATGAAGCATAGGGAGGAATTTGAACAATACGTGTCTCGATGGCGCACACTTGTCCACCGAACCGGCCTGCAACTCACAAAATATTAAGAAATTGACATGATGTTACAGAGCCTGAGTCCAGAGCTTCGTAAGAGCCTTTCGTATGGAGACTGTACTACGTATCAGCTTCTAATTAACCGCCACAACAGGATTTCCCGTTGTGCAGCCCCAGTAGTCCAAACCCAGTCCCCACCTATCAGCCATAGGGTTGGACAACCGCCTCGTAAGGCACAAACCCATACGATAGAGGGGATTACTACACAAGTATCGGTACTCTACCCGAACGAGGCACGAGTTCCTGATCGAGGAACGGCTCCGAGACAGTACACGTCCGGTTCATCCGGGTATGCGCCACCTCGGCCAATCAACCGAAACTTCACTACTCGATCAGTACCCGTCCCCGTGTTGATACAACAGAACCCCGCAACCCATGATTCCCCAATTCAGGCCCCTCAATCCTAAACCAGGACCAAAACAGGAGACCCTTCTGTCCTATCCCCCCAAGAACGCAAGGCATAACCCCTGGAAAACCCGCGCGCAGCCCTCGTGATAAGGCTGCACCTTCCTCCTTCAACGGCCCAAGATGGTCAAACAGAAGAGATAGCTATCCTCCCCTCCTAGAAACACTAACGGACACGAATAGTATCTCCCTCCTAGCTGCTAAACCTCCACTCCTCAGGGCCAGCAGACTGCGTTACTGTCAATACCACCAACAGCATGGTCATACCTAGAACAATGCATTGTTTTACAGGATTTTATTTACGATTTAAATGATGACAGGCGCCTTGATTGGGCCATGTTCAAAAGCCACTTAAACCAGGGCAATTCTCGAGCCTCCAAGCCACTTGGCATCTTTTCTGACCCATTGCCATGTCACAACCAAGCATCCACATCTGGAGCCCACATGGTAAACATGGTCAGAAGAGGAGACAACTATCACCACAGCCAAGCAGTTCAAAAGACATCATTGATGACAGTCTGTCGAAGAATCCGAGGAGGAAGAGCAGAACGAGCCCTTCCAGCTAAACCTTGACGATCATGACCTCGCCATACTCTATGGCGAAGAAGAAGATGCAGTTCTCGCCCTACCCGCAGTCATCAACATCAAGTCCGACGAAAGCGGACTAGAAAACCCGGGAGGAGACAAAGAAGAAGAGCCATTTGAGGAGATCCCCGAAGTTGCTAGCGAAGGACCCGAGGGAGGGGAATGTATGTCGGACGATCTGCATCCAGACGACAATGGGTCCTCCAAGAGTACCGGCACTGTCGACGGCCCCCGCCGCCCAATGACCATTTCATTCATTGACCAAGACCTCCGGATCCCAGATTGCGAGTCTACCCCCTACACATCCGTGGACGACTTCAAATGTTGTGGCTAAACAACAGCTTCGTGGACCCAGGGTCAGGAATGAACATAATGACATGCTCCACCTACCAAAAGATACCCGGACTAGGCCGTCCTCCCGTCCAACCGGCCCACCATACTATTCAAGCCTTCAACCATACCGGGAAGACTCTCCGCGGCCCCGGAACATTCGAGCTATCCGTCGGCCCTCTAATCTGTGAAGTAGCCTGCTTCTAACATAATGACGTCGACACAAGGTACCCATTGATGCTAGGGTGACATTGGTTAGACAGCATCCAAGCTATCTGTTCCCCCCGACACCAATGCCTTCGACTGGCCTTCATGAGTCATGTACTGACAGTCTGGGGAGAGGCACGCCTCCAATATGAGAACGAGAATAATTGGGCGATACATAATATGTTCACAATAGCCCTGCGACCGGGGAACGAGGATGAAAGTGATAGCCCACCTGGGTCCCCTTATAACGACAGCTATCCCTCGGAAGAAGCGGCCAGGACCTTGCATCCACCAAGCAATCGTACGGAGCCCAACTCGATCACCTTCCTCCCCCATGAAGTCACAAAAGCCGGAGCACGCTCCGCACCCCTCGCAATCACTGCCATACTCGGAGGGAAAGAATTCCGGCACATTCTCACCGATACAGGAGCAGAAACTAACGTTCTTACATATTCCGCCTACCAGAAGCTAGAAGGTAGGGTTCCTAGATTGGAGCCCTCGGACGAATACATTTATGCCTTCGATAGCACGCACAAGAACGCTTGCGGACTGGTCACGCTCCCACTAAAGATCGGCCTGGTCTCCACCATCGTCAATTGCATGGTAATGCACATCCAATCACCCCACCCTCTGATTGTTGGGAGGACATGGCTCAATAGCATCGAAGCCGTCTCGTCCACCCGACACCAATGTCTTCGCTTCCTGTACCGCGGGAAAGTAGTATCCATATGGGGAGAAGCACGCTTTAACGAGACACGGGCCCAGAATTGGAGCGTCTGTGCCATGCGCATCCGGCTAGAGGTGCTCGCATGTTGGCAGCCAGGCTCCACCGACGAAGAACTGCTCCATCAGGGAAGGCCCTTGAAAAGGCTCAGGGAGGGAGAATTCAGGAATAGGGGACCCCCACCAGACATCAGCCGGCCGCCCAAACGAAGCCGACTCGAGGAAACAATACGAATCCAAGAACCAGGTACCGATCCCCCCGGGTGAGCTTTCAACACCCTGTACATATTTGTTTACAGCCTTTTTCTATATAAAAAAAAAATCAAAAATCAAAATATTTGTTTACCAGCTTTCGCTTTCAACACCCTGTACATATTTGTTTACAGCCTTTTCTAAAAATCAAAAGATCAAAATATTTGTTTACTAGCTTTCGTTTTCATCACCTTATACATATTTGTTTACCTGCTTTCCTAGAAGAAACCAAAATCAAAAAAATACATGCTATTCAGCTTTCATTCCCCAACTCTGAACATACCTGTTTCCAGCTTTACTTCCACTCTTCTTTAAAAAAAAAAACAAACAGAAATATTTTTCTAAAAAAATATTCTCCACACTCTCCTTCAAAACGAAAGTTTTTCATAACCGTATTTCCGTGCTTCCAAAAAAAAAATAATAATAAAAACACTTTCCCAAACTTTCATTACTTGTTTACCAAACAACGAAAATATTTACAAGCCGCATTTCCAACGAAAATGTTTTCCCAATCTGCGCTTCTTCAAAACTAAATGTTTTACAAAACCGTATTTCCGTACTCCCAAAAAAAAAAACATATCTATTCGCCAACACAGGCCTTTTCAAAACCATAAGTATGCATTTGTCTTCACACTTTCGAAAACAAAAAAATATACCAAAAAGAGAGAATTACTAGACGAGAAAAGATTAAGAGCAGCAGACCATGCCCAGGCCTACCAAAGAAGGGTGGCAAGGGCATTTGAAATGAAGGTAATAAAAAGAAAATTTGAAATCGGGAATTAGTACTTAAGCAAATCATGCCATCAAGACAGCCTCACCCAAGAGGGAAGTTGCAACCCACATGGGAGGGACCCTGTGTGATCACCCTTGCCTATTCCGGGAATGCCTACCGCCTGGTAGATGCCGAAGGAGTCGAGGTTTCAGGTTCATGGAATGCACTTTATCTAAAGAAATTCCATGCATGAATAGCTTTCAATACTTGAGAACTATTATTCTTTCTTCCTGCAATTTTTAGCGTTTAGTACTGCATGATTGAATTATAAGACTCTCAAAGATAAACTCGTATCTATTTGAACACATCTCCGCCAAATCATGCCACTTCATTCACACACGTATAACTGGACGATTGATTTACCTGATAGAAGAGAAATTGCCTACCCCGTAGACTGGGACAATTTAAAACCCCCAAAGCAAAACCTTCCTTATTTCCGCCCCACTCGTATTAACCCTAGGTCAAAATGAGGAGTTATCTAGACTTGGCATATGTCCCAAAACTGGCTCTGGCACTATACAAACACTTCTAGAGGGGAAGCATGAAAAGAATCGGGGTGAAAAACAGAAGAGCCCCCCCTCAAATAAAAAAAAAATCAGGCAATGAGAGGCCAACAAAAGAAAAATAACACCCAAGTGAACGGGTTAAACTCTCTATTTTAGCAGGCTTTAACGCCTTTACGCACGGTATACGCTAGACAACGGCTATGCCAGTACAGATCCAAACAATGGACTGTACTTTCCATCCAAAAATAAAGAAGTGGTAAAAAGAAGAAAGCCAGAGGGACCTAGAAAGTAGGACATATGCTGGACTGGGACAATTCTAAAATATTGCCCGAAAGGAAGATATTACTCTTACCCCATTCTCCCCCCCCCTTTTATTTTTTCGCAATGGGATTCAAAATTGGACTATGTCTTCCAGGAAAGGCGAAATTTCGACCGAAGGTAGATCATTTCCAGGTTTAGAAATTACACACACTCACATGAGTTCACTAAGAAACTTGCCTATCCAAAGGAAGCTTATTTAACTTGACTCCTGGTACACTCATGGATTTTTCAGCATGTTTAGAATAATACGATCAAGCATTTGAGAACCATGAACGAAGAAAAAACCGGCACCTAAGGCCTATACCTTTCAAATACAATCCTGGTTTGGACATAGGTGACCACAAGGGCTCCTCCACGGGGACTTGATGGTATCTTTTACTTCAGAAAGTTGAAAACATTACCCACTCACGTAAAAAGCCATTGAATAATTAAAATGCCCACTTATGCCACAATACTTACGCATAAGTTCACATTTTCCTTTTCCAAAGCACCTAGGCATTCGATTTTCTTGAAATGTTAAAATTGACCCCCCCGTACCAATGATAAGATTACCCCCACCTACATTCATTCTACGCCCTTCCGCACTTGCTTGAGAGAAAATTGTCCCACTTTCACTCACACTTAAAAGTTTTTCGCTCACGCACTTGGAATCCCTTCCTTGCATACTAAAGCATGGTTTCCCGTACTTTACTTTCTCACATTATCTTTTCATTTACCTTAATATGGATTGTAGCCCTTGACAATTCAAGCAAGAAGGGCTCAAAAGTCGGTGCAGGGGCGCAATCCGGGCAGATTTAACACTTGGTCCATGGAAAGGATGTTTTTATAGGTCTCAAAAGTTGAAACGGTCACGAAGGCTTCCAGTAGCAGCAGACAGGAGCAGCAAGACCAAAAGAATTGTCCCCGGCAAGGGGCGGCTAAACCCGACTAGCCGCCCCTCACCAGACGGCTAGACACAACTAGCCGCTCCAGCCTTGGTTTTAGGTAAGCATGTCCCAGGAAGGGGGCGGCTAAACCTAACTAGTCGCCCCTCACTGGGCGGCTAGTTTGCACTAACCGCTGCCTACCTGCTGCCTAAAAAACCTGCTGTCAGTCCCACTTTTCAGCCCTTCGACTCCTTTGATACCTATAGAAAACATTCTCCCCCGAAACCTGTGCACACACATTTCAGACATTCATACGCACATAAAAACAGTATAACTACGAATCAAACATCCACTAAAACAAAAATCATACACCAAACCATGCACCCATTCATCCTTTCATCCACCCATACAACCTTATAAAAACTATTCCACATACGTGACCAAACTAAAACCAATAAACCAAGTTTAAAACAGCCATGGTTGTTCATAAACCAAAGAAAGAAAGGGAAAACTATTTAAGAAAAGGTAAACCTACAATCAAAATAAAATAAAAATCCATCGGACGCTTCCATCGAAGTCTTGAGCTATACTCCACCAGAATATCACCTGAGTCAAAACAAATGAGAAAATCATGAATTCCTTGCAGATATACCATTCTTCTACCTAAAACCAAGACACAAAGAAGCTATACCTCGGCGTATCGTCATCCGCTGGAGGCTGAGTAGGAGGAACATCCTGGCTTGGCTGAGAAGGGAGCGGTGGCTGATGAGAAGACTGAACCTCTGGAGCATCAGGAGTGGCAGGAGTCTCTCGAACCGAGGACGCAGCTCTCGCGTATATCCCACGACTCCAAGATGCCGAAGGATGAGAAGCACGGACAAAGGTGGCCCCAGTAGCCAAGGAAGCCGAGAGAGAATGGTCAGGCTCAAGCGGAAGAAGGTCAAGGTCCGCCTCGGTCATGGAGCCCCCTCCAACCAATTTCCCCCTCATAGTCACCTCCCAGAGATGAACCTGCTGCATATCTCTGTCTCTCCTCTCCAATCTCTGTCGGAGACGACTCTCTGTCCCTCTAGCCCGATCCTCGACCGCCCTCAACCTCTCCTCCAACTCCCGTGCCCTCGCCTCTGATACCCTGAGCGTTTCCCGATCCCTATCCCCGGTCGCCTGGAGAGAACGAACCAAGTCTCCCATCAAACCTCCAAGAACACCCGCCGAAGCCTCCAACTCCGACACCCTCATCTGCAGGGAGTCCCTCTCACGGCCTAGGGTGATGAACCCCTCCTCTCTCGAAGCCATCATGGACCTCAGCCGTGTCGGTATCGTCGGAAGCCTCCGAGGTATCGATGCTGTCGGAAAGGATCCCGGCGGTGCACGGGTGCGCGTGCGTGTGTGGGGGTTCTTCGGGGATTCGGATCGGATGCGTGCCCTGGCGGGCTCAGTCGGATCATCTTCTCGGAAGGGTGAGGGGTGTCGTTCCTGGTTGGGGCGCCCGACAGCGGCACAAGAGGATTCCAGGGTTTGTGTGATCGCCACCTGCTTTTTCTAAAAGCAGGATAAGGTCGGGTTGGATTTGATCGCCTACGTGGGGAGTCTGTGGGGTCTCCGCTCTGAGACACGGATATACCGTACACAGAGGTGAAAAATAGATAATCCTATTCTGCTTTCGGGGCTTGACTAAAGGAGTCTGGGGACATAGGGGTGCAAATGGGGTGTGTATAGGGGGTGGCTAGTGGGATCAAGCCATCTAGTGAGGGGCGGCTACTAGGGTTTAGCCGTCCGGGGCCTGGCCTGGTTTGGGAAAAACTTCGGTAGGAAATGGGTTTGGTTTTGGACAGAGGCTAAGGTAGGTTTAGCCCGGGTTTCTTGAGGGTGGAATGAGAGGGTATTTTATGTAGGGAATGGGTATTTCCCTCACAAAAGGGGCTCTCTCTCTCTCTCTCTCTTGGGATTTCTAGTGGGGAAAGGGAATGTGAATTGTGGGTTGTGTATTGGTGTCTTTTGGATTGTGGATGTTGATTTGTGGATGATGGATTGAAGGCTTGGGACCTCCTCTATTTATAGTAAAAAAGAGGCAGGGGAATATCCATGGGGTAAAAGAGTGGCTTGACTAATAGTGTGCGTGATTAGACCCCTTATTAATTCTCTGGTTCTTCTGTCAGGACCAGGTGAAGGGTGGCTAGTGCTAACTAGCCGCCCAGGATGGGGCGGCTACTTCCTGGTAGCCGCCCCTATCATGACCTGCCAAATGTCCCATCTCTGACAAGCGGTGGATTGGGTCGGTTACTTGGGTTGATCCGGCTAAGATAGGGCGGCTAAAAATCATCACCCGCCGCAATGATCAGCATTTAATACTACTTTATGTCCCATCCAGGGGACTGGTCCAATGTTGGCCAGGGGGCGGCTAAGATAGGGCTAGGGTTAGGGTTTCCGGTTTTTGAACTTCGGTTCTCTACTAGATGTCCAAATGTGGGATATTTCCGGGTGTTACTTGAAGTATTTCTGTCTCTCTGGACGGTCAAAATTGGGGTATCTACAAGTCGGTCCGTCTCCTCCTCAGCCCGAGAAGCTCTACCCCTCGCCTGGCCCAGCTCCATCCGTGTGGCCGCCAATTTGCTCCGGGCCGCTTCTAGCTCTCTCGTCAGCTTGAGCTCTCGCTTGGAAACCATGGGAGGAGGAGGGGCGGAAGAAGAAGAAGCACCATCGGCCCTCGCTCTCGACAGAGCATCCACCTGAGCCTCGAGGACCCAGACCTGTTCCTGCAAGCGTCTCCGTTGGACCCGCAACGCCTCTATTTGCCTGGCCCGCGCTTGGAGGTGCTCATTGGTGGTCTTGAGCCTCTTCTCCATCTCATTCAACTCAACCTGCAAAAGCAAATACCATTCAGAAAATATCCAAGCAAAGGAAAAACGGAGAAGAAGAGAGGGATTTTCAACTTACGTAAGCGTCCGGGATCTCCTCCTCCATCGTCCCGAGGATACCCGCATACTCTTGACGATACCAAGCCAGGTATTTGTCACTCGAAGTCACCTCAGGACGACGCTCCACCAAGACACCTCGGCCCATCCATCCAGTCACATATGTAGCGTAATTCCTCGGGAGGTTCGTATCCCTAGGAATCCCAACCACCGAAATCGAGGGGCACCGCGGCAGAGGATCGGGCACCCACTGATGATAGCCAAGCTGGCGGACGACCCGGCTGATCGCATGAAACACGACTTCGTTGAAGTAGATCAACCAGACGTCTCGCACTAGAGCCTCGGGAACCTCCTCCGGATAAGGCCTCCACGTCATCTAAAAAACGTCAAAAGATAGGAAGAGCGGTTAGTCAAAAGAAAACCAAATACAAGCCAAGGAAATTCGAAGGAAAACTTATACCTCTTCCTCCGACAAGACGTGGAGGCCTCTTGGAATTGGGCGAGGTGGTACAAGCGAGAAGATCCCCGGGGTTCCCACCTCATGGCCCAAGGGAGGGCACGATCAAACGGAGCCAAAGTCGGGTGATCAATGGCGAAGTGCTCATATCCAAAAATCTAGAAAAGCAAGAGGAAAATTGTCATGATCAAGCGAACTAAACCAAGAAGAAGACATCTATTTACGACTTACACATACCTGAAGAAATGGCGCGAAACCACCAAGGTTCTTTCCCCCGGCCCTCTTAACTTTCTTCGAGAGCTCCGCGAAGAGATGGGCGAGCATCGCCGCTCCCCAAGCATAGCGTCCCATGCCCTCCAGGTCCCTCATCAGCAAAAGAGAGTGAGAGGAAACCTTATCAGAGGCCGTCGAGAAGAGGACTCGGCCGAAGAAGTAAAGGATGAACGCCCTCAACTCCCTCCGTGCCCTCTGTGGGCACGCGGCCGCCTCTCTCGAAGCTAGCTGACGAGGGAGCCATACTGCCCGTAAGCCTCCCTAAAGGAATCCGGTTCAGCGTCCGCTCCCGCTCCACGAACTCCCATTCCCCGATCAACTCTCGAAACAACCCCCTATAATCCGCAAGGGTGGCCGCAATCATCGCTTCCCCCAAGACCGGAAGGCCGGTGATCCGATGGACGTCCTCAAGGGTCGGCATAACGGCGCTAGTAGGGAGGATGAACGTGCAACTCTCTGGGTCCCATCTCTCTGCCAATGCCTCCACATATGGGCGATGGACGTGGAACGGCTCAATCAGAAAGAAGGAACGGAAGCCCGCTCCGTCCACTAAACTCCTCTCCTCCTGCCCCAAGGCATCATACCACCGCTTCGTCCCATACCAAAGGGCCCGGATACGATTCGGCTGCTACGAAACAAACGAAAATGGGTTAGTCCAAAGCAATCGAGAGGTAAGGATCCAAGTCTAAACGAATTCATCTTCTAGTAACCATGCTTAGCACAATAAAACTCCTACACAGAAGCATGAATATGAGACTTCATACGAAAACTTACCCTCCTTTATTTGCAAAACATGCCTATAAGATCACATGCTTTACCCTCTTACCCCACCGTGGTCATTACTCGTATATTTCCTTTTCAAATATACCGCTTATCATGCTTATATATACTTTCCACGAACTAAGCATATGAAGGAACTTAAACCCATAAAAATGCATGCATATACTCCCTCTTACTCCACCATGGTCAAATACACATAGAAACATACTTTGAAGATTACATACATGCAAAACCATCACATGCAAGCATACCAAGCCATTCCCTTTCCTTTCCTTTATATGCATACAACAAACATGGATGTATGTATGAAGAATTATCTCCTTTTCTTTCTATAACCCGTACCCGTTCGCATGCTTACTATCCCACTGTGATTAACTTATACACAAGCATGCCTATGTAAAACACACATATACGAGTATAATACACATATACAACCTGTTCATACCGCCAAAACACATGCATATACACCAAAATAAAAGGCTAAAGACTAAAAGGTTAGGAACATACCACGGCCCGTGTGGACCCAGGAGCGTCCACCTCGGCCTCGTCGGGATCGTCCATCCCGTCGTCATCCCCCACCTCTTCATCTTCCTCAAACACGGCCTCCTCGGCCTCAGCCTCAGCACCCACACCGGTCTCTGCAGCCCCGGTGCCCATACCTTCAGCCCCAGCCTCATCCCTAACCTCTCATGTCTCCTCCACTCTCCCCGCAAAAGCCCTACATTCTTCCTCCTCAGCCCTGGCCTCTGTGGCCTCCCTATCCAACATCCCAACAAGGGCATCCAACGATGCCCTCACATCTTCACTAACCCTCTCGGCCCCTACTCCCTCGGTTGCACCCTCAACCGATCCCCCGACCCCCAAAACCACCTCCTTGACCACCGCCGGTCGAACCCCACGCCTCCTCTAGCGTGTATACCCTATCATGCTACTCCCAACCTCCGGGGCAGCCCCCAAAGGCAAGTCTCCAACCTCACCCGCACCGATGTCCGCCGGCGGCACCTCCGTCACACCCATAGCCTCGCCCATGACCTCGACCTCCGGCCTATCGCTCTCCGACGATGAAGAGCTCCGGCTACGCTCTCCACGAGCCACCCGTAGTCGTTTCCCCCTCGAAGCAATCGCCTTCGACCTCGTCATCTTCCTCGGATGGAAAAGAAAAAGGAGAACCCAAAAACTAGGGTTTCTAAATCAAGAGAGGAGGACGGATCTAGGTTGAAATGAAGGAAGAAAAGGCAAAAGGAATCAAGGTTTTCGGTTTAAAATGAAGAAGAAGAAGAGAGGAGGGAAGAGTAACCGTCTTAAAAACGTATGGGGAGAGAGAGAGGGTCCCTTTTCGGTTATAAGGGACCCAGTCTGGAGGCGGCTACTCACGAGTAGCCGCCCCCTCTCGGGCGGCTAATCACAACTAACCGCCCCTCCCAGTTTCTCTGTTGTCATTTAAAAACCCCTTTCCAACATCTTCTCAGCCCTAAATTTCAAGGTTTTCCATACCAAACAGCCATGTATTGGCTTATTTCCAGACACTACTTGATCAAACACGACTTTCCTGAAGTTTTGCCACACTTTCAGTACCATTCAAATTCGAATTTCTTTAGTTCTGGTTCTTTTCCAGAGTTCTTATCCTTCGGATGATCCAATTCACCAAATCAACATTTACTTGCTTTCTGTCGGCGATATCCCCTCCTTGCTGAGTTTTCCCAAGCACGGGAATGGTAGGCACGAGGAAACTGAAGCTGGACTGCTCCGCGCACGATAGCTAAGAACCTCGACCACGGGTTGGATCACTCACCATTTACTTTTCCCCGCCTTCCACCTGGATCATCCTTTCTATTAAAAATTTCTAAGTCAAGACCTAGCCTCTGACGGTCTAAATCAACTCTCCGAATAGTGATGTTCGTGTTGGCATGACTTCTTGACGGTCGGGCCGGCCAAAATAGTGGTCTCTTTCCTTATCATCGGTCGAAGTCTTTCCTGCTTCGCACAAAGACTCCGTCCGATGAGGGATAATTGTAGATACCCCAATTTTGACCGCCCAGAGAGACAGAAATACTTCAAGTTACACCCGAAAATATCCCACATTTGGACATCCAGTAGAGAAACGAAGTTCAGAAAATCGGAAGCCCTAACCTGAGCCCTACTTCTTCCTCCTCAGCCCTGGCCTCTGTAGCCTCCCTATCCAACATTCCAATAAGGGCATCCAATGATGCCCTCACATCTTCACTAACCCCCTCGGCCCCTACTCCCTCGGTTGCACCCTCAACCGATCCCCCGACCCCCAAAACCACCTCCTCGACCACCACCGGTCGATTCCCACGCCTCCTCTTGCGTGTATACCCTATCATGCTACTCCCAACCTCCGGGCAGCCCCCAAAGGCAAGTCTCCAACCTCACCCGCGCCGATGTCCGCCGGCGGCACCTCCGTCACACCCATAGCCTCCCCCACGACCTCGACCTCCGGCCTATTGCTCTCCGACGATGAAGAGCTCGGGGTACGCTCTCCACAAGCCACCCGTATTCGTTTCGCCCTCGAAGCAATCGCCTTCGACCTCGTCATCTTCCTCGGATTGAAAAGAAAAAGGAGAACGCAAAAACTAGGGTTTCTAAATCAAGAGAGGAGGACGGATCTAGGTCGAAATGAAGGAAGAAAAGGCAAAAGGAATCAAGGTTTTCGGTTTAAAATGAAGAAGAAGAAGAGAGGAGGGAAGAGTAACCGTTTTAAAAACGTATGGGAGAGAGAGAGGGTCCCTTTTCGGTTATAAGGGACCCAGTCTGGAGGTGGCGACTCACGAGTAGCTGCCCCCTCTCGGGCGGCTAGTTACAACTAGCCGCCCCTCCCAGTTTCTCAGTTGTCATTTAAAAACCCCTTTCCAACATCTTCTCAGCCCTAAATTTCAAGGTTTCCATACCAAACAGCCATGTATTGGCTTATTTCCAGACACTACTTGATCAAACACGACTTTCCTGAAGTTTTGCCACATTTTCAGTACCGTTCAAATTTGAATTTCTTCAGTTCTGGTTCTTTTCCAGAGTTCTTATCCTTCGGATGATCCAATTCACCAAATCAACATTTACTTGCTTTCTGTCGGCGATATCCCCTCCTTGCTGAGTTTTCCCAGGCACGGGAACGGTAGGCCAGAGGAAACTGACGCTGGGCTGCTCCGCGCACGATAGCTAAGAACCCCGACCGCGGGTTGGATCACTCACCATTTACTTTTCCCCACCTTCCACCTGGATCATCCTTTCGGTTAAAAATTTCTAAGTCAAGACCTAGCCTCTGACGGTCTAAATCAACTCCCCGAATAGTGCTGTTCGTGTTGGCATGACTTCTTCAAGGTCGGGCCTGCCAAAATAGGGGTCTCTTTCTTCAAGGGACAATTGTAGATACCCCAATTTTGACCGTCCAGAGAGACAAAAATACTTCAAGTAACACCTGGAAATATCCCACATTTGGACATCCAGTAGAGAACCGAAGTTCAGAAAATCGAAAGCACTAACCCGAGCCCTAACCGGAAATCCTAACCCTAGCCCTAGCCCTAACCAGAAACCCTAACCCTAGCCCTAACCTAAAACCGAAAACCCTAACCCTGGCCCTAAACCTAAAACCAGAAAACCAGAAACCCAGAAACCCTAACTCCCTGGCTAGGGGCGGCTAGACCTAACTAAACGCCCCATACCAGCGGCTAGTTAGCACTAGCCGCCCCCCAGGCCGACTTTGGACCTGTCCCCTAAATGGGACATAAAGCAGTATTAAATGCTGATCATTGCGGCGGGTGATGATCTTTAGCCGCCCTATCTTAGCCGGATCAACCCAAGTAACCGACCCAAGCCACCGCTTGTCAGAGATGGGACGTTTGGCGGGTCATGATAGGGGCGCCTACCAGGAAGTAGCCGCCCCATCTTGGGCGGCTAGTTAGCACTAGCCGCCCTTCACCTGGTCCTGACAGAAGAACAGAGAATTAATGAGGGGTCTAATCACACACACTATTAGCCAAGCCACTCTATTACCCCCTGGACATTCCCCTGCCTCTCTTTTACTATAAATAGAGGAGGTCCCAAGCCTTTACATCCATCCATCAATCCACAATCCAATAGACACCAATACACAACCCACAATTCACATCCCTTTCCCCACTAGAAATCCCAAGAGAGAGAGACAGAGAGAGCCCTTTTTTTGTGAGATAAATACACATTTCCCAACATAAAATTCCCTCTCATTCCACCCTCCAGAAACTAGCTTAGCCTCTGTCCAAAACCAAACCCATTTCCTACCAAAATTCTGCCCAAACCTGACCAGGCCCCGGACGGCTAAACCCTATTAGCCGTCCCTCACCAGACGGCTTGATCCCACTAGCTGCCCCCTATACACACCCCATTTGCACCCCTATGTCCAAAGACTCCTTTAGTCAAGCCTCGGAAGCAGAATTGGATTATTTGTTTTTCACCTCTGTGTACGGTATATCCGTGTCTCAGAGCGGAGACCCCACAGACTCCCCACGTAGGCGATCAAATCCAACCCAACCTTTTCCTGCTTTTTTAGAAAAAGCAGGTGGCGATCACACGAACCCTGGAATCCTCTTGAGCCGCTATCGGGCGCCTCAACCAGGAACGACACCCTCACCCTTCCGAGAAGACGATCCGACCGAGCCCGCCAGGGCACGCATCCGATCCGAATCCCCGAAGAACCCCCACACACGCACGCGCACACCGCGCACCGCCGGGATCCTTTCCGACAGCACCGACAATCATCGGAGATTCCGACGATACTGACAACCCCGACACCATTTATTATTTACTCAAGCTGGATTTTTTTTTATGCAAACAAAATTTTTCGAACCAAACCCTATTTCTTCAACGCAAACCGCAATTTTTGCCGAAACCCCAATTTTTCGACTTAAATTGAAACCCCAATTTGTTGACTTAAATTTATTTTTCTGATCCAAACACGACCCAAATGTCATTTTTCTACATAAACATGATATCTTGACCCAAACCGTATTTTTCCGTCCCGGACATCAGTTTTTGACCCAGGCAACAATTTTTCGACGCGAACAACATTGTTAACCCGAAAGGCAAGTTTCGATGCGAAAATCTTTTTTCGATATAAACACGACCCACAGAAGCACTTTTTCAACCTGATCATCACATTTCGACCCAAGAATCATTTTTGAACCCAAACATCATTCTGAGAACCCAAACTGCATTTCCTCGGCCAAACAGCGATTCTAAGCCTGAAGTTAATTTTTCGACTCGAACATAACCAAAATCCATTTTTTTGACTGAAACACCATATTGTCAACCTAAATATCATTTTTAGACGCAAACAACCTTTATTTTACAGGAACATCGTGTTTAGACCTGAACAACGTTTTTCGACCCAAAACAACAATTTTCGACTCGAATAACATTTTTCGACTCAAATAGCACTTTCCTGACTGGAAAAGCATTTTTCAACCCAAAAACAATTTTGTGACCCTGAACATCATTGTGCCACCAAGAGTGCATTTTTGGACTAAAACACGACCCAAACAGCTTTGGTTCGACTAAAACACCATTTTGTGACCCAAATCGCATCTTCGACCCAAAGACGACCTAACGTCATTTTTTCGATCAAAAGGGCACTTTACAGATCCGAAATGAGCTTTTCAGCCCAAACATCATTTTCTCGACCTGAACATCAATTTTCGACCAAGATACCTTTTTTCAGAGAAAACGCTGCCGAACACCATATTTTGGAGCCAAACAGCACTTTTTCGAACAAAACAGATTTTTTGACCCAAATTGCACTTTCGGCCAATAAACGACCAAAACATCATTTTTTTCGACCAAAACAACGTTTTCTGAACCAAACAGCATTTTGTCAACCCCACCGGTATTTTTTGCACCCAAGCTGCATTTTTCCACCCCACCGGCATTTCTTCGACCCTAATAGCATTTCGAGTACTCAAACATCCTTTGTAGACCCGAACGGCATTTTTTAACCCAATCAACATTTTTTCAACCGAAATATCATATTTCTACTCGAAATGCATTTTTTGACCCAGTTGCAATTCGAACAACATTTTTTTTACTCAAACAAAAACCCAAACACCAATTTCTGAAGCTAAAGTGTAATTTTTTTACCCAAACATAAAAATCATCTTTCCCGATCCAAATAGCATGTTTCCACCCAAACATGACCCAAACATCATTTTTAGACCCGAACATAGCATTTTTCGTCTAAAACACGACGCAAACCCGATTGTTTCGACTAAAACAGCATTTTGCGCCCCGAATCGCAACTTCGACCCAAAACGACCTAAACGTCATTTTTTTTTTTGCCAAAACGGCACTTTCAAGGCCAGAAATGAGTTTTTTCGACCCAAATAACATTGTCTCGACCTGAACATCATTTTTTGACTAAGACAGTTTTTTTCGTAGAAAACGCAGCCCGGACACCATATTTTCGAGTCAAACATCACTTTTTGGAACAAAACGGGTTTTTTGACCCAAATTGCACTTTCTACCAAGAAATGACCAAAACATCATTTTTTTTCCGACCAAAACAACGTTTTCTAAACTAAACAACATTTTTTCGACCCCACCGGCATTTTTCTCCACCCAAGCTGTATTTTCCAACCCGAACGGCATTTTTCGACCCAATCAACATTTTTTCCACCTAAATATCATATTTATACCCGAACTGCATTTTTTGAAAACAAAGGCATTCACAGCGGCAAGTGTCCTCAGAGGATGCGTTATATCCGAAGCAAGATCCACCTGTGATTCTCCGGCGGCTAGTGCATGCACCTGGGTTCGGACGTTGCTTATGGGGTGCTAGTACATGCATCAGGGTTCGGACGATAGGTGCGTGCAGCTTCGCCGTTTGCGTGACAGGGCCACAAATTCGAGATGACATGCTAGAGGCGGGAACTATGTTCGGGGTTGGAGGATCGTTCTCCCCAGTCACCCAGCAGAGATGGATGGTGCGATGCACGGGGATGCCGCTGCATTGGATGGAGGCGGGCTGCACCCCGGAACTAGCGGAGAAATGGAGCCACCTTATCCAGTTCACAACGGCCGACATGGACAAGGACGTGAAGTTATTCAAGGAAATGATTATCGTGGCGGCGTTTCCTCCCTCAGCCGGAGTGACCAGGGTCACGCTGGGTCGGGAGGTTTTCGACATACTCGTAGCGGTCCAAGAGCTGAGCGAGGAAGCGCGCCGGTCGAGGATGAACTCAACCTGCTCTTACTCGGAGGTTGCCAAGGCGGAAACGCTACTGGGGAGCCAGATCAGGGCGGAGAAGGAGCAACACGAGCCTTCACAGGAGGGACTTGCTAAGCGGGTCCGGACCGAGTCGGCGTCTGGGTGCGCTTCACCGAACTTTCCTTTGGCCGAGCTGGCGCGCACTAGAGAGTTGGCGCACAAAGACCTGGTCAACCACAGATACTCTAGGATGCTGGCACCTGTCCACTATCTCCAATGTCCGGCTCCACCTATCCACGTACAGTCACCCTCGCTAGTACGACTTGCAGAAGTGGTCGGTGGAAAAGGTTGTTGCGTGCAGGACAAGCAAAGAACATCTTCAGAGGCGGGAGACGAGGATTTCAAAATTCTGGTGCAGTCGGACTCCACTACCTGTATACGGTCCTCCGATTAGGGTACCACGAGTAGCGGACGGTGCAGAATACTTTGGGCCGGATTCACTCGGCCCAGAATGGTCGTGGACCTGGTGGGACCGCGACCCAACCACAGGGGAAGACATCTACAGACCAGTGCTGGAGAAAGCGTTTCAGCAGACGAGATCTCCAATGCCAGTCCCATCTCCGGCTTCCTCGGAAGCGAGTGTCCGTCTAGAGAGGGTGGAGGAGCGAGGTAGGGGATCAGCAGGATGCAGGGCACACGGCCTCGCGCAGCACCAAAAGAGCAGGAGGTTGGGATACCTCCAGGAGGAAGGATTGGCGACGCGGTAGAAGGACACAGTGTTTGACTTTGTGAACCAGGCAAAAGACCCTAGTGTCCATTCCGCGGGTGGCAGGTCAACGCGCTAGGGGATACCCTCATGAGCAGTACCATGGAGGGGACAGAAAAAAGGGCGGCCCGAGCCCCCAGGGGATGATATGCGCCGTGACTGCTACCACGAGCGCATGCATCACACATGATTCGGAGATGGCCTCTCCTCTCCTAAGTTCCCCGCCTGAAGATCTAGACACAGAGATCAGGGAGGCACGTCGGTTCCACGTAAGCATGGGTGGTGATTCCTTCATCGCGTCATTGGTGGGTCATTTTGCAATACTGGCGCGCCAACAACCTATCAGGAGGGACCGTGACTGTAGAACCACGACACAGATTGATGAACCGTATGGCGAGGAAGGCTTTCTTATGAATGAGACCATCCTAATGGGTCCACAAGCCGCACCACCATGCCCCCGGGCGATGCACATGCCGCCGAGGCTACGAGCGGATTGCGATCGTGCGGAGGAGATGGGGGTGTGTGTCGAAGACTCCACCGAGAATTGCAAGTTCGTTGGCTCTGTCCGTCGCACCTTTGGCGCATCTGGCGCATTTCCATCTGCGGAGCTGCATACGGAGCTGACTAGGGCTGAGTCGGAGGTGTGGGGACAAACCCTAGACCTTTGGGCACCTGAGATCGAGACCGAGGAGAATTGACTCGGCGGGGTATAGTGTTTCTGTTGAACAGGGGGCTTATAGCGGTTTCAATGTTTCTGCTTTTGGTGGTATGCATGCAAGAAACGAAGATGGAGGTGATGACCCCGTAGACTATCAGGGTCGTAGGAGGGTGGTACCCTGGACGCGTTCATGGTCAATCCATCAATATGCATGTCCGGGGGCATTCTCACCAGCTGGGACAGCAGGAAATGGGAGGAAGTGGACCGAGTGGTGGGTGAATTCTCCGTCTCGGTGCTTCTGGAATGCGGCAAACTGAGGGAAAATGGGTGTGCTCAAATGTATATGGGCCACATGAGGACAATCCTAGGGAGAGGCTCTGGGAGGAACTATCCACAACCCACACCTTGTGGGAATATCCGTGGCTCGTTGTCGGAGATTTTAACATCACTCGATTCCCTGAGGATCGCAACAAACATGGGCAGATCACCTCGGGCATGGCCGGGTTCCCTTCTTGGATTGATGGGGAAGGCCTGATAGACATTCCCACCCGAAACCAGGCCTACACCTGGAGCAACCTTCGAGAGGTCTCGTCCCTGGCGCTGCTTGACAGAATATTCATAGATGCGGACTGGGAGGCGCAATTCCCTAGGTGTGAAGTGGTCGCTTTGCCACGCGTGGTGTCGGGCCACATCCCCCTGCTGCTTACCGGGGGAGGAGAGTCATACAGTCCCCCACGTTTCTGTTATGAGGCGTGGTGGTCATCGATTACGCAGATGCCTTAGAGTGTGGGCGCGAGGTGCTAGAAATGGTTGAAACGAACGCAAATGCACAACCATCGAGACGATCAAACGATTAGACGCAGAGGAGGAGGCTCGTGTACTCTCTGACGCAGAGAGCATGGAGCGGCAGTGGGCAAAGGCGGCTGTGGCGGCAGAATGGAAAATGTAGGAAACTGAATGGCGACAAAAATCCAAGGTGTTATGGCTGAAGGCCGGAGATAATAACACACGATTTTCCATACGGTCGTCAGTCAGAGCAAACGGTCAAACCACATCCCCTCCATGCACATTGATGGGATGCCCCGCCATGGACAAGAGAACATAGCCACCCACCTTGTGGCCCACTTCTCCCGGGCGTTCCGCTACTCCCGAAGATGGTTCCCGAAATGGATGGACGAGGCTCTCCCACGCTAGTCAGAGGATCAGTGCGATAGTCTCACATGCCCGTTTCAGGAAGAGGAGATCCAGCGTGTGATCTTTAGCGCGGAGGGGGACAAGGCATCGGGACCAGACGGGTTCACTTTCCGGTTCTTCCAGACTTTCTGGACATTGGTAAAGGTCGATATCCTCCAGGTTTTCACGAAATTGCAATCGGGCACTCCGGGGCTGGGCCGTCTGAACGCGTCTCTATTCACACTCATTCCTAAGCGTGATGGCGCGTCGGACGTAGACGAGTACTGTTTGATCTGCTTGGTTAACGTGTGCTATATGATAGTATCAAAGGTACTGGCTACTCGCATGAAGTTGGTTAGCGCTGATTTGATTGAAGAAGAGCAGACAGCCTTCATCCCAGGAGGAAATCTCGAGGACGGGTATATGGTGGCCCAAGAGATCATCACCGCGCTTACCAAGGACAAACGGAGTGGGGTTGCACTGAAACTATACTTTGCCAAGGCATAAGACAGCGTACACCGATTTCCTTTATAGGTCCTAGCACAGCATGGTTTTGATGAACAATGGGCAATGATGTTACAAAGATGCACGGAAACGGACCACGGGTCGGTGCTCCTCAACGGTACACCATATAGGTTTTTTTCGCTTCACAGGGGACTACGACAGGGTGATCCATTATCCCCCATTCACTTCATCTACGTGGTAAATGCCTTGTGTCGAATGTGCAAGGTAGCCATGCGGGGGGGGGGAGGGGATGGTACAATGGGATAGCGAGCATGAGCAGTGGCCATCGGTGTCAGTGTGAAAATCCGCGAGTGTGGGGGTTCTTCGGGGATTCAGATCCGGTGCGCGCCTTGGCGGGCTCGACTGGATCGTGTCTTGGAAGGGTGGTGGGGTATCGTTCCCGGTCGAGGCGCTCGACAGCGGCTCAAGGGATTCCGGTGTGTGTGTGATCGCTACCTGCTTTTTTAAAAAAGCAGGAAAAGTTGGGTGTTGGATTTGATCGCCTTGCGGGGGGAGTTTGTAGGGTCACCGCTCTGAGACATGGATATACCGTACACAAAGGTGAAAAACAGGTAATCCTATTCTGCTTCCGGGGCTTGACTAAAGGAGTCTTGGGACAAAGGGGTGCAGGTGGGGTGTGGATATGGGGCGGCTAGTGGGTTTCAGCCGTCGGACAAGGGTCGGCTAGCTAGGGTTAGCCGTCCAGGGCCTGGGTGGATTTGGGTAGAACCTGGGCAGGGAATGGGCTTGGTTTTGGCAAGGGTTAAACTAGGTTTAACCTCGGTTTTTGGAGGGTGGAATGAGAGGGTGGTTTTCTGTAGGGAATGGATTTTTCTCTAACAAAATGGGCTCTCTTTCTCTCTCTCTAGTGATTTCTAGTAGTGGAAAGGGATGTGAACTATTGGTTGGGAAATGAGTGAATTGTCAATTGGGATTCTAGATGTTGTTTAAAGGCTTGGGACCTCCTCTATTTATAGTAAAAGAGAGGCAGGGGAATGTCCAGGGGGTAATAGGATGGCTTGGTTAATAGTGTGTTTGATTAGACCCCTCATTAATTCTCTGGTTCTTTCATAGACCAGGTGAAGGGCGGCTAGTTATAACTAGCCGCCCAAGATGGGGCGGCTACTTCGTGGTAGCCGCTCCCATCTTGACCTGCCAAACGTCACATCTCTGACAAGCGGTGGCTTGGGTCGGTTGCTTGGTTTGAACCGGCCGAGATGGGGAGGCTAAAGGCTACAATCTGCCGCAATGATCAGCATTTAATGCTGCTTTATGTCCCATCCAGGGAAGCGGTTTGGGGTTGGCCAGGGGGCGGCTAGTGGAGATTAGCCGCCTGATTTGGAGCGGCTAGCTTTGGTTAGCTTCCCCTTTCTAGGGTTTCTTAGGTTTTAGGGTTTCCAGGGTTAGAGTTTGGGCCAGGGTTTAGGTCAGGGTTAGGGTTTCCAGGACTTGGGCCAAGGTTTAGGTCAGGGTTAGGGTTTCTGATTTCCTGAAATTTTTTTGGTTTTCTATTGGATGCCCAAATGTGGGTTATTTCCAGGTGTTACTTGAAGTAATTCTGTCTTTCTGGACCGTCAAAATTGGGATATCTACAATTGTCCCTCATCGGACGGAGTCTTTGCGCGAAGCAGGAAAGACTTTGACCGATGATAAGGAAAGAGACCCTTATTTTGGCCGGCCCAACTTTCAAGAAGTTACGACAACACGAACAGTACTATTCGGAGAGTTGATTTAGACCGTCAGAGGCTAGGTTTTTAACCGAAAGGATGATCCAGGTGGAAGGTGGGAAAAGCAAATGGTGAGTGATCCAACCCGCGGTCGGGGTTCTTCGTGCACGGAGTAGCCCAGCGTCAGTTTTCTCGTGCCTACCGTCCCCGTGTTTGAGAAAACTCTGCTAGGAGGGGAAATCGCAGACAGAAAGCAAGTAAAGTGTTGAGTTGGAGAATTGGATCATTCGAAGGATAAGAACTCTGGAAAAGAACCAGAACTGAAGAAATTCAAACTGAATGGAACTGAAAGTGTGGTAAAACTTCAGAAAAGTCGTGTTTGATCAAGTAGTGTCTGGAAATAAGCCAATACATGGCTGTTTATTTTTAGAAAACTTGAATTTAGGATTTGGAAAGAAGTTGGGAAGGGGCTTTAAATGAAAGCTGAAAACTGGAAGGGGCGGCTACTCGCGGATAGCCGCCCCATAACTGGGTCCCTTATAACCGAAAAGACCGTCTCTCTCTTCATATGTTTCAAAACGGTTTCTCTCCCTCCATTGCTCCTCTTCTCTGTTTTAAACCGAAAAAAACTTTGATTTCTTTGCCTTTTCTTCCTCCATTTTGACCTAGGTCTTTCTTTCCCTCTTGATTTTGAAATCCTAGGTTTAGGTTCTCCTATTTCTTTTCAATCCGAGGTAGATAATGAGGTAGAAGGTGATTGCTTCGAGGGACATACGATCACGGGTGGCTCGTGGAGAGCGTAGCCCGAGCTCTTCATCATCGGAGAGCGATAGGCCGGAGGTAGAGGCCGTGGGGGAAGTCATGGGTGCGGCGGAGGTGCCGTTGGTGGGCATCGGCGCGGGTGAGGTTGGGGACTTGCCTTCGGGGGCTGCCCCGGAGGTTGGGAGTAGCATGATAGGATATACACGCAAGAGTAAATGTGCGGACCGACCGATGGTGGTCGAAGAGGTGGTTTCGGAGGTCGGAGGGCCGGCCGAGGGGTAATTGAGGGGGTAAGGGCTGGGGGAGTTAGCAAAGATGTGAGGGCATCTATGGACGCCATTGCTGGGATGCTGGGCAGGGAGGCCATAGAGGCCAGGGCTGAGGAGGAGGAGAGAAGGGCTATGGGGGCTTTCACGGAGTTTGTCTCTAGTGCAGTGGGCATGGAGGAGACCGGTGGTGTTGGGGCTGAGGCCGCGGAGGCCGGGGGTATCGGGGTTGATGCTGATGTGGAGGCCGAGGAGGCCATGGTTGGGGAGGAGGTAGAGGATGAGGAGGAGGGGGATGATGACGGGATGGAAGATCCCGACGAGACCGAGGCAGGCGCTCCTAGGTCCGCACGGGCCGTAGTATTTTCCTAACCCTTTTGTCTTTGCCTTTTATTTACATATATGTGTATATATGTCTTTGTAGTGTGAAATAGGCGATTCATGTGTAATATTTGTACATGTGTGTGTTAGTAAGCATGGTTGGATGTATGGTTTTATCACGGTGGGATGTGTAAGCATGCTTGGATGTATGGTTTTATCACGGTGGGATGTGTAAGCATGCTGCATGCCGATATGGGTTTGTTTTTAGAAAGGGGGACAATTTTTATACACACGTCCATGTTTGTTCAAAAAGAAGAGAGGAATGACACAGCTAAGATGCTTGCATGTGACATTTTTTTGTGTGTGCATACAGTTTTTGAGGTGTGTCTTCATATGTGTTTGATCGTGGTAGAGTAAGAGGGAATGTATGCATGTATTTCATGGGTCCAAGTATTCTTCCACATGCTTAGGTGAGTTTATGGAAAGTATATAAGCATGATAGACTGTGACGAAAGAAAAACGTATAAGTGGTGACCACGGTGGGATTAATAAGTTTAGCATGTGTGATCATATGAAAAGTGTTTCGTAACAAAATGGAAGGTGATCCCTTATGTGAATTAAGTTTCCTATTTTCACGCTTTTGTTTTTGATTCAGTATATCAAAATTTTATCTTGCTAAGCATGATTTCTAAATGAATTTTAGGCTTTAGATTCTTACATCTCGATTGCTCTTAAACTAACCCATGTTTTCTTCATTCGTTTGTAGCGGCCGAATCGTATCCGGGCTTTGTGGCGTGGGACGAAGAGGTGGTATACTGCCTTGGGTCAGGTGGAGAGGAGGTTGGTGGATGGAGCGGGCTTCCGTTCTTTCTTTCTGGTCGAGCTGTTCCACGTCCATCACCCCTATGTGGAGGCATTGGCGGACAGGTGGGACCCGGAGAGTTGTACATTCATTCTCCCCATTGGTGCGATTATGCCGACCCTCAAGGACGTCCATTGGATTACCAGCCTTCCGGTCTTAGGGGAAGCAGTGATTGCGGCCACCCTTGCTTTACTATCGGGGGTTGTTCCAAGAGTTGATCGGGAATGGGAGTTCGTGGAGCGGGAGCGGATGCTGAACCGGATCCCTTTGGGGGAGGCTTTCGGGGCAGTATGGCCTTGGTTCCTTCACAGAGCGTCAGAAGGGTGAAGCTGTAGCTAGCTTCGAGAGGAGGTGGGCGATGATTGAGGCAAGAGAGGCGGCTGCGTGCCCACAGAGGGCATAGAGGGAGTTGAGGGCGTTCTTCCTTTATTTCTTCAACCGGGTCCTCTTCTCGACAGCCTCTGATAAGGTCTCCTCTCATTCCTTGTTGCTGATGAAGGACCTGGAGGGCATGGGACGCTATGCCTGGGGAGCAGCGATGCTCGCCCATCTCTTTGCGGAGCTCTCGATGAAGGTGAAGCGGGCCGGGGGCAAGAATCTTGGCGGCTTTGCGCCATTCCTTCAGGTATGTGTAAGTGAGTAGTAGACGTCTTCATCTTGGTTTAGTTCACTTGATCATGACAATTTCCCTCTTGCTTTGCTAGATTTTTGGATATGAGCACTTCGCCATTGACCGCCCGACTCTGGCACCGTTTGACCATGCTCTCCCTTGGGCTATGAGGTGGCCACCCCGGGGGTCTTCGTGCTTGCACCGCCTTGCCCAATTCTGAGAGACCTTCCGCGTCTTGACAGAGGAAGAGGTATATACTCTTCTTGAGTTTCTTCGGCTTGTTTTTTATTTTCTTTTGGCTAAGCTCTCTTCCAACCTTTTGATGCTTTATAGATGACGTGGAGGTCCTATACGGAGGAGGAGGTTCCCATGGAGCTGTCGCGGGATGTCTGGCTTATATACTTCAATGAGGTCGTGTTTTATGCGATCAGCCGAGTCGTCCGCCAGCTTGGGTACCACCAGTGGGTGCCCGATCCTCTACCGAAGCGCCCCTCAATCCCTGTGGCAGGGATTCCTCAGGATACGAACCTCTCGAGGAACTACGCTACGTATGTGGCGGGATAGATGAGCCGGGGTGCCTTGATGGAGCGTCGTCCCGAGGTGACTTCAAACAATGACTACCTGGCTTGGTATCGTCAGGAGTACGCGGGCATTCTTGGGATTATGGAGGAGATCTCGAACGCTTATGTAAGTCTTTTCCCCCCTTCTTTTTCTTTTCTTCTCCGTAAGTATTTTTGAGTGATGTTGCTTTTGTAGGTTGAGTTGAATGAGATGGAGAAGAGGCTCAAGACCGCCAATGAGCACCTCCAAGCGCGGGCTAGGCAGATAGAAGTGTTGCGGGCGCAAAGGAAGCGCTTGCAAGACCAGGTTAAGGTATTTGAGGTTCAGGTGGATGCTCTGTCGAGAGCGAGAGCCGATGGTGCTTCTTCTACTTCTGCTCCTCCTCCTTCCATGGTTTCCGAGCGAGAGCTCGAGTTGACAAGGGAGTTAGATGCGGTCCGGGGCGGCCACACGGATGGAGCTAGGCCAGGCGAGAGGCAGGGCTTCACAGGCTGAGGAGGAGATGGACCGGCTGAGGTCCATAATGGTAGTAAGAGAGGAGGAGTTCATCACCCTGGGCCGTGAGAGGGATTCCCTCAAGACGAGGGTGTCGGAGTTGGAGGCTTTGGTGGGCGTTCCCGAGGGTTTGATGGGGAATTTGCTTCGTTCTCTCCAGGTGGCTGGGGATAGAGATCGAGAGGCACTTCGATCGGGTGAGGACAGGCTCTGGGTTGCTGAGGCGATATCACGGGAGCTCGAGGAGAGGTTAAGAGCGGTGGAGACGTGTCTTCGAGGGAGCTTGGAACGCAGAGATAGAGATATTCAGCAGGTACTCCTCTGGGAAGCCACCATGCCAGGGAAGTTGGTTGGCGGAGGGATTATGACTGAGGTGGACCTCGACCTTCTTCCTCTTGAGCCCGAGCATTCCGTCTCGGCTTCCCTGGCTACCGGGGCCACCTTCAGTCGCGCTTCTCGTCCCTCGGCGTCCAGGAGTCATGGGATATATGCGAGGGCTACATCTTCAGTTCGAGAGACTCCTACCGCTCCTGATGTTCCAGAGGTCCAGTCTTCTCATCAGTCGCCGCTCCCTTCCCAGCCAAGTCAGGACGTTCCTCCTACTCAGCCTCCCGTAGATGTCGATAATATTCTGAGGTATATTCCCTTTTGTCTTGGTTTTGGGTAGAAGAATAGTATAAATGCAAGGAATTCATGCTTTTCTTCTTTTCTTTTTGACTCAGGTGATATTTCGGTGATGCCGAGCTCAAGGTATTTAGAGGGAAGCTTTGGACAGACTCCTATCCACTTACCCCTAGTTCATTTGTTTTTTAAAACTTTCTTTTAGTTTACTAGGTCTGAATTTTCTGTTATGAACTATTCGTCTCTTTCTCTGTTGGTGTATGAACAAACATGGGTGTTTTTAGTTTAGTTTTGTTGGCTTTAATTGGGTTGTGTATGTGGAATGGCTTCGTAAGGTTTTTATGGGTAGATGATGAATGGTTTAGTGTATGATTTTGGTTTTGGTTGCTATTTAAATTTTAGTTGTACTGGTTTTGCATACAAATATGTGTATGAATGCATGTATGCAGGTTTTGAAGAAAATATTTTTCCTAGGTATCAAAGGAGTCAAAGAGTTGAAAGGAATGGGACTGTCAGCAGGTTTTTGGGTAGCAGGCATGGGGCGGCTAGTTCAAACTAGACGCCCAGGGAGGGGCGGCTAGTTGTGTTTAGCCGCCCGTTGCCTAGGGCATTTTACCTGAAACAAAGGGGCTGGGCGGCTAGTCATAAGTAGCCATCTAACGAGGGGTGGCTAGTCGAGCTTAGCCGTCCCCTGCCTGGGGCAATATTTGGCTCTGCTATCTCTGTCTGCTGTTGTTGAAAGTTCTCCTAAGTGTTTGTTCAACCTTTGAAATCCGTAAAAACATTCTTTTCATGGACCAAGTGTTAAATCTGTCCGAATTGCACCCCTGCACTGACTTTTGAGCACTTCTTGCTTGAATCGTCAAGGGCTACAATCAATCTCAAGGTAAATGGAAAGATAATGCGAGAAAATAAAGTGCGGGAAACCATGCCTTAGTACACAAGGGAGGGATTCCAAGTGCGTGAGTGAAGAAAATCTTAAGTATGAGAGTGGGATAATTTCTTCTTAAGCATGTGCGGAAGGGCATGAAACAAGTGTAGATGGGGATAATTTTAATCTTGGTACGGGGGGTCAATTTTAATATTTCAAGAAAATTGGATGCCTAGGTGCTTTGGAAAAGAAAAATGCAAGCTTACGTGTAGTTGTATAAGGGGGCATTTTGATTCTACAATGGTCCTTGACGTGAGAGGGCAATGTTTTCAACTTTCTTAAATAAAAGATACCATTAAGCCCTTATGGAAGGGGCCCTTGTGGTCACTTATGTCCAAACCAGGATTGTATTTGAAAGGTATAAGCCTTAGGTGTCAGTTTTTCTAGATTCATGGTTCTCAAATGCCTGATCGTATTATTCTAAACATGCTGAAAAATCCATGAGTGTACCAGGGGTCAAGTCAAATAAGCTTCTTTTAGATAGGCAAGTTTCTAAATGAACTCATGTGAGTGTGTGCAGTTGTAAACATGGAAATGGTCTACCCTTGGTGAAAATTTTGCCTTTCCCGATAGACATAGTTCAATTTTGAATCCCTTTGCGAAATAAAAGGGGGGAGAATGGGGTAAGAGTAATATCTTCCTTTCGGGCAATATTTTAGAATTGTCCCAATTTAGGATATGTCCTACTTTCTAGGTCCCTCTGGCTTTCTTCTTCTTATCACTTCTTTATTTTGAGTGGAAAGTACAGTCCGTTGTTTAGACATGTACTAGTATAGCTGTTTGTTTGGCATATACTTGTGCATAATGGCGTGAAAGCCTGCTAAAGTAGAAAGTTTATGTTAGGCCTGTGTCATTTAGAGTCCTAATTTCGATCGGAGTCGCTAAAATTTTGCTTTTAGCCTACCAAGGGGGTTTGAGGAGTCTGATTGAAATATAACTGCATATTATGGGTCCTGGTATTGTTTAGTATTGCCCATAAAATTTTCGTTTAGTTCCGATAAAGTTTTTGGAATTATGCGGTTTTGGATTTGGTATTCGGATTTGATTTTGTTAAAAATCCAAGATGAAGAGGTAAAAATCCGATATTATTTTGAGATTTTCAGTTTTGAGATAGCTTCCATATAAAAGTGAAATTGGATCAACTGGATTCGTATATCAAAATTTATGGTTATTTTTCCGAGTATACCCCGAGGATGAGAAATCCAGGGAGCAGCCCTGTAAGAAGTTTAGCCTAGATTTCAGAATAGCTGGAGGAGTTATTTGATCTAGGTATAAATATAAAATCTGTAGATAATCTTCTTGGCTTTCCAATGGCGTTGGAATTGTGTAATTCGGAGCTGTATTGAGGAAGTTACAGCCGTTTAAGTGAAGGCTGTCTAGAGTTTTTAGTCCGAGGACGGCTTGGTCATTTACCGCACCTTTGCCTATTTAAATCCCCCCAAATGTGCACGACCTTGGCTTCTATTTTCCCTCTTTTTGATCTGGTCCAGCCCCTTGTGTGTGTTGGGTGGAGGTGGTGGAGAAGAGGGAGCACCAAAGGAGTCCAAGGTGGGTGTTTTGTTGAGTTGTTGTTGAAGTTGTTGTTGATTTCCATTCTCTCTTCCCCCATCTTTTGCTTCCTTCCTTCCCCTCTCAAACCAGCAGCCCCCCATGTGTTTGTTTATATGCCAAGGTGAGGCCATGTGAAGAAGAGAAGCCAAAGAGAGGTGGTGGTAGTGGTAGTGGTGGTCGAGATGGTCGTGTGTGTGTTCGAGGGCCCCAACATCTCCCCTTCCCTCCCCCTCTTATGTTTGGTAAGTTCTCTATCTTCTTTAGATTGGTTTTATGGCTTTGGGGGTGTGTTGGGAAGTCATGCATGCTAGATGATTGTGTTAGGATGTGTGAAGGGGGCTGGGGAGGGGTGTTGGGTAGTTGGGCACGCGCGCGGGGCTGTTCGCGCGCGTGCGCGCGCAGGCTGGCGCACAAGGGGTGCTGACGGGCGCGCAGGTGCGCGCGTGCACGTGGGTGCAGGCGCCCGGGTACACGCGAAGCGCGCGGTGGGATGCGCGGGTGCAGGCGCCTGGGTGCGTGCGGGGCATGCGCGCGGGGTGCCCGGGGCTCCCAGGGGTGTGTGTGTGGCTGCCCGGGACCTGTTCGGGTGTGCCAAGGGTCGGCACGCTCGGGTGGTTGTCCGGGGGGGGGGGGGGAATCGGGCACGCGTGCGTGTGTGCATGCTTGCGTGCGTTCGAGCCCGTTTGCGTGCATGTCTAGCTTTAGGCATGCTTAGTTAATTCTATGTGTTTGTGTGTGCTTATACTCATCCCTATTGATACCCTTGACTTACAGATCTCATCTGATGGGATGCGCGTCAATCCGAGTATCGGTGAGTGGTTTGATTCCAACCCTTCCGGAAGCGCTCGATGCACGTAGTCGTGCTTCGCGCTTCCATGGGGCTTTAATTGCACCCTAAATATGCTAGATATCATGCATGCTAGATTGTATAGCTCGTATATTGTGTAGAACCCCTAATCTACCTTATACTTGCCTATGTATTGTATAGAATATGGCATGACTTAGGTAGTTTTGTTTGAAATACTACCCCTATTTATCAAGCATGTTTAACTTGGGTTAATTACGGGGTGTACGCGTAATATTCCTCTGATTTAGGACTCGAGGGTGTGGTATAGTTGTTGCACCCATCTGTTGGGGCAAAACTATGACCAGCTCGAGAGAGGATGAGGCATTCCCACTCTCTCGCCCTCCCTCTTTTCGCGAGCTGAGTAAGTAGATGTAGTTCCTACTTGACTCAGGTTTGCTTGGAATTATTGGCATGCACCTGTTGTTGCGCAGATCACGCTTAACCCTTCCCTTCTAGGTTGGTGTCATCCAACGTATGTTAGGTTGTAATTGTGTATTTTGTCTGTTTGATTTCATGTATGCATGTTAAGTAAGCCACCCTTGGGTATTAATTGCATATTATATATATGCCTATTGGGCCATGAGCCTTGTCTAATGAGATTAGACAAGTGTATGACCTCTTATGAGGTCATACCATGGCATTGTCACTTAGAATGAAATGTCTTCCCCGTATCTGAGTTATCCGCCCTGGAGGGAATTCATGAGAATTCGTTGCGCTTATCGGTTTTGATAACCGGCGATGACGGATCTGAGAGGATCATATTCACGAGTTTAGATTGGTTTCCTCCCTTCATTGGATCCGTGTAGGGACTTCCTGGTTGAGACAGCCAGCCTGACTGAGGGCTTCCATCCGTAGGTGCTACCGATTTGTGAGGATGTGCTGATCATGGGAGTATACCAGGTAGTGGCTTCCCGGGATAAGGGCTACCGGTGGACCAAGGGTGTAGAAGCAATCTAGATTCCTCCCAAGAGCCTATGTCAACCCGAAGAGGGGGTGAGGGTGAGGGTGTAGTGGATCGGCGTCTGATGACCGATGATGACGGATCCAAGGGGGATCATTTTCGTGTGTATAGATTGGTTTCTTTCCTTCGTTGGATCCGCGTAGGGACTTCCTGGTTGAGACAGCCGGCCTAACAGAGGGCTCCCATCCGTTGGTACTGCTGATTTGTGAGGATGTGCAGATCATGGGAGTATACCAGGTATGGGCTTCCCTGGATACGAGCTACCGGTGGACCAAGGGCATAGAAACAATCTATATTCCTCCCAAAATCGTATGTCACCCGTCGGGGTGAGGGTGAGGGTGTTGGTGTGAATGTGGTGGGCTCGAGTTGATACTCGACCCACCAACCGGTGTAGTTGGTTTTCTCATGGGGTTCGCATTACGAACATGTAATGGTTCCACCCAATATCGTCGTGACCAGGGCCCCGACGTTGAAGCTACCCTGACAGAGGACTCCCACTTGTAGGTACTCCTGATGCATTCGACGGATGTACTGATCGTGGGAGTGTACCAGGTGAGGCTACACGACGGTGGGCCATCGGATGATATTGCGAGCGTGATTTATCGTTCTCCCCTTCACCGGATCTGGGTGGATGCTTCCTAGGTACGAGCCGCCCTGGGTGGACCCCCACCTGTAGGTACCATCGACGCGCTCAACAGTGTACTAACCGTGGCAGGCTCCAGGTAGAGGCTGCCCGGGAGAGCGTTACTGGATGACGAGCGGTGTAGAACAGCAAATTTTATCCTTCAAGTCCCTAGACTCACCCCAGTGGGGGCTAGGGCAAGGGCGGGGTACGGTTGCACCGCCGTGTGACCTTGTTAACCGTTGGGTTTCTACCCATGGCTTTCCTTGATAGGATATTGCCTTAGTATCGAATGACTATGTTGGTGTTTGGTTTCTAACCACCCACTGAGCTTATAGCTCACCCCTCGCGTACTGTTTCCTTTTACAGGGGCATTGTTGGGCGTTGCAAGAGCTTTCTTGTGGCGTGGTCTTGCGTGTGTGGAGCGTTCTGTCCTGTGGATTGGCGAGTGCGAGGCTGTCAGCAGTCCTAGAGTCTTGTGTATTTGTAGACCGTGCATGTGGTACTTGTTGCATTTTTATTTGGCTAGACTTGGCTCTCACAGGACAGTGATTGTGTATTCGAGTCTGTAATAATATTTTTGATTTACAGACTTATTGACATTTTTATGCTTCTGCCTTTCATTGAGTTATCAGTTATCATTGATTGCTAGCCTTGTGTATTATTTATTGGAGTCAATATTGACCTCTTGTATGATAGATGATACTTTATATATTGCCAAGTCTCGGGGACGCCTGGGGCGTGACAGTTTAACCCGTTCACTTGGGTGTTATTTTTCTTTTGTTGGCCTCTAATTGCCTGATTTTTTTGATTTGAGGGGGGGGCTTTTATGTTTTTCACCTCGATTCTTTTTATGCTTCCCTCTAGAAGTGTTTGTATAGTGCCGGAGCCAGTTTTGGGACATATGCTACGTCCAGGTAATTCCTCATTTTTACCTTGGGTTAACACGAATAGGGGCAGAAATAAAGGAGGTTTGATTTGGAGTTTTAAAATTGTCCCAGTCTACGGGGTAGGCAATTTCTCTTCTATTAGGTAAATCAATAGTTACGTCATACGTGCGTGAAGGAAGCTGCATGATTGGCAGATATGTGTTCAAATAAATACGAGTTTATCTTTGAGAGTCTTATTATTCTATCATCAGGTACTAAATGCTGGAAATTGCAGGAAGGAAGAATAATATTTCTCAAGTATTGAAAGCTTTTCATGCATGGAATTTTATCAGATAAAGTGCATTCCACGAACCTGAAACCTCCGCTCCTTCGGCATCTACCAAGCAGTAAGCATTCCCAGAGTAGGCATGGGTGATCACATAGGGTCCCTCCCATGTGGGTTGCAGCTTCCCTTTGGGTTAGGCTGTCTTGATGGCATGATTTGCTTAAGTAGTAACTCCCCGATTTTAAATTTTCTTTCTATTACCTTCTTTTCAAATGCCCTTGCCACCCTTCTTTGGTAGGCCTGGGCATGGTCTGCCGCTCTTAATCTTTTCTCGTCTCTCCCTTTTCGGTATTTTTTTAAAAAAAAGGGTGGAAACAGATATATGCATATGGTTTTGAAAAAGGGTACGAGTTGGTAAATAGATTTTTTGAAAAAAAGAGAATGGAGATAAAGTTTGGAACATGATTTTATTTTAAAAGGAAAGCATGGAAAGACAGTTTGTAAAACTTTTTGTTTTAAAGGAAGCATGGAAATAAAGTTTTGTAACATATTTGTTTTAAAGGAAAGTATCAAAAGACTGCTTGTAAAAACATTTTTGTTTTTAAAGGAAGCATGGAAATAAAGTTTTGTAAAATATTTTTAAATTATGTCATGGAAATAAGGCTTTACAAAACATTTTGTTTTGAAGAAAAGTATGAAAAGACTGCTTGTAAAAAACATTTTTGTTTTTAAAGGAAGCATGGAAATAAAGTTTTGTAAAACATTTTTAATGTGAGTCATGGAAATAAGGCTTTATAAAACATTTTGTTTTGAAGGAAAGTATGAAAAGACTACTTGTAAAAACATTTTTGTTTTTAAAGGAAGGATGGAAATAAAGTTTTGTAAAACATTTTTAAAGTGAGTCATAGAAATAAGGCTTTATTAAACATTTTGTTTTGAAGGAAAGTATGAAAAGACTGTTTGTAAAAAACATTTTTATTTTTAAAGGAAGCATGGAAATAAAGTTTTGTAAAACATTCTTAAAGTGATGAATGACTAGTTTCCTTTTGGGTTTTGGTGAATTTTGGGGAAGCTTCGAAACAAATATGTACAGGGTGATGAAAGCGAAAGCTGGCAAATAAATATTTTGATTTTCTTGATTTTGTTGTTTTTTTTGTTAAAAAGTAGGAAACAAATGTGTATAGGGTTTAAGTTTAGAGTGAAAGCCGGTAAATAAGTATTTTGGTTTTTTTTTTTTGGTTTTTTGGAAAGTTGTAACCAAATTTTTACAAGACTTTAACTAACAAAGGAAAGCTGGTAAATAAATGTTTTAATTTTTTTGGATTTTTTTGTTTGGTAGGAAAGCTGTAAATATGTAGAGGGTGATGCTAACTAGAAAGCTGATTAAGCGAATATTTTTGGTTTTTTTTTTGTTGAAAGCCTTAAAATAACTATGTACAGTTTGACGAAAGTGAGGGGCTTACCCGGAGGGATCGGTTCCTGGTTTGCAGACGGGTGACGTCTCTTTGCGTCGACTTATCTTTGATAGCCGACAGATGTCCGGTGGCGGTCCTTGCTGAAGTAGTTCTTCATCAGTGGAGCCTGATTGCCAACATGCGAGCACCTCTAGCCGGATGCGCAAGGCGCAGATACTCCAATTTACCCATGCCCCGTTGGAACGTGCTTCTCCCCAAATAGATATCACTCCCCCACGGTACGGGAAGCGAGGGCATTGGTATCGAGTGGAAGAGACGGCTTCGAAGCTGTTGAGCCATGTCCTCCCAACAATTAGAGGGTGGGGTGATCGAATGTTCATTACCATGCAATTGACGATAGTGGAGACCGGGCCGATTTTTAATGGGAGCGTGACTAGTCCGCAAGCATTCTTGCACGTGCTGTCGAAGGCGTAAATAAATTCATCGAGGGTTCCAGCCTAGGGACCCTGCCTTCTAGCTTCTGGTAGGCGGAATATGTGAAAACATTAGTTTCTGCTCCTGTATCGATGAGAATATGCCTGAATTCTCTTCCCCCGAGTATGGTAGTGATTGCAAGGGGTGCGGAGCGTGCTCCGGCTTTTGTGACTTCATGGGGGAGGAAGGTGATCGGTTTGGGCTCCGCGTGATTGTTCACTGAATTCATGGTCCTCGTTGTTTCTTCTGAGGGGTAGTCACTGTTATAAGGGGACCCAGGTGGGCTACCACCTTCATTCTCGCTTCCCGGGTGTAGGGCTAGTGTGAACATGTTGTTTATTGCCCAGTTGTTCTCGTTCTCGTACTGAAGGCGTGCCTCTCCCTAGATTGTGAGCACATGGCTCATTAAGGGCAGTCGGAGGCATTGGTGTCGGGGGTAGCAAATGGCTTGGATGCTGTCCAGCCATGGTCTTCCTAGCATCAGGGGGTACCGGACGACTCCGGGGCCGCGGAGAGTCTTCCCGGTATGGTTGAAACCCTGAATAGTAGGGTGGGCCAGTTGGATGGGAGGGTGGCCTAGTCCGGGTATCTTCTGGTAGGTGGAGCATGTCAATATGTTCATCCCTGACCCCGGGTCCACGAATATGTTGTTCAGCCAAAACATCTGAAGTCGTCCGCGGATGTGTAGGGGGTAGACTCGCAGTCTGGAGTCCGGGAGGTCTTTGTCAGTGAAAGATATGGTCATTGGGCGGCGGGGGCCATCGACAGTGTCAGTACTTTTGGAGGACCCATTGTCCTCTAGATGCAGATCCTCTGACGTACATTCCCCTCCCTCGGGTCCCTCGCTTGCTCCTTCAGGAATCTCCTCAAAGGGCTCCTCCTCTTCGTCTTCTCCCGGGTTTTCCAGTCCACTTTCGTCGGACTCAATGTTGATGACCGCGGGCAGGGCGAGAACTGCGTGTTCTTCTTCGCCATAGAGTATGGCGAGGTCATGGTTGTTGAGGTTCAGCTGGAAGGGCTCGTTCTGCCCCTCCTCCTCGGATCCCTCGGACAGACTATCATCAATGACATCTTCCGAGCTGCATGGTTCTGGCGATGGTTGTCTCCCCCTCCTGATCATGTTTACTATGTGGGCTCCAGACGTGGATGCTTGGTTGTGACCTGGCAATGGGTCACTGAATATGCCAAGTGGGTTGGAAGCTTGAGAATTGCCCTGGCTTAAGTGGCTTTTGATCATAGCCCAGTCAAGGCACCTGTCATCATTCAAATCATAAACAAAGTCCCGAAAAACAATGCATTGTTATATGGTGTGACCATGCTGTTGGTGATATTGACAGTAACAAGCCGTGTTGGTTCAGGGTAGTGGGGCCCTGGCAGTCGGGAGGGAGATGCTATTGGTGTCTTTCATTACCCTAAATATCCTAATGAGTGTTTCTGGGTGGGGGGGGTTAAGAATCCCTCTTTTCCACCCGTCTTTGATCATAGGATGTTGGAGGGGAGACCTTATTATAAGCACTTTGTGTAGGTTGCCTAGGATTTAGGTTTTGGTTTCTTAGGAAAGTGGAATAGAAAGGGGTCCTAGGTTGACCTTTTCTAGAAATTACGGGGCTTTGGACTGGGGAACTTTGGATGACCGGGTTTTGTTGTGTCGGCATGTGGACGGGTACTGATCGAGTAGCGAAATTTTGGTTGGTTGGCCGAGGCGGCGCATACCCGGATGAACTGGACATGTATTGTCTCAGAACCATTCCTTGATCAGGAACTCGTGCTCCGTTCGGGTAGAGTGCCGATACTTGTGTAATCCCCTCTACCGTGGGGGTTTGCACCCTACGTGGCGGTTGTCCAACCCTATGGCTTATAGGTGGGGACTGAGCTTGGACTACTGGGGCTGCACAACGGGAAATCCGGTTGTGACGGTTAATTAGAAGCTGATACGTAGTGCAGTCTCCGTACGAAAGGCTCGTACAAAGCTCTGGACTCAGGCTCTGTAACATCATGTCAAATGACATTCTGTGAGTTGTAGGCCGGTCCGGTGGACAAGTGTGCGCCATCGAGACACGTATTGTTCAAATTCCTCCCTTGGTCTCATTCTCTCTACGGTTAAATCTGAAATAGAGGGGGTTCTGATCCTCTGGTAACCGTAGCGGCCCAAGAACTTCTCGCTTACAGCCGAGAAGTTTGACAAGTGATCTACAGGATGGGTGGAGAACCATTGCAATGTCTCTCCTTCCAATGATTTCTGGAAGAGGAAAACTAGCAGAGGTTGATTATCTAGAAATGGTCGGGCGTCTAGATAAAAGACAGTAAAATGAATGTCTGGGTCTCCGCGACCGTTATACTGGCGGAACTTGGGGATTTTGAACCCTTCTGATAAGTAGAATGATGGGATCTGTCTCAGGTTATGTAGAGACATGTGCTTGGGGGCGGAGGGATTAGTATTAGAGAGGATTCTCCTGATGGCCTCGTCCAGCGTATCTCCCGTGGGAGGGCTGTCTGCCAATCCCGGGGTGAAGGTGGCCTGGTAGGGGCCTGGGGTAGAAACAGTTGGGAATGTTGGATTTGTGGGGGTAAGGGGGGCGAACGAAAAGACGCTCGGATTGACCGAGCGACTGGGTGTGGATGGGGTTTTGGGAGTAGCCTGGTGGGTTTTGACAGGGGTCTCCTGTCTCAAGGTCTTGGTATGACGGTAGTCAGTGAGGTCATGGAACATGTCCTCTACCGTTTGATACCCTAGACTTGCCATCTTTTCCTCTAGATGGGTCAGGAATTGTGTGGCCTGACCCTCTTGGTGGATTCTTTCCTCTAGTATTTCCTCCTCTAGGTGGGACTCCATGATGAGTGTGGAATTTTTTAAAGGGAATGGATGCAGATATAAAGCAGTAAATAAAGAAGTAAAGGATTGCGCACCTGTGTGCGGCTTACGAAAGTAGTAAAGGATTGCGTAGCTGTGTTCGGCTTATGAAAGCAGTAAAAGATTGCAGAGCGGTATGCGGCTTACGAAAGCAGTAAATGATGTTGTGGTGCAAAGTAGAGGAGGATCTGATTCAAGTGGTGGGAAACTATAACCTTCCTTGAGGTTTTTAATAGCATTCTAGTCAAGCTTGTAAAAGGGAGGCAGAAGAGGACTACCTTTTGTTGTTTTTCACGAGGGATGTCCCACCGTGATCGCCAGATTTTATCGGTGCAAAAATTCGCGTGTGTGGGGGTTCTGCAGGGATTTGGATCCGGTGCACGCCTCGGCGGGCTCGACTGGATCGTGTCTTGGAAGGGAGGTGGGGTATCATTCTCGGTCGAGGCGCCCGACTGCGGCTCAAGGGGATTCCGGTGTGTGTGTGATCGCCACCTGCTTTTTGAAAAAGCAGAAAAAGTTGGGTAATGGATTTGATCACCTTGCTGGCGGAGTTTGAGGGGTCTCCGCTCTGAGACACGGATATACCGTACACAGAGGTGAAAAACAGACAATCCTATTCTGCTTCTGGGGATTGACTAAAGGAGTCTTGAGACAAAGGGGTGCAGGTGGGGTGTGGATATGGGGCGGCTAGTGGGTTTCAGTCGTCGGACAAGGGGTGGCTAGCTAGGTTAGCCATCCAGGGCCTGGGTGGATTTGGGCAGAACCTGGACAGGGAATGGGCTTGGTTTTGGCAGGGGTTAAACTAGGTTTAACCTGGGTTTTTGGAGGGTGGAATGAGAGGGTGGTTTTGTGTTGGGAATGGATTTTTCTCTCACAAAATGGGCTCTCTTTCTCTCTCTCTAGGGATTTCTAGTAGTGAAAGGGGATGTGAATTATTGGTTGCGAAATGAGTGAATTGTCAATTGGGATTCTAGATGTTGTTTAAAGGCTTGGGACGTCCTCTATTTATAGTAAAAGAGAGGCAGGAGAATGTCCACGGGGTAATAGGATGGCTCGGTTAATAGTGTGTTTGATTAGACCCCTCATTAATTCTCTGATTCTTCTATTAGAGACCAGGTGAAGGACGGCTAGTTATAACTAGCCGCTCAAGATGGGGTGGTTACTTCCTAGTAGTCGTCCCCATCATGACCTGCCAATCGTCTCATCTCTAACAAGCGGTGGCTTGGGTCGGTTATTTGGTTTGAATCGGCCATGATGGGCGGCTAAAGGTCACAACCCGCCGCAATGATCAGCATTTGATGCTGCTTTATGTCCCATCCAGGGAAGCGGTTCAGGGTCGGCCAGGGGGGCGGCTAGTGGAGTCTAGCCGCCTGGTATGGGGCGTCTAGCTTTGTTTATCCGACCCTTTCCAGGGTTTCTTATGTTTTAGGGTTTCCAGTGTTAGAGTTTGGGCCAGGGTTTAGGTCAGGGTTAGGGTTTCCAGGGTTTGGGCTAAGGTTTAGGTCAGGGTTAGGGTTTAGGTCAGGGTTATGGTTTCCGGTTAACTGAAGTTTTTTTGGTTTTCTATTCGATGCCCAAATGTGGGTTATTTCCAGGTGTTACTTGAAGTATTTCTGTCTTTCTGGACGGTCAAAATTGGGGTATCTACAATCGGGTGGCACTTTCCAGACAACGCGATGATGCTCTTTGAAGCGACAGAAGCGATCGCCGGTGCGGCATGCTTCATCACATTCTGTTTTGAGCCTGTGTCCGGTCTTAGCCTCAATTGGTCCAAATCAGCGCTTTTAGCGGTCAATGTTCCTGAACCTCATAGACAAGCGCTAGCGCATATCGTGGGTGTAGATACCCCAATTTTGACCATCCAGGAAGACAGAAGTACTTCAAGTAACACCCGGAAATATCCCACAATTGGACATCTAATAGAGAACCAAAATTCAGGAAACTGGAAACCCCAAACCCTAGCCCTAACCTAAAACGGAAGACCTAAACCTAAACCAGAAACCCCAAACCCTAGCCCTAACCTAAACCGGAAGACCTAAACCTAAACCAGAAAAACCGAAAACCCAAAAACCCTAAGTCCCTGGCAATGGGCGGCTAGACCTAACTAGCCGCCCCATACCAGGTGGCTAGTTAGCACTAGCCGCCCTTCACCTGGTCCCCTGGATGGGACATAAAGCAGTATTAAATGCTGATCATTGCGGCGGGTGATGACCTTTAGCCGCCCTATCTTGGCCGGATCAACCCAAGTAACCGACCCAAGCCACTGCCTGTCAAAGATGGGACGTTTGGCAGGTTATGATAGGGGCGGCTACCAGGAAGTAGCCGCCCCATCCTGGGCGGCTAGTTAGCACTAGCTACCCTTCAACTGGTCCTGACAGAAGAACCAGAGAATTAATGAGGGGTCTAATCACATACACTATTAGCCAAGCCACTCCATTACCCCCTGGACATTCCCCTGCCTCTCTTTTACTATAAATAGAGGAGGTCCCAAGCCTTTAAACACATTATCAATCCTCACAATCATCCACAATTTCACATTCCCATTCCATACTCCCTCCCCGCTAGAAATCCCAAGAGAGAGAGAGAGAGAGAGCCCCTTTTGTGAGAGAAATACCCATTCCCTACAAAAACACCCTCTCATCCCACCCTCCAGAAACCCGGGCTAAACCTAGCTTAGCCTCTGTCCAAGACCAAACCCATTTCCTACCGAAGTTCTGCCCAAAGCAGACCAGGACCCGGACGGCTAAACCCTAGTAGCCGCCCCATACCCGACGGTTGGATCCCACTAGCCGCCCCCCTATCCACACCCCATTTGCTCCCCTATGTCCCAAGACTCCTTTTGTCAAGCCCCGGAAGCATAATAGGATTACCTATTTTTCACCTTTGTGTACGGTATATCCGTGTCTCAGAGCGGAGACCCCACAAACTCCCCACGTAGGGATCAAATCCAACCCAACCTTTTCCTGCTTTTAGAAAAAGCAAGTGGCGATCACACAAACCCTGGAATCCTCTTGAGCCGCTGTCAGGCGCCTCAACCAGGCACGCATCTGATCCGAATACCTGAAGAACCCCCCACACACGCACGCGCACCGGCGCACCACCGGATCCTTTCCGACGCACCGACATCGGAGAATCCGACACCGACAGTGGGGTGCCCCTGTATTAGGGCTCCCCCTGAGTAGAGGCCTCCTCAAAAAGGAAGACTGGGACCCCCTGATTGAGCGCTTCCGTAGATGACTCGCGGGGTGGAAAGGTCGACTCCTCACTTAAGGTGGGGAGGCTCACGTTGCTCCAAGCAGTGCTGTCCGCGCTCCCATTATTTTTCTCTCGGTGTTCAGGATCCCCGAAGGAGTGCTGCAACGCATAGAGGCTGTGCGCCGGAAGTTCCTTTGGCAGGGCATGCAAGAGGAAGCGCTCAAGCCCCATCTCGTGAATTGGCACACTGTTTGTCTCCGCAAAGCCGATGGGGGACTGGTGTGCTAGACTTACGAGAAATGTACAACGCCCTTCTCTCCAAATGGTTATGACGTTGGATTAATGAGCCAGAGAGCCAGTGGGTGCAAGTAATTCGTGATAGGTACGGGGGGCACGGAACTAATGCGCAAAGATGGCCGTCACTAGGGGTGTGGGCCTCATCGTTATGCAAAGGCATTTTTAGCGACTACGAGGAATTTGCACAGACAGTGCATTGGGCAATAGGCAATGGCACGACCACACGGTTCTGGACCGACGTCTGGTGTGGGGAAGTGCTATTCTGCACACTATATCCGCTGGTGTACGTGTTAACATGTGCTCCACAAGAGACGGTGAGCAATGCCTAGACAGCGGAGGGGAGTGGCAGAAGCTGGTCGGTGGCTCTACGCAGGAACATCTTTTCGCCATAGGATGCCACCCAATTAGAGGCCCTAGCAGAAAAACTGGGGGAGTGGAATGGGCAACTCATATCGTAGAGGGACCAGCCAAGGAGGTCATTGAAGCCAACAGAGGGATTCTAAGTCAAAAGATACTATACATGGCGGCGGAGACATCTCACACCGGCTTCACTAGCTTGTGGAAACCCCAACAACATCTGGAAACCAAAAATACATAGGAAAATCAAGGTATTCCTTTGGCTTCTATCACACGAGAGACTCCTCACGCGCATGTACAGGTCCAAATGGCGAGAGGGTGACTCAATACAATGCGCACTGTGTGGTCTGGCCCCGGAGATGGTCGCCCATCTGTTATGCGAATGCTACTGGGCGCATGAGCTATGGAGCATGGCAGGAGATGAGACATCGCTAGCCAGGTTTCATGACCTTGCGGGGATGTGGGCTGTAGACGCCACGCTGGGTGCACAACTAGAAGTAGGCAAACAGAGTGGCGCACCTCATCGTACCAGCGTGCACATGGACTATTTGGCTGACAAGAAATGATATAATTTTCAAGGGTGCGCGGGTTTACAATGAGAATATGTGGGCCATGGCCTCCATGCTTGTAAGGGATTGGGCGTGCCGATTGGCGGGCACGAGAGGAGCGATCCTCGGATGTGGGGAAATATGCCTCATCACAGAGCGGTGGAGTCAAGAGTGGGCTAGACAAGCATGGTGAGCAGAATCCCCATCTACTCCCATCGCCTGACTAGTGTTCTTTTTTGGTTTTATGTACCTATATACATGTACTTCTATATCCTCTCACCCCCTTCAGACCTGTACTAATCCATTTTCGTAATGAAATCGATTAGTAGCGAGCGTCTACCATTTTCAAAAAAAAAAAACAGTGATTCGCATCTTTTCAGACCTAATGATAATTTTTCGACCCAAACATACCCAAAATTCATTTTTTCGACTAAAACACCATGTTTTCAATCGAAATATCATTATTAGATGTAAACAAAATTTATTTTACACAAACATCGTCTTTAGCCCCGAACAACGTTTTCTTACCCAAAACAACAATTTTCGACTCGAATAACATTTTTCGACCCAAAAAGCACATTACTGACTGGAAATGCATTTTTCGGCTCAAACAGAATTTTGTCGACCCGAACATCATTTTGCCACCAAAAGAGCATTTTTGGACTAAAACACTACCCAAACACCATTGTTTCAATTAAAACAACATTTTGGGAACCGAATCGCATCTTCGACCCAAAAACGACCTAAACGTCATTTTTTCGACCAAAAGGGCACTTTCCAGACTAGAAACGAGTTTTTCGACCCAAACAACATTTTCTCGACCTGAACTTCATTTGTCAACCAAGACGGCATTTTTTAGAGAAAATGCGGCCCGAACACAATATTTTCGAGCCAAACAGCACTTTTTCGAACAAAACGAATTTTGTCAACCACACCGTCATTATTTTCCACCCAAGCTACTTTTTCTGACCCCAACGGCATTTCCACCTAACAACATTTCCAATACTGAAACATCATTTGTTGACCCGAACGGCATTTTCGACTCAATCCACATTTTTTCCACCGAAATTTTATATTTCTACCCGAATTGTATTTTTTGACCCAAACACCAATTTCTCAAGCAAAATTGTATTTTTGTTACCCAAACATACTGATCATCTTTCCCGATCCAAACAGCATGTTTCCACTCAAACAGAACCCAAACATCATTTTTAGACCCGAACAATATTTCTCAGCCCGAAGATAATTTTTTGACCCAAACATACCCAAAATCTAGTTTTTCGACTAAAACACCATGTTTTCAACCTAAATATCATTTCCAGACGCAAACAACATTTATTTTGCACAAACAATGTCTTTATACCCAAACACCGTTTTCCGACCCAAAACAACAATTTTTTACCCGAATAACATTTTTCAACCCATACAACACTTTCCTGACTGGTAAATCATTTTTCGGTCCAAACAAAATTTTGTCAACCCGAACATCATTTTACCACCAAGAGAGCATTTTTGGACTAAAACACGACCCAAACACCATTGTTTCGACTAAAACAACATTTTCTGACCGTAATCGCAACTTCAACCCAAAAACGACCTAAACGACATTTTTCAACCAAAACGGCACTTTCCGGACCAGAAATGAGTCTTTTTCGACCCAAAATTCATTTTTTCAATCTGAACATCATTTTTCGACCAAGACAGTATTTTTACGAGAAAACTCAGCCCAAACACCATATTTTCGAGCCAAACATCACTTTTTCGAACAAAACGAATTTTTTGACCCAAATTGCACTTTCGGCAAAGAAACGACCAGAAAATCATTTTTTTTTACTAAAACAACGTTTCCTGAACCAAACAGCATTTTGTCGACCCCACCGTCGTTTTTTCCACCCAAGCTACTTTTTCCGACCCCATCGGCATTTCTTCGACCCTAACAACATTTCCAATACTCAAACGTCATTTGTAGACCCGAACGGCATTTTTCGACTCAATCAATATTTTTCCACCCAAATATCTTATTTCACAATCATTGTCTTTAGAACCGAAGAGCATTTTTCGACCAAAAACAATAATTTTTTACCCGAATAACATTTTTTGACTCAAACAACACTTTCCTGAGTGGAAAAGCATTTTTCAGCCCGAACAGAATTTTGTCGACCCGAACATCATTTTGCCACCAAGAGAGCATTTTTGGACTAAAACACGACCCAAACACCATTGTTTCGACTAAAATAACATTTTGTGACCCGAACACCATTGTTTTGACTGAAAAATGACCTAAACGTCATTCTAGTAGAAAACACGGCCCGAACACCATATTTTCGAGCCAAATTGCACTTTTTGAATAAAACGTATTTTTTGACCCAAATTGCAATTTCGACAAAGAAATGACTAAGGAATCATTTTTTTCGGAACCGAACAAATTTTTGTAGACCCCACCGGAATTTTTTTCCACCCTAGCTGCATTTTTCAACCCCACCGGCATTTCTTTGACCCTAATAGCATTTCCAAAACTCAAACATCATTTGTAGACCCGAACGGTATTTTTCGTCCCAATCAACATTTTTTTCACCCAAATATCATATTTCTACCCGAACTGCATTTTTCAACCCATTATCAACTCAAACAACATTTTTTTACTCAAACCAAAACACAAACTCCAATATCTCAAGCTAAACTTCATTTTTTTTACCCAAACATAAAGATCATCTTTCCCGATCCAAACAGCATGTTTCCACCCAAACATGACCCAAACATCATTTTTAGACCTGAACAACATTTCTCAACCCAAACTACTTTTTTCGTTGCAAAGAAACTTTTTTCGACCCTAACACGACCCAAACACCATTATTTTAAAGAAAATATCATTTTTCAATCCAAACACGACCCAAACCCTGACACCAATTATTTTATACCCAAGCTGAATTTTTTTTATCCAAACAAAATTTTCCAAACCAAACATTTTTCCTTCAACGCAAATTGCAATTTTCGACCCAAACCCCAATTTTTTGACTGAAATTTATTTTTCCGATCCAAAAACAACATAAACGTCATTTTTCTACCTAAAGAGTATATTAAGACCCAAACTGTATTTTTTCGACCCGGACATCTTTTTTGACCCATGCAACATTATTTCAACGCGAACAACATTGTTCAACCCAAAAGGCAATTTTCGACGCGAAAATCTTTTTTCGATCTAAACACAACCCACAGAAGTACTTTTTCAACCCGATCAACACATTTCGACCCAAATATCATTTTCGAACCCAAACATCACTCTGAGAACCCAAACTACATTTCCTCGGCCAAACAGCGATTCTCAGCCCGAAGATAAATTTTCGACCCAAACATACCCAAAATCCATTTTTTGGACTAAAACACCATGTTTTCAACCTAAGTATCATTTTCAGACGCAAACAACATTTATTTTTTGAAATCATCGTCTTTAGACCTGAACCGCGTTTTCCGCTCCAAAACAACAATTTTCGAGCCGAATAACATTTTTTGACCCAAACAACACTTTCTTGACTAGAAATGCATTTTCGGCCTAAATATAATTTTGTCGACCCAAACATCATTTTGCCACCGAGAGATCATTTTTGGACTAAAAAAAGACCCAAACACCATTGTTTCGAATACAACAACATTTTGTGACCTGAATCGCATCTTCGACTAAAAAGCGACCTAAAAGTCATCTTAGTAGAACACCATATTTTCGAGCCAAACAACACTTTTTCGAACAAAACAGATTTTTTTGACCCAAAATGCACTTTCGACCAAGAAACGACCCAAACATCATTTTTTTTACCAAAACAGCGTTTTTTGAACCAAACAGCATTTTGTCGACCCCACTGTCATTTTTTTCCACCCAAGCTGCTTTTTCCGACCCCACCGGCATTTCTTCGACCCTAACAACGTTTCCAATACTCAAACATTATTTGTACACCCGAACTGCATTTTTCGACTCAATCAACATTTTTAAACCCAAATATCATATTTCTACCCGAACTGCATTTTTCTTACCCAAACATAATGAAAATCTTTACCGATCCAAACAGCATGTTTCCACCCAAACATGACCCAAACATTATTTTTAGACCCGAACAACATTTCTCAACCCAGAGTGCGTTTTTCGACGCAAATGAACTTCTTTTGACCCAAACACGACCCAAACCTCGACACCATTTTTTTTTACCCAAGCTGGACTTTTTTTATGCAAACAAAATTTTCTGAACCGAACCCTATTCCTATAACTTAAACAGTAATTTTCAACCCAAAGGTAATTTTCGACAGGAAAATCTTATTTCGATTCAAACACGACCCACAGAAGCACTTTTTCAACCCGATCAACACATTTCGACCCAAAAATCATTTTGAAACCCAAACATCATTCTGAGAACCCAAACTGCATTTCCTCGACCAAACAACGTTTCATAGCCCGAAGATAATTTTTCTACCCAAGCATACCCAAAATCCATTTTTTTGACTAAAACACCATGTTTTCAACATAAATTTCATTTGCCTCTGCCAAACAGCGTTTCTTAGCATGAACATAATTTTTCGAGCCAAACATACCCAAAATCTATTTTTTTTACTAAAACACCATGTTTAGAACCGAACATCGTTTTTCGACCCAGAACAACAATTTTTGACCCGAATAAGATTTTTCGGCCCAAACAGAATTTTGTCGACCCGAACATCATTTTACCATTTTTGGACTAAAACAACATTTTGTGACCCGCATCGCATCTTCGATCCAGAAACGACATAAACGTCATTTTTTCGACCAAAATGGCACTTTCCAGACGAGAAATGAGTTTTTCGACCCAAACAACTTTTTCTCGACCTGAACATCATTTTTGACTAAGACAACATTTTTCAGAGAAAACGCAGCCCGAACACAATATTTTTTAGCCAAACAACACTGTTTTGAACGAAACAGATATTTTGACCAAAACTGCACTTTCGACCAAGAAACGACCAAAACATCATTATTTTTTTACCAAAACAGCATTTTCTAAACCAAACAGCATTTTGTCGACCCCACCAGCATTTTTTTCCACCCTGGCTACATTTTTCGACCCCACAGGCATTTCTTCGACCCTAATAGCATTTCCAATACATAAAATCATATGTAGACCCGAATGACATTTTTTGACCGAATCAACATTTTTTCCACCCAAATATTGCATTTCTACCCGAACTACATTTTTCGTCCCATCACAACTCAAACAACAATTTTTTATTCAAACAAAAACCCAAACACCAATTTCTCAAGCTAAACTTCATTTTTTTTTACACAAACATAAACATCATCTTTCCCGATCCAAACGACATGTTTACACCCTAACATGACCCAAACATCATTTTTAGACCCGAACAACATTTCTCAATCCAAACTAGATTTTTCGACGCAAAAAAACTTTTTTCGACCCTAACACGACCCAATCACCATTATTTCTGTTAGACCTGTGCCATTTAGAGTCCTAATTTCGATTGGAGTCGCTAAAATTTTGGTTTTTAGCTACCTGCGGGGGTTTGAGGACTTTGATTGAAGATATAATTGCATATTACGGGTCCTGGTATTGTTTAGTACTGCCCATAAAATTTTTGTTTAATTCCGATAACGTTTTTGGAATTATGCAGTTTCGGATTGTCATTTGGATTTGATTTTGTTAAAATCCAAAATGAAGAGGTAAAAAATCTGATATTATTACGAGATGTTAAGCTTGGAGATAGCTTCCATATAGAAGTGGAATTGGATCAACTGGATTCGTATATTAAAAGTTATGGGTATTTTTCCATGTATACCCCGAAGTTGAGATATCCAGGCAGCAGCCCTGTAAGATGTTTAGCCTAGATTTCGGTATAGCTAGATTGGTTATTTGACCTGGGTATAAAAATGAAAGCTGTAGATAATCTTCTTAGTTTTCCAATGCCACTGGAATCATGCAATTCGGAGCTGTATTAAGGAAGTTATGGCCGTTTAAGTGAAGGCTGCGCAGAGTTTTAAGTCCGAGGACGACTTGGTCTTTCAGCACGACTTTGCCTATAAATACCACCCCAAATGTTACGACCTTAGCCATTTTTTTCACCTCTTTTGGTCTGGTCCATCCCTTGATGAAGGCTTGGGTGGAGGAGGTGGTGGTGATGGAGAAGAAGAAGTTGAAGAAGGTGAGTTGTTGTGTTGTTGTTAAGTTGTTGTTGATTCTTTTCCCTCTTCCCCCATCTTTGCTCTCTTCCTTCCCTTCTCTAACCAACAGCCCCCCATGTGTTTGTTGAAATGCCAAAGTGAAGCCCTATGAAGAAGAGAAGCCATAGAGAGGTGGTGGTGGGGGTAGTGGTGGTCGAGATTGTCATGGGTGTGCTCGAGGGCCCCAACCTCTCCCCTTTCCCTCCCCCTCTTATGTTTGGTATGTTCTCCACCTTCTTTTACTTGGTTTTATGGCTTTGGGGGTTGTTGGGCGGGCATGCATGGGTGGTGTTTGAGTTTGGGTGCATGTGGGGCCATGGGGGAAGGCTTTGAAGAGGTTGGGCGCGGGTCTGCACGCGCGAGCGCGCGCGCAGGCGCGCGGGGGGTGCGAGCACGCTGGGGACGCACGGGAGCGCGCGCGCGCACGCGCAGGTTGTGCGTGCGCGGGGCCGCGTATCCGCGCGCTGTCTGCGAGAGGAGCGCGCGTTGTACTGATCATGGGAGTGTACCAGGTGAGGCTACAGGAGGGTGGACCACCGGACGATATGGCGAGCATGAATTGTTCTCCCCTTTGTCGGCTCCGAGTAGAGACTACCCGGCGTAGTAGAGTCCGGTGAGGAGCCCTCCCAGATACTACTCATGACGCGTGTGGGCGTGCCCATAGGGCTGAGGAAGTGATCATGGGAGGCTAGTCCGGTAGAGGCCTGAACCCTTAGAGGTGCCGGGAGGCTGCCAGGTATTATGGGCCACACCGGGAGAGACTATCGGAAGACGAGCGGTGTAGAACAGCAAGTTTTGTCCTTCAAGTCCCTAGACTCACCCCTGTGGGGGCTAGGGCGAGGGCAGGGTATGGCCGCACCGCCGTGTGACCTTGTTAACCGTTAGGTTTCTACCCCTGGCTTTCCTTGACAGGAGATTGCCTTGTATTGAATGTTTGTGTTGGTGTTTGGTTTCTAACCACTCACTGAGCTTGTAGTGTTATATATGTGTCACTTTTTAGCCTATCGGTAACCTTTGGGTCAGTTCTGGCCATTTTTGAAATTTTCTTTTTCGATCGGAACCGCTAAAATTTTGGCTTTTTAGCCATCTGCGTGAGTTAAAGAACTCCGATTGGAAATCTAACTGCATATTATGGGTCCTGGTACCGTTCTCTACTACCCATAAAAATTTCATCGAATTCCAGTAACGTTTGGAAAATTATGCAGTTTTGAACCGTATCCAGGTTTTCTTCGTTACTGGTTTTATGGGAGGAATAGTATTTGGATATTTTGGTGGTTGGGGTCACCTTGGGTAAGCTTACCCCCCTCTTACTTAGGGATTAAGTAAGGTTGAGATATTTGTGAGTATGAGTGGGTGAGGGTAGGTTAAACTCACCCCCTTTTTTATTTCTCTTTTTTCTCTTCTTTTAAAGAGAATTGTAGTCGTGGATTCTTTCTCTTTGGCACTCTCTCCCTCTCTCACACTCTCTCCCTCTCTGTTTTCCTGATTTTGTGTGTGTGTTGTGTGTTTTGGATTGGTTGGAGAAGAAGAAAGCACACAAGCAAGGTAAGCAAGGTTGTGGGTTTGTTGTTGTTGTTGTTTCTCTTCTTCCTCCTCCCTCTCATGTCCTTCCCCTCCCCCATGATCCTCTGTTTTTAGGGCTGAGTTGAGGCTGTTGTGGGGCTGTGGAGGTGGTGGTGGTAGTGGTGGTCGTTGGAGTGGCTTCGGGTGCGCGGAGGGCCCGGATTTTTCCCACCTTTCACTCCCCCTCCCTTGGTAGGTTCTTTCTCTTCTTTTAAATTCTGTTTTTGGGTGTTAAGGGGGTGGTAGGGGGACCATGCATGCTTGTGGTTATGTTTTGGGTGTATGTGGGCATGGGGTAAGGGTTGAAAATGATTTGGGCGCGTGCGCGGGGCCACCCGTGCGCGTGCGCGCGCAGACGCGCGCGCAGAAGGGCCCAGGCGGGCTGGTCGGGCGAGCGCGGAGCGCGGGCAGTGGGCGCAGGGGCGAGCGGGTGCGCGCGGGTGACAGGCGGGGCTAGTGAGCGGGCGCGGTCAGGCGCGCAGTGCGCGCGTACGGGTGCGCGCGCGCGGCTGCGCGTCTGGGCGCGCGCGGGAGAGCTCCAGGGTGCGCGGACAGCGCGTCTGAGCGCGCGGACGGGCGCGGGAGCGCGTGCACGCGTGCGTGCACGTACGCATGTGTGCGGGGGCCACGCGTGTGGCTGCCCGGGGGCTCGAGTAGGCGTCGGGGCGCTCGGATATGCGTGCGTACGCGCGTACTCGCATGCGTGCGAGCCCGTATGCATGCATATCTAAGCCTTTGGCATTTTTTGGGTAATTTTAAGTGTTGTTATGTAGTTTATTTACCATTTTCGTTACCCTTGCCTCACAGATCTTGGCGGACGGTCGCGCGACGACCCGGTTTTCGGTGAGTGGATCAATCCAACTTAGTTGGGAGGCGTTCGATGCACGTAGGAGTGCATCGCCCTCCCCTGGGGTACCATAACTGCATATAACCCGTCGAATATTGTGTAAATGTTCATATAGATGTCTGTTTTGCTAGGACTGCACCCATGCCATGATCGGATGTTGCATGTTAGGTATTATTCATCCATGTATAAGGAATAAAAGCCGTCCATGCTAGATAACGTGTCTCCTTATTTGAATAACCCTGAATTATGCATGTCCCAACCTAATCTAATTAATCACATAAAGAGGCATAAGTAGAAGCATGCCGTAGGTAATAATCATGTCTTGTATATTAATTAACTTGAGGCGCTTCCATGATTAATCTTTACTTCTTGTAAGAATTAATGCACGCTTGGGCCTTATATTTTTTGCCTAATGAGAATAGGTAAGTGTGTGACCACCTATGGGGGCACGCTAGGTCATGGACACTTAGAATCAAATAACTTCCCCGCATCTGAGTTATGCGCCCTGGAGGGAATTCATGAGAATTCGACGCGCTTATCGGTGTTCGATAACCGATGACGACGGATCCTTAAGAGATCGTATTAGCGAGGGTCGGGTGTTCTTACCTTCGTCGGTTCCGAGTAGAGACTGCCCGGCGTAGCAAAGTCCGGTGGAGACCTCCCTGATACTACTCATGACGCGTGTTGGTGTGCCCATACAGCCGAGGTAATGATCGTGGGAGGCTAGTCCGGTAGAGGCCTGAACCCTGTGAGGTGCCGGAAGGCTGCCAGGTAGTATGGGCCACACCGGGAGAGACTACCGGAGGACGAGCGGTGTAGAACAATCGACCCCTTTTCCCCCAAGAGCCTATGTCACCCCGAGGAGGGGGTGAGGGTGAGGGTGTGGTGGGTCGGCGTTGGTCCGGCCTGCCAGTTTGTGCAATCTCCCAAAATCCTAGGTCACCCTTCGGGGTGAGGGTGAGGGACTTGTTGTTTGTTGAAGTTATATGATTTATGATACATGAATTGTTCCATTCACTGAGCGTGTGGCTCACCCCTCGCATATGCTTTCTCCAGTTGTCGCTGATCCGGATCCGAAGGAGGAGCTCCCTGAGACGCGATTCCAGTAGGAGACAGCGTTCACGTAGACATCTTACGAGTGAGAGGCCCCAGCATCCCCCCGTTTTCTTGTATGTATTTCTACTTGTGCTTGGGCACAGTGTATGGGTTGATGTTGTCTTTTGTAGTACATATTGGCTCTCACAGGACAATTTGATTGAGTACTCTGGTCTGTTATATATCTTTGAATCACAGACTTAGTCGTTTTGCTTCCGCTATTTTCGTATGTATTTGATGTCAGTTACTTGATTTCGCTTTATCGCCTTTGACATTGTGGTATTTATTGACTTCATGTGCGTATTACTGATATCATATATATACTTGCCACGTCTCGGGGACGGCCGCCCTGGGGTGTGACAAAAGTTGGTATCAGAGCCTGGTCCTGTCAGAGCCAATTGTTTCTTGTTAGAGATGAGTCCTAGGATTTCTATATGAGTATCCTGATCCTAGTGCTGGTTCTTTAGGTTGCTGATATGCCTCCTCGGGGATTGATACGTCGACGTGGTCGCCCTCGGGCTTCGGTGGATTCCAGACCTGCCGAAGACGAGGAGTCTACTGAGAGGTCCTCAGCCGTTGGGCCAGGACCTGCGCAGGAGCCTCCTGCATGGGAGCGTGCTTACGCTCGGATAGCGGACCTTCTGGAAACTCAGACGAGAGTGCTAGAGGCTCAGACGAGAGCGCTGGCTGAGCAGGCGCGAGAGATCCAGGAACTGCGGGCAGCCCGCGAGGCGGCTCCGCAGGTACCCTTAGCAGCAGATCCACCCGTGGTGCCAGATGTACCCCCTGTACCAGCGGAGATTCCTGCAGTCGGAGCCCATGGACCCGAGCAGAGGGAGGAGGAGCTAGAGGCAGCGGCCCGTGTGCATCAGACCGGCCTCACCGCCTTTTTGAAGCTTCATCCTCCTGAGTTCCATGGCTCGACGAGGGACCCCCTTGCCCCAGAGCGTTGGTTGATGGAGATAGACAAGATCTTCTCGACCATGCACTGCACCGACCGCAGCGTGTCTCGTTGGCCGCGTTCATGTTGAAGGGTAGCGCCGCTGACTGGTGGGCCACCCGATCTGTGGACATTCCGGAGGGTGTGGAGCGACTCCCTTGGGCCGGGTTCCGGAACCACTTCTTGGCGGAGTACTTCCCATTCTCGACGCGGCAGATCGTGATGCGGGAGTTCGAGCAGCTGACGCAGGGTACCATGTCAGTGTCGGACTACTCCACACGTTTCATGAGGCTCTCTCGGTTTGCCCCAGCCTTGGTGGTGGACGAGGAGACGAGATGCCGTCGGTTTGAGATGGGTCTCAACAGCGCCATCAGGGTGCATGTTTCCTCGGAGGCTCTCTCGAGGTACACCGACCTGGTGTCTCGGGCGAGGACAGTTGAGCGTGACCTTGGGCTCTCCTCAGCTATTATTCCATTTGAGGATCAGAAGCCACCCAGGAGTCAGGATTCGGGGCGTCGCAAGGACAAGCGGCCCCGCGTGGATCGACCAGCGGACGTCGCTACTCCAGTCGCTGTGGTGCCAGCGCGTGGCCCTGCACCCACTGCCGCCTTTCCGGCACAGGGAGGCGACCGGAGACACGACGCTGTTTCCATTGTCAGCGAGTTGGACACGTCATCTTAGACTGCCCCGATGCTGGCCGACCTCCGGCGCCTCGATTTCAGCCGCAGCAGGTGCCGCGTCAGCCGCAGCAGGTGCCGCGCCAGCAGCAGCAGACACACCAGCAGCAGCAGCCGCAGCGTCAGTTTCAGCAGCCACAGGGTGGCAGGATTGACCAGAGGAGGCAGGCAGTACAGCCCGCGAGGCGTGCCCCTGCTCCTCAGCCGCATCTCGTTCAGGGGCGTGTGGCAGCGCTTACTGCTGAGGATGCGCAGGCTTCGGGTAGCGTAGTCCGAGGTATTGTTCTGATATCCCAGTGTCCTGCTTATGTGTTGTTTGATTCCGGGGCCACACATTCATTCGTGTCTCCCGCTTTCGCGAGACGAATGGGTGTGGTGTCGACCCCTCTAGATATTATGTTAGAGATATCATTGCCGGTCGGAGACCGTATTCTCCTTCGCTCTGTGTATCGGGGATGTACTGTGGTGATTTCGGAGCATGAGTTCCCGGTGGATCTGATCGAGCTCGTGACGGACTTCGACGCCATCCTGGGGATGGATTGGCTAGCAGTGAGTCACGCCACCATCGACTGTTTTGCAAAGTCGGTGTCTTTTCGCGTCCCTGGTCGGAGGTCTTTCCAGTTCGTGGGCGATAGAGACGTTGCTCCTTTGGGGTTCGTGTCGTCCATCCAGGCGTGGAGACTCCTTCAGGGCGGATGCGAGGGTTACCTGGCGTGCATTGTGGACGAGGACGCACCGCTGCGGGTTGATATCAGTCAGACTCCTATCGTGGCGGAATATCCGGAGGTCTTCCCTGTGGATCTTCCAGGCTTACCACCGGATCGCGCGATCGAGTTTGAGATTAATCTGATTCCGGGGACCGAGCCGATTTCGAGGGCTCCGTACCGGATGGCCCCAGCAGAGTTGAAGGTGCTGAAGGAGCAGCTGGAGGAGTTGCTTGAGAAGGGGTTCGCACGTCCGAGCGTCTCTCCGTGGGGAGCCCCTGTCCTGTTTGTCGGAAGAAGGACGGTTCGCTGCGTTTGTGTATTGACTACAGACAGCTGAACAAGCGGACCGTGAAGAACAAGTACCCCTTACCGCGGATCGACGATCTGTTTGACCAGCTCCAGGGAGCGCGTGTCTTCTCTAAGATCGATCTCCGTTCGGGCTACTATCAGCTGAAGATCCGGGAGTCGGATATTCCGAAGACGGCCTTTCGTACCCGTTACGGGCACTACGAGTTTCGAGTTCTGCCGTTTGGGTTGACGAATGCGCCGGCCGCTTTCATGGATTTGATGAATCGGGTGTTTCGACCCTTCCTCGACTCCTTCGTGGTAGTCTTCATTGACGATATTTTGGTGTACTCGAGGAGTCTTGAGGAGCACGCTGACCATCTTCGCACTGTCTTGGAGACTTTGGCCAGACATCAGTTGTTCGCCAAGTTCAGTAAGTGCGAGTTTTGGTTAGAGCGTGTGGCCTTCCTTGGCCATGTGATTTCCGGTGAGGGTATATCTGTGGACCCAGAGAAGACGCTTGCCGTGTCGAATTGGCGGCGACCGTCGAACCCCACCGAGATTCGGAGCTTCCTGGGTTTGGCGGGCTATTATCGGAGGTTTGTTGAGGGTTTCTCGAAGATAGCCGTCCTCTGACCCGCCTCACTCGGAAGGATGTCCGGTTCGAGTGGTCCCCATCTTGCGAGGAGAGCTTCCAGGAGTTGAAGCGGAGACTCACCTCAGCGCCCGTTCTTACCATTCCGTCAGGGAGTGGCGGATTCGCAGTCTACTCTGATGCGTCACGACTGGGTTTGGGTTGCGTCCTGATGCAGAACGGTAAGGTTATTGCTTACGCGTCGCGTCAGTTGAAGCCCCATGAGCAGAATTACCCCACCCATGACCTGGAGTTAGCGGCGATCATCTTCGCGCTGAAGATTTGGAGGCACTACCTCTATGGCGAGGAGTTTGAGCTCTTCACGGATCACAAGAGCCTGACTTATCTGCAGTCCCAGCCGGAACTCAACATGCGTCAGAGACGTTGGGTCGAGTTCCTGACGGACTATGATTGTGACATCGCTTACCATCCGGGTAAGGCGAATGTCGTGGCAGATGCTCTTAGTAGGCAGCCTTTGGGCATGGCCGCCCACATGGCTGTGCGTCGTTGGAGGCTTCTGGAGGAGGCCGCTTGCTGGATCAGTGTTCGGGAGACGCCTGCTGGTGGCTATCTGGCCAGGTTAGTGGTGCAGCCTGTTCTCCTCGACGAGATCCGCTCGGCACAAGGGCGGGATCCGCACTTTCTGGTCCTTTCTGAAGGCGTCGCCCGGGAGCGACCGGATTACCAGATTCACGAGGACGGGATCCTGCGGTTCAGAGGCCGGGTATGTATTCCTGACGACGCAGAGCTGAAGCAGAAGATCTTGGACGAGGCCCATCGCTCGAGGTACACAGTGCATCCGGGTGGCACGAAAATGTACAGGGGCCTTCGTCGTGGCTACTGGTGGCGCGGGATGAAGGCGGATGTTGGCCGTTTCGTTGCCCGTTGCTTGGTATGCCAGCAGGTGAAGTCGGAGCATCAGCGTCCTGCGGGGAAGCTGCAGTCCATGGAGATTCCGCAGTGGAAGTGGGAGCAGATTACTATGGACTTTGTTTCAGGTCTGCCGAGGTCACGTTCGGGTCGCGATGCCATCTGGGTGATCGTCGACCGACTGACCAAGTCCGCCCATTTTCTCCCCATCCGACTCACCGATTCTCTGGACACCCTGGCGCAGTTGTTTGTCTCCGAGATCGTTCGTCTCCACGGCACTCCGGTCAGCATCGTTTCAGATAGAGATGCGAGGTTCACTTCGAGGTTCTGGCGTAGCCTCCAGCACGCCCTTGGTACGAACCTCCACTTCAGTACCGCTTTTCATCCGCAGACCGATGGCCAGTCGGAGAGGACGATTCAGACCTTGGAGGACATGTTGCGGGCCTGCATCCTTGACTTCGGGGGTAGTTGGGAGAGGCACCTTCCGTTGGTGGAGTTTGCCTACAACAACAGCTACCACTCGAGTATTCGGATGGCACCTTATGAGGCACTCTATGGCCGCAGCTGTAGGTCTCCCTTGTGTTGGGATGAGGTCGGAGAGCGCCAGTTGGAGGGGCCAGAGATCGTCCGCCTGACCTCAGAGAAGGTCAAGACGATTCGTGAGCGTATCCGTACCGCTCAGAGCCGTCAGAAGAGCTACGCCGATCGTCGTCGCCGTGAGCTCGCCTTCGAGGTAGGTGACCATGTCTTTCTGAAGGTGTCGCCGTCGAAGGGCATCTTCCGTTTCGGTGTGCGGGGCAAGCTGAGTCCGCGTTTTATTGGCCCGTTTCTCATTCTGGAGCGGATTGGGGAGGTGGCCTATCGCCTAGCCTTGCCCCCACAGTTGGCTCAGGCCCATGACGTCTTCCATGTTTCGCAGCTGAGGCGTTACGTCCACGACCCTGCTCACATCATCCCGTTCGAGCCACTCGTCTTCGAGCCAGACTTGTCATTCGTGGAGCAGCCGGTCGAGATCCTGGACCGACGCGAGAAGAAGCTCCGCACCAAGACCGTCCAGTTGGTTAAGGTGCGTTGGCAGCACCGTTCTGGTGCCGAGGCGACTTGGGAGCGCGAGGACACCATGCGTGACGCATATCCACATCTTTTTCCTTCTTAGATGTTTTTGTATTAAATTTTGTGGACAAAATTTCCTAAGGGGGGAAGAATGTTATATATGTGTCACTTTTTAGCCTATGGGTAACCTTTGGGTCAATTCTAGCCATTTTCGAAATTTTCTTTTTCGATCGGAACAGCTAAAATTTTGGCTTTTCAGCCATCTGCGTGAGTTAGAGAACTCCGATTGGAAATCTAACTGCATATTATGGGTCCTGGTACCGTTCTCTACTACCCATAAAAATTTCATCGATTTCCGGTAACGTTTGGAAAATTATGCAGTTCTGAACCGTATCCGGGTTTTCTTCGTTACTGGTTTTATGGGAGGAATAGTATTTGGATATTTTGGTGGTTGGGGTCACCTTGGGTAAGCTTACCCCCCTCTTACTTAGGGATTAAGTAAGGTTGAGATATTTGTGAGTATGAGTGGGTGAGGGTAGGTTAAACTCACCCCCTTTTTTATTTCTTTTTTTTCTCTTCTTTTAAAGAGAATTGTAGTCGTGGATTCTTTCTCTTTGGCACTCTCTCCCTCTCTCACACTCTCTCCCTCTCTGTTTTCCTGATTTTGTGTGTGTGTTGTGTGTTTTGGATTGGTTGGAGAAGAAGAAAGCACACAAGCAAGGTAAGCAAGGTTGTGGGTTTGTTGTTGTTGTTGTTTCTCTTCTTCCTCCTCCCTCTCATGTCCTTCCCCCCCCCCCCATGATCCTCTGTTTATAGGGCTGAGTTGAGGCTGTTGTGGGGCTGTGGAGGTGGTGGTGGTAGTGGTGGTCGTTGGAGTGGCTTCGGGTGCGCGGAGGGCCCGGATTTTTCCCCCCTTTCACTCCCCCTCCCTTGGTAGGTTCTTTCTCTTCTTTAAATTCTGTTTTTGGGTGTTAAGGGGGTGGTAGGGGGACCATGCATGCTTGTGGTTATGTTTTGGGTGTATGTGGGCATGGGGTAAGGGTTGAAAATGATTTGGGCGCGCGCGCGGGGCCACCCGTGCGCGTGCGCGCGCAGACGCGCGCGCAGAAGGGCCCAGGCGGGCTGGTCGGGCGCGCGCGGAGCGCGGGCAGTGGGCGCAGGGGCGAGCGGGTGCGCGCGGGTGACAGGCGGGGCTAGTGAGCGGGCGCGGTCAGGCGCGCAGTGCGCGCGTACGGGTGCGCGCGCGCGGCTGCGCGTCTGGGCGCGCGTGGGAGAGCTCCAGGGCGCGCGGACAGCCCGTCTGAGCGCGCGGACGGGCGCGGGAGGGCGTGCACGCGTGCGTGCACGTACGCATGTGTGCGGGGGCCACGTGTGTGGCTGCCCGGGGGCTCGGGTAGGCGTCGGGGCGCTCGGATATGCGTGCGTACGCGCGTACTCGCATGCGTGCGAGCCCGTATGCATGCATATCTAAGCCTTTGGCATTTTTTGGGAAATTTTAAGTGTTGTTATGTAGTTTATTTACCATTTTCGTTACCATTGCCTCACAGATCTTGGCGGGCGGTCGCGCGACGACCCGGTTTTCGGTGAGTGGATCAATCCAACTCAGTTGGGAGGTGTTCGATGCACGTCGGAGTGCATCGCCCTCCCCTGGGGTACCATAACTCCATATAACCCGTCGAATATTGTGTAAATGTTCATATAGATGTCTGTTTTGCTAGGACTGCACCCATGCCATGATCGGATGTTGCATGTTAGGTATTATTCATCCATGTATAAGGAATAAAAGCCGTCCATGCTAGATAACGTGTCTCCTTATTTGAATAACCCTGAATTATGCATGTCCCAACCTAATCTAATTAATCACATAAAGAGGCATAAGTAGAAGCATGCCGTAGGTAATAATCATGTCTTGTATATTAATTAACTTGAGGCGCTTCCATGATTAATCTTTACTTCTTGTAAGAATTAATGCACGCTTGGGCCTTATATTTTTTGCCTAATGAGAATAGGTAAGTGTGTGACCACCTATGGGGGCACGCTAGGTCATGGACACTTAGAATCAAATAACTTCCCCGCATCTGAGTTATGCGCCCTGGAGGGAATTCATGAGAATTCGACGCGCTTATCGGTGTTCGATAACCGATGACGACGGATCCTTAAGAGATCGTATTAGCGAGGGTCGGGTGTTCTTACCTTCGTCGGTTCCGAGTAGAGACTGCCCGGCGTAGCAAAGTCCGGTGGAGACCTCCCTGATACTACTCATGACGCGTGTCGGTGTTGGTCCGGCCTGCCAGTTTGTGCAATTTCCCAAAATCCTAGGTCACCCTTCGGGGTGAGGGTGAGGGACTTGTTGTTTGTTGAAGTTATATGATTTATGATACATGAATTGTTCCATTCACTGAGCGTGTGGCTCACCCCTCGCATATGCTTTCTCCAGTTGTCGCTGATCCGGATCCGAAGGAGGAGCTCCCTGAGACGCGATTCCAGTAGGAGACAGCATTCACGTAGACATCTTACGAGTGAGAGGCCCCCAGCATCCCCCCGTTTTCTTGTATGTATTTCTACTTGTGCTTGGGCACAGTGTATGGGTTGATGTTGTCTTTTGTAGTACATATTGGCTCTCACAGGACAGTTTGATTGAGTACTCTGGTCTGTTATATATCTTTGAATCACAAACTTAGTCGTTTTGCTTCCGCTATTTTCGTATGTGTTTGATGTCAGTTACTTGATTTCGCTTTATCGCCCTTTGACATCATAGTGTATTTATTTACTTCGTGTACGTATTACTGATATCATATATATACTTGCCACGTCTCGGGGACGGCCGCCCTGGGGTGTGACATGTAGCTCACCCCTCGCTTATGTTTTTCCCTAGTTGATGTTGAGTCGGATCCAAGAGAAGAGCTCCCCTGACGCAATACGAGTAGGAGACTCGCATTCGCGTTGGATGTCTTGCGAGTCAGAGGCTATCAGCATTCCATTTTCATTGTATGTATTATACTTGTGCTTGTGCACGGTATGTGGACAGTTGATGTCTGTTGTTGTGTATATTGGCTCTCACAGGACAATTGATTGTGTACTCTAGTCTGTAATAGGTCTTTGAATTACAGACTTAGTCGTTTGAGCTTCCGCTATTTGTATATATTTGATGTCAGTTACTTGTTTATTGTCTTTTCTCTTGTGGAGTATTTATTTGACCTCGTGTATGGATTACTAATATCATTTATATATTTTCCACGTCCAGGGGCGTGACAAAAGTTGGTATCAGAGCCAAATGTTTTCTTTAAGATGAGTCCTAGGATTTCGAGATGAGTATTCTGATCCTAGTGCTGGTTCCTTAGTTGCTGATATGCCTCCACGGAGACGGGCGCGTGGACGTGGTCACCCTTGGGCTTCGGAGGTTTTCGAACCTACCGGAGGCGAGGAGTCTACTGGAGAGTTCTCAACTGTTAGGCCAGGACTTGCGCAGGATGCCTCCAGCGTGGGCGCGTGCTTACGCTGAGATGGCGGATCTTCTGGAGACTGAGACTAGAGCACTGGAGGCATAGACTAGAGCGTTGGCTGAGCAGGCGTGAGAGATCCAGGAGCTGCGGGCGGCCTGCGTGGTGATCCCGTAGATACCCTTAGCAGCAGATCCAGCAGTGGTGCCAGAGATACCCCATGTACCGGTTGGAGACCATATTCTCCTCCGTCCTGTTTATCGGGGGTATACCATAGAATTTGCGTGCGGCACCAGTTTCAAGTGTTGAGGATGTGGCGTAAGCTCATTAAGGGGTGATGTCTTCTTCCAGTCTTCCTAGTCAGGATAAGGAGCCTTGCAGGGTCAGCGTTGAGACCCGGGCTAGGGTACTCCGTATTCCTTATTTGGTTGTCGGGATATCCTATATCGGGACCTCATGAGACCCTCCCGAGGTTCTTTTCCTAGTCAAGGAATACCTTTGAAGCATCAAATTGATGATTGATTTTTCCTCACTTGGAAGGTGCGATGGCGGGTGGTGATGCATATGATCCGGATTGAGTGCATCTTGTTGCAGCTTAGTGGGCGATAGCTTATGGACTAGGGTTCCATAGCCATATTCGGAGTCGCTTCGATATATCATCGTGCATAGTAGCTACCCGGTAGAGGCAAGAGACCTGTGAGGTGCTCCCTGGGACTATCCACGACGCTTGTTTGTGTGCCCATATAGCAGAGATAGTGGACATGGGAGGCTACCAGGTAGGGGCCACACCGGAAGAGTGCTACTGGATGACGTCGAGAGCTTGGACTCCCCGTGATGAATCTGCCCATTGAGTGCATGATGCTGGAGTTCCAACGGTTATAGTTGGGCGACCTGTTGGTGGCGGCATGTGAAGCACAGTTTGAGGTACTGTCGCGTTTTGCCCCCACATGGGTCGTAAATGAGGAGTCGTGACGCTAAGCGTTCCTGATGGAACTCAACCGCCATATCAGGTAGATGACGTCGCTTAGGTGTTGTCGGGAATCGACGACCTCCTATTGCGTGTCTTGCGGCTTAAGTCCGGTCGAGCGGCTTACCCAGCGTGTAAGAGTCATCATGAGTGTCAGCCTTGCTCGAGGAGCAGATTTGGACTTAATTGTCCCAGGAATGATTTTGATCTCCCCATAGGGGTTGAAGATCAAGTACCCCTTGCCGTGAATTGATGATCTGTTTGACCAGCTCTGAGAGCCAGTGTCTTTCTGTTGATCGATCTTCGCGCAGGGTACTCTATTTGAAGATCCAGGAGTTGGGCATTCTTTAGTTGGCCTTTCGTGACTGTTTGGGCACTACGAATTTTGGGTACTGCTGTCGGGGTAGACGAATGCGCCAGATGCCTACAATGATCTCAAATGTTTTATTGGGCCTCCGTGAGCTGTTCTGTGGTAGCCTTCGTTGAGGATATTGGTTGGCATGCCCTTAGGCGAAGTTGTGGATCGTCGCGTTGGAATGCGTTCGTCTATCAAGATTCCTCAGTGGACGTGGGAGTGAGTTATCATGGATTTCGTTGTGGGCTCGCTAAAGTCATGTTCGGGTCACGATGCCGTCTGGGTGATCATTGACCGATTGACTAAGTCCGCACTTTTCTCCTTATCCAACTGACTGAGTCTCTGGAGGCTTCGACGTGGGTTTGAGCCTTCGCGATTGTTCGTCTTCATGGCACTCCGGTAGGTGCTATTTCGGGCTGAGACGCGTGAGTTACTTTGAGGTTCTGGCGCAGCCTTTGTCAGGCTTTTTCGCGCGAGCCTCCCTTCTTGGTACTGCGTTTCGATACCGGCGGACAGCTAGGCAATGAGGACGATTTAGGCCTTGGAGGACATGCTATTTGCCTGCGTGCTTGACTTGGGGCAGTTGGATGAGGCACCACCCTTTGGGTAAGGGTCTGCCTGTGAAACGACTGCCATTCGAGCGCCCCGATGAAATTGAAAAAGGGGCACTCTACGGGCGCAGTTTTACACCTCCCCTGTGTTGGGACAGTTGTAGAGCGCCTGTTGGAGGGGCCATAAGTCATTTTATTGACCTTGCAGTGGCCGAGATGGTTCGTGCGTGCCTCTGCACCACCAAGAACCGTCGGAAGGGCTACGTAGGTCATCGTCGCTAGGAGCCTACCTTCGGGGTTCGGCGACCATGCTGGCATAAGGTGTCCCGGTTTAAGGGCATCCTCTGTTTCAACGTTCGGGGCGTGTTGAGTCGGCCTTCCATCGGACCGGTTTTCGTCCTTGAGTGGATTAGGGGAGGTGGCTGTCATGAAGCCTTGCCCCCATGGCCGACACGTGCCTATGACGTCATCCAATGTATCAGCTGAGGCATTATTATGTCCACGATCCTGCTCACATCATTCCGTTCGAGCCGCTCACCCTCGAGCTGGATTTGTCGTTCGTGGAGCAGTTGATCGGAACCATGGACCGATGTGAAGAGAGGCTCCGCACCAAGACCGTTCCTTCGGTTAAAGTGCGTGGTAGCACCAGTTTAGTGTCCGGACCACTCGGGAGCCAAGGGACTCTATGGGCGACACTTCTACGTTCGGCCTTCCCTTTGGGTTTCCTTAAATTTCAAGGACTAAATTTCCTAAGGGGGGGGGGGGAGAATGTTAGACCTGTGTCATTTAGAGTCCTAATTTCGATTGGAGTCGCTAAAATTTTAGTTTTTAGCTACCGGTGGGGGTTTGAGGACTCTGATTGAAGATATAACTGCATATTATGGGTCCTGGTATTGTTTAGTACTGCCCATAAAATTTTCGTTTAATTCCGATAACGTTTTAGGAATTATGCAGTTTTGGATTGTCATTTGGATTTGATTTTGTTAAAATCCAAAATGAAGAGGTAAAAAATCCGATATTATTACGAGATGCTAAGTTTAGAGATAGCTTCCATATAGAAGTGGAATTGGATCAACTGGATTCGTATATTAAAAGTTATGGGTATTTTTTCATGTATACCCCGAAGTTGAGAAATCTAGGCAGCAGCCCTGTAAGATGTTTAGCCTAGATTTCGGAATAGCTAGAGAGGTTATTTAATCTGGGTGTAAACATGAAAGCTGTAGATAATCTTCTTAGTTTTCCAATGCCACTGGAATCATGCAATTCGGAGCTGTATTGAGGAAGTTATGGCTGTTTAAGTGAAGGCTACCCAGAGTTATAAGTCCGAGGACGACTTTGTCTTTCAGCCCGACTTTGCCTATAAATACCACCCCAAATGTTACGACCTTAGCCATTTTTTTCACCTATTTTGGTCTGGTCCAGCCCTTGATGAAGGCTTGGGTGGAGGAGGTGGTGGTGATGGAGAAGAAGAAGTTGAAGAAGGTGAGTTGTTGTGTTGTTGTTAAGTTGTTGATTCTTTTCCCTCTTCCCCCATCTTTGCTCTCTTCCTTCCCTTCTCTAACCAACAGCCCCCCATGTGTTTGTTGAAATGCCAAAGTGAAGCCCTATGAAGAAGAGAAGCCAAAGAGAGGTGGTGGTGGTGGTAGTGGTGGTCGAGATGGTCGTGGGTGTGCTCGAGGGACCCAACCTCTCCCCTTTCCCTCCTCCTCTTATGTTTGGTATGTTCTCCACCTTCTTTTACTTGGTTTTATGGCTTTGGGGGTTGTTGGGAGGGCATGCATGGGTGGTGTTTGAGTTTGGGTGCATGTTCTCCACCTTGTATTGAATGTTTGTGTTGGTGTTTGGTTTCTAACCACTCACGGAGCTTGTAGCTCACCGCTCGCTTATGTTTTTCCCAGTTGATGTTGAGTCGGATCCAAGAGAAGAGCTCCCCTGGCGCAATACGAGTAGGAGACCCGTGTTCGTGTTGGATGTCTTGCGAGTCAGAGGCTATCATCATTCCATTTTCATTGTATGTATTATACTTGTGCTTGTGCACGGTATGTGGACAGTTGATGTCTGTTGTTGTGTATATTGGCTCTCACAGGACAATTGATTGTGTACTCTAGTCTGTAATAGGTCTTTGAATTACAGACTTAGTCGTTTGAGCTTCCGCTATTTGTATATATTTGATGTCAGTTACTTGTTTATTGTCTTTTCTCTTGTGGAGTATTTATTTGACCTCTTGTATGGATTACTGATATCATTTATATATTTGCCACGTCCTGGGGCGTGACAATTTCGACCAAAACACCATTTTACTATCCAAACACGACCAAAACCCCGACACTATTTATTTTTTACCCAAGCTGGATTTCTTTTTGAAAACCAAATTTTCTGAACCAAACCCTATTCCTTCAATGCAAACCGCAATTTTTGACCCAAACCCCAATTTTTCGACTGAAATTGATTTTTCCGATCCAAACCCGACCCAAACGTCATTTTTCTACCTAAACAAGATATTTCGACCCAAACCGTATATTTTCGACCCGGACATCATTGTTTGACCCGTGCAACATTTTTTTGTCGCGAACAACATTATCTTTTTTCTATCCAAACACGACCCACAGAAGCACTTATTCAACCCAATTAGCACATTTCGACCCAAATATCATTTTCGAACCCAAATATCATTATGAGTACCCAAACTACATTCCTAGACCAAACAGCGATTCTTAGCCCGAATATAATTTTTCAACCCAAACATACCCAAAATCCATTTTTCGATTGAAACACCATGTTTCCAACCTAAATATCATTTTCAGACACAAACAACATTCATTTTACACAAACATCGCATTTATACCCAAACAACACTGTCCTAGCTGGAAAAGCATTTTTCAGCCCAAATAGAATTATGTCGACCTGATCAACATTTTCCCACCAAGAGAGCATTTTTGGATTAAAACACGACCCAAACACCATTATTTCGACTAAAACAACATTTTCTCACAAATCGCTTCTTCGACCTAAAAACGACCTAAACGCCATTTTTGTCGACCAGAACAGGATTTTCCAGACCAGAAATGAGTTATTCTCCTAAACAATATTTTCTCAACCAGAACATCATTTTTCGACCAAGACAACATTTTTCAGATAAAACGCGGCTCGAACACCATATTTTCGAGCCAAACAGCAGTTTTTCGAATAACACGGGTTTTTTCGTCTAAAACAGCGTTTTCTGAACCAAACAGCTTTTTATCGACCCCACCATCATTTTTTTCCACCCAAGCTGCTTTTTTTGACCCCACCGGCATTTCTTCGACCCTAACAGCATTTTCAATACTCGAATATCATTTGTAGTCCCGAACTACATTTTTTGACCCAAACAAAAATCCAAATCCCAATTTCCCAAGCTAAACTGCATTTTTCCACGCAAACATAATGATCATCTTTCCCGATCCAAATAGCATGCATCCAGCCAACATGACCCAAACATCATTTTCAGACCCGAACAACCCAAAGGCATTTTTCGACGCAAATAAACTTTTTTTGACCTAAACACGACCCAAACACCATTATTTCGACCAAAACACCATTTTACAATCCAAAATCGACCCAAACCTCGACACCATTTTCTTTTTACCCAAGCTGGATTTTTCTTTTGCAAATAAAAATTTCCGAACCAAACCCTATTTCTTTAATGCAAACCGTAATTTTTCACCCAAACCCCAATTTTACGATTGAAATTGAATTTTCCGATCCCAATATGACCCAAACGTCATTTTCTACCTAAACATGATATTTTGACCCAGATCGTATTTTTTAGGCCCAGACATCATTTTTTGACCCATGCAACATTTTTTCAGCGCGAACAACGTTGTTCAACCCAAAAAGTAATTTTTGACGTGAAAATATTTTTTCGACCCAAACACGACCCACATAAGCACTTTTTCAACCCGGACAGCACTTTTGACCCAAATATCATTTTCAAACCCAAAGATCATTCTGTGAACCCAAACTGCATTTCTCGGCCAAACAACGTTTCTTAGCCCGAACATCATTTATTTTACATAAACATCGTCTTTAGAGCCGAACAACATTTTTCAACCCAAAACAACAATTTTCAACCCGAATAACATTTTTCAACCCAAACAGCACTTTCCTGACTGAAAAAGCATTTTTTTGGCCCAAACAGAATTTTGTCGACCCGAACATCATTTAGCCCCCAAGAGAGCATTTTTGGTCTAAAACCCGACATAAACACCATTGTTTCGACTAAAACTGCATTTTGTGACCCGAATCGCATCTTCGACCCAAAAACGACCATGACTTCATTTTTTCGACCAAAACGGCACTTTCCAGACCTTTAGACTAGTGTCATTTAGAGTCCTAATTTCTATCGGTGTCGCTAAAATTTTGATTTTTAGCTACCTTCTGGGGTTTGAGGACTCTAATTGAAAATATAATTGCATATTATGGGTCCTGGTATCGTTTAGTACTGCCCATAAAATTTTCATTAAATTTCAATAATGTTTTTGGAATTATGCAGTTTTGATTTGGTATTCGGGTTTGATTTTGTTAAAATCCAAGATGAAGAGGTAAAAATCCAATATTATCATGAGATGTTCAGTTTTGTGTTAGCTTTCATTCAAAAGTAGAATTGGATCAACTGGAATCGCGTATCAAAAGTTATGGGTATTTTTCCGATTATACCCCGAAGATGAGAAATCCAGGCAGCAGCCCTATTCGATGTTTAGCCTAGCTTTCGGAATAGCTGGAGAGGTTATTTGAGCTAGGTACAAACATGAAAGTTGTAGATAATTGTCTTGGCTTTCCAATGGCATTACAATCGTGTAATTCGGAGCTGTATTGGGGAAGTTATGGCCGTTCTAGTGAAGGCTGTCCAGAGTGTTTAGTCCGAGGACGGCTTGGTCATTTCATTCTTCTTTTGGCTATAAATACCCTCCCCCTCCCAATCCCTCGTCCATGGCTCTCTCTTTTCACTCTTTTGATCTGGTCCAGCCCCTTTTGTTGTGTATTGTTTGGGTGGAGGTAGTGAAGGTGTTGGAGAGGATGGAGCACAAAATGGAGGTGTGTATGGGTTGTTGATTGTAGTTGTTGTTGATTCTTCTCTTGTCCCCTATCTTTTGGATCCCTTCCTTCCCCTCTCAAACCAGTCCCCCCCCCCTGCATGTGTTTGTGTTTATGTCACAAAGAGAAAGTGAAGGAGTAGATGGTGGAGCAAGGAGAGGAAGTGATCAAGTCATGTAGTGAAGCAAGAAGAGGTGGTGGTGGTGGTGGTAGGGATGCGCTTGCGAGCCCCTACACCCCCATCTCCATTTGGTGAGTTTACCCTCTTCTTTAAATGATTTTTATGCATGTTAGGGTGTTTCAGAGGGTTTGTGTGTGAGGTGTTTTGAGTTGTGAGCATGTGAGGGCATAAGGGAGGGCTGGGGAGTGTTGGGCGCGCGCGCGGGTCTGTCCGCGCGCGTGCACGTGCAGATGCGCGCGCAATCGGGCGCGTGTGCACGGGGGTCATGCGGAGCGTTCGTGCGGGTGATGGCGGGGCGCGCAGTGCGTGTGGGTCGTGTGCGCAGGTGCGGGCGCGTTGGGGTGCGCGGGAGCGCGCGTGCGTACACGCAGGTTCGAGGCGCGTGCCTACGTGCGGGGCACTCGGGGCTGCACCCGGGGCTCCCCGGGGGTGCGTGCGGGGCCGCCCGGGGTCGGGTTGGGTGTGCTGTGGGCCGGCATGCTTAGGTGCGTAAGAGCCCGTATGCGTGGATGTCTAAGCCTTAGGCATTCCTATTTAATTCTATGTGTTGTATGTAGTGATACTCATCTTTATCGATGCCCTTACCTTGCAGATCTCGTCAAAGGGGATGCGCGATGACGACTCGGGTATCGGTGAGTGGGTCAATCCAACTCAGTTGGGAGGTGTTCGATGCACGTTGGAGTGCATTGCCTTCCCCTTGTCACACCCCAGGGCGGCCGTCCCCGAGACGTGGCAAGTATATATATGATATCAGTAATACGCACATGAAGTCAATAAATATACCACAATGTCAAAGGCGATAAAGCGAAATCAAGTAACTGACATCAAATACATATGAAAATAGCGGAAGCAAAACGACTAAGTCTGTGATTCAAAGACATATAACAGACCAGAGTACTCAATCAAATTGTCCTGTGAGAGCCAATATGTACTACAAAAGACAACATCAACCCATACACTGTGCCCAAGCACAAGTAGAAATACATACAAGAAAACGGGGGGATGCTGAGGGCCTCTCACTCGTAAGATGTCTACGTGAACGCTGTCTCCTACTGGAATCGCGTCTCAGGGAGCTCCTCCTTCGGATCCGGATCAGCGACAACTGGAGAAAGCATATGCGAGGGGTGAGCCACACGCTCAGTGAATGGAACAATTCATGTATCATAAATCATATAACTTCAACAAACAACAAGTCCCTCACCCTCACCCCGAAGGGTGACCTAGGATTTTGGGAGATTGCACAAATTGGCAGGCCGGACCAACGCCGACCCACCACACCCTCACCCTCACCCCCTCCTCGGGGTGACATAGGCTCTTGGGGGAAAAGGGGTCGATTGTTCTACACCGCTCGTCCTCCGGTAGTCTCTCCCGGTGTGGCCCATACTACCTGGCAGCCTTCCGGCACCTCACAGGGTTCAGGCCTCTACCGGACTAGCCTCCCACGATCATTACCTCGGCTGTATGGGCACACCAACACGCGTCATGAGTAGTATCAGGGAGGTCTCCACCGGACTTTGCTACGCCAGGCAGTCTCTACTCGGAACCGACGAAGGTAAGAACACCCGACCCTCGCTAATACGATCTCTTAAGGATCCGTCGTCATCGGTTATCGAACACCGATAAGCGCGTCGAATTCTCATGAATTCCCTCCAGGGCGCATAACTCAGATGCGGGGAAGTTATTTGATTCTAAGTGTCCATGACCTAGCGTGCCCCCATAGGTGGTCACACACTTACCTATTCTCATTAGGCAAGAAATATAAGGCCCAAGCGTGCATTAATTCTTACAAGAAGTAAAGATTAATCATGGAAGCGCCTCAAGTTAATTAATATACAAGACATGATTATTACCTACGGCATGCTTCTACTTATGCCTCTTTATGTGATTAATCAGATTAGATTAGGTGGGGACATGCATAAATCGGGGTTATTCAAATAAGGAGACACGTTATCTAGCATGGACAGCTTTTATTCCTTATACATGGATGCATAATATCTAACATGCAACATCCGATCATGACATGGGTGCAGTCCTAGCAAAACAGGCATCTATATGAACATTTACACAATATTCGACGGGTTATATGCAGTTATGGTACCCCAGGGGAGGGCGATGCACTCCAACGTGCATCGAACGCCTCCCAACTGAGTTGGATTGATCCACTCACCGTAAACCGGGTCGTCGCGCGACCGCCCGCCAAGATCTGTGAGGCAAGGTTAACAAAAATGGTAAATAAACTACATAACAACACTTAAAATTACCCAAACATGCCAAAGGCTTAGATATGCATGCATACGGGCTCGCACGCATGCGAGTACGCGCGTACGCACGCATATCCGAGCGCCCCGACGCCTACCCGAGCCCCCGGGCAGCCACACGCGTGGCCCCCGCACACATGCGCACGTGCACGCACGCGTGCACGCGCTCCCGCGCCTGTCCGCGCGCTCAGACGCGCTGCCCGCGCTCCCTGGCGCTCTCCCGCGCGCCCAGACGCGCTGCCGCGCGCGCGCACCCGTACGCGCGCACTGCGCGCCTGACCGCGCCCGCTCCCAGCCCTGCTTGTCGCCCGCGCGCGTACGCGCTCGCGCGCCCGCGCGCACGCGCACACGCGCGCCTGCGCGCCTGCCAGGTCCGCCTGGCCCTCCTGCGCGCCCGCCTGCGCGCGCACGCGCGCCCAGACCCTCCTCCATCCTCTCCCATGCCCTCACACCCACCCAAACACACCCACCTAGCATGCATGACCTCCACAACAGCCCTCCAAGCAAGAAAAATCAAAAGAACTTAAGGGGAAGAGCTTACCAAGTGAGGGGGGGGAAAGGAATGGGAAAGTTTGGGGCTTTTTGTGCACCACCGGACACTACAACCACCACCACAACCACCACAACCCCTCAAGCTCTCCACCAGCTCCTTAATGGCTGAAAAACAGGGGGGGGGGCATGAGAATGAGCTAAAAGAGAAGAGGAAGAGAGAAAGAAACCACACCAACAAGAACAACACACATACACACCTTTGTGTGTGTCATTTGCTTCCTCTTCTTCTTCCTTTCCTTGATCTCCTCTTCAAAACACACACACATACACACACACACACACACAGCACTCACAAAGAAGGGAAAATGAAATGCACGACTACAAGGGGGGGTGAAGAGAAGGAAAAAGAAAAGAAAAAAAGAAAGGTAACCCTAAGCCTAAACTCACCTTCTCACACCCACACACTCCAATGCAATGCGTCATCCCTAAGTAATGGGGGGTGAGGTTACCATGGGTGATCACATTCACCAAAATATCTAAACACTATCCACTTAACAAGGCAGTTTCGAAGAAAACCCAGATGCGGTTCGGAACTGCATTTTTTTCCAAACGTTACCGGAATTCGATGAAATTTTTATGGGTAGTAAAGAACGGTACCAGGACCCATAATATGCAGTTAGATTTCCAATCGGAGTTCTCTAACTCACGCAGATGGCTAAAAAGCCAAAATTTTAGCGGTTCCGATCGAAAAAGAAAATTTCGAAAATGGCCAGAACTGACCCAAAGGTTACCCATAGGCTAAAAAGTGACACATATATAACACCCCTGGGGCACCATAATTGCATATAAACTTGATGAATGCATGCATGTTGTTACCTAGCTTGCTAACCGTGTAATCATGTCATGCTAGATATTGAATGTTAGGGATTATATGTCCGTGTATCATGTATAGGAGACATACATGTTGGATATCACGTCATATGTTAGCATAACCCCCACTATGCAAATCCCCACCTAGTTAATTTGATTAATTTATATGATTGTGCATAGAATAGCATGTCGTTAAACAATATATTGTTTTATTATATTAATACATTTTAGATGTTTTCAATTTTTCCTGCTCGGGATTAAGGGACCTTGCGAGGTCATCATTGAGACCCGGGCTAGGGTTCCCCGTGTTCCTTGTTTGGTTGCTAGGGTATCCTATATTGGGACCTCAAGGTGCCCTCCCAAGGGGTTCTTTCCCCCAGGCAGAGAATATCTTGCTTAATTCTTTAATTATTTATACGCTGTACATTTATTTATACCTGTATGAGCCATGCATCTTGTCTAAGTGAGTTTGGACAAGTGTATGACCTATTAGGGGGTCATACCACGGCATAGTCACTACGAATGATATGATTTCCACACATCTGAGTTATGTGCCCTGGAGGGAATTCTTGAGAATTCGTTGCCGTACCGGTGCGTAGCCACCGATGATGACGGATCCAAGAGGATTGTATCCACGAGTTTAGATTGCTTTCTCCCCTTCGTTGGATCCGTGTAGGAACTACCCGGCGTTGGAAACGTTGACCTGACAGAGAGTTCCCATCCATAGGTACTACCGATGCGAGCGAGAACATACTGATCATGGGAGTATACCAGGTAGAGGCTATCCGGGTAAAGGGCTACCGGTGGACCAATGGTGTAGAGCAGTCTAAACTCTCCCAATAGTCCTATGTCACCCTGTGAGGGTGTTGGTGAGGGTGTGGTGGGCCCAAGTTGATATTCGACGCACCAGTTTGAGTAGTTGATTTTTCCCATATGGTTCGCATTGCGAACATGTAGTAGTAGTTCCTCCCAAAATCGTCGCATTCGAAGCCCGACGTTGAAGCTGTCCTGACAGAGGACTCCCACTTGTAGGTACTCCCGATGCGTTTGGCAGAGGTACTGATCATTGGAGTGTACCAGGTATACGTGACGGTGGTCTACTGGATGATATTGCGAGTGTGAAATCGTTCTCCCCGTCATTGGATCCGTGTAGGGACTTCTTGGTTGAGACAGCCGGCCTAAAAGAGGGCACCCATCCGTAGGTACTACCAATTTGTAAGGATATGTTGATCATGGGAGTATACCAGGTATGGGCTTCTCTGGATACGAGCTACCGGTGGACCAAGGACATAGAAACAATCTAGATTTCCTCCCAAGAGCATATGTCACCCGTCGGGGTGAGGGTGAGGGTTAGTACAATTGCTCCCAATAGCCTTGGTCACCCTTCGGGGTGAGGGTGAGGGAAGTAAATGATTATTTGGATGTTATATGAGTTATGTTGCATTGATTGTTCCATTCACTGAACGTGTGACGTTGTTGGGCGTGGAGCTGGAGTTTCCTTGTGGCATGGTCTTGCGTTCGTTGAAGCGTCCTGTCCGGTGGATTGGTGAGTGCGAGGCTGTCAGCAATCTTAGAGTCATGTATTTGTAAATAGTGCGTGTCGCACCAGTTGTATTTTATTTGGGCTAGACTTGGCTCTCACATGGCAGTGATGGGGTATTCGAGTCTGTAATAATATTTTTGGTTTACAGACTTATTGCTATTTTTATGCTTCTGGATTTTCAGTAGAGTTATCAGTTATCTTTGCTTGTTAGTCTGGTGTATTATTTACTGGACTCATCGTTGACCTCTTGTATGATAACTGATACTTTATATTTTTGACACGTCTCGGGACACCTGCGGCGTGACAAGACCAGAAATGAGTTTCTCGACCCAAATAGCATTTTCTCGACTGAACATCATTTTTCGTCCAAGACAACATTTTTCAGAGAAAACGCAGCCCGAACATCACCTTTTTGAGCCAAACAACACTTTTTCGAACAAAACAGATTTTTTTACCCAAATTGCACTTTCGACCAGGAAACGACCAAAGCATCATTTTTTCCGACCAAAATAGCGTTTTCTGAACCAAACAGCATTTTGCTGACCCCACCGTCATTTATTTCCACACAAGCTGCTTTATCCGACCCCACCGGCATTTCTTCAACCCTAAAAACATTTTCAATACTCAAACATCATTTGTAGACCCGAACGGCATTTTTCGACTCAATCAACATTTTTTCCACTCAAATATTATATTTATACCCGAACTGCATTTTTTGTCCCAAACAAAAACCAAACACCAATTTCTCAAACTAAACTACATTTTTCTACCCAAACATAATGATCATCTTTCCTGATCCAAATAGCATGTATCCACCCAAACATGACCCAAACATCATATTTAGACCCGAACAACATTTCTCAAGCCAATGTGCGTTTTTCGACGCAAATAAACTTTTTTCGACCCAAACACGACCCAAACACCATTATTTCGACCAAAACCCCATTTTACAATCCAAAATCGACCCAAACCTCAACACCATTTTCTTTAAACCCAAGCTGGATTTTTATGCAAACAATATTTTCCGAACCAACCCCTATTCCTTTAACGCAAACTGAAATTTTCACCCAAACCCCAATTTTACGACTGAAATTGATTTTTCCGATCCCAACACGACCCAAACGTCATATTTCTACCTAAACAGATATTTCGACCCAAATCGTATTTTTAAGACCCGGACATCATTTTTTGACCCAGGCAATATTTTTTCGGCGCGAACAACATTGTTCAACCCAAAAACTCATTTTCGACGTGAAAATCTTTTTTCGATCCAAACTCGACCCACATAAGCACTTTTTCAACCCGAACAGCAAATTTCGACCCAAATATCATTTTCGAATCCAAAGATTATTCTAAGAACTCAAACTGCATTTCCTCGGCAAACAACGTTTCTTAGCCGAACAACATTTATTTTACATAAACATCGTCTTTAGAGCTTTTTCGACCCAAAACAAAATTTTTCGACCCGAATAACATTTTTCGACCCAAACAACACTTTCTTGACTGGAAAAGCATTTTTCGGCTTGAACGGAATTTTGTTGACCCGAACATCATTTAGCCCCCAAGAGAGCATTTTTGGATTAAAACCCGACCCAAACACCATTGTTTCGACTAAAACTGCATTTTGTGACCCGAATCGCATCTTCGACCCAAAAACGACCATAACTACATTTTTGCGACCAAAATGGCACTTTTCATACCAGAAATAAGTTTTTCGACCCGAGCAACATTTTCTCGACCTGAACATCATTTTTCGACCAAGGCAACATTTTTCAAAGAAAACGCGGCCCGAACACCACTTTTTCAAACCAAACAACACTTTTTCGAACAAAACGGATTTTTTGACCCAAATTGCACTTTCGACCAGGAAATGATCAAAGCAACATTTTTTTTGACCAAAACGGCATTTTCTGAACCAAACAGCTTTTTGCCGACCCCACTGTCATATATTTCCAACCAAGCTGCTTTTTCCGACCCCACCGGCTTTCCTTCGACCCCACTGTAGATACCCCAATTTTGACCGTCCAGAAAGACAGAAATACTTCAAGTAACACCCGGAAATATCCCACTTTTGGACATCCAGTAGAGAACCAAAATTCAGGAAACCGGAAACCCTAACCCTAGCCCTAAACTAAACCTAGCCGGAAACCCTAACCCTAGCCCTAAACTAAACCTAGCCAGAAACCCTAACCCTAGCCCTAAATTAAACCTAGCCGGAAACCCTAACCCTAGCCCTAAACTAAACCTAGCCAGAAACCCTAACCCAAGCCCTAAACTAAACCTAGCTAGAAACCCTAACCCCAGCCCTAAACTAAACCTAGCCAGAAACCCTAAACCCCAAAACCCCACCTAGAGAAACCCTAAAAAAAACCCAAAAAAACCAAGTCCCTTGAAAATGGGCGGCTAGACATAACTAGCCGCCCCATACCAGGCGGCTAGTTTCAACTAGCCGCCCCCCTAACCGCCCCCTGGCCGACTTTGGACCAGTTCCCTGGATGGGACATAAAGCAGCATTAAATGCTGATCATTGCGGCGGGTTGTGACCTGTAGCCGCCCCCACTTGGCCGAATCAATCCAAGTGACCGACCCAAGCCACCGCTTGTCAGAGATGGGACGTTTGGCAGGTCATAATAGGGGCGGCTACTAGAAAGTAGCCGCCCCATCCTGGGCGGCTAGATAGAACTAGCCGCCCTTCACCTGGTCCTGACAGAAGAACCAGAGAATTAATGAGGGGTATAATCAAGGACAACCCACTCCATTACCCCATGAACATTCCCCTGCCTCTCTTTTACTATAAATATATCAATCCCAACATCCATCAATCCATCCCCAATTCATACACAACAAGAATCATCCAATCCCCCTTCCCACTACAAATCCCAAGAGAGAGAGAGAGAGAGCCCCTTTTGTGAGAGAAATATCCATTTGTGAGAGAAATATCCATTCCCCACAAAAAAAAAACCCTCTCATCCCACTCTCCACAAACCCGGGCTAAACCTAGCTTAGCCTCTGTCCAGAACCCCACCCATTTCCTACCAAAGTTCTGCCCAATTCCCCCCAGACACTGGATGGCTAACCCTATCTAGCCGCCCCATTCCTGACGGCTGAAACCCATTAGCCGCCCCATATCCACACCCCTTTGTCCCAAGACTCCTTTAGTCAAGCCCGGAAGCAGAATAGGATTACCTGTTTTTCACCTCTGTGTACGGTATATCCGTGTCTCAGAGCGGAGACCCCACAAACTCCCACCCGCGAGGCGATCAATTTCGACCCAACCTTTTCCTGCTTTTAGAAAAAGCAGGTGGTGATCACACAAACCCCTAAATCCTCTTGAGACGCTATCGGGCGCCTCAACCAGGAACGACACCCCTCACTCTTCCGAGAAGACGATCCGACCGAGCCCGCCAGGGCACGCATCCGATCTGAATCCCCAAAGAACCCCCACACACGCACGCGCACCCGCGCACCGCCGGGACCCCTTCCGAAAGCACCAACACCACGCGGCCCATTCGGAGGCCTTCCCGACGATACCGACAAATCTGGCGATCACGGTGGGACACAGCTGCGCAATCCTCTTCTGCCCCCTTTTACAATCTTGACTAGAATGCTATCAACCCTCTAGGAAGGTTAGAGTTTCTCACTCCTTGAATTAAATCCTCCTCTACTGTGCATTATAACATCCTTTATTGCTTTGTAAGCCGCACACAGCTGCGCAATCCTTTACTGCTTTCGTAAGTCGCACACAGCTGCGCAATCCTTTACTGCTTTCGTAAGTCGCACACAGCTGCGCAATCTTTTACTGCTTTATTAACTGCTTTCAATCTGCATTCATCCCCATTCCACGTCATGGAATCCCACATAGAAGAGGAGATATTAGAGGAAAGGAATCACCAAGAGGGTCAGGCCACACTGTTCCTGACCCATCTAGAGGAAAGGATGGCTAGTCTAGGGTATCAAATGGTAGAGGACATGTTTCATGCCAAGACCTTAAGACAGGAAACCCCTGTCGAAACCCCCAAATCCACTCCCAAAGCCCCATCCACACCCAGCTGCTCGGTCAATCCGAGCATTTTTTCATTCGCCCCCCTTTCCCCCGCGAATCCAAAATTCCCAGTTGTTTCCACCCCAGGCCCTTACCAGGCCACCTCCAACCCGGGACTGGCAAACTGCCCTCCCAGGGGAGAAACGCTGGATGAAACCATCCGGAGAATCCTCTCCGAGACTGGTCCCTCCTCCCCCAAGCACATGTCTCTACATAACCTGAAACAAATCCCGTCAATCCACCTACCGAAGGGATTCAAAGTCCCCAAATTCCACCGGTACAACGGTCGTGGAGACCCAGATATCCATTTAACTGCATTTATCTAGATGCTCGCCCCTTTCTAGATAATCAACCCCTGCTAGTCTTCCTCTTCCAGAAATCATTGGAAGGAGATCCCCGAAGGAGCTAGCGAAGGACCCGAATGAGGGGAATGTACGTCGGATGATCTGCATCCGGATGACAACGGGTCCTCCAAGAGTACCGACACTGTCAATGGCCCCCGCCGCCTAATGACCATTTCATTCACTGACCAAGACCTCCCGGATCCCGGACTGCGAGTCTACCCCCTACACATCCGCGGACGACTCCAAATGTTGTGGCTAAACAACATCTTTGTAGACCCAGGGTCAGGAATGAACATAATGACGTGCTCCACCTACCAAAAGATACCCGGATTAGGCCGTCCTCCCATCCACCCGGCCCACCATACTATTCAAGCTTTCAACCATACCGGGAAGACTCTCCGCGGCCCCGGAACATTCGAGTTATCTGTCGGCCCTCTTATCTGTGAGGTAGCCTGCTTCGTGGCCGACATCGACACAAGGTACCCATTGATGTTGGGGCGACCATGGTTAGACAGCATCCAAGCTATTTGTTCCCCCCGGCACCAATGCCTTCGACTGCCCTTCTTAAGTCATATCCTGACAATCTGGGGAGAGGCGCGCCTCCAGTATGAGAACGAGAACAATTGGGCGATTCATAATATGTTCACACTAGCCCTACGACCGGGGAACGAGGACGAAGGTGATAGCCCACCTGGGTCCCCTTACAACTATCCCTCAGAAGAAACGGCAAGGACCCCGCATCCACCCAGCGATCCTATGGAGCCCAACTCGATCACCTTCCTCCCCCATGAAGTCGCAAAAGCCGGAGCACGTTCCGCACCCCTCGCTATCACCGCCATACTTGGGGCAAGGGAATTCCGGCACATTCTCATTGACACGGGAGCGGAAACTAACGTCCTTACATATTCCGCCTACCAAAAGCTAGAAGGCCGGGTTCCCAGATTGGAGCCCTCAGACGAATACATTTATTCCTTCGACAGCACACGCAAGAACGCTTGCGGACTGGTCACGCTCCCACTGAAGATCGGCCCAGTCTCCACCATCGTTAACTGCATGGTGATGAACATACAATCACCCCACCCTTTGATTGTTGGAGGACATAGCTTAACAACATCGAAGCTGTCTCATCCACCCGACACCAATGTCTTCGCTTCCCGTACCGCGGGAAAGTGATATCCATATGGGGAGAGGCGCGCTCTAATAATACTCAGGCCTGGAATTGGAGCGTTTGTGCCATGCGCATCCGGCTAGAGGTGCTTGCATGTTGGCAACCAGGCGCCACAGACGAAGAACTGCTCCATCAAGGGAGGCCCCTGAAGAGACTCAGGGAGGGAGAATTTGGGAACAGGGGAACCCCACCAGACATCAGCCGGCCATCAAAAAGAAGCCAACCCGAGGAGGCAATACAAATTCAAGAACCAGGTACCGATCCTCCCGGGTAAGTTTTCAAATCCTGTACATAGTTTACAGCTTTCCTAAAAACCAAAAAAAAACTCAAAATATTTGTTTATCAGCTTTCACTTCCAACTCAAACCTTGTACATATTTGTTTCCTGCTTTTATCACAACAAACGAAAAATCAAATATTTGTTTACTAGCATTCGCTTTCATCGTTCTATGCATATCTGTTTTAAGCTTTCGAAATATTTATCCATCAGTTTTTGGCATCCTATGCAACTTTACTTCCATGTTATTCAAAAACTAAAAGTTTTGCTTCCAAATTTTTTTTCCATGCTTTCCTTCAAAACAAAAATATATTTTCCAAAGTTCTTTCCATGCTTTCCTTCAAAACAGAAATATTTTCTCCAAAGTTCTTTCCATGCTTTCCTTCAAAACAAAAATGTTTTCCAAAGTTTTCATACTTCCTCCAAAACCAAAAAAAAAAAAAAATGTTTTTCAAAATGTTTTCTCATTTTTCATTCAAAACCCAAAAAAAAAAAAAAAAAACGAGAAGAGATTAAGAGCGGGCAAACCATGCCCAGGCCTACCAAAGAAGGGTGGCAAGGGCATTTGAAAAGAAGGTGATAAAAAGAAAATTCAAAATCGGGGAATTAGTACTTAAGCAAATCATGCCATCAAGACAGCCTCACCCGAGAGGAAAGATGCAACCCACATGGGAGGGACCCTATGTGAGCACCCATGCCTATTCCGGGAATGCCTACCGCCTGGTAGATGCCGAAGGAGTCGAGGTTCCAGGTTCGTGGAATGCACTTTATCTAAAGAAATTCCATGCATGAAAAGCTTTCAATACTTAAGAACTATTATTCTTCCTTCCTGCAATTTCCAGCGTTTACTACTTGATGATAGAATTATAAGACTCTCAAAGATAAACTCGTATCTATTTGAACACATTTCCGCCAAATCATGTCATTCCCTTCACACACGTATAACTGGACTAGATTTGCCTGATAGAAAAAAAATTGCCTACCCCGTGGACTGGGACAATTTAAAACTCCCCAAAGCAAACATCCCTTATTTCCGCCCCGCTCGTATTAACCCTAGGTCAAAATGAGGAGTTACCCGGACCTAGCATATGTCCCAAAAACTGGCTCTGGCACTATATAAACACTTCTAGAGGGGAAGCATGAAAAGAATCGGGGTGAAAAAAACAGAAGAGCCCCCCCCCCCCCGTCAAATCAAAACAAACAAAAAAACAAAAAAAAGAGAAAAACAGGCAAGGAGAGGCCAAACACCCAAGTGAACGGGTTAAACACTCTATTTAGCAGGCTTTCACGCCTTTACGCACGGTATACGCTAGACAACGGCTGTACCAGTACAGATCCAAACAACGGATTGTACTTTCCACCCAAAAATAAAGAAGTGGTAAAAAGAAGAAAGCCAGAGGGACCTAGGAAGTAAGACATGTGCTAGACTGGGACAATTCTAAAATATTGCCCGAAAGGAAGATATTACTCTTACCTCATTCACCCCCTCCCCTTTTATTTTTCGCAATGGGGGTTCAAAATTGAGCTATGTCCACCGGGAAAAGCGAAATTTTGACCAAGGGTAGATCACGTCCAGGTTTACACCTACACACACACTCACATGAGTTCACTTAGAAACTTGCCTATCCAAAGGAAGCTTATTTGACTTGACTCTTGGTACATTCATGGATTTTTCAGCATGTTTAGAATAATACGATTAAGCATTTGAAAACCATGAACCTAGGAAAATCGACACCTAAGGCTTATACCTCTCAAATACAATCCTGGTTAGGACATGAGTGACCGCAGGGCTCCTCCACGGGGACTTGATGGTGTCTTTTACTTATGAAAATCAAGAACATTGCCCTCTCACATAAAAAGTCATTGAAGAACTAAAATGCCCCTTTATGCCACTTATACTTACGCATAAGCTTGCATTTTCCTTTTCCAAAACACTTTGGCATCCGATTTTCTTGAAATATTAAAGTTAACCCCCCCCCCCCCCGAATATTAAAATTGTCCCCACTCATATGAGAATTGTCCCCACAAAATTTAGAATCGTCCCCACTCATATGAGAATTGTCCCCACTCACTTCATGCCCTTCCGCACATGCGTTAGGAGAAATTGTCCCACCTTTTACATACCTAAAAGTTTTTCTTCGCTCACGCACTTGGAATCCCTTCCTTGCACACTAAGGCATGGTCTCCCGCACGTTATTTTATCGCATTATATTTCCATTCCACCTAAAGATGGATTGTAGCCCTTGACGATTCAAGCAAGAAGGGCTCGAAAGTCAGTGCAGGGGCGCAATCTGGACAGATTTAACACTTGGTGCATGGAAAGAATGTTTTTATAGGTCTCGAAGGTTAAAGCACTCAGGAGGACTTTCAGCAGCAGCAGACAAGAAGCAAAACCAGAAAATTGTCCCAGGCAGGGGGCGGCTAAACCCGACTAGCCGCCCCCCTGGAGACGGCTAGTTTATACTAGCCGCCCCTGCTCCCTGCCCTTCTTGTCCAGGTAAAAGACCCAGGCAAGGGGCGGCTAAATACAAGTAGCCGTCCCTCGCTGGGCGGCTAAACGCAAGTAGCCGCCCCTCACCTGCTGTCCCATCTGCCCTGTCAATCCCAGTCTCAATCAACTCTTCAACTCCTTTGAATACCTGTCGAAGCATTCTTTTCCCAAACATGCATACACACATTTTAGACATGTTTATACACAAAACCTGTATCAATACCATGCTATAATGATTATATATTAGAACTCTGCATCCATCCATAAAATCAAAACTTATAAACACCAAATTCATTCATTTACACACACATACACGTCCCGAGGAATCCAAGCCACCGGGATCGAGGGGCGCTTCGGCAGGGGATCGGGCACCCACTGATGGTACCCAAGCTGGCGGACAACCCGGCTGATCGCATGGAACACGACCTCATTAAAATAGATCAGCTAGACATCCCGCGACAACTCCGCAGGGACCTCCTCCTCCGTGTAGGGCCTCCACGTCATCTGTGAAGCATCAAAAGATAGGAAGAGAGCTTAGTCAAAGAAAACCAAATACAAGCCAAAGAAAACTCGAAGAAAAATTTATACCTCTTCCTCCGTCAAGACACGGAAGGCCTCCCGGAACTGAGCGAGGCGATGCAAGCGCGAGGATCCCCAGGGCGCCCATCTCATGGCCCAGGAGAGGACATGATCAAAAGGCACCAGGGTCGGGCGATCGATGGCGAAGTGCTCGTACCCGAAAATCTGGCAAAGCGAGAGGAAAATTATCATGATCAAAGTGAGCTAAACCCAAAAGAAAGCACCCACTACTCACACATACCTGGAGAAAGGGCGCAAAACAACCAAGGTTCTTTTCCCCAGCCCTCTTGACCTTCTTCGAGAGCTCCGCAAATAGCTGGGCCAGCATCGCCGCTCCCCAAGCGTATCGCCCCATGCCCTCTAGGTCCCTCATCAACAGAAGAGAGTGTGAGGAAACCTTGTCGGAGGCCGTCGAGAAGAGGACCCGGCCGAAGAAGTATAAAAAGAACGCCCTCAACTCCCTCTGTGCCCTCTGTGGGCACGCAGCCGCCTCTCTCGCCTCGATCATCGCCCACCGCCTCTCGAAGCTAGCTGCAGCTTCGCCCTTCTGACGCTCTGTAAAGGAGCCGAGGCCGTATTGCCTCAACAACTGCCCAAGGGGGATCCGGTTCAGTGTCCTCACGCGCTCCACGTAGTCCCATTCTCCAATCAACTCCAGGAAGAGTGCCTTATAGTCGGCGAGGGTGGCCACGATCACTGCCTCCCCTGACATCGGAAGACCGGTAATCCGATAAACATCCTCGAGGGTCGGCATGACAGCACCAGTGGGGAGAATGAAAGCGCAACTCTCCGGATCCCACCTCTCCGCCTAAGCCTCCACGTAAGGACGGTGGACGTGGAACGGCTCGATCAAGAAGAAGGAACGGAAGCCCGCTCCATCCACCAAACTCCTCTCCTCCTGCCCCAAGGCATCGTACCACCTCTTTGTCCCATGCCACAGAGCCCGAATGCGGTTCAGTCTCTACAAGACGAACGAAGGGAACATGGGTTAGTTTAAAAAGCAATCGAGAGGTAAGGGTTCAACTCTACGAAATTATTTTAAAACCATGCTTAGCAAAATGACACTTCCATATGCTAAATACAAAAACAAAAGCATGAAAGTAAGAAGCTACACTCCCCATATGATCACGCATGCTAGACAAACATCAGCACATCCCACCGTGGTCACCACTCACATGCTTTCTTACATCACGCCCTATCATGCTTATACCTTCCCTAAACGCACCTAAGCAATATAGAACTTGGACCCATGAAATGCATGCATACACTCCCTCATGCTCTACCACGATCAAACACGTACGAAGTCACATACACGTAGAAAAGTATCGCATGCAAGCATACTAAACCGTACCACTTCTCTTTCTTTTATATACAACAAGCATGGATGTACATATGAAAATTGCCCCCTTCTTTTCCAACACGGACCCATATTCACATGCTTATTATCCCACCATGATCAAAACTATACATACAAGCATGCATAGTAGACACACATATCACCCACTATTATCTACTCATGCATATTAGACACACATATCACCCACTATTACCTATTCATACCACGAAAGACATACACATACAAATAAAAGGCTAAGACTAAAGTTAGGAACATACCCATCGTCATCCCCCTCCTCATCCTCCTCAAACACGGCCTCCTCGGCCTCAGCGCCAACACCGGCCTCCGTGGCCCCCATGTCCATACCCTCGGCCTCCCCGGCCTCCTCCCCAACATCAGCCCCTCCGACCTCCTCCGTGCCCGACGCACCGGAGGCTAAACCCTCAAAAACACCCATAGCCCTTCTCTCCTCCTCTGCTGCCCTGGCCTCTATGGCCTCCCTATCCAACATCCCAATAATGGCGTCCAATGACGCCCTCTCACTCTCACTTACCCCCTCGGCCTCGGCCCTTCCCTCCGTTGCACCCTCAACCAATCCCCCGACCCCCGAAGCCGCCTCCTCGACCACTGCCGGTCGGTCCCCACGCCTCCTCTTGCGTGAGTAGCCTATCATAACACCCCCAACCACCGGGACAGCCCCCGAAGACGTACCCGTGCCCCTATCCACACCGGTATCCACTAACGGCACCTCCGCCGCACCCACGACCTCCCTCACGACCTCCTCCTCCACCCGATCACTCCCCGATGAACTAGACCCCGAGATAGCCCCTCTCTGCTCTCGGGAAGACCTGAGGCGCTTCATCATCGAAGTTGTCTTCTTCTCCTTCGTCATCTCCTCCGATTTCGCACAAAGAAAAACCTAAAGAAAACCTAGGGCTTCCAAATCAAGAAGAAAGGGATGATGAAGGACGAAAACAAAGGATTCAAGGCAAGTTTTTTCTGGTTTGGAACGAAGAAGAAGAAGAAAGGAGGGAAGAGGAACCGTTTTAAAACGTATGGAGAGAGAGAGAGAGGGTCTTTTCGGTTATAAGGGACCCAGTCATGGGGCGGCTACCCGTGAGTATCCGCCCCCTCTCGGGCGGCTAGTTACAACTAGCCGCCCCTCCCAGTTTCTCTGTTTTCATTCGAAACCCCTTTCCAATATCTTTTCAGCCCTAAATTCCAAGATTCTCCACACCAAACAGCCATGTATTGGCCTATTTCCAGACATTACTTGACCAAACACGACTTGCTCAAAGTTTTGCCACACTTTCAGTACCTTTCAAAATCGAATTTCTCCAGTTCTAGTTCTTTTCCAGAGTTCTTATCCTTCGGATGATCCAATTCACCAAATCAACTTTTACCCGCTTTCTGTCGGTGATATCCCCGCCTTGCTGAGTTTTCCCAAGCACGGGAACGGTAGGCACGAGGAAACTGACGCTGGCCTGCTCCGCGCACGATTGCTGAGTTTTTCGACTCAATCAACATTTTTTCCACTCAAATATTATATTTATACCCGAACTGCATTTTTTGTCCCAAACAAAAACCAAACACCAATTTCTCAAACTAAACTACATTTTTCTACCCAAACATAATGATCATCTTTCCTGATCCAAATAGCATGTATCCACCCAAACATGACCCAAACATCATATTTAGACCCGAACAACATTTCTCAAGCCAATGTGCGTTTTTCGACGCAAATAAACTTTTTTCGACCCTAACACGACCCAAACACCATTATTTCGACCAAAACCCCATTTTACAATCCAAAATCGACCCAAACCTCGACAACATGTTCTTTAAACCCAAGCTGGATTTTTTTATGCAAACAATATTTTCCGAACCAACCCCTATACCTTTAACACAAACTGTAATTTTTCACCTAAACCCCAATTTTACGACTGAAATTGATTTTTCCGATCCCAACACGACCCAAACGTCATTTTTCTACCTAAACAAGATATTTCGACCCAAATCGTATTTTTAAGACCCGGACATCATTTTTTGACCCAGGCAATATTTTTTCGGCGCGAACAACATTGTTCAACCCAAAAAATCATTTTCGACGTGAAAATCTTTTTTCGATCCAAACTCGACCCACATAAGCACTTTTTCAAACCGAACAGCACATTTCGACACAAATATCATTTTCGAATCCAAAGATTATTCTAAGAACTCAAACTGCATTTCCTCGGCCAAACAACGTTTCTTAGCTCGAACAACATTTATTTTACATAAACATCGTCTTTAGAGCTTTTTCGACCCAAAACAAAATTTTTCGACCCGAATAACATTTTTTGACCCAAACAACACTTTCTTGACTGGAAAAGCATTTTTCGGCTTGAACGGAATTTTGTTGACCCGAACATCATTTAGCCCCCAAGAGAGCATTTTTGGATTAAAACCCGACCCAAACACCATTGTTTCGACTAAAACTGCATTTTGTGACCCGAATCGAATCTTCGACCCAAAAACGACCATAACTACATTTTTGCGACCAAAATGGCACTTTTCATACCAGAAATAAGTATTTCGACCCGAGCAACATTTTCTCGACCTGAACATCATTTTTCGACCAAGGCAACATTTTTCAAAGAAAACGCGGCCCGAACACCACTTTTTCAAACCAAACAACACTTTTTCGAACGAAACGGATTTTTTGACCCAAATTGCACTTTCGACCAGGAAACGATCAAAGCATCATTTTTTTCGACCAAAACGGCGTTTTCTGAACCAAACAGCTTTTTGCCGACCCCACTGTCATATATTTCCAGCCAAGCTGCTTTTTCCGACCCCACCGGCTTTTCTTCGACCCCACTGTAGATACCCCAATTTTGACCGTCCAGAAAGACAGAAATACTTCAAGTAACACCCGAAAATATCCAACATTTGGACATCCAGTAGAGAACCAAAATTCAGGAAACTGAAAACCCTAACCCTAGCCCTAAACTAAACCTAGCCGGAAACCCTAACCCTAGCCCTAAACTAAACCTAGCCAGAAACCCTAACCCTAGCCCTAAACTAAACCTAGCCGAAAACCCAAACCCTAGCACTAAACTAAACCTAGCCAGAAACCCTAACCCTAGCCATAACTAAACCTAGCCAGAAACCCTAACCCTAGCCCTAAACTGAACCTAGCCAGAAACCCTAAACCCCAAAACCCCACCTAGAGAAACCCTAAAAAAAACCCAAAAAAACCAAGTCCCTGGAAAATGGGCGGCTAGACATAACTAGCCGCCCCATACCAGGCGGTTAGTTTCAACTAGCCGCCACCCTAACCGCCCCCTGGCCGACTTTGGACCAGTTCCCTGGATGGGACATAAAGCAGCATTAAATGTTGATCATTGCGGCGGGTTGTGACCTGTAGCCGCCCCCTCTTGGCCGGATCAATCCAAGTGACCGACCCAAGCCACCGCTTGTCAGAGATGGGACGTTTGGCAGGTCATGAAAGGGGCGGCTACCAGAAAGTAGCCGCCCCATCCTGGGCGGCTAGATAGAACTAGCCGCCCTTCACCTGGTCCTGACAGAAAAACCAGAGAATTAATGAGGGGTCTAATCAAGGACAACCCACTCCATTACCCCCTGAACATTCCCCTGCCTCTCTTTTACTATAAATAGAGGGGGTCCCAAGCCCAAATACATCAATCCCAACATCCATCAATCCATCCCCAATTCATACACAACAAGAATCATCCAATCCCCCTTCCCACTACAAATCCCAAGAGAGAGAGAGAGAGAGAGAGAGAGAGAGCCCCTTTTGTGAGAGAAATATCCATTCCCCACAAAAAAAAAACCCTCTCATCCCACTCTCCACAAACCCGGCCTAAACCTAGCTTAGCCTCTGTCCAGAACCCCACCCATTTCCTACCAAAGTTCTGGCCAATTCCCCCCAGACCCTGGACGGCTAACCCTATCTAGCCGCCCCATTCCTGACGGCTGAAACCCATTAGCCGCCCCTTATCCACACCCCTTTGTCCCAAGACTCCTTTAGTCAAGCCCGAAAGCAGAATAGGATTACCTGTTTTTCACCTCTGTGTACGGTATATCCGTGTCTCAGAGCGGAGACCCCACAAACTCCCACCCGCGAGGCGATCAATTCCGACCCAACCTTTTCCTGCTTTTAGAAAAGGCTGGTGGCGATCACACAAACCCCTTAATCCTCTTGAGACGCTATCGGGCGCCTCAACCAGGAACGACACCCCTCACCCTTCCGAGAAGACGATCCGACCGAGCCCGCCAGGGCACGCATCCGATCTGAATCCCCGAAGAACCGCCACACACGCACGCGCACCCGCGCACCGCCGGGACCCCTTCTGAAAGCACCAACACCACGCGGCCCATTCGGAGGCCTTCCCGACGATACCGACACATATGTTCGATCCAAACAACACTTTTACGAACAAAACGGATTTTTTTACCTAAATTGCACTTTCGAACAATAAACGACCAAAACATCATTTTTTGACCAAAACATCGTTTTCTGAACCAAACTGCATTTTATCGACCCCACCATCATTTTGTTCCACCCAAGCTGCTTTTTCTGACCCAACGGGCATTTCTTCGACCATAACAACATATCCAATACTCCAACATCATTTGTTGACCTGAACACATTTTTCGATGCAATCAACATTTTTTCCACCCAAATATCCTATTTCTACCCGAACAACATTTTTTGACTCAAACAAAAACCCTCACACCAATTTCTCAAGTTAAACTGCATTTTTTTTACCCAAACATAATGATCATCTTTCCTGATCCAAACAGCATGTTTCAACACAAACAAGACCCAAACATCATTTTGAGACCCGAACAACATTTCTCAACCCAAAATGCGTTTTTCGACGCAAATAAACTTTTTTCGACTGTAACACGACCCAAACAACATTATTTCCACCAAAACACCATTTTACGATCCAAAATCGACCCAAACCCAGACACAATTATTCAACCCAAAAGGCAATTTTCGACGCTAAAATCTTATTTTAATAAACACGACCCACAGAAGCACTTTTTCAACCCAATCAGCACATTTCGACCCAAATAACATTTTCGAACCCAAACATCATTCTGAGAACCCAAATTGGATTTCCTCGGCAAAACATCGTTTCTCAGCCCAAATATAATTTTTTGACCCAAAAATACCCAAAATCCATTTTTTCAACTCAAACACCATATTTTCAACCTAAATATCATTTTGAGACGCAAACAATATTTATTTTACACAAACAACGTCTTTAGACCCGAACAGCGTTTTCTGACCCAAAACAATAATTTTTTACCCAAATAGCCGTCTCCAGGTAGAGGCTGCCCTGGAGAGCGCTACCGGATGACGAACGGAGTAGAACAGCAAGTTTTGTCCTTCAAGTCCCTAGACTCACCCCTGTGGGGGCTAGGGCGAGGGCAGGGTATGGTCGCACCGCCGTGTGACCTTGTTAACCGTTAGGTTTCTACCCCTGGCTTTCCTTGATAGGAGATTGCCTTGTATTGAATGTTGTGTTGGTGTTTAGTTTCTGACCACTCACTGAGCTTGTAGCTCACCCCTCGCTTATGTTTTTCCCCAGTTGACGCTGAGTCGGATCCAAGAGAAGAGCTCCCCTGGCGCAATACGAGTAGGAGACCCGCGTTCGCGTTGGATGTCTTGCCAGTCAGAGGCTATCAGCATTCCATTTTCATTGTATGTATTATACTTGTGCTTGTGCACGGTATATGGACAGTTGATGTCTGTTGTTGTGTATATTGGCTCTCACAGGACAATTGATTGTGTACTCTAGTCTGTAATATGTCTTTGAATTACAGACTTAGTCGTTTGAGCTTCCGCTATTTGTATATATTTGATGTCAGTTACTTGTTTATTGCATTTTCTATTGTGGAGTATTTATTTGACCTCGTGTATGGATTACTGATATCATTTATATATTTGCCATGTCTCGGGGACGGCCGCCCTGAGGTGTGACAACCCCGACAACCAAACAAGGAACACGGAGCACCCTAGCTCAGGTCTCACTGGTAACTTCCCAAAGTCCCTTAATCCCGAGTAGGAAAATAGGAATTAATATACAATTAAGAAATTATTCATTGAATTAATCATGGGAGCGTGTAATAATATAATAACAAGATATAATATTTTCTAAGGCATGCTTACACCACTTATGCTTTTCACAGATAGACTTGGGATAGGCTCGGGCTAAGTGGGGCATATAGGAATCAATGTTATGCTAGCATGGACATGATGCATAGACAAGCATGGGTCCCTATGCATGACACTAGCACGTATAACCCTAGCATATTATCTCTAACATGACATGGATGCAACATATCAACACAAACAAATATCATATGCATGAAATCAAGAATAATATGCAGTTATGGTACCCCTGGGGAGGGCAATGCACGTCTACGTGCATCGCACGCCTCCCAGCTGGGTTGGATTGACCCACTCACCGCAACCCGGGTCGTTACGTATCCGTTCGCCAAGATCTGCACGACAAGGGCATCAAAAATGGTGAGTATAACTACATTAAAACACCTAAAATTACCCAAAAATGCCAAAGGCTTAGATATGCACGCATACGGGCTCGCACGCATGCGAGTACGCGCGTACGCACGCATATCCGAGCGCCCCGACACCTACCTAAGCCCCGGGGCAGCCACACGCGTGGCCCCCGCACACAACCGCAAGTGCACGCATGCGCGCACGCGCTCCCGCGCTCGACCGCGCGCCCAGATGCGCTGCCCGTGCGCCCAGGCCCTCAGCCGCGCTCCCGCGCGCACTCGCGCGCTCAGCACGCCCGAGCCGAAGACCCCCGCGCACACGCCCGTGTGCCTGTGCGTACGCGCGTGCCCTCGCCAGCGCGCTCGACTGCGCCCGCGAACCCCGCCTGCACGCCTGTACGCGCGCATCCGCGCGTATGCGCACGCGCACGCCCGACTGCGGGCCTGTCTGCGCGCGCGCCTGCCCGCGCACGCGCGCCCAGACCTTTTTCAACCCCCTCCCAGCCCTCTCACTCACCCAAACCCAAATACCTATCATGCATGACCTCTACCACATCCCCACAAGCAAGAAAACCAAAGAAAAGGGAGGAGGGGAGCTCACCAAAGGAGGGGGAAAGGAAGGGAATATCCTTCGGGTGCTCTCGGCGCACCGAAATCACCACAACCGCCTCCACTACCACCACCACCTCCACAGCCACTCCTCAGCCTTCTAAGGCTGAAAACAAGGGGGGGAGACAAATGAAACAGGGCTAGAGAGAAGAGGATCAACAACATCATCAACAACACATATATGCACAATCTTCTTGTGCTTCATCAACACCTTCTTGTTCTTCTCTCCTTCCTTTTGTGCTTCTTTTCCTCAAATCAGCACACACACACACTCACACAGCAAGAGAGGGAGAGGGAGACGTTGAGGGTGAAAGAGTGAGAGAGAGAGCCCCCCAAAAACTCACTTGGGGGGGGGTGAAAAGAGAGATGAAAAAGGGGGGGTGAACCTAATCTAAACTCACCCACACACACCAAAAATAACCAAAGCTTTCTTACTCACTAAGCAAGGGGGGGTAAGGTTACCAAGGGTGACTATATGCACAAAATATCCCAACACTATTCCTCCAAGAAAACCAGTAACGATCGAAACCCGGATACAGTTTGAAACTGCATAATTTTCCAAACGTTACCGGAATTCATTGAAATTTTTATGGGTAGTACAGAATGGTATCAGGACCCATAATATGCAGTTAGATTTCCAATCGGAGTTCTCTAGCTTACGCAGATGGCTAAAAAACCAAAATTTTAGCGGTTCCGATCGAAAAATGAAAAATTCAAAAATGGCCAGAAATGACCCAAAGGTTACCCATAGGCTAAAAAGTGACACAAATATAACATTCTTCCCCCCTTAGGAAATTTTGTCCTCAAAATTTAAACAAAAACATCTAGGAAGGGAAAAGATGTGGATATGCGTCATGCATGGCATCCTCGCGCTCCCAAATGGCCTTGGCACTAGAATATCGCGGCCATCGAACCTTAACCAACTGGTCGGTCTTGGTGCGGAGCATCTTCTCGCGCTGGTCCACAATCTCGATCGGCTGCTCCACGAATGACAGGCCCGGCTCGAAGACGAGCGGCTCGAATGCGATAACGTGAGCAGGATCGTGGACTTAATGCCTCAGCTACGAGACATTGAAGACGTCATGGCTTGAACCAATTGTGGGGGCAGAGCTATTGCGATAGGCCACCTCTCCAATCCACTCAAGGTTTAACGGGCCAAAATGGCTGACACAGCTTGCCCCGAACATCGAAATTGAGGATGCCCAAAAACTGGGACATCGCCCAGAACATGGTCGCCAATCCTAAGGGTAAGCTCCTGGCGACGATGACCTGCGTAGCCCTTCCGATGGTTCCGGGTGGTGCAGAGGCACACACGAACCCTCTCGGCCACCGCAAGGTCAATAAATTATTTGCGGCCACTCCAACTGGCGCTCCACAATCGTCCCAACCCAAGGGAGGTATAAAACCGCGCCCGTAGAGTGCCTCATACAATTCTAACCGGATGCTCGAATGGCAGTCGTCTCACAGGCAAACCCCACCAAATGGATGATGCCTCTCCAACTGCCCCACAGTCAAGCATGCAGGCATTTAGCATTTCCTCCAAGGTCTAAATCTTCCTCATTGCCTGGCCGTCCTTCGGTATCGAAATGCTGTACTTAAAGGGAGGCTCGCGCAAAAACCTGCCAAAGGCTGCGCCAGAACCTCGAAGTAAACCACGCATCTCAGCCCGAAATAGCACCGACTGGAGTGCCATGAAGACAACAATCACGGAGGCTCATACCCGCGTCGAAGCGTCCAGAGACTCAGTTAGTTGGATAGGTAGGAAAGTGCGGACTTAGTCAGTCGTTCAATCACCCAGACGGCGTCGTGACCCTGACGTGACTTTAGCGAGCCCGCGATGATATTCATGATAACTCACTCCCACGTCCACTGAGGAATCTTGATGGATTGACGCTACTCCACGCGATGATGATTCCCAAACTTCGCCTGAGGGCATGCCAAGCAACGGGCAACGAAACGGCCAACATCCGCCTTCATCCCGCGCCACCAGTAGCCACGGCGAAGGCCCCTGTACAACTTCGTGCCACCAGAATGCACTGTGTACCTCGAACGATGGGCCTCGACTAAGATCTTCTGCTTCAGCTCAACGTCGCCAGGAATACATACTCGGCCTCTGAAACGCAGGATTCCATTCTCGTGAATCTGGTAATCCGGTCGCTCACCCCGGGCGACGCCTTCAGAAAGGACCAGAAAGTGAGGATCCCGCCCCTGTGCCGTGCGGATCTCGTCGAGGAGAACGCGCTACACCACTAGCCTGGCTAGAAAGCCACCAGCAGGGTCTCCCGAACATTGATCCAGCAAGCGGCCTCCTCCAGAAGCCTCCAACGACGCACAGCCAAGTGGGCGGCCATACCCAGTGGCTGCCATGCCCAATTGTTGTTTTCGGTCGGAAAACGCAGTTCTGCTCTGAAGACGATGTTTTGCATAATAAATGTTGTTTGCGTCTGAAAATGATATTTAGGATGTAAACATGGTGTTTTAGTAGAGAAAATAGATATTGGGAATGTTTGGGTCAAAAAATTATCTTCGAGCTAAGAAACACTGTTTGGCCGAGGACATGTAGTTTGGGTTCTGAGAAAGATGTTTGGTTTAGAAAATGAAATTTGGGTCAAAATGTGCTGATCGGGTTTTCTTCTGTGGGTCGTGTTTGGATCGAAAAAACATTTTCGCGTTGAAAATTGCCTTTTGGGTTGAGCAATGTTGAATGCTATTTGGTTCAGAAAAAGCTGTTTTGGTCGAAAAAAATGATGTTATGGTCATTTCTTGGTAGAAAGTGCAATTTGGATTAAAAAAAAACCCGTTTTGTTCGAAAAAGTGCTGTTTCGCTCGAAATATGGTGTCCGGGCAGCGCTTTCTACGAAAAAAGCTTTCTTGGTTGAAAAATGATGTTCAGGTCCAGAAAATGCTGTTTGGGTCGAAAAAACTAATTTCTGGTTTGGAAAGTGCCGTTTTGGCCGAAAAATGACGTTTAGATCATTTTAGTGGACACAAAATGCTTTTTTTAGATGAAACAATCGTGTTTGGATCGTGTTTTAGTGGAAAAATGTTCTCTTGGTGGCGAAATAATGTTCGGGTCAACAAAATTCAATTTGGGCTGAAAAATACTTTTTCGGCCAGGAAAATGCTGTTTGGGTTGAAAAATGTTATTCGGTTGAAAAATTGTTGTTTTGGGTCAGAAAATGCTGTTCGGGTCTGAATACAATGTTTCTGCAAAATAAAATGTTGTTTGCTTCTGAAAATTATATTTAGGATGAAAACATGGGGTTTTAGTCGAAAAAATATATTTTGGGTATGTTTGGATCCAAAAATTATCTTCGGGCTGAGAAACGCATTTAGGCTGAGTAAATGCAGTTTGGGTTCTCAGAATGATGTTTGGATTCGAAAATGATATTTGGGTCGAAATGTGCTGATCGTGTAGAAAAAGTGCTTCTGTGGGTCGTGTTTGGATCGAAAAATGATTTTCGCGTTGAAAATTGCCTTTTGGGTTGAGCAATGCTGAATGCTGTTTGGTTCAGAAAACGTTGTTTTGGTTGGAAAAAAAATGATGTTTTGGTCGTTTCTTGGTAGAAAGTGCAATTTGGATAAAAAAAACCCCGTTTTGTTCGAAAAAGTGTTGTTTCTCTCGAAAATATGGTGTCAGGGCAGTGCTTTCTCTGAAAAAATCTGTCTTGGTAGAAAAATGATGTTCGGGTCGACAAAATTCTATTTGGGCCGAAAAATAGTTTTCCACCCAGGAAAGTGCTGTTTGGGTGGAAATATGTTTTTCGGGTCGAAAATTGTTGTTTTGGTTCAGAAAACGCAGTTCGGGTCTGAAGACGATGTTTTGCAAAATAAATGCTTTTTGCGTCTGAAAATGATATTTAGGATGTAAACATGGTGTTTTAGTCGAAAAAATAGATTTTGGGTATGTTTGGATCAAAAAATAATACGCGGGCTAAAAAAACTGTTTGGCTGAGGAAATGCAGTTGGGTTATGAGATTGATGTTTGGGTTCAAAAATGAAATTTGGTTCAAAAATGTGCTGATCGGGTTGAAAAAGTGCTTCTGTGGGTCGTGTTTGGATCGAAAAAAGATTTTCGTGTCGAAAATTGCCTTTTGGCAGTGCTGAATGCTATTTGGTTCAGAAAACGCTGTTTTGGTCGAAATAAAATGATGTTTTGGTCGTTTCTTGGCCGAAAGTGCAATTTGGATAAAAAAAAACCCGTTTTGTTAAAAAAAAGTGCTGTTTCGCTAGAAAATATTGTGTCCGGGCAGCGCTTTCTCTTAAAAATTGCTGTCTTGGTCGAAAAATGATGTTCATATCCAGAAAATGCTATTTGGATCGAAAAAACTCATTTCTTGTGTGGAAAGTGCCGTTTTGACCGAAAATATGGCTTTTTGGTCGTTTTGGGTCGAAGCTGCGATTCGGGGAACAAAACGCTGTTCTAATTGAAACAACCATGTTTGGGTAGTGTTTTAGTCCAAAAATCTTCTGTGAGCCGCAAAATTATGTGGGGGTTGACAAAATTCTATTTTGGCCAAAAAAAAATTTTCCGGCCAGGAAAGTGCTCTTTGGGTGGAAAAATGTTATTCGGGTCGAAAATTGTTGTTTTGGGTTAGTGAAGCTGATCGGGTCCGAAGACGATGTTTGTGCAAAATAAAAGTTGTTTGCGTCTGAAAATTATATTTAGGATGAAAAGATGGTGTTTTAGTCGAAAAAATATATTTTGGGTATGTTTGGGTCCAAAAATTATCTTCAGGCTGAGAAACGCTGTTTGGCCGAGTAAATGCAGTTTGGGTTATGAGAATGATGTTTGGGTTTGAAAATGATATTTGGGTCGCAATGTGCTAATCGGGTAGAAAAAATGCTTCTGTGGGTTGTGTTTGGATCGAAAAAAGATTTTTGAGTCGAAAATTACCTTTTGGGTTGAGCAATGCTGAATGCTGTTTGGTTCTGAAAACGTTGTTTTGGTCGGAAAAAAATGATGTTTTATTCGTTTCTTGGTAGAAAGTGCAATTTTGATCAAAACACCCGTTTTGTTTGAAAAAGTGTTGTTTTGCTCGAAAATATGGTGTCCGAGCAGCGCTTTCTGTGAAAAAACCTGTCTTGGCTGCAAAATGTTGTTCGGGTCGACAAAATTCTATTTGGGCCGAAAAATACTTTTCCTACCAAGAAAGTGCTGTTTGGGTGGAAAAATGTTTTTCGGGTCGAAAATCGTTGTTTTGGGTCAGAAAACGCTGTTCGGGTCTGAAGGCGATGCTTTGCAAAATAAATGTTGTTTGCATCTAAAAATGATATTTATGATGTAAACATGGTGTTTTAGTCGAAAAAATCGATTTTGGGCATGTTTGGGTCAAAAAATTATCCTCAGGCTGAGAAACGCTGTTTGGCCGAGGAAATGCAGTTCGGGTTCTGAGATTGATGTTTGGGTTTGAAAATGAAATTTGGGTCAAAATGTGCGGATCGGGTTGAAAAAGTGCTACTGTGGGTCGTGTTTGGATCGTAAAAAGATTTTCGCGTCGAAAATTGCCTTTTGGGTTGAGCAATGCTGAATGCTGTTTGGTTCAAAAAACGCTTTTTTGGTCGGAAAAAAATGTTGTTTTGGTCGTTTCTTGGTTGAAAGTGCAATTTGGTAAAAAAACCCGTTTTGTTCAAAAAAGTGCCGTTTCGCTCAAATGTATGGTGTCCGGGCAGCGCTTTCTACGAAAAAAGCTGTCTTGGTCGAAAATGATGTTCAGGTCCAGAAAATGCTGTTTGCGTAAAAAAAATTCATTTCTGGTGTGGAAAGTTCCGTTTTGGCCGAAAAAATGACTTTTAGGTCGTTTTGGTTCGAAGCTGCGATTCGGGGCACAAAATGCTGTTTTGGTTGAAAAAACCGTGTTTGTGTCGTGTTTTAGTCAAAAAATGTTCTCTGGGTGACAAAATGATGTTGGGGTTGACAAAATTCTATTTGGTCCGAAAAATGCTTTTCCGGCCACGAAAGTGCTGTTTGGGTGGAAAAATGTTAGGGCACCGATAGACCCACTACCCGACTTAATTTCCCCACTACCCTAAATTACGAAAATGCCATTTTTTTTTTTTGGTCACCCTTTCCCACTACCCAGTTCGACAGTGTCCAGTCGAAGTGTTCTTCACCGGGACGACAGAGGTCTGTCGAACTGTCTGAATAAGTGTCGACCGAGGCCCAGTCGAAGTGTATTTTACTAGGACGACAGAGATCCGTCGATCTGTCTGAGCAAATGTCGATATGGATGTGTCGAACCCTTCAAAACAAAAACTTTTTTCTAAGAATCAATCACTTATACAATCATTTAAGTTCTTATGAAAAACAAAATGTCATTTAAGTTATTTAAGTCTTTTTGAAAATCATTCACATATATATTTATTTAAGTCTAAAAAATAAAAATATCAAACAAAGAGTTATTTGACCAAATAAACAGTAGCCATTTCATATAGAAAAAAACATTATTTTCTTTTCTAAACAAATGGAGTCTATTTAGAAAAGACTCCACTTGTTTAGAAAAGAAAATAATGTTTTTTGTTTATAAGAAATGTTTACTGTTTATTTGATCTAAATAACTATTTGTTTGATATTTTTGTTTCTTATACTTATATATATATATATGATTTTCAAAAAGACTTAAATAACTTAAATAACATTTTTTGTTTTTCATAAGGACTTAAATGATTGTATAAGTGATTGATTCTTAGAAGAAAGGTGTTGTTTTGAAGGGTTCGACACATCCGTGTCGACACTTGCTCAGACAGATCGACGGATCTCTGTCGTCCTAATGAAACACACTTCGACTGGGCCTCTGTCGACACTTATTCAGACAATTCGACAGACCTCTGTCGTCCCGGTGAAGAACACTTCGACTGGACGCTGTCGAACTGGGTAGTGGGAAAGGGTGACAAAAAAAATAAAAAAATAATGGCATTTTCGTAATTTAGGGTAGTGGGAAATGATAAGTTAGGTAGCGGGAATAGCTTTGCCCAAAATGTTATTCGGGTCGAAAATTGATGTCTTGGGTCGGAATACGCTGTTTGGGTCCGAAGACGATGTCTGTGGAAAATAAAGTTATTTGAGTCTCAAAATGATATTTAGGTTTTAAACAAAGTGTTTTAGTCGAAAAAATAGATTTTGGGTATGTTTAGGTCGAAAATTTATCTTCGGGCTGAGAAATGCTGGTTGGCCGAGGAAATGAAGTTTGGGTTCTGAGAATGATGTTTGGGTTCAAAAATGATATTTGGGTCGAAATGTGCTGATCAGATTGAAAAAGTGCTTCTGTGGGGCGTGTTTGGATTGAAAAATGCTTTTCAGGCCAGGAAAGTGCTGTTTGGGTTGAAAAATGTTATTCGGTTCGAAAATTGTTGTTTTGGGTCAGAAATTGCTGTTCGGGTCTGAAGACGATCTTTGTGCAAAATAAATGTTGCGTCTGAAAATTATATTTAGGATGAAAACATGGTGTTTTAGTGGAAAAAATATATTTTGGGTATGTTTGGGTCCAAAAATTATTTTATGGATGATAAACGTTGTTAGGCCGAGTAAATGCAGTTTGGGTTCTAAGAATGAAGTTTGGGTTCGAAAATGATATTTGGGTCGAAATGTGCTAATTGGCTAGAAAAAGTACTTCTATGGGTCGTGTTTTTGGATTGAAAAAAGATTTTCGCGTCGAAAATTGTTGTTTTGGGTCGGAAAACGCTGTTCGGGTTTGAAGTCGATGTTTTGCAAAATAAATGTTGTTTACATATGAAAATGATATTTATGATGTAAACCCGGTGTTTTAGTCGAAAAAATAGATTTTGGGTATGTTTGGTCAGAAAATTATCCTCGGGCTAAGAAACACTGTTTGGCCGAGGAAATGCAGTTTGGGTTCTGAGATTGATGTTTGGGTTTGAAAATGAAATTTGGGTCAAAATGATCTGTTCGGGTTGAAAAGGCGCTTCTGTGGGTCGTGTTTGGATCGAAAAAAGATTTTCGCGTCGAAAATTATCTTTTGGGTTGCGCAATGCTGAATGCTGTTTGCTTCAGAAAATGATGTTTTGTTCGGGAAAAAATGATGTTTTGGTCGTTTCTGGGTCGAAAGTGCAATTTGGATAAAAAAAACCTGTTTTGTTCGAAAAAGCGCTGTTTCGCTAGGCAATATGGTGTCCAGGCTGTGCTTTCTACGGAAAATGCTATCTTTGTCAAAAAATGATGTTCAGGTCCAGAAATTGCTGTTTGGGACGAAAAAACTTATTTCTGGTCTGGAAAGTGCTGTTTTGGCCGAAAAAATGACGTTCAGGTCATTTTTGGTCGAAGTTGCAAATCGTGACACAAAATGCTGTTTTAGTAGAAACAATTGTGTTTTAGTAAAAAAATGTTCTCTTGGTGGCGAAATGATGTTCGGGTCGACAAAATTCTATTTGGGCCAAAAAATGCTTTTCCGCCAGGAAAGTACTGTTTGGGTGGAAAAATGTTATTCTGGTTAAAAATTGTTGTTTTGGGTCGGAATACGCTGTTCGGGTCTGAAGATGATGTTTGTGCAAAATAAATGTTGTTTGAGTCCCAAAATGATATTTAGGTTGAAAACATAGTGTTTTAGTCGAAAAATATAGATTTTGGGTTTGTTTAGGTCGAAAAATTATCTTCGGGCTGAGAAACGTTTTTTGGCCGAGGAAATGCAGTTTGGGTTCTGAGAATGATGTTTGGGTTCGAAAATGATATTTGGGTCGAAATAAGATGACGGATTGAAAAAGTGCTTTTGTGGGCCTTGTTTGGATCAAAAAAAGATTTTCACGTCGAAAATTGCCTTTTGGGTTGTGCAATGCTCAATGTTGTTTGGTTCAGAAAACGCTGTTTAGGTCTGGAAAAAAATGATGTTTTGGTCGTTTCTAGGTCGAAAGTGCAATTTGGATTAAAAAAAACCCGTTTTGTTCAGAAAAGTGTTGTCTTGCTCGAAAATATTGTGTCCGGGCAGTGTTTTCTCCGTAAAAAGCTGTCTTGGTCGAAAAATGATGTTCAGGTCCAGAAAATGTTGTTTGGGTCGAAAAAAATCATTTCTTGTGTGGAAAGTGCCGTTTTGGACCTAAAAATGACTTGTAGGTCGTTTTGGGTCGAAGTTGCGATTCGGGGCACAAAATGCTGTTTTAGTTGAAACAGTCGTGTGTGGGTCATGTTTTAGTCCAAAAATGTTCTCTGGGAGGCAAAATGATGTTGGGGTTGACAAAATTATATTTGGGCCAAGAAATGCTTTCCGGGAGAGGAAAATGCTATTTGGGTTGAGAAATGTTATTCGGTTCGAAAATTGTTATTTTGGGTCAGAAAATGCTGTTCGGGTCTGAAGACGATGTTTGTGCAAAATAAATGTTTTTTGCGTCCGAAATTTATATTTAGGATGAAAACATGTTGTTTTAGTCGAAAAAATATATTTTGGGTATGTTTGGCTCCAAAATTATCTTCGGGCTGAGAAAAGCTGTTAGGCCAAGTAAATGCAGTTTGGGTTATGAGAATGATGTTTGGGTATGAAAATGATATTTGGGTCGAAATGTGCTGATCGGGTAGAAAAAGTGGTTCTGTGGGTCGTGTTTGAATCGAAAAATGATTTTCGCGTCCAAAATTGCCTTTTGGGTTGAGCAATGCTGAATGCTGTTTGGTCGTTTCTCGGTCGAAAGTGCAATTTGGATAAAAAAAACCTATTTTGTTCGAAAATATTCTGTCCGGGCAGCGCTTTCTACGAAAAAAGTTGTCTTGGTCGAAAAATGATGTTCAGGTCAAGAAAATTCTGTTTGGGTCGAAAAAACTCATTTCTTGTTTGGATAGTGTCGTTTTGGCTGAAAAAATGACTTTCAGGTCGTTTTGGGTCGAAGCTACGATTCGGGGCACAAATTGCTTGTTATATTTTTGTCACTTTTTAGCCTATTTGTAACCGTTGGGTTATTTCTGGCCATTTTTGAATTTTTCATTTTTCGATCGGAGCCGCTAAAATTTTGGCTTTTTGCCAACTGTGTGAGCTTGAGTGCTCCGATTGGAAATCTGACTGTATATTATGGGTCCTGGTACCATTTTGTACTTGCCAAAAAAATTCATTGACTTCCGGTAACGTTTGGAAAATTATGCAGTTCCAAATCATTTCCGGGTGTTCTTCGAAACTGAAGAAATCGTTGGTTTTTATTTATGTTAGTGGGTGAGTTTGGGTTAAGTATACCCCCCCCCCCACCTTTTCCTTCCCATAACCCCCCCCCCAAGTGTGAGTTTTGCTCACTTTCTCACCTCTCTCTCCCTCTTAACGTATGCCTCTCCAGCCCCTATTGTGTGTGAGTGTGTGTGTGCTTTGAATAGGAAAATCAAGGAGAGAAGAACAAGAAGGTGTTGAAGAAGCACAAGAAGGTTTGTGCATATATGTTGTTGTTGTTGTTGACCCTCTTCGCTCTAGCTCTTCTCTCATGCCTCCCCCTGTTTCTAGCCATTAGAAGGGGCTGTGGCGAGGCTGAGGAGGTGGTGGTAGTGGTGGTGGCGGTTGAAGTGGTTGCGGGTGCGTGGAGGGCCTAGATCTTCCCCCCTTTAACTCCCCCTCTCTTGGTAGGCCTCCCCCTTCTAGTTTTTCTGGTTTTTTGGGTGTTATAGGGTGTTAAGGGACCATGCATGCTGGGTGGTTGGGGTTGGGTGTGTGTGGAGTGAGGGAGAGGGGTGTTGGGCTCCTGGGCGCTCGCACGGGTCAGTCCGCGCGCGTGCGCGCGCAGGAGGTCACTGGCGGGGGTGCAGCAGCGCAGTCGGGCACCCAGGCGTGTGCGTGCACGCGGTCGCATGAGCGCGTACGCGCGCGGGGGACTGGCGGGCATAGTGTACGCGTTCTGTGCGCGCACAGTTGGCAGGCGCGCGGATAGGGCCGCGGCAGTGCACCAGTGGGTGAGGTAGCGCGTGCGCGCATGCGTGCACGTGCGTTTCTGTGCGGGGGCCACACGTGTGGCAGCCCGAGGGCTCGGGTAGGTGTCGGGGTGCTCGGATATGCGTGCCTACGCCCGTACTCGCATGCGTGTGAGCCCGTATGCGCACATATCTAATGTGTTTCGCTCGAAAATATGGTGTTCAGGTACAGAAAAATACTGTTTAGGTCGAAAAAACTCATTTCTTGCCTAGAAAGTGCCGTTTTGGCTGAAAAAATGACTTTTAGTTCGTTTTGGGTCGAAACTGCGATTCGGGGCACAAAATGCTGTTTTAGTTGAAACAACCGTGTTTGGGTCGTGTTTTAGTCCAAAAATGATCTATGGGTGTCAAAATGATGTTAGGGTTAACAAAATTCTATTTTGGCCAAAAAAATGTTATTTGGTTCAAAAATTGTTGTTTTGGGTCAGATAATGTTGTTCGGGTCTGAAGACGATGTTTGTGCAAAATAAATGTTATTTGCGACTGAAAATTGTATTTAGGATGAAAACATGGTGTTTTAGTCGAAAAAATATATTTTGGGTATGTTTGGGTCGAAATATTATCTTCGGGCCTAGAAACGCTGTTTGGCCAAGGAAATGTAATTTGGGTTCTGAGAATGATGTTTGGGTTCGAAAATGATATTTTGGTCGAAATGTGCTGATCGGGTTGCAAAAGTGCTTCTGTAGGATTTGTTTGGATCGAAAAAGATTTTCGCGTCGAAAATTGCCTTTAGAGTTGAGCAATGCTGAATGCTGTTTGTTTCAAAAAACGCTGTTTTGGTCTGCAAAAAATGATGTTTTGGTCGTTTCTTAGTCGAAAGTGCAATTTGGATCAAAAAACCCCTTTTGTTCAAAAAGGTGTTGTTTCGCTCGAAAATATGGTGTCCGGGCAGCGCTTTCTCCGAAAAAGCTGTCTTGGTCGAAAAATGATGTTCAAGTCTAGAAAATGCAATTTGGGTCGGAAAAACTAATTTCTTGTCTAGAAAGTGCCGTTTCGGCCGAAAAAATGACTTTTAGGTCGTTTTCGGTCGAAGCTGCTATTCGGGGCACAAAATGCTGTTTTAGTTAAAACAACCATGTTTGGGTTGTGTTTTAGTCCAAAAATGTTCTCTGGGTGGCAAAATGATGTTGGGGTTGACAAAATTCTATTTTGGTAAAAAAATGCTTTTCCGGCAAGGAAAGTGCTGTTTGGGTTGAAAAATGTTATTCGGTTCGAAAATTGTTGTTTTGGGGTCAGAAAATGTTGTTCGGGTGTGAAAACGATGTTTGTGCAAAATAAATGTTGTTTGCAATTGAAAATTATATTTAGGATGAAAACTTAGTGTTTTAGTCGAAAAAATGTATTTTGGATGTGTGTGGGTCCAAAAATTATCTTCGTGCTGAGAAACGCTGTCAGGCCGAGTAAATGCAGTTTCGGTTCTGAGAATGGTGTTTGGGTTTGAAAATGATATTTGGGTCGAAATGTGCTGATCGGGTAGAAAAAGTGCTTCTGTGGGTCGGGTTTGGATCGAAAAAAGATTTTCACGTCGAAAATTGCCATTCGGGTTGAGCAATCCTGAATGCTCTTTGGTTCAGAAAACGCTGTTTTGATCTGGAAAAAAATGATGTTTTGGTCGTTTCTTGGTCGAAAGTGCAATTTGGATAAAAAAAACCCGTTTTGTTCGAAAAAGTGCTATTTCGCTCGAAAACATGGTGTCCGGGCAGCGCTTTCTCTGAAAAAAGCTGTCTTGGTCGAAAAATGATGTTCAGGTCTCGAAAATGCTCTTTTGGTAAAAAAAAACTCATTTCTGATCTGGAAAGTGCCGTTTTGGTCGAAAAAATGACGTTTAGGTCGTTTAGGGTCGAAGTTGCGATTCGGGGCATAAAATGCTGTTTTAGTTGAAACAACAGCGTTTGGGTCGTTTTCTAGTTCAAAAATATTCTCTTGGTGGCAAAATGATGTTCGGGTCGACAAAATTCAATTTTGGTCAGAAAAAAATGATGTTTTGCTCGTTTCTTGGTCGAAAGTGCAATTTGGATAAAAAAAAAACCCATTTTGTTGGAAAAAGTGTTGTTTCTCTCTAAAATATGGTGTCCGGGCAGCCATTTCTCCGGAAAATGCTGTCTTGGTCGAAAAATGATGTTCAGGTCCAGAAAGTGCCATTTTGGCCGCAAAAATGACGTTTAGGTTGTTTTGGGTCGAAGTAGCGATTTGGGGTACAAAATGCTGTTTAAGTTGAAACAATTATGTTTTGGTCGTGTCTTAATCCAAAAATGTTCTCCTGTTGGCAAAATGATGTTCGGGTCGACAAAATTCTCTTTGGGTCGAAATATGATTTTCCGGCCAGGAAAGTGCTGTTTGGGTGGAAAAATGTTATTCGAGTCGAAAATTGTTGTTTTGGGTTAAAATCGTTGTTCGGGTCTGAAGACGATGTTTGTGCAAACTAAATGTTGTTTGCGTCGGAAAATGATATTTAGGTTGAAAACATGGTGTTTTTGTCGAAAAAATAGATTTTGGGTTTGTTTTGGTCGAAATATTATCTTCGGGCCCAGAAACGCCGTGTGGCCAAGGAAATGAAGTTTGGGTTCTGAGAATGATGTTTGGGTTCGAAAGTGATATTTGGGTCGAAATGCGCTGATCGGCTTCAAAAATTGCTTATGTGGGATTTGTTTGGATCGAAAAAGATTTTCGCTTCGAAAATTGCCTATAGGGTTGAGCAATGCTGACTGCTCTTTGGTTCAGAAAATGCTGTTTTGGTCGGAAAAAAATGATGTTTTGGTCGTTTCTTGGTCGAAAGTGCAATTTGGATCAAAAACCCCGTTTTGTTCGAAAAGGTGTTATTTCGCTCGAAAATATGGTGTCCGGGCAGCTCTTTCTCTGAAAAAGCTGTCTTGGTCAAAAAATGATATTCAGGTCCGGAAAATGCCGTTTGGCTCGAAAAAACTCATTTCTGGTCGGCAAAGTGTCGTTTCGGCCAAAAAAATTACGTTTAGGTCGTTTTGCGGCAAAGTAGCGATTCAGGGCACAAAATGCTGTTTTAGTTGAAACAACCGTGTTTGGGTCGTGTTTAAGTCCAAAAATGTTCTCAAGGTGGCAAAATGATGTTCGGGTCGACAAAATTCAATTTGGGCCAAAAAATGCTTTTCCGGCCAGGAAAGTGCTATTTTAGTTGAAAAATGTTATTCGGGTCGAAAATTGTTGTTTTGGGTCGGAAAACGTTGTTCGTGTCTGAAGGCGATGTTTGTGCAAAATAAATGTTGTTTGCGTCTGAAAATGATATTTGGGTTGGAAACATGGTGTTTTAGTCGAAAAACTAGATTTTGGGTATGTTTGGGTCGAAATATATCTTCGGGCCTAGAAACGCTGTTTGGCCAAGGAAATGTAGTTTGGGTTCTGAAAATGATGTTTGGGTTCGAAAATGATATTTTGGTCGAAATGTGCTGATCGGGTTGAAAAAGTGCTTCTGTGGGATTTGTTTGGATAGAAAAAGCTTTTTGCGTCGAAAATTGCTTTTAGAGTTGTTATATATGTGTCACTTTTTAGCCTATAGGTAACCTATGGGTCATTTCTGGCCATTTTCGAAATTTTCTTTTTTGATCGGAACTGCTAAAATTTTGGCTTTTTAGCTATCTGTGTGAGCTAGAGGACTCTGATCGAAAATCTAACTGCGTATTATGGGTCCTGGTACCATTTTATACCACCCATAAAAATTTCATCGAATTCTGGTAACGTTTTGGACATTATGCAGTTCCGAACCGCATCCGGGTTTTCTTCGAAACTGATTCGTTAAGTAGGAATAGTGTTGGGATATTTTGAGGTTATGATCACCCCTTGGTAACCTCACCCCCCCCCCCTTACTTAGCCACTAAGAAACCTTTGGTTATTTTGGTGTGTGTGGGTGAGTCTTAGCTTAGGTTTACCCCCCCTTTTTCATGTCTCTTTTCACCCCCCCCCCCCAAGTGAGTTTTGGGGGGGCTCTCTCTCTCTTTTCCTCACTCTCACGTCCCTCTCTCTTTCTCGCCCTCTCCAGCCCTTTGTGTGTGAGTGTGTGTGAGTGTGTGAGTGTGTGAGAAGTGAAGAAGAAGGACTCACAAAAGGTGTGTGTGTGAGTATGTTATGTGTGTTGTTGTTGATTCCCTCTCTTTAGCTCCCTTTAAAACCCCCCCTTTTTTCACTGATTTCCAACAAGTAGGGGCTGGTGGAGAGGCTAGGGAGGGGTGGTAGTGGTGGTTGTGGTGGTGGTTGCGCCGGGTGCACCCGAGGGGCCCCGAGACCCCCCATTCCCTTCCCCTCCTTTGTTAGCCTTCCTTTCCCCCTCTTTTCTTTGGTTTTCAAATATTAGGGGCTGTTAGGGAGTCATGCAGACGCGCGCGCAGGAGAGGCCAGGCGACCTGGCGAGCGTGCAGACGCGCGCGCAGGAGAGGCCAGGCGACCTGGCGAGCGTGCAGACGCGCGCGTGCGCGCGAGCGCAGGCGCGCGCGGGGATAGTGCGAGGCGCAGTGCACGCACACTGTGCGCGGGGCTGAGCGGGGGCGCGCGCGGGCGCGCGCGAGCGTGCGCGCGTGCGCGAGCTGCGTGTTTGGGCGCGCGAGTGCGCGGCGAGGGGCTGGACGTGCGGGCAGCGCGTCCGGAGGCGCTGGTCAGTGCGCCATCGAGCGAGGGGGCGCGTGCGCGCGTGCTTGCGCGTGCGTACGTGTGCGGGGGCCATGCGTGTGGCTGCCCGGGGGCTCGGGTAGGTGTCGGGGCACTCGGACATGTGCGCGCACGTGCGTACTCGCATGCATGCGAGCCCGTATGCATGCATATCCAAGTCTTTGGCATTTCTAGTTGTTTTAAGTGTCTTTATGTGGATTTTACTCACCTATTTGGATGCCTTGTCTTGCAGATCTTGGCGAGCGGTCCCGCGACGACCCGGTTTACGGTGAGTGGGTCAATCCAACCCAGTCGGGAGGTGTTCGATGCACGTAGACGTGCATTGCCCTCCCCTGGGGCACCGTAACCACATATTAACCTTCTTAAGTGTGCATGTTATTGCTTATCTTGCTAGGTTGCATCCATGTCATACTAAGACTTAATATGTTAGGATCATACACCCTAGTACCATGTGTAGGGACCCATACTTGTCTATATATTGTGTCCCAGGCTAGGTTATTCATGTGTTAGTATTTACATGTATGCATGAGTATAAGGCATGAATACGGTAGTGACCTTAAATATTTTTCTATCATGTTAGACTTGTATACTAGAGTATTACATCCATGTGTTATACATATGAGCCCAAGCATGCCTTAAACAATATTATAATTTTGTTATAGCATTATTTGTATGCTTCCTTGATTAATTCTTTGTGTAATTAATTATGTGTTGTATATTATATCTCTAGATATATCTTATAATATATAGAGGCCATGAACCTTGCTTAATAAGATTAAGCAAGCGTATGACCTCTGATGGGTCATACTGGCATCGACATTACGAATCATCCGTCTTCCCCGCATCTGAGTTATGCGCTCTGGTGGGAATTCATGAGAATTCGTAACCTTATCGACGACGGATCCATGAGGATCAAAACCGCGTATGTCAAGTGCTCTCCCCTTCGTCGCTTCCGTGTCGAAGCTACCCGGGTTTAGTTGTCCTGCTAGGCTCTCCCAGACGCTATTCATGACGCCGGGTGGTGCGCCCATACGGTAGAGGTAGAGGTCATGGGAGGATACCAGGTCGAGGCTACTCGGCAGAGGGCTACCGGAAGACGAAAGGCGTAGACCAGTTGACCTTTTTCCCCAATAGTCCTATGTCACCTAAGGGTGAGGGTGAGGGTGAGGGAGTAGTGGGTTGGGTTGAGACCCGACCCAATGACTTAAGTGACTGTTCCATCTGTTGGAACCCCAATCACTCAGAATGTTTAACATGGTGTGGTAGGTTTGGGTCGACACCCAACCGCCAACTTAAGTTGTTGTTTCGATTATTGAGACTTGAATGCTTGAAAGATTAATATGTGTTGTGATGCATGGATCGTACCATTCACTGAGCGTGTGGCTCACCCCTCGCATATGTTTTCCTCCAGTTGTCGCTGAGCCGGACCTGAAGGTGGAGCTTCCATAGGCGCAGTACCGTAGCAGAGCAGCGCACGTGTTTTGGATCTGCGAGTGAGAGAGGCCATCAGCATCCCCCGTTTCCTTGTATGTATTGCTACTCGTGCTTGAGCACAGTACTGGTGTTTGATGTCTTTGTTGTTTATTGGCTCTCACAGGACAGTTGATTATGTGTTCCGGTCTGTAATATGTCTTTAAATTACAGACTAAGTCATTTTAAGCTTCCGCATATGTTATATATCATGTCAGCTTCCTTGTTAAATGTTTTAAGTACCTTGATGATTGAGTAGAGTCTTTTATTGACCTCGTGTATGGATTGCTGATATTATATATTTGCCACGTCTCGGAGACGGCCGCTCTGGGGCGTGACAAAAGTTGGTATCAGAGCCTGGTCCTGTCAGAGCCAATTGTCGTCTTATTGATGTCTTAGAGATGAGTCCTAGGATTTCTATATGAGTATTCTGATCCTAGTGTCTGTTTCTTAGGTTGCTGATATGCCTCCTCGCAGACGGATGCACGGACGCGGTCTCCCTCAGGCCTCGGAGGTTTCCGAACCTACCGGGGGTGAGGAGTCTACCGAGATGTCCTCGGCCGCGAGGCCAGGACCTGCGCAGGAGCCTCCAGCCTGGGAGCGTGCTTACGCTAGGATAGCAGACCTGCTAGAGACTCAGACTAGGGCACTGGAGGCCCAGACTAGGGCGTTGGCTGAGCAGGCACGAGAGATCCAGGAGCTGCGGGCGGCCCGCGAGGCGGTCCCGCAGGTACCTTTAGTGGCCGATCCACCAGTAGTGCCAGTGGTACCCCCTGTACCAGCAGAGATCCCCGTAGAGGGAGTTCATGGACCCGAGGAGCGGGAGGAGGAGTTAGAGGCCGCGGCACGTGTGCATCAGGCCGGCCTCACCGCCTTCTGAAGCTTCACCCTCCTGAGTTCCACGGTATGACGACTGACCCTCTTGCCCCTGAGCGTTGGTTGATGGAGATAGACAAGATCTTCTCGACCATGCACTGCACCGACCGCCAGCGTGTCTCCCTGGCCACCTTCATGTTGAAGGGTAACGCCGCCGACTGGTGGGCTACCCGAGTGGTGGACATTCCCGAGGGTGTGGGGCGACTTCTCTGGAGCGATTTTCGGAGTTACTTCTTGGCGGAGTATTTTCCCTTTTCGACGCGCCAGATGGTGATGCGGGAGTTCGAGCAGCTGACGCAGGGCACCATGTCTGTTGCGGACTACTCCACGCGTTTCATGAGGCTTTCTCGGTTCGCCCCAGCCTTGGTGATGGACGAGGAGACGCGGTGCCGACGGTTTGAGATGGGTCTCAACAACACCATCAGGGTGCACGTGACCTCTCAGGCTTTCTCGAGGTACACTGATCTAGTGTCCCGTGCGAGGACCGTCGAGCGAGACCTTGGGGTTCCTTCATCGGTTCAAACCCCTACAGCGATCAGAGGACTCCCAGGAGTCAGGACCAGGGACGCCGCAAGAGCAAGCGGCCCCGTCATGATCGACCAGCGGCCGCCGCTACACCAGTGGGAGTGGTGCCAGTTCAGGGTCCTGCACCCTTTGCTGCCGTTCCGATCCGTGCTAGAGGACCAGAGACGCGACGATGTTACCACTGCCAGCGAGTCGGGCATCTGGCCAATGCTTGCCCAGATGCTGGCCGACCTCCTGTGCCACGACAGCAGCCGCAGCAGCAGCAGCCACGTCAGCAGCCGCAGCCGCAGCGTCACCAGCAGCAGCCACAGGGTGGCCATGTGGAGCAGAGGAGGCAGCCAGCGCAGCCTGCGAGGCGTGCCCCTGCTCCTCAGCCACAGCTCGTTCAGGGTCGTGTTGCAGCGCTTACGGCCGATGAGGCGCAGGCTTCGGGTAGCGTCGTCCGAGGTATTGTTCTGATCTCCCAGCTTCCTGCATATGTGCTATTTGATTCCGGGGCCACGCACTCGTTCGTGTCTCCCGCTTTCGCGAGACGGATGGGTGCGGTGTCAGCCCTTCTTGATGCGGTGTTGGAGATATCATTACCGGTCGGAGACCGTATTCTCCTCCGTTCTGTGTATCGGGGGTGTATCGTGGCGATCGCGGAGCATGAGTTTCCAGTGGAGTTGGTCGAGCTCGCCATGACGGACTTCGACGCCATCCTGGGGATGGATTGGCTCTCAGCTAGCCACGCCAGTATCGACTGTTTCGCAAAGTCGGTGTCTTTCCGCATCCCTGGACGGAGGTCCTTCCAGTTCGTGGGCGATCGGGACATGGCTCCTTTGGGATTCGTATCGTCCATCCAGGCGTGGAGACTCCTTCAGGGAGGATGCGAGGGTTTTCTGGCGTACATCGCTGAGGAGGATGCACCACTGCGGGCAGATATCAGTCAGACTCCGGTCGTGGCGGAATATCCGGAGGTTTTTCCCGATGATCTTCCGGGTCTACCACCGGATCGCGCGATCGAGTTTGAGATTAATCTAATTCCGGGGACCGAGCCGATTTCGAGGGCTCCGTACCGGATGGCCCCAGCAGAGCTGAAGGTGCTTAAGGAGCAGCTGGAGGAGTTGCTCGATAAGGGGTTTGCACGTCCGAGTGTCTCTCCGTGGGGAGCCCCTGTTCTGTTCGTCCGGAAGAAGGACGGTTCGCTGCGACTTTGTATTGATTACAGACAGCTGAACAAGCGGACCGTGAAGAACAAGTACCCCTTACCGCGGATTGATGATCTGTTTGACCAGCTCCAGGGAGCGCGTGTCTTTTCAAAGATCGATCTCCGTTCGGGCTACTATCAGCTGAAGATCCGGGAATCGGATATTCCGAAGACGGCCTTTCGCACCCGTTACGGGCACTACGAGTTTCGAGTACTGCCGTTTGGGTTGACGAATGCGCCGGCAGCCTTCATGGATCTGATGAACCGGGTATTTCGACCCTTCCTCGACTCCTTTGTAGTAGTCTTCATTGACGATATTCTGGTGTACTCGAGGAGTCTTGAGGAGCACGCTGACCATCTTCGCACTGTCTTGGAGACCTTGGCCCGACATCAGTTGTTCGCCAAGTTCAGTAAGTGCGAGTTCTGGTTGGAGCGTGTGGCCTTCCTTGGCCATGTTATTTCCGGTGAGGGTATATCTGTGGACCCGGACAAGACGCTTGCCGTGTCGAATTGGCGGCGACCGTCGAACCCCACCGAGATTCGGAGCTTCCTTGGGTTGGCGGGTTATTATCGGAGGTTTGTTGAGGGTTTCTCGAAGATAGCAGTCCCTTTGACCCGCCTCACCCGGAAGGATGTCCGGTTCGAGTGGTCCCCATCTTGCGAGGAGAGCTTCCAGGAGTTGAAGCGGAGACTCACCTCAGCGCCAGTTCTTACCATTCCGTCTGGGAGTGGTGGATTCGCAGTCTACTCCGATGCGTCGCGGCTGGGTTTGGGTTGCGTCCTGATGCAGAATGGTAAGGTTGTTGCTTACGCGTCGCGTCAGTTGAAGCCCCATGAGCAGAATTACCCCACCCATGACCTGGAGTTAGCAGCGATCATCTTTGCGCTGAAGATTTGGAGGCACTACCTCTATGGCGAGGAGTTCGAGCTCTTCACGGATCACAAGAGCTTGACTTATCTGCAGTCCCAGCCGGAGCTCAACATGCGTCAGAGACGTTGGGTCGAGTTCCTGAAGGACTATGATTGCGACATCGCTTACATCCGGGTAAGGCGAATGTCGTGGCGGACGCTCTCAGTAGGCAGCCTTTGGGCATGGCCGCCCACTTGGCAGTGCGTCGTTGGAGGCTTCTGGAGGAGGCCGCTTGTTGGATCAGCGTTCGAGAGACGCCTGCTGGTGGCTTTCTAGCCAGGTTAGTGGTGCAGCCTGTTCTCCTCAAGGAGATCCGCACGGCACAGGGGCGGGATCCTCACTTTCTGGTCCTTTCTGAAGGCGTCGCCCGGGGTGAGCGACCAGATTACCAGATTCGCGAGGATGGGATCCTGCGGTTCAGAGGCCGGGTATGTATTCCTGACGACGCAGAGCTGAAGCAGAAGATCTTGGACGAGGCCCATCGTTCGAAGTACACGGTGCATCCTGGTGGCACGAAAATGTACAGGGGCCTTCGTCGTGGCTACTGGTGGCGCGGGATGAAGGCAGATGTTGGCCGTTTCGTTGCCCGTTGCTTGGTATGCCAGCAGGTGAAGTCAGAGCATCAGCGCCCTGCGGGGAAGCTGCAGTCCATTGAGATCCCTCAGTGGAAGTGGGAGCAGATTACTATGGACTTTGTTTCGGGTCTACCGAAGTCACGTTCGGGTCGCGATGCCATCTGCGTAGTCGTCGACCGACTGACGAAGTCTGCTCATTTCCTCCCCGTCCGACTCACCGACTCTCTGGACACCTTGGCGCAGTTGTTTGTCTCAGAGATCGTTCGTCTCCACGGCACTCCGGTCAGTATCATTTCTGATAGAGACGCGAGATTCACTTCGAGGTTCTGGCGTAGCCTCCAGCACGCCCTTGGTACGAACCTCCATTTCAATACGGTGTTTCACCCACAGACTGATGGCCAGTCAGAGAGGACGATTCAGACCCTAGAGGACATGTTGCGTGCCTGCATTCTCGATTTTGGAGGCATCTCCCTTTGGTGGAGTTCGCCTACAACAACAGCTACCACTCGAGTATTCGGATGGCACCATATGAGGCACTCTATGGACGCAGCTGCAGGTCTCCCTTGTGCTGGGACGAGGTCGGAGAGCGCCAGTTGGAGGGACCCGAGATCGTTCGCCAGACCTCTGAGAAGGTCAAGACGATTCGTGAGCGTATCCGCACCGCTCAGAGCCGTCAGAAGAGCTACGCCGACCGTCGTCGCCGTGAGCTCGCCTTCGAGGTTGGTGACCATGTCTTCCTGAAGGTGTCCCCGTCGAAGGGCATCTTCCATTTCGGTGTGCGGGGCAAGCTGAGTCCGCGTTTTATCGGCCCGTTTCTCATCCTGGAGCGGATTGGGGAGGTGGCCTATCGCCTAGCCTTGCCCCCACGCTTGGCCCAAGCCCATGACGTCTTCCATGTCTCGCAGCTGAGGCATTACGTCCACGATCCTGCCCACATCATCCCGTTCGAGCCGCTTGTCTTCGAGCCGGACTTGTCATTCGTGGAGCAGCCGATCGAGGTCTTGGACCGACGTGAGAAGAAGCTCCGCACCAAGACCGTCCAGTTGGTTAAGGTGCGTTGGCAGCACCGCTCCGGTGCCGCGGCCACATGGGAGCGCGAGGACGCCATGCGTGACGCATATCCACATCTTTTTCCTTCTTAGATGTTTTTGTACTAAATTTTGTGGACAAAATTTCCTAAGGGAGGAAGAATGTTATATATGTGTCACTTTTTAGCCTATGGGTAACCTATGGGTCATTTCTGGCCATTTTCGAAATTTTCTTTTTTTATCGGAACTGCTAAAATTTTGGCTTTTTAGTTAAATGCGTGAGCTAGAGGACTCTGATCGAAAATCTAACTGCGTATTATGGGTCCTGGTACCATTTTATACCACCCATAAAAATTTCATCGAATTCCGGTAACGTTTTGGAAATTATGCAGTTCCGAACCGCATCCGGGTTTTCTTCGAAATTGATTCGTTAAGTAGGAATAGTGTTTGGATATTTTGAGGTTATGATCACCCCTTGGCAACCTGTAGTTTGGGTTCAGAGAATGATGTTTGGGTTGAAATGTGCTGATCGCGTTGAAAGAGTGCTTCTGTGGGTCGCGTTTGGATCGATAAAATATTTTCGCGTCGAAAATTGACTTTTGGGTTGAGCAATGCTGAATGCTGTTTGGTTCCAAAAACGATGTTTTGATAGTAAAAAAATGTTGTTTTGATCGTTTCTTTGTCGAAAGTGCAATTTGGATAAAAAAAACCCATTTTGTTCGAAAAAGTGTTGTTTCGCACGAAAATATAGTGTCCGGGCTGCGCTTTCTCCGAAAAAAGCTGTCTTGGTTGAAAAAGGATTTTCTGGTCCAGAAAATGCCGTTTGGGTCGAAAAAACTCATTTCTGGTTCGCCAAGTGCCGTTTTGACTGATAAATGACGTTTAGATCGTTTTGGGTCGAAGTTGCGATTCGGGGAACAAAATGTTGTTTTAGTTGAAACAACCGTGTTTGGGTCGTCTTTTTGTCCAAAAATGTTCTCTGGGTGGCAGAATGATGTTCGGGTTGAAAAAATTTTATTTGGTCCGAAAAATGCTTTTCCGACCAAGAAAGTGCTGTTTGGGTGGAAAAATGTTTTTTGAGTTGAAAATTGATGTTTTGGGTCGGAAAACGCTGTTCGGGTCTGAAGACGATGTTTGTGCAAAATAAATGTTGTTTGCGTCTAAAAATGATATTTAGGCTGAAAACATGGTGTTTTAGTTGAAAAAATAGATTTTGGGTATGTTTGGGTCGAAAAATTATCTTCGGGCTGAGAAATGCTGTTTGGCCGAAGAAATGCAGTTTGGGTTCTGAGAATGATGCTTGGGTTCGAAAATGATATATGGGTCGAAATGTGCTGATCGGGTTGAATTAGTGGTTCTGTGGGTTGTGTTTGGATCTCAAAAAAATTTTCCCGTCGAAAATTGCCTTTTGGGTTGGGCAATGTTGATTGCTGTTTGGTTCCGAAAACACTGTTTTGGTCGGAAAAAAAATGATGTTTTGGTTGTTTCTTGGTCGAAAGTGCAATTTGGATAAAAAAAACCCGTTTTGTTCGAAAAAGTGTTATTTCGCTCGAAAATAGTGTCCGGGCACGCTTTCTTCGAAAAAAGCTGTCTTGGTCGAAAAATGATGTTTTGGTCGAAAAACTCATTTCTAGTGTAGAAAGTGCCGTTTTGGCCGAAAAAATGACGTTTAGGTCGTTTTGGGTCGAAGTTGCTATTCAGGACACAAAATGCTGTTTTAGTTGAAACAATCGTGTTTGGATCGTGTTTTAGTCCAAAAATGTTCTCTTGGTGGCGAAATGATGTTCGGGTCGATAAAATTCTATTTGGGCCGAAAAATGCTTTTTCGGGCAGGAAATTGTTGTTTTGGGTCGGAAAACGCTGTTCGGGTCTGAAGACGATGTTTGTGCTAAACAAATATTGTTCGCATCTAAAAATGATATTTAGGTTGAAAACATGGTGTTTTAGTCGAAAAAATAGATTTTGGGTATGTTTGGGTCGAAAAATCATCTTCGGGCTGAGAAACGCTGTTTGGTCGAGGAAATGCAGTTTGGGTTCTGAGAATGATGTTTGGGTTCGAAAATGATATTTGGGTCGAAATGTGCTGATCGGATAGAAAAAGTGCTTCTGTGAGTTGTTTGAATCGAAAAAATATTTTCGCATCCAAAATTGCCTTTTGGGTTGAGCAATGTTGAATGCTGTTTGGATCAGAACCTGATGTTTTGGTAGAAAAAAAATGATGTTTTGGTCATTTCTTGGTCGAAAGTGCAATTTGGATCAAAAAACCCGTTTTGTTTGAAAAGTGTTGTTTCGCTCGAAAATTTGGTGTCCGGGCCGTGCTTTCTCCGAAAAAAGCTGTCTTGGTCGAAAAATGATGTTTAGGTCCAGAAAATGTTGTTTGGGTAAAAAAAATGACTTTTAGGTCGTTGTGGGTCAAAGTTTTGATTCGGGGCACAAAATGCTATTTTCGTTGAAACAACCGTGTTTGGGTCCAGTTTTAGTCCAAAATTGTTCTCTGGGTGGCCAAATGATGTTGGGGTTGACAAAATTCTGTTTTGGCCAAAAAATGCTTTTCCGGCCTGGAAAGTGCGGTTTGGGTGGAAAAATGTCATTCGGGTAAAAAATTGTTGTTTTATGTCGGGAATCACTATTCGGATCTGAAGACGATGTTTCTGCAAAATAATGTTTGCGTATGAAAATGATATTTAGGTTGAAAACATGGGGTTTTAGTCGAAAAAAGTGATTTTGGGTATGTTTCTGTCGAAAAATTATCTACGGGCTGACAATCGCTGTTTGGCCAGGGAAATGCAGTTTGGGTTCAGAGAATGATGTTTGGGTTCGAAGAATGATGTTTGGGTCGAAATGTGCTGATCGCGTTGAAAAAGTGCTTCTGTGGGTCGCGTTTGGATCGATAAAATATTTTCACGTCGAAAATTGACTTTCGGGTTGAGCAATGCTGAATGTTGTTTGGTTCCAAAAACGATGTTTTGATCGTAAAAAAGTGATGTTTTGATCGTTTCTTTGTCGAAAGTGCAATTTGGATAAAAAGAAAACCCATTTGTTCGAAAAAGTGTTGTTTCGCACGAAAATATGGTGTCCGGGCTGCGCTTTCTCCGAAAAAAGCTGTCTTGGTTGAAAAAGGATTTTCAGGTCCAGAAACTGCCGTTTGGGTCGAAAAAACTCATTTCTGGTTTGCCAAGTGCCGTTTTGGCTGATAAATGACATTTAGATCGTTTTGGGTCGAAGTTGCGATTCGGGGCACAAAATGCTGTTTTAGTTGAAACAACCGTGTTTCGGTCATGTTTTGGTCAAAAAATGTTCTCTAGGTGGTAGAATGATGTTCGGGCCAGGAAAGTGCTGTTTGGGTGGAAAAATGTTTTTCGAGTTGAAAATTGATGTTTTGGGTCGGAAAACGTTGTTCGGGTCTGAAGACGATGTTTGTGCAAAATAAATGTTGTTTGCGTTTGAAAATGATTTTGTGTATGTTTGGGTCAAAAAATTATCTTCGGGCTGAGAAACGTTGTTTGGCCGAAGAAATGCAGTTTGGTTTCTGAGAATGTTGTTTGGGGTCGAAAATGATATAAGGGTCGAAATGTGCTGATCGGGTTGAAAGAATGCTTCTGTGGGTCGTGTTTGGATTGAAAAAAGATTTTCGCGTCGAAATTGTTAGACCTGTGTCATTTAGAGTCCTAATTTCGATCGGAGTCGCTAAAATTTTGATTTTTAGCTACCTTCTGGGGTTTAAGGACTCTGATTGAAGATATAACTACATATTATGGGTCCTGATATTGTTTAGTACTGCCCATAAAATTTTCGTTTAATTCCGATAACGTTTTTGGAATTATGCAGTTTTGGATTGGTATTCGGATTTGATTTTGTTAAAATCCAAGATGATGAGATAAAAATCTGATATTATTACGAGATGTTCAGTTTGGAGATGGCTTCCATATGGAAGTGGAATTGGATCAACTGGATTCGTATATCAAAAGATATGGGTATTTTTCCATGTATACCCCGAAGTTGAGAAATCCAGGCTGCAGCCCTGTAAGATGTTTAGCCTAGATTTTGAAATAGCTCGAGGGGTTATTTGATCTAGGTGTAAACATGAAAGTTGTAGATAATCGTCTTATCTTTCCAATGCCACTGGAATCATGCAATTCGGAGCTGTATTGAGGAAGTTATGGCCGTTTAAGTGAAGGCTGCGCAGAGTTTTAAGTCCGAGGACGACTTGGTCTTTCACTCCGCCCTTGCCTATTTAAGGCACCAAATGTTACGACTTCAGCCTCAATTAGCCACTGTTTGGGCTCTCTTTTGAGCTGGTCCAGCCCTTGATGAAGGCTTGGGTGGAGGAGATGGTGGTGAAGGAGAAGAAGAAGTTGAAGAAGGTGAGTTGGGGTGGTTGTTGTTGTTGTTGTTGTGATTCTTTCTCTCTTCCCCATCTCCTCTCTTTCAGCCTCCCTAATGGTTTCCCCTCTCTTTTTCACTCAGCCCCCCATGTGTTTGTATTTATGTCTTGGTGAAGGAGAAGTTGGTGAAGGAGCAAGAAGAGGAAGAAGAAGGGTTTGGAGCACATAAGGTGTGTGTGTGTGCCTTGTTGTTGTTGAGGTTGTCTTCTCCCTCTCCTCCACCCCTTGCTGCCCCCCCCTAAATTTCCCTTCCATTTGGTCCAGCCATGAAGAGGAGAGGCAAAGAAGAGCAAGGAAGAGGTGGTGGTTGCGGTCGAGGTGGGCGAGGGTGTGCTTGCGAGCCCTCCATCTCCCCTTCCTCCCCCCTCTCCTTTCGGGTAAGTTTTCCCTCCTCTTTTGTTGGTTTGAATGCATGTATAGGTGCTTGGGAGGGCATGCATGGGTAGTGTTTGGGTTTGGGTGCATGTGGGGGACTTGGGAGAGGGTTTGGGAGGCTGGGCGCGCGGGTCCGCACGCGCGAGCGCGCACGCGGGCGCGCGCGGGGCGCTGGCACGCGCTGAGGCGCGCGCGGGGCGCTGGGAAGCGCTGCGCGCGTGCGCACGCGCGGGGTGTGCGCGCGCGGGGGCGCGTATCCGCGAGCTGTCTGCGCGCGGAGCGCGCGTCTGCGCGCGGCGGGCGCGCAGGGCGCGCGGCATGCGCGCGCAGGGCGCAGGGGTCTGCGCGCGGGTGCTGCCCGGGGCCCGTTTTGGGCGTGCGGAGGGTCGGCACCCTCGGGTGGGTGTCCGGGGGGCTCGAGCACGCGTGCGTGCGTGCATGCGTGCGTGCGTTCGAGCCCGTATGCGTGGATGTCTATGTCTTAGGCATCCCTAATTGGTTTTATATGTTTGTATATGATTTTACTCACCCTGTTGGTACCCTTGGCTTGCAGACCTCGTCGGTTGGGATGCGCGACGACTCGGGTATCGGTGAGTGGTTTGATTCCAACCCTTCCGGGAGCGCTCGATGCACGTAGTCGTGCTTCGCGCTTCCATGGGGCTTTAATTGCACCCTAAATATGTCAGATATCATGCATGCTAGGTTGTATAGCTCGTATATTGTGTAGAACCCCTATTCTACCTTATACTTGCCTATGTATTGTATAGAATATGGCATGACTTAGGTTATTTTGTTTAAATTACTACCCGTATTATTAATTGAACATATCCTGCATGTTTAACTTGGGTTAATAACGGGGTGTATGCGTAATAATCCCGATTTAGTACTCGAGGGTGTGGTATAGTTGTTGCACCCATCTTGTTGGGGCAAAACTATGACCATCTTCGAGAGGGAATGAGGCATTCCCTCTCTCGCCCTCCCTCCTTTCGCGAACCGAGTGAGTAGATGTAGTTCCTACTTGACTCGGGTTTGCTTGGAATTATTGGCATACACCTATTGTCGCGCGGATCGCGCTTAACCCTCCCCTTTGAGTTGGTGATACCCAACGCCTTTTAAGTCATACCTTTGTGATTGAATATTTATTTGTGCCCTCGTATGCATGTTTAAGTAAGTTATCCCTGGGTAATTAATTGCATATTCTGTATATGCCTATTAGGCCATGAGCCTTGTCTAATAAGATTAGACAAGTGTATGACCTCCTATGGGGTCATACCATGCCTTTGACACTTAGAATAAAATGTCTTCCCCGCATCTGAGTTATGCGCCCTGGAGGGAATTCATGAGAATTCATTGCGCTTATCGGTGTTTGATAACCGATGATGACGGATCCATAGGGATCGTATTCGCGGGTGTCGAGTGTTCTTTCCTTCGTCGGCTCCGAGTAGAGACTTCCCGGCGTAGTAAAGTCCGGTGGAGATCTCCCCGATACTACTCATGACGCGTGTTGGTGTGCCCATACAGCTGAGGTAGCGGTCTTGGGAGACTAGTCCGGTAGAGGCCTGAACCCTGTGAGATGCCAGGGGCCACCAGGTAGTAGGGGCCACACCGGGAGAGACTACCGGAAGACGAGTGGTGTAGAACAATCGACCTCTTCCCCAAGAGCCTATGTCACCCCGAGGAGGGGGTGAGGGTGAGGGTGTGGTGGGTCGGCGTTGGTTCGATCTGCCAGTTCGTGTAATTTCCCAAGATCCTATGTCACCCGTCGTAGTGAGGGTGAGGGTATTGCTCCCAAGATCCTATGTCACCCATCGGGGTGAGGGTGAGGGTATTGGCGTGAGTGGGGTGGGCTCGAGTTGATACTCGACCCACCAGCTTGTGTAGTAGGTTTTCCCATGGGGTTCGCGTTGCGAACAAGTAGTGGTTCCTCCCAATATCGTCGTATGTCGTGGCCCAGATGTTGAAGCTGCTCTGACAGAGGACTCCCACTTGTAGGTACTCCCGATGCATTCGGCAGATGTACTGATCAGGGGAGTGTACCAGGTGAGGCTACACGAGGGTGGACCACCGGACGATATTGCAAGCCTGAATTATTGTTCTCCCCTTCGCCGGATCCGTGTGGGTGCTTCCTAGGTACGAGCCGCCGTGGGTGGACCCCCACCTGTAGGTACCATCGACGCTGTCGACAGTGTACTGACCGTGGCCGGCCCCAGGTAGAGGCTGCCCGGGAGAGCGCTACCGGATGACGAACGGTGTAGAACAGCAAGTTTTGTCCTTCAAGTCCCTAGACTCACCCCTGTGGGGGCTAGGGCGAGGGCAGGGTATGGTCGCACCGCCGTGTGACCTTGTTAACCATTAGGTTTCTACCCCTGGCTTTCCTTGTTAGGAGATTGCCTTGTATTGAATGTTGTGTTGGTGTTTGGTTTCTGACCACTCACTGAGCTTGTAGCTCACCCCTCGCTTATGTTTTTCCCCAGTTGACGCTGAGTCGGATCCAAGAGAAGAGCTCCCCTGGCGCCATCCGAGTAGGAGACCTGCGTTCGCGTTGGATGTCTTGCGAGTCAGAGGCTATCAGCATTCCCTTTTTCATTGTATGTATTATACTGGTGCTTGTGCACGGTATGTAGACGGTTGATGTCTGTTATTGTATATATTGGCTCTCACAGGACAATTGATTGTGTACTCTAGTCTGTAATATGCCTTTGAATTACAGACTTAGTCGTTTGAGCTTCCGCTATTTGTATATATTTGATGTCAGTTGCTTGTTTATTGTCTTTTCTATTGTGGAGTATTTATTTGACCTCGTGTATGGATTACTGATATCATTTATATATTTGCCACGTCTCGGGGACGGCCGCCCTGGGGCGTGACAAAAGTTGGTATCAGAGCCATGTCCTGTCAGAGCCAATTGTTTTCTTTGAGATGAGTCCTAGGATTTCGAGACGAGTATTCTGATCCTAGTGCTGGTTCCTTAGTTGCTGATATGCCTCCTCGGAGACGGGCGCGTGGACGTGGTCACCCTTGGGCTTCGGAGGTTTTCGAACCTACCGGAGGCGAGGAGTCTACTTGAGAGTTCTCGGCTGTTGGGCCAGGACTTGCGCGGGATGCCTCCAGCGTGGGCGCGAGCTAACGCTGAGATGGAAGATCTTCTGGACACTCAGACTAGAGCACTGGAGGCATAGACTAGAGCGTTGGCTGAGCAGGCGCGAGAGATCCGGGAGCTGCGGGCGGCCCGCGTGGCGATCCCGTAGATACCCTTAGCGGCAGATCCACCAGTGGTGCCAGAGATACCCCATGTACCGGTTGGAGACCGTATTCTCCTCCTTTCCGTTTATCAGGGGTATACCATAGAGTTGAGTGTGGCACCAGTTTCAAGTGTTGAGGATGTGGTGTAGTATCCATTAAGGGGTGATGTCTTCTTCTAGCCTTCCTACTCAGGATAAGGGGCCTTGCAGGGTCAGCGTTGAGACCCGGGCTAGGGTACTCCGTGTTCCTTGTTTGGTTGTCGGGATATCCTATATCGGGACCTCATGAGGCCCTCCCGAGGTTCTTTTCCCAGTCAAGGAATACCTTTGAAGCATCAATTGATGAGGGATTTTTTTCTCACTTGGGAGGTGCGATAGCGGGTGGTGATGCATATGATCGGGATTGGGTGCATCCTATTGCAGCTTGGTGGGCGATCGCTTATGGACTAGGGTTCCATAGCCATATCTGGAGTCGCTTCGATATATCATCGTGCATAGTAGCTGCCCGGTGTAGCAGAGTCCGGTGAGGCGCTCCCAGGTACTACTCGTGACGCGTGTTGGTGTGCCCATACGGCCGAGATAGTGGACGTGGGAGGCTACCCGGTAGAGGCCAGAGTCCTGTGAGGTGCCCCTAGGAACTGTCCACGACGCTTTGTTGGTGTGCCCATATAGCAGAGATAGGGACCTAGGAGGCTATCAGGTAGTGGCCACACCGGGAGAGTGCTACTGGATGACGTCGAGAGCTTGGACTCCCCGTGATGAATCTGCCCATTGAGTGCATGATGCTAGAGTTCCAACGGTTATGGTTGGGCGACCTATTGGTGGCGGCATGTGAAGCACAGTCTGGTACTGTTGCGTTTTGCCCCCACATGGGTCATAAATGAAGAGACGTGACGGTAAGTGTTCGTGATGGGACTCGACCGCCATATCAGGTAGATGACGTCGCTTAGGCATTGTCGGGAATCGACGACCTCCTATTTGCGTGTTTTGTGGATTAAGTGCGGTCGAGCGGCTTACCCAGCGTATAAGGATCATCATGAGCGTCAGCCATGCTCGAGGAGCAGATTTGGACTTAATCGTCCCATGAGTTATTTTGATCTCCCCATAGGGGTTGAAGATCAGGTACCCCTTGTCGCGAATTGATGATCTGTTTAGACCAGCTTTGGGAGCCAGTGTCTTTCTGTTGATCGATCTTCACGCAAAGTACCCTATTTGGAGATCCGGGAGTTGGGCATTCTTTAGTTGGCCTTTCGTGACCGTTTCGGGCACTACGAATTTTGAGTACTGCCGTCGGGGTAGACGAATGCGCCAGATGCCTACAATGATCTCAAATGTGTTATTGAGCCTCCGTGGGCTGTTCTGAGGTAGCCTTCGTTGAGGATGTTGGTTGGCGTGCCCTCAGGCGAAGTTGTTGATCGTCGCGTTGGAATGCGTTTGTCCATCGAGAATCCTCAGTGGATGTGGGAGTGAGTTGTCTTGGATTTCATTGTGGGCTCGCTAAAGTCACGTTCGGGTCACGATGCCGTCTAGGTGATCATTGACCGATTGACTAGGTCCGCACTCTCCTCCCTATCCAACTGACTGAGTCTCTGGACGCTTCGACGCGGGTTTGATGCCTTCGCGATTGTTCGTCTTCATGGCACTCCGGTCGGTGCTATTTCGGGCTGAGACGCGTGGGTTACTTCGAGGTTCTGGCGCAGCCTTTGGCAGGCTTTTCGCGCGAGCCTCCCTTTTAAGTACAGCGTTTCGATACCGACGGACAGCCAGGCAAGAGGACGATTTAGGCCTTGGAGGACATGCTAATTGCCTGCGTGCTCGACTTGGGGCAGTTGGATGAGGCACCACCCTTTGGGTAGGGGTCTGCCTGTGTGACAACTGTCATTCGAGCATCCAGATGAATGGAAAAAGGCACTCTACAGGCGCGGTTTTATACCTCCCCTGCGTTGGGACGGTTGTGGTGCGCCAGTTCGAGTGGCCACAAGTTATTTATTGACCTTGCGGTGGCTGAGATGGTTCGTGCGTGCCTCTGCACTGCCTAGAACCGTCGGAAGGGCTACGCAGGTCATTGTCGCCAGGAGCCTACCTTCGGGGTAGGGCGACCATGTGAGCTTGAGGTGTCCCGGTTTAAGGGCACCCTCCGTTTCGACGTTCGGGGCGTGTTGTGTCGGCCTTCCATCGGACCGGTTTTTGTCCTTGAGTGGATTGGGGGAGGTGGCTGTCATGAAGCCTTGCCCCCGTGGCTGACTCGTGCCTGTGACGTCATCCAATGTCTCATAGCTGAGACATTATGTCCACGATCATGCTCATGTCATTCCGTTCGAGCCGCTCATCCTCGAGCAGGATTTGTCGTTCGGGGAGCAGTTGATCGAGACCATGGACCGAGGTGAGAAGAGGCTCCGCATCAAGACCGTTCCTTCGGTTAAAGTGCGTGGTAGCACCAGTTTGGTGTCCGGACCACTTAGGAGCCAAGGGACTCTATGGGCGACACTTCTACGTTCGGTCTTCCCTTTGGGTTTCCTTAAATTTCGAGGACTAAATTTCCTAAGGGGGGGAGAATGTTAGACCTGTGTCATTTAGAGTCCTAATTTCGATCGGAGTCGCTAAAATTTTGATTTTTAGCTACCTTCTGGGGTTTAAGGACTCTGATTGAAGATATAACTACATATTATGGGTCCTGGTATTGTTTAGTACTGCCCATAAAATTTTCGTTTAATTCCGATAACGTTTTTGGAATTATGCAGTTTTGGATTGGTATTCGGATTTGATTTTGTTAAAATCCAAGATGATGAGATAAAAATCTGATATTATTACGAGATGTTCAGTTTGGAGATGGCTTCCATATGGAAGTGGAATTGGATCAACTGGATTCGTATATCAAAAGATATGGGTATTTTTCCATGTATACCCCGAAGTTGAGAAATCCAGGCTGCAGCCCTGTAAGATGTTTAGCCTAGATTTTGAAATAGCTCGAGGGGTTATTTGATCTAGGTGTAAACATGAAAGTTGTAGATAATCGTCTTATCTTTCCAATGCCACTGGAATCATGCAATTCGGAGCTGTATTGAGGAAGTTATGGCCGTTTAAGTGAAGGCTGCGCAGAGTTTTAAGTCCGAGGACGACTTGGTCTTTCACTCCGCCCTTGCCTATTTAAGGCACCAAATGTTACGACTTCAGCCTCAATTAGCCACTGTTTGGGCTCTCTTTTGAGCTGGTCCAGCCCTTGATGAAGGCTTGGGTGGAGGAGATGGTGGTGAAGGAGAAGAAGAAGTTGAAGAAGGTGAGTTGGGGTGGTTGTTGTTGTTGTTGTTGTGATTCTTTCTCTCTTCCCCATCTCCTCTCTTTCAGCCTCCCTAATGGTTTCCCCTCTCTTTTTCACTCAGCCCCCCATGTGTTTGTATTTATGTCTTGGTGAAGGAGAAGTTGGTGAAGGAGCAAGAAGAGGAAGAAGAAGGGTTTGGAGCACATAAGGTGTGTGTGTGTGCCTTGTTGTTGTTGAGGTTGTCTTCTCCCTCTCCTCCACCCCTTGCTGCCCCCCCCTAAATTTCCCTTCCATTTGGTCCAGCCATGAAGAGGAGAGGCAAAGAAGAGCAAGGAAGAGGTGGTGGTTGCGGTCGAGGTGGGCGAGGGTGTGCTTGCGAGCCCTCCATCTCCCCTTCCTCCCCCCTCTCCTTTCGGGTAAGTTTTCCCTCCTCTTTTGTTGGTTTGAATGCATGTATAGGTGCTTGGGAGGGCATGCATGGGTAGTGTTTGGGTTTGGGTGCATGTGGGGGACTTGGGAGAGGGTTTGGGAGGCTGGGCGCGCGGGTCCGCACGCGCGAGCGCGCACGCGGGCGCGCGCGGGGCGCTGGCACGCGCTGAGGCGCGCGCGGGGCGCTGGGAAGCGCTGCGCGCGTGCGCACGCGCGGGGTGTGCGCGCGCGGGGGCGCGTATCCGCGAGCTGTCTGCGCGCGGAGCGCGCGTCTGCGCGCGGCGGGCGCGCAGGGCGCGCGGCATGCGCGCGCAGGGCGCAGGGGTCTGCGCGCGGGTGCTGCCCGGGGCCCGTTTTGGGCGTGCGGAGGGTCGGCACCCTCGGGTGGGTGTCCGGGGGGCTCGAGCACGCGTGCGTGCGTGCATGCGTGCGTGCGTTCGAGCCCGTATGCGTGGATGTCTATGTCTTAGGCATCCCTAATTGGTTTTATATGTTTGTATATGATTTTACTCACCCTGTTGGTACCCTTGGCTTGCAGACCTCGTCGGTTGGGATGCGCGACGACTCGGGTATCGGTGAGTGGTTTGATTCCAACCCTTCCGGGAGCGCTCGATGCACGTAGTCGTGCTTCGCGCTTCCATGGGGCTTTAATTGCACCCTAAATATGTCAGATATCATGCATGCTAGGTTGTATAGCTCGTATATTGTGTAGAACCCCTATTCTACCTTATACTTGCCTATGTATTGTATAGAATATGGCATGACTTAGGTTATTTTGTTTAAATTACTACCCGTATTATTAATTGAACATATCCTGCATGTTTAACTTGGGTTAATAACGGGGTGTATGCGTAATAATCCCGATTTAGTACTCGAGGGTGTGGTATAGTTGTTGCACCCATCTTGTTGGGGCAAAACTATGACCATCTTCGAGAGGGAATGAGGCATTCCCTCTCTCGCCCTCCCTCCTTTCGCGAACCGAGTGAGTAGATGTAGTTCCTACTTGACTCGGGTTTGCTTGGAATTATTGGCATACACCTATTGTCGCGCGGATCGCGCTTAACCCTCCCCTTTGAGTTGGTGATACCCAACGCCTTTTAAGTCATACCTTTGTGATTGAATATTTATTTGTGCCCTCGTATGCATGTTTAAGTAAGTTATCCCTGGGTAATTAATTGCATATTCTGTATATGCCTATTAGGCCATGAGCCTTGTCTAATAAGATTAGACAAGTGTATGACCTCCTATGGGGTCATACCATGCCTTTGACACTTAGAATAAAATGTCTTCCCCGCATCTGAGTTATGCGCCCTGGAGGGAATTCATGAGAATTCATTGCGCTTATCGGTGTTTGATAACCGATGATGACGGATCCATAGGGATCGTATTCGCGGGTGTCGAGTGTTCTTTCCTTCGTCGGCTCCGAGTAGAGACTTCCCGGCGTAGTAAAGTCCGGTGGAGATCTCCCCGATACTACTCATGACGCGTGTTGGTGTGCCCATACAGCTGAGGTAGCGGTCTTGGGAGACTAGTCCGGTAGAGGCCTGAACCCTGTGAGATGCCAGGGGCCACCAGGTAGTAGGGGCCACACCGGGAGAGACTACCGGAAGACGAGTGGTGTAGAACAATCGACCTCTTCCCCAAGAGCCTATGTCACCCCGAGGAGGGGGTGAGGGTGAGGGTGTGGTGGGTCGGCGTTGGTTCGATCTGCCAGTTCGTGTAATTTCCCAAGATCCTATGTCACCCGTCGTAGTGAGGGTGAGGGTATTGCTCCCAAGATCCTATGTCACCCATCGGGGTGAGGGTGAGGGTATTGGCGTGAGTGGGGTGGGCTCGAGTTGATACTCGACCCACCAGCTTGTGTAGTAGGTTTTCCCATGGGGTTCGCGTTGCGAACAAGTAGTGGTTCCTCCCAATATCGTCGTATGTCGTGGCCCAGATGTTGAAGCTGCTCTGACAGAGGACTCCCACTTGTAGGTACTCCCGATGCATTCGGCAGATGTACTGATCAGGGGAGTGTACCAGGTGAGGCTACACGAGGGTGGACCACCGGACGATATTGCAAGCCTGAATTATTGTTCTCCCCTTCGCCGGATCCGTGTGGGTGCTTCCTAGGTACGAGCCGCCGTGGGTGGACCCCCACCTGTAGGTACCATCGACGCTGTCGACAGTGTACTGACCGTGGCCGGCCCCAGGTAGAGGCTGCCCGGGAGAGCGCTACCGGATGACGAACGGTGTAGAACAGCAAGTTTTGTCCTTCAAGTCCCTAGACTCACCCCTGTGGGGGCTAGGGCGAGGGCAGGGTATGGTCGCACCGCCGTGTGACCTTGTTAACCATTAGGTTTCTACCCCTGGCTTTCCTTGTTAGGAGATTGCCTTGTATTGAATGTTGTGTTGGTGTTTGGTTTCTGACCACTCACTGAGCTTGTAGCTCACCCCTCGCTTATGTTTTTCCCCAGTTGACGCTGAGTCGGATCCAAGAGAAGAGCTCCCCTGGCGCCATCCGAGTAGGAGACCTGCGTTCGCGTTGGATGTCTTGCGAGTCAGAGGCTATCAGCATTCCCTTTTTCATTGTATGTATTATACTGGTGCTTGTGCACGGTATGTAGACGGTTGATGTCTGTTATTGTATATATTGGCTCTCACAGGACAATTGATTGTGTACTCTAGTCTGTAATATGCCTTTGAATTACAGACTTAGTCGTTTGAGCTTCCGCTATTTGTATATATTTGATGTCAGTTGCTTGTTTATTGTCTTTTCTATTGTGGAGTATTTATTTGACCTCGTGTATGGATTACTGATATCATTTATATATTTGCCACGTCTCGGGGACGGCCGCCCTGGGGCGTGACAGAAATTTGCCTTTTGGGTTGAGTAATGCTAATTGCTGTTTGGTTTAGAAAACGAATTTTTGGTCGGAATTAAATGATGTTTTGGTCGTTTCTTGGTCGAAAGTGCAGTTTGGATCAAAAACCCTGTTTTGTTCGAAAAAGTGCAGTTTGGATCAAAAACCCTGTTTTGTTCGAAAAATGATGTTCAGGTTCTGAAAATGCTGTTTAGGTCGAAAAAACTGATTTCTGGTCTGGAACGTACCGTTTTGGCTGAAAAATGATGTTTAGGTCATTTTGGGTCGAAGTTGCGATTCGGGGCACAAAATGATGTTTTAGTTGAAAATGTTCGTTTGGTGGCAAAATGATGTTCGGGTCGACAAAATTCTATTTGGGCCAAAAAATGCTTTTCCAGCCAGGAAAGTGCTGGTTGGGTGGAAAAATGTTATTCGGGTTTTGAGAATGATGTTTGGGTTCGAAAATGATATTTGGGTCGAAATTTGCTGATCGCAATGAAAAAGTGCATCTATGGGTCATGTTTGTATCGAAAAAAGATTTTCGCGTCGAAAATTGCCTTTTGGGTTGAGCAATGCTGAATGCTGTTTGGTTCAGAAAACGATGTTTTGGTCGGAAAAAAAATGATCTTTTGATCGTTTCTTCGTCGAAAGTGCAATTTGGATAAAAAAAACCCGTTTTGTTCAAAAAAGTGTTGTTTCGCTTGAAAATATGGTGTCCGGGCAGCGCTTTCTCCGAAAAAATTGTCTTGGTCGAAAAATGATGTTCAGGTCCAGAAAATGCTGTTTGGTTTGAAAAAACTCATTTCTGGTAAGCCAAGTGCCATTTTGGTTGAAAAATAACGTTTAGGTCGTTTTGGGTCGAGGTTGCGATTCGGAATACAAAATGCTGCTTTAGTTGGTACAACCGTGTTCGGGTCGGGTTTTAGTCCAAAAATGTTCTCTTGGTGGCAAAATGATGTTCGGGTTGACAAAATTCTATTTGGGCCAAAAATGCTTTTCTGGCCAAGAAAGCGCTGGTTGGGTGAAAAAATGTTATTCGGGTTGAAAATAGATGTTTTCGGTCAGAAAACGTTGTTCGGGTTGAAAAGACGATGTTTTTGAGAAATAAATGTTGTTTGCGTCTTAAAATTATATTTAGGCTGAAAACATGGTGTTTTAGTCGAAGTAGAATTTGGGTAAGTTTGGGTCGGAAAATTATTTTCGGGCTGAGAAACGTTGTTTGGCAGAGGAAATGCAGTTTGGGTTCTGAGAATGATATTTGGGTTCGAAAATGATATTTGGGTCGAAATGTGTTGATCGGATTGAAAAAGTGCTTCTGTGGGTCATGTAAAATTTCCACAATACTCTCAATTACTCTGGATATAGTTTATACATGGAAAAAGATACAACTTGATACAAAATGGTTACTACAAGGAGGGACCAACTACATACCAGATAAAATTTATAGTCTTTCGACCAAGCAAGTCTAACATACTCGCACCCACAATCTCGTTCGCCGCTACACGAGATCAACCAATCTAAGTCTTTAAATCTGAAAGTTTGGGAAAAGAGGGGTGAGGAACTACATGCTCAGTGAATGGACCTTTAGGTCCCAATAATAATTGATATCAAAATAATAATCTTTAATAAGATATCATAAGAAAACAATTGCAAATGCAATAAGATAGTATACCAATATAACTCAATAGAAGCCTCATTTTCAAGATGCAGAGTCTCATAAAAATCTTATCAAAACAACATGATGCGTATGATTGCAGCGGACACGCATGCCCGTATGGCACGCAGCCGAAAGGTGCTCCATCTAGAGCTTGGTCACGCAGACTAGTCGTCGCGCAGACGGGTGTCACGCAGACACGATCCCACTGGACTGGGTCACGCAGACCGATTGTCACGCAGACGAATAGTATATATGCATGATCAATACATATTTTTCCTTCCAAGATATGCATGCAACAGTTTTCAAAATATTAACATTTTCCAAACAATACATAATAAGGCCTCAGCCATATAAAGTGATATGCTCGAGTTATACAAAAATAGCATTTCAAATCATTGGTAAAATCCTTCAAAACTACATACGGGACGAGACCCACTCACCTTCGGTCCAACGACACGCAAACCAAGCAAGAAATCGTACAGCAATCTAACCAGTTCTGAAATAGTACAACTAGGTCACAATACGTGCAAATAGTGCGGGACCTAATGGTACCCGTACTTACAGAAACCGACGGCTCTAGGAAGAGTCGTCCAGAAGCAACTAGACGGCTCCAATAGGGGGTCCATGGCAAAACTGACGGCTCCGCAAGGAGCCGTCCCGAAGAATACCCGACGGCTCTCAATAGAGCCGTCCTAGAACAGAAGAAAAACCCTATATTATTTTATTATAATTATTATTATTTTTTTGTTAAAACATCCTAACACATTCTATAATTGAAAACCCTATGTGGGTCGTTTAAAACAATATAAAACAGTAAGGAAATCATATTGTAGAAATCCAATCACGCGTACGATAATCCGATTGAATAAATCAAAAATTCGTTGAAAATATCTTTAAAAATCGTAAATCCATCATAGACAAAAATCAATATATATATATACACACACATATATATATAGAATAGGTAAAACAAAAGTAAAATGCTTTAGGGGATAGATCACGATCGTATGAATAAAAAAATCGGTTCGAAACCCTAATCCATAGAAAACGGAAAAATATCGATAAAACGTTAAAAAAACTTGGTATACCCAAGATCTGAACATACTCCATAAAATCCTTTGAAAATAGCAAGGAATGTATATTAAGATTAGTCATGTGAAAGAAAACCCAATTAAAAACCCTAGGTTTAAGGATTCGCAAAACATGTCATTAAAAGTAATAAAATCTTATTTGAAAATTTCATCAAAACCTAGATCTATTCATATTATCAAAATCAATATATAATATGTAACCGATACAAAACATTTAGGAAAAAAATCGCATATAAGAATAATTCATTCAAAACCCTAGCTTATGGGAAAACGGTAAAGTATCGATAAAACACTAAAACTCTTGGTACACCCAAGGATCTAAGTATACTTTACAAAATCCTTTGAAAACCATGAGAAATACCATGTCATTGTACCTAACATGATATCCTATTATCTTTATCTTAGACCCTCTAAGGGTTTATAAAACATATATAAGAGCGATACAGAAATCTTTGAAAAATCATAACTTTCAATCCGCAAATCCGAATTGGACGATTTATGATTCGATGGAAAGGTATTTTCAAAACCTATTTCTGTTTGTGAAATACATTTTTCCCAGAAACGACTCTATCATAGCCAAAAACACGATAAATGCCCAGGTATACAATCAACCCGAAAATGACTCTTAAATCATCAAAACTATAAAAACTCAAGATGAAAACACAAGAGATCAACAAATCCAAAAATACACAAGTGTGGACTAATAGCATCATATAAAACTTTATAAAACATCACAAAAACATCGACAAATCCTTGGTATAATACAAGACCCAAAATTATATAAAACTTTCAAGGATGAAGAAGAAAAATATATTCTTTTTGTTTGAAAAGCCTAAAAACGAAATCATATGAAAAGAAGTTCTAAAGAGAATTTTTATTAATCAAAACTCTTTATAATCAGAGGGTAATACTCACAAGGATCCTTTATTCGAACCCCTTCCCGAGCTCCTCAACAACGGCGCCAAAAACAAGAGAAGAAGAAGAAGAAGACTTGGGTTTTAGGGTTTGAAAATTTCAAAGGTTTTAGGTTTCAATGCAAAGAGAGAGGAAAAGTGGGGGTACATATAGGCACATACACACGGGAGACAAAAATGGTTCATATTTCAAAAATATGATTTTCCAGATCGACGGCTCCAATTGCTGCCGTCTCCCAATTTACGATCCGTAAAAAGCGTTAGAAACCTAACAGAATAAGGATTCCAACCAGACCTTAATTTCTGAATTTGGAGATATATAAGTCCTCCAAGACTCTATAGGAATATGACCCAATGCACGAAATTAAGAACGACTTGGAAAAACCATAGTCGTTACACAAAAAACCAGTTTTGTTCGAAAATGTGTTGTTTCGCTCGAAAATATGGTGTCCGAGCAGCGCTTTCTCTGAAAAAAGCTGTCTTGGTTGAAAAATGATGTTTAGGTCCAGAAAATGCTGTTTAGTTTGAAAAAACTCATTTCTGGTCTATCAAGTGCAGTTTTGGCTGAAAAATGACATATAGGTCGTTTTGGGTCGAAGTTGCGATTCGGGACTTAAAATGCAGTTTTAGTTGAAACAACCGTGTTTGGGTCGCGTTTTAGTCCAAAAATGTTCTGTTGGTGGCAAAATGATGTTCGGGTCAATAAAATTCTATTTGGGCCGAAAAATGCTTTTTCGGCCAGGAAAGTGCTATTTGGGTGCAAAAATGTTATTCGTGTCGAAAATTGTTATTTTGGTCCAGAAAACACCGTTCGGGTCTGAAGACAATGTTTGTGCAAAATAAATGTTGTTTGCGTCTGAAAATGATATTTAGGTTGAAAACATGGTGTTTTAGTCGAAAAAATAAATTTTGGGTATGTTTTCGTCGAAAAATTATCTTCGGGCTGAGAAACGCAGTTTGGCCGAAGAAAATGATATATAGGTCGAAATGTGCTGATCGGGTTGAAATAGTGCTTCTGTGGGTCGTGTTTGGATAGAAAACAGATTTTCGCGTCGAAAATTGCCTTTTGGGTTGAGCAATGCTGAATGCTATTTGGTTCAGAAAACGATTTTTTGGTTGGAAAAAAATTATGTTTTGGACATTTCTTGGTCGAAAGTGCAATTTCGATCAAAAAGCCCGTTTTGTTCGAAAAAGTGCTGTTTCGCTCAAAAATAAGGTGTCCGCGCAGCGCTTTCTCCGGTCCAGAAAATGCTGTTTAGGTCGAAAAATCACATTTCTGGTCTGGAACGTACCGTTTTGGTCGAAAAAATAAAGTTTATGTCATTTTGGGTCGAAGTTCTGATTCGAGGCACAAAATGCTGTTTTAGTTGAAAAATGTTCGTTCGGTGGCAAAATGATGTTCGAGTCGACAAAATTCTATTTGGGCGAAAACAATGTTGTTTTCGTTGAAACAACCGTGTTTGGGTCATGTTTTAGTCCAAAATTGTTCTCTGGGTTGCAATATGATGTTGGGGTTGATAAAATTACATTTGGGCCAAAAAATGCTTTTCCGGCCAGGAAAGTGCTGTTTCGGTGGAAAAATGTTATTCTGGTCGAAAATTGTTGTTTTGGGACAGAAAACGTTGTTCGGGTCTGAAGACGATGTTTGTGCAAAATAAATGTTGTTTTCATCTGAAAATGATATTTAGGTTGAAAACATTGTGTTTTAGTCGAAAAAATAGATTTTAGGTATGTTTGGGTCAAAAAACTATCTTCGGGCTGAGAAACATTGTTTGGCCGAAGAAATGCTGTCTGGGTTCTGAGAATGATGTTTGGGTTCGAAAAAGATATATGGCTCGAAATGTGCTGATCGGGTTGAAAAAGAGATTCTGTGGGTCGTGTTCGGATCGAAAAAAGATTTTGGGTTGAGCAATGTTGAATGTTTTTTGGTTCAGAAAACGATTTTTTTGTCAGAAAAAATGATGTTTTAGTCGTTTCTTGGTCGAAAGTGCATTTTGGATCAAAAACCCCATTTTGTTCGAAAAAGTGCTGTTTCGCTCAAAAATATGGTGTACGCGCATCGCTTTCTCTGAAAAAAGCTATCTTGGTAGGAAAATGATGTTCAGGTCCAGAAAATGTTGTTTGGGTCGAAAAAACTCATTTCTGGTGTGGAAAGTTGCATTTTGGCCAAAAAATGGCGTTTAGGTCGTTTTGGGTCGAAGTTGCGATTCGGGACACAAAATGCTGTTTTAGGTTTGGTTCGTGTTTTAGTCCAAAAATGTTCTCTTGGTGGCAAAATGATGTTCGGGTCGACAAAATTCTATTTGGGCCAAAAAATACTTCTTCGGCCAGGGAAGTGCTGTTTGGGTAGAAAAATGTTATTCGGGTCAAAATTGTTGTTTAGGGTCAGAAAACGCTGTTCGGGTCTGAAGACATTGTTTGTGCACAATAAATGTTGTTTGCGTCTGAAAATGATATTTAGGTTGATAACATGGGGTTTTAGTCGAAAAAATAGATTTTGGGTATGTTTGGGTCGAAAAATTATCTTCGAGTTGAGAATTGCTGTTTGGCCGAGGAAATGCAGTTTGGGTTCTGAGAATGATGTTTGGGTTTGAAGAATGCTGTATGGGTCGAAATGTGCTGATCGGGTTAAAAAAAGTGTTTCTATGGGTCGCGTTTGGATCGAAATAAGATTTTCACGTCGAAAATTGCCTTTTGGGTTGAGCAATGTTAAATAATGTTTTGGTCGTTTCTTGGTCGAAAGTACAATTTGGATTAAAAAAACCTGTTTTGTTCGAAAAAGTGCTGTTTAGATCGAAAATATGGTTTCCGGGCAGTGCTTTCTCCGAAAGAAGCTGTCTTGGTCGAAAAATGGTGTTCAGGTCTAGAAAATGTTGTTTTGGTTGAAAAACTCATTTCTGGTCGGGAAAGTGCCGTTTTGGCCGAAAAAATGACGTTTAGGTCGTTTTGGGTCGAAGTTGCAATTCGGGGCACAAAATTTGTTTGGGTTGTGTTTTAGTCCAAAAATGTTCTCTCGGTGGCAAAATGATTTTCGGGTTGACAAATTCCATTGGGGCCAAAAAATGCTTTTCTGGCCAGGAAAGCGCTTTTTGGGTGGAAAAATATTATTTGGGTAGAAAATTGTTGTTTTGGGTCAGAAAATGATGTTCGGGTCTGAAGACGATGTTTATGCAAAATAAATTTTGTTTGTGTCTGAAAATGATATTTAGGTTGAAAACATGGCGTTTTAGTAGAAAAAGTAGATTTTGGGTATGTTTGGGTCGAAAAATTATTATCGGGCTGAGAAACGCTGTCTGGCCAAGGAAATGCAATTTGGGTTTTGAAAATGATGTTTGGGTTCGAAAATGATTTTTGGGTCGAAATGTGCTGATCGGATTAAAAAGTTCTTCTGTGGGTCATGTTTGGGTCGAAAAAAGATTTTCGCGTTGAAAATTACCTTTTGGGTTGAGCAATGCTGAATGTTGTTTGGTTCAGAAAACGTTGTTTTGGGAAAAAAAAGGATGTTTTGGTCGTTTCTTTGTCGAATATGCAATTTGGATGAAAACCCCGTTTTGTTCGAAAAAGTGCTGTTTCGCTCGAAAATATGGTGTCCGGGAAGCGCTTTCTCTAAAAAAAAGCTGTCTTGGTCAATAAATGATGTTCAGTTTCAGAAAATGCTATTTTGGCTGAAAATATTCTGTTTTAGTTGAAACGACCATGTTTGGGTCGAAGTTACGATTCGGGGCACAAAATTCTGTTTTAGTTGAAATAACCGTGTTTGGGTTTTGTATTAGTCCAAAAGTGTTCTCTTGGTTGCAAAATGAGGTTCGGGTCGACAAAATTCTATTTGGGCCGAAAAATGCTTTTCCGGCCCGGAAAGTGCTATTTTTGTGGACAAATGTTATTCGGGTCGAAAATTATTGTTTTAGGTCTGAAAACGATGTTCGAGTCTGAATGCTGTTTGGTTGAGAAAACGCTCTTTTGGTCGTTTCTTGGTTGAAAGTGTAATTTTGTTAAAAAAAATACCCGTTTTGTTCTAAAAAGTGATGTTTCGGTGGAAAATATTTTGTCTGGGCAGCGCTTTCTCCGAAAAAGCTGTCTTGGTCGAAAATGATGTTCAGTTCTAGAAAATGCTGTTTGAGTAAAAAAAAACCACATTTTCTGGTCTGGAAAGTGCCGTTTTAGCCAAAAAAATGACGTTTGGGTCGTTTTGGGTCGAAGTTGCGATTCGGGAAACAAAATGCTGTTTTAGTTGAAACAACTATATTTGGCTCGTGTTTTACTCCAAAATTGTTCTCTTCGTGGCTAAAAGATGTTAAGGTGGACAAAATTCTATTTGGTCCGAAAAATGCTTTTTCGGATAGGAAATTGTTGTTTGGGCGGTAAAATGTTATTCGGGTCGAAAATTGTTGTTTTAGGTTGGAAAACGCTGTTCGGGTCTGAAAACGATGTTTGTGCAAAATAAATATTCTTTGCGTCTGAAAATGATATTTAGGTTGAAAACGTCGTGTTTGTCGAAAAAATAGATTTTGGGTATGTTTGGGTCGAAAAATTATCTTCGGGCTGAGAAACGCTATTTGGCCGAGGAAATGAAGTTTGGGTTCTGAGAATGATGTTTGGGTTCAAAAATGATATTTGGGTCGAAATATGCTGATCGCGTTGAAAAAGCGCTTATGTGGGTCGTGTTTGGATCGAAAAAGGATTTTCGAATCGAAAATTTCCTTTTGGGTTGGGCAATGTTGTTCGCGTCGAAAAAATGTTTTTCCGGCCAGGAAAGTGCATTTTCGGTGGAAAAATGTTATTTGGGTCGAATATTGTTTTTTTGGGTCGAAAAACGCTGTTCGGGTCTGAAGACGATGTCTGTGGAAAATAAATGTTGTTTGCTTCTGAAAATGATATTTTGGTTGAAAACAAGGCATTTTAGTCGAAAAAACAGATTTTGGGTATGTTTGGGTCCAAAAATTATCTTCGGGCAGACAAACGCTGTTTGGCGGAGGAAATGCAGTTTGGGTTCTGAGAAAGATGTTTGGGTTCGAAAATGATATTTGGGTCGAAATGTGCTGATCGGGTTGAAATAGTGCTTCTGTGGGTTGTGTTTAGATCGAAAAAAGATTTTCGCGTCGAAAATTTCCTTTTGGGTTGAGCAATGCTGTTCGCGTTGAAAAAATGTTGGCTGGGTTAAGAAATGATGTCCGGGTCGAGAAAACACGGCTTGGTTCGAAACACCCTGTTAAGGTAGAAAAATGACGTTTGGGTCATGCTTGGATCTGAAAAATCAATTTTAGACGAAAAATTGGGGCTTGGGTCAAAAATTTGGGTTTGGGTTGAAGAAAAAATCCAGCTTGTGTAAAAACTAAATGGTGTCGGGGTACGGGTCATGTTTGGATCGTAAAATGGTGTTTGGGTCGTTTTAGGTTCGAAAAAAGTTTTTTGCGTCGAAAAACGCAGTTTGGGTTGAAGAATCTTCTTCGGGTCTAAAAATTATGTTTGGGTTATGTTTGGGTGAAAACATGCTCTTTGGATCGTGAAAGATGATTTTTATGTTTGGGTAAAAAAAAAAGCAGTTTAGCTTGAGAAATTAGTGTTTGGGTTTTTGTTTGAGTCGAAAAATGCTGTTTGAGATGGGACTAAGTCAAAAAATGCAGTTCGGGTAGAAATATGATATCTGGGTGAAAAAAATGTTGATTGAGTCGAAAAATGCCATTCGGGTCTACGAATGATGTTCGAGTATAGGAATACTGTTAGGGTCGAAGAAATGCCGGTGGGGTCGGAAAACGCTGCTAGGTGGAAACAAAAGCCGGTTGGGTCTACAAAATGCTGTTTGGTTCAGAAAATGCTGGTTTGGCCCGAAAAAAAATTGATGTTTTGGTTGTTTCTTGGTCGAAAGTGCAATTTGGATTAAAAAACTTGTTTTGTTCAAAAAAGTGCTGTTTCGCTCTAAAATATGGTGTCCAGGCAGGGCTTCCTCCAGAAAAACCGGTCTTGGTCGAAAAATGATGTTCAGGTCCAGAAAATGCTATTTGGGTCGAAAAAACCAATTTCTGGTCTCGAGAGGGCCGTTTTGGCAGAAAAAATTACATTTTGGTCGTTTTTGTTGAAACAATCGTGTTTGGGACGTGTTTTAATCCAAAAATATTCTCTTGGTGGCAAAATGATGTTCGGGTCGACAAATTCTATTTGGGCCGAAAAGTGCTTTTCCGGCCAGGAAAGTGCTGTGTGGGTGGAAAAATGTTATTCGGGTCGAAAATTGTTATTTTGGGTCAGAAAACGCAGTTCGGGTCTGAAGATGATGTTTGTGCAAAATAAATGTTGTTTGTGTCTCAAAATGATATTTAGGTTGAAAACATGGTGTCTTAGTCGAAAAAAGAGATTTTGGGTATGTTTGGGTCGAAAAATTATATTCAGGCTAAGAAACGCTATTTGGCGGAGGAAATGCAATTTGGGTTCGAAAATGATATATGGGTCGAAATATATTAATCGGGTTGAAAAAGTGCTTCTGTGGGTCATGTTTGGATCGGAAAAAGATTTTCGCATCGAAAATTACCTTTTGGTTTGAGCAATGCTGAATGCTGTTTGGTTCAGAAAACGCTGTTTTGGTCGGAAAAAAAATGATGTTTTGGTCGTTTCTCTGTCGAAAGTGCAATTTAGATAAAAAAAAACCAGTTTTGCTCGAAAAAGTGATGTTTCGCTCGAAAATATGTTGTTCGGGCAGTGCTTTCTCCGAAAAAAGCTATCTTGGTCAAAATATGATGTTCAGGTTGAGAAGATGTTGTTTGGGTTGAAAAAACTCATTTCTGGTCTGGAAAGTGCCGTTTTGGCCGAAAAAATGACGTTTTTGGTCGTTTTGGGTCGAAATAGCAATTCGGGGCACAACATGCTGTTTTAGTTGAAACAAGCGTGTTTGGGTCGTGTTTTAGTCCAATAATGTTCTCTTGATGGCAAAATGATGTTCGGGTCGACAAAATTCAATTTGGGCCGTAAAATGCCTTTCCAGCCAGGAAAGTGCTGTTTGGGTGGAAAAATGTTATTCGGGTCGAAAATTGATGTTTTGGGTCGGAAAACGCTGTTTGGGTCTGAAGACGATGTTTGCGCAAAATAAATGTTGTTTGCGTCTGAAATTAATATTTAGGTTGAAAACATGGTGTTTCAGCCGAAAAATGTTGCCTTAGTCGAAAAATGATGTTCAGGTCCAGAAAATATTGTTTTTGCGTCGAAAGAACTCATTTCTGGTTTGAAAGTACCGTTTTGGCAGAAAAATATGGTGTTTTGGTCGAAAAAATAGATTTTGCTGATGTTTTGGTCGTTTCTTGGTCGAAAGTTCAATTTGTTTGTTCGAAAAAGCCGTCTTGGTTGAAAAATGGTGTTCAGGTCCAGAAATTGCTGTTTGGGTAGAAAAAACTCATTTCTGGTCTCGAAAGTGCCGTTTTGGCTGAAAAAATGACGTTTAGGTCATTTTGGGTCGAAGTTGTAATTCGGGGCACAAAATGCTGTTTTAGTTGAAACAACGGTGTTTGGGTCGTGTTTTAATCCAAAAATGTTCTCTTGGTGGCAAAATGATGTTCGGGCAGACAAAATTCTGTTTGGGCCGAAAAATGCTTTTCCGGCCAGGAAAGTGCTGTTTGAGTGAAAAAATGTTATTCGGGTCGATTTGGGTCGGAACACGCTGTTCGGGTCTTAAGACGATGTTTCTTAAAAAATAAATGTTATTTGCGTCTGAAAATGATATTTACGTTGAAAACATGGTGTTTTAGTCGAAAAAATAGATTTTGGGTATGTTTGGGTCGAAAAATTATCTTCGGGGTAAGAAACGCTGTTTGGCCGAGGAAATGCAGTTTGGGTTCTGAGAATGATGTATTGGTTCGAAAATGATATTAGTGTCGAAATGTGCTGATCGGGTTGAAAAAGTGCTTCTGCGAGTCGTGTTTGGATCGAAAAAAGATTTTCGCGTCAAAAATTACCTTTGGGTTAAGCAATGCTGAATGCTGTTTGGTTCAGAAAACGCATTTTTGGTCGAAAAAAAATGTTGTTTTGGTTGTTTCTAGGTCGAAATTGAAATTTGAATAAAAAACCCGTTTTGTTCAAAAAAGTTCTGTTTCGCTCGAAAATTTGGTGTCTAGGCAGCGCTTTCCCCGAAAAAAGCTGTCTTGGTCGAAAAATGATGTTCAGGTCCAGTAATTGCTGTTTTGGTCGAAAAAACACATTTCTTGTTTGGAAAGTGCTGTTTTGGCCGAAAAAATGTCGTTTAGGTCGTTGTGGGTCGTAGTTTCGATTCGGTGCACAACATGCCGTTTTAGTTGAAACAACCGTGTTTTGGTCGTGTTTTAGTCCAAAAATGTTCTCTTGGTGGGAAAATGATGTCCCGGTCGACAAAATTATATTTGGGCTGAAAAATGCTTTTCTGGCGAGGAAAGTGTTGTTTGGGTGGAAAAATGTTAGGGCAAAACTATTCCCACTACCCGAGTTACTATTTCCCACTACCCAAAATTACGAAAATGCCATTATTTATTTTATTTTTTCATCTCCTTTTCCCACTACCCAGTTCGACAGCGTCTAGTAGAAGTGTTCTTCACTGGGATGACAGAGGCCCGTCGAACTGTCTGAATAAGTGTCGACAGGGGCCCAGTCGAACTGTGTTTCACTAAGACGACAGAGACCCGTCGATCTGTCTGAGCAAGTGTCGACATGGATATGTCGAACCCTTCAAAACAACAACTTTCTTCTAAGAATCAATCAATTATACAATCATTTAAGTCCTTATGAAAAACAAAAATGTCATTTAAGTTATTTAAGTCTTTTTGAAAATCATTTATATATATATATATAAGTATAAGAAACAAAAATATCAAACAAATAGTTATTTGAATCAAATAAACAGTAAACATTTTATATAGACAAAAAAACATTATTTTCTTTTCTAAATAAGTGGAGTCTTTTCTAAATAAACTCCACTTGTTTAGAAAAGAAAATAATGTTTTTTTTTTCTATATGAAATGTTTACTGTTTATTTGGTTCAAATAATTCTTTATTTGATATTTTTGTTTCTTATACTTAAATATATATATGTGAATGATTTTCAAAAAGACTTAAATAACTTAAATGACATTTTTGTTTTTCATAAGGACTTAAATGATTGTATAAATGATTGATTCTTAGAAGAAAGTTGTTGTTTTGAAAGGTTCGACACATCCATGTCAACACTTGCTCAGATAGATCGACAGGTCTCTGTCGTCCTAATGAAACACACTTCGACTGGGCATCTGTCGACACTTATTCAGACAGATCGACAGGCCTCTGTCGTCCCAGTAAAGAACACTTCGACCAGACCCTGTCGAACTGGGTAGTGGGAAAGGAAAACAAAAAAATACATAAATAATGGCATTTTGATAATATTGGGTAGTGGGAAAGATCAACTTGGGTAGTGGGTCTATCCTTACCCAAAATGTTATTCGGGTCGAAAATTGTTGTTTTGGGTCGGAAAACGCTGTACGGGTCTGAAGACGATATTTGTGCAAAATTAATATTGTTTGCATCCGAAAATGATATTTAGATTGAAAACAAGGCGTTTTAGTCGAGAAAATAAATTTTGGGTATGTTTGGGTCAAAAAATTATCATCGGCCAGAGAAATGCTGTTTGGCCGAGGAAATGCAGTTTCGGTTCTAAGAATGATGTTTGGGTTCGAAAATGTTATTTGGGTCGAAATGTGCTGATCGAGTTGAAAAAGTGCTTCTGTGGGTCGTTTTTTGATCCAAAAAAGAATTTCGCGTCAAAAATTGCCATTTGAGTTGAGTAATGCTGAATGCTGTTTGGTTCCAAAAACGCTGTTTAGGTCGGAAAAAATGATATTTTTATCGTTTCTTGGTCGAAAGTGCAATTTGGATAAAAAAAACCCGTTTTGTTCGAAAAAGTTCAATTTCGCCCGGAAATATGTTGTCCTAGCAGCGCTTTCTCTGAAAAAAGCTGTCTTAGTAGAAAAATGATGTTCTGGTCCAGAAAATGCTGTTTGGGTCGAAAAAACTTATTTCTGGTCTGGAAAGTGCCATTTTGGAAATGACATTTAGTTCGTTTTGGGTCGAAGTTGCGATTCGGGGAACAAAATGCTGTTTTAGTAGAAACAATCGTGTTTGGGTTGTGTTTTATTTTAAAAATGTTCTCTTGGTGGCAAAAAGATGTTCGGGTCGAAAAAATTCTATTTCGGCCGAAAAAAGCTTTTCCAGCCAGGAAAGTGCTGTTTGGGTGGAAAAATGTTATTCGGGTCGAATAATGTTGTTTTGGATCGAAAGACGCTGTTCGGGTCTGAAGACGATGTTTGTGCAAAATAAATGTTGTTTGCGTCTGAACATGATATTTAGGTTGAAAACAAGGTGTTTTAGTCGAAAAAATAGATTTTGGGTATGTTTGGGTCGAAAAATTATCTTTGGGCTAAGATACGTTGTTTGGCCGATGATATGCAGTTTGGGTTCTGAGAATGCTGTTTGGGTTCGGAAATGATATTTGGGTTCAAATGTGCTGATCGGGTTGAAAAAGTGCTTATGTGGGTCGTGTTTTGATCGAAAAAAGATTTTCGCGAAGAAAATTGCCTTTTGGGTTTAGTTACGCTAAATGCTGTTTGGTTCAGAAAACACTGTTTTGGTTGGAAAAAATGATGTTTTGGTCGTTTCTTGGTCGAAAGTGCAATTTGGATTAAAAAAAACCCGTTTTGTTCGAAAAAGTGCTGTTTCGCTTGAAAATGTGGTGTTCACGCAGCAGTTTCTCCTAAAAATGCTGTTTCGGTCGAAAAATAATGTTCAGGTCCAAAAAATGCTGTTTGGGTCGAAAAAAATCATTTTTGGTCCGGAAAGTGCCATTTTGGCTGAAAAAATACCGTTTTGGTCGTTTTGGGTCGAAGTTGTGATTCGGGGCTCCAAAATGCTGTTTTAGTTGAAACAATCTTGTTTGGGTCGTTTTTTAGTCAAAAAATGTTCTCTTGGTGGCAAAATGATGTTCGGGTCGACAAAATTGTCGGGGTCAAAATAAAAGATTTTCGCATAAAAAATTAGCTTCTGGGTTATGCACTGCTGTTCGCGTCGAAAAAATGTTGGCTGGGTCAAGAAACGATGTCTGGGTCGAAGAAACACGGTTTGGGTCGAAGTACTCTGTTTTGGTAGAAAAATGACGTTTGGGTCGTACTTGGATCGGAAAAATCAATTTCATACAAAAAATTGGGGCTTGGGTCGAAAATTGGGGTTTGCGTTGAGGGAATAGGGATTTGTTCGGAAAATTTCGTTTGCATAAGAAAAAATTCAGCTTGGGTAAAAAATAAATGGTGTCGGGGTACGTGTCGTGTTTGGATCGTAAAATGGTGTTTGGGTCGTGTTAGGTTCGAAAAAAAAATATTTGCATCGAAAAACTCAGTTTGGGTTGAGGAATGTTGTTCGGGTCTAAAAATGATGTTTGGGTCATGTTTGGGTGGAATCATACTGTTTGGATCGGGAAAGATGATTTTTATGTTGGGGTTAAAAAATGCAGTTTAGCTTGAGAAATTGGTTTTTGGGTTTTTGTTTGAGTCAAAAAATGCTGTTTGAGTTGGGATTGGGTCGAAAAATGCAGTTCAAGTAGGAATATGAGATTTGGGTGGAAAAAATGTTAATTTGTTCGAAAAATTGCGTTCGGGTCATGAATAATGTTTGAGTATAGGAAATACTATTAGGGTCGAAAAAATGCCAGTGGGGTCGGAAAATGCAGCTTGGGTGGAAACAAATGTCGGTGGGGTCGACAAAATCCTGTTTGGTTCAGAAAACATTGTTTTGGTCTGAAAAAAAATGGTGTTTTGGTCGTTTCTTTGTCGAAAGTGCAATTTGGATAAAAAAATCTCGTTTTATTCGAAAAAGTGTTGTTTCGCTCGAAAATATGGTGTCCAGGCATCGCTTTCCCCGAAAAAATTTGTTTTGGTCGAAAAATGATGTTCAGGTCCAGAAAATACTGCTTGGGTCGAAAAAACTCATTTCTCTGGTCTAGAAAGTTTTGTTTTGGCTTAAAAAATGACGGTTATGTCATTTTAGGTCGAAGTTGCGATTCGGGGCACAAAATGCTGTTTTAGTTGAAACAATCGTGTTTGGGTTGGGTTTTAGCCAAAAAATGTTTTCTTGGTGGCAAAATGATGTTCGGGTCGACAAAATTCTATTTGGGCCGAAAATTGCTTTTCCAGCCGGGAAAGTGCTGTTTGGGTTGATAAATGTAATTTGGGTCTAAAATTGTTGTTTTGGTTCGGAAAACGTTGTTCGGTTTGAAGACAATGTTTGTGCGAAATAAATGTTGTTTGCATCTGAAAATGATATTTAGGTTTAAAGCATGGTGTTTTAGTCAAAAAAATAGATTTTGGGTATGTTTGGGTCGAAAATTATGTTCGGGCTGAGAAACGTTGTTTGGCCTAGGAAATGCAGTATGGGTTCTGAGAATGATGTTTTGGTTTGTCACGCCCCAGGGCGGCCGTCCCCGAGAAGTGGCAAATATATATATGATAGCAGCAATCCACCCACGAGATCAAATAAGGACTCCGCAACATCAAAGGCAATAAAGCAATAACCAAGTAACTGACATCAAATATATACAAATAGCGGAAGCTCAAACGACTAAGTCTGTAATTCAAAGACATATTTACAAACTACATTAGACAATCAACTGTCCTGTGAGAGCAAATATACACAACAAAAGACATCAACAATCCGCATACCGTGCACAAGCACAAGTAGAATACATACAAGGAAAAAGGGGATGCTGATGGCCTCTCACTCGCAAGACATCCAACGCGAACGCGGGTCCTCTACTCGTACGACGCCAAGGGTAGCACCTCTCTCGGATCCAGCTCAGCGTCAACTGAAGGAAAACATATGCGTGGGGTGAGCCACATGCTCAGTGAATGGAACAATCCATGCAACACAACTCATATTAATCATTACAAGTAAATCAAATTCCACCAGAGGGAATCAACTGCTTACGCTGGTGGGTCGAGTATCAACCCGGGCCCACCACTCCCGCACCCTCACCCCCACAAGGTGACATAGGACTTTAGGGAGAAATACCCTCACCATCACCCTCCTTAAGGATGACCTAGGCTTTAAGAAATTACACAAACTGGTAGATTGAACCAACGCCGACCCACTACACCCTCACCCACACCCCCTCCTCGGGGTGACATAGGCTCTTGGGAGGAATTTAGATTGTTTCTACGCCCTTAGTCCACTGGTAGCTCGTATCCAGGGAAGCCCATATCGGGTATACTCCCATGATCAGCACATCCCCACAAATTGGCAGCACCTACAGATGGGAGCCCTCTGTCAGGCTGGCTATCTCAACTAGGAGGTCCCTACGCGGATCCAACGAAGGAAAGAAACCAATCTACACTCGCGAATATGATCCCCTTGGATCCGTAGTCATCAACTACGCACCGGTACGGTAACGAATTCTCAAGAATTTCCTCCAGGGTGCATAACTCAGATGCAGGGAAATTTTATCATTCGTAATGACTATGCCATGGTATGACCCCCTAATAGGTCATACTCTTGTCCAAACTCATTTAGACAAGATTCATGGCTCATACAGGTATAAATTAATATACGACATATAATTTAATGAAGAATTATTCCAGATTTTCCCTACCTGGGGGAAAGAACCCCTTGGGAGGGCACCTTGAGGTCCCGGTATAGGATATCGTGACATCCAAACAAGGAACACGGAGCACCCTAGCCTGGGTCTCAATGATGACCTCGCAAGGCTCCTTAATCCCGAGTAGGAAAATAGGAATTAAATATACACTTAAAGAGTTAATCATTGAAATAATCATGGAAGCATGTAATAATATAATAACAAGGTACATATTATCTAAGGCATGCTTATACCTATACATACTTATATAGGTTTAATCTAAATTAAACTAGATGGGGACATGCATAAGTCGGGGTTATACTAACATATGACATGTATCTAGGCATGCATGGCTCCTATGCATGATACATGGGTGTATAATCCTAGTATACAATGTCTAACATGTCACGGGTACATCATAGCAAGTCATGCATTAAAATATATATTTTTTCCACAAGTCAATTTGCAGTTATGGTGCCCCATGGGAGGGCAACGCACGACAATGTGCATCGAAAACCTCCCAACTGGGTTGGATCGACCCACTCACCGCAACCCGGATCGTTACGTATCCGTTCACTAAGATCTCCACGACAAGGGCATAAAAAATGATGAGTATATCTATATAAAAACACTTAAATTAACTAGAAATGCCAAAGACTTGGATAAGCTTGCATACGGGCCCGCACGCATGCGAGTACGCGTGTACTCACAAATATCCGAGCGCCCCGACACCTACCCGAGCCCCCGGGCAGCCACATACATGTGCACGTGCTCCCGCACCCGACCGCGCGCCCAGAACCCCTGCCGCGCGCCCAGACGTGCCCCCGCGCGCCTGCCAGGCCCGCCTGGCCCCTCTGCGCGCCCGACTGTGCGCACACGCGCGCGGACAGACCTGCGCGCGCGCCCAATGCTCAAACACCACCCTCCCTCACCCCACACACACCCAAACACATGCACATGGTGTCCAAGGTCCCCTATCACCTACCCAACCCTTGAAAAATCAGAAATAAAGAAGGGGGAGAGCTTATCAAGAGAGGGGGAGTGAAAGGGGGAGATCCGGTGCTCTCCGTGCACCCGCAACCACCACAACCACCACTACCACCACCTCCTCAGCCTCTCCAAGACCTTCTAATGGCTGAAAACAGGGGCAATGGGAGCTTGACAGGGAACCAAACAGAGAGAAACAACAACAATCAACAACACTCACCTTTTGTGCTTCAACCCTTCTTGATCTTCTTCTCCTCTTTGTTTTTCTCAACAACACACACAAAGGGGGGCTGGAGAGGGAGAGGAAGGAGAGGTCGTGAGAAAGTGAGAGAGAGAGCCCCCCCCCCCCCCCCCCAAACTCACTTGGGGGTGGTGAAAAGAGAGATGAAAAAGGGGGGTAAACTAACCTAAACTCATCCACACACACCAAAAATAACCAAAATTTTCTAACTCACTAAGCAAGGGGGGGTGAGCTTACCAAAGGTCACCACATGCACATAAATATCCCAACACTATTCCACTTAACGAATCAGTTTCGAAGAAAATCCGGATATGATTCGAAACTGCATAATTTTTAAAACATTATCGGAATAAAATGAAATTTTTATGGGTAGTACAGAATAGTATCAGGACTCATAATATGCAGTCAGATTTCCAATCGTAGTACTCCAGCTCACGCAGATAGCTAAAAGCTAAAATTTTACCGGCTCTGATCGAAAAAGGAAAAATTGGAAAATAGCCAGAAATGACCCAAATGTTACACATTGGCAAAAAAGTGACACAAATATAACAGGGTTCGAAAATGATATTTGTGTCGAAATGTGTAGACCGGGTTGAAAAAGTGCTTATGTGGGTCGTGTTTGGATCGAAAAAAGATTTTCGCATCAAAAATTGCCTTTTGGGTTGAGCAATGTTGTTCGCGTTGAAAAAATTTTGGCTGGGTCAAGAAATGATGTCTGGGTCGAAAAAACATGGTTTGGGTCGAAATACCCTTTTTAGGTAGAAAAATGACATTTGGGTCGTGCTTGGATCGGAAAAAATCAATTTCATACAAAAAATTGGGGCTTGGGTCGAAAATTGGGGTTTGCGTTGAAGGAATAGGGACTGGTTCGGAAAATTTCGTTTGCCTAAGAAAAAATCCAGCTTGGGTAAAAAATAAATGGTGTCTGGGTATGAGTCGTGTTTGGATCATAAAATAGTGTTCGGGTCGTGTTAGGTGCGAAAAAAAAAATTTTGCGTCGAAAAACGCAGTTTGGGTTGAGGAATGTTGTTCGGGTCTAAAAATGATGTTTGGGTCATGTTTGGGTGGAAACATACTGTTTGGATCGAGAAAGATGACTTTTATGTTGGGGTAAAAAAAATGCAGTTTAGCTTGAGAAATTGGTGTTCGGGTTTTTGTTTGAGTTGAAAAATGCTGTTTCAGTTGGGACTGGGTTGAAAAATGCAGGTCGGGTAGGAATATGATTATTGCCTGGAAAAAATGTTGATTGGGTTGAAAAATTCCGTTCTGGTCTACGAATGATGTTTGAGTATAGGAAATGCTATTAGGGTCAAAGAAAGCCGGTGAGGTCGGAAAATGCAGCTTGGGTGCAAACAAATGCCGGTGGGGTCGACAAAATGCTGTTTGGTTCAGAAAACGCTGTTTTGGTCGGAAAAAAATGATGTTTTGGTCATTTCTTGGTCGAAAGTGCAATTTGGATAAAAAAACCCGGTTTGTTCGAAAAAGTGTTGTTTCGCTCGAAAATATGGTGTCCAGGCAGCGCTTTCTTTGAAAAAAGCTGTCTTGGTCGAAAAATGATTTTCAGGTCCAGAAAATGCTGTTTGGGTTGAGAAAACTCATTTCAGGTCCAGAAAGTGCCGTTTTGGCATAAAAATGACGTTTTGGTCGTTTTGGGTCGAAGTTGCGATTCGGGGCTCAAAATGCTGTTTTAGTTGAAACAATCGAGTTAGGGTTGTGTTTTAGTTCAAAAATGTTCTCTTGATGGCAAAATGATGTTCGGGTCGACAAAAATCTACTTGGGCCGAAAAATGCCTTTCCAGTCAAGAGAGTGCTGTTTGGGTGAAAAAATGTTATTCGGGTAAAAAATTGTAGTTTTGGGTCAGAAAACGCTGTTCGGGTCTGAAGATGATGTTTGTGCAAAATAAATGTTGTTTGCGTCTAAAAATGATATTTAGGTTGAAAACATGGTGTTTTAGTCGAAAAATAGATTTTGGGTATGTTTGGGTCGAAAAATTATCTTCGGGCTGAGAAACGCTATTTAGCCGAGGAAATGCAGTTTGGGTTCTGAGAATGATGTTTGGGTTCGAAAATGATATTTGGGTCGAAATATGCTGATCGGGTTCTGAGAATGATGTTTGGGTTCGAAAATAATATAGATATATTGTTAGACCTGTGTCATTTAGAGTCCTAATTTCGATCGGAGTCGCTAAAATTTTGATTTTTAACTACCTTCTGGGGTTTAAGGACTCTGATTGAAGATATAACTACATATTATGGGTCCTGATATTGTTTAGTACTGCCCATAAAATTTTCGTTTAATTCCGATAACGTTTTTGGAATTATGCAGTTTTGGATTGGTATTCGGATTTGATTTTGTTAAAATCCAAGATGATGAGGTAAAAATCTGATATTATTATGAGATGTTCAGTTTGGAGATGGCTTCCATATGGAAGTGGAATTGGATCAACTGGATTCGTATATCAAAAGATATGGGTATTTTTCCATGTATACCCCGAAGTTGAGAAATCCAGGCTGCAGCCCTGTAAGATGTTTAGCCTAGATTTTGAAATAGCTCGAGGGGTTATTTGATCTAGGTGTAAACATGAAAGTTGTAGATAATCGTCTTATCTTTCCAATGCCACTGGAATCATGCAATTCGGAGCTGTATTGAGGAAGTTATGGCCGTTTAAGTGAAGGCTGCGCAGAGTTTTAAGTCCGAGGACGACTTGGTCTTTCACTCCGCCCTTGCCTATTTAAGGCACCAAATGTTACGACTTCAGCCTCAATTAGCCACTGTTTGGGCTCTCTTTTGAGCTGGTCCAGCCCTTGATGAAGGCTTGGGTGGAGGAGATGGTGGTGAAGGAGAAGAAGAAGTTGAAGAAGGTGAGTTGGGGTGGTTGTTGTTGTTGTTGTTGTGATTCTTTCTCTCTTCCCCATCTCCTCTCTTTCAGCCTCCCTAATGGTTTCCCCTCTCTTTTTCACTCAGCCCCCCATGTGTTTGTATTTATGTCTTGGTGAAGGAGAAGTTGGTGAAGGAGCAAGAAGAGGAAGAAGAAGGGTTTGGAGCACATAAGGTGTGTGTGTGTGCCTTGTTGTTGTTGAGGTTGTCTTCTCCCTCTCCTCCACCCCTTGCTGCCCCCCCCTAAATTTCCCTTCCATTTGGTCCAGCCATGAAGAGGAGAGGCAAAGAAGAGCAAGGAAGAGGTGGTGGTTGCGGTCGAGGTGGGCGAGGGTGTGCTTGCGAGCCCTCCATCTCCCCTTCCTCCCCCCTCTCCTTTCGGGTAAGTTTTCCCTCCTCTTTTGTTGGTTTGAATGCATGTATAGGTGCTTGGGAGGGCATGCATGGGTAGTGTTTGGGTTTGGGTGCATGTGGGGGACTTGGGAGAGGGTTTGGGAGGCTGGGCGCGCGGGTCCGCACGCGCGAGCGCGCACGCGGGCGCGCGCGGGGCGCTGGCACGCGCTGAGGCGCGCGCGGGGCGCTGGGAAGCGCTGCGCGCGTGCGCACGCGCGGGGTGTGCGCGCGCGGGGGCGCGTATCCGCGAGCTGTCTGCGCGCGTCTGCGCGCGGCGGGCGCGCAGGGCGCGCGGCATGCGCGCGCGGGGCGCAGGGGCCGCGCGCGGGTGCTGCCCGGGGCCCGTTTTGGGCGTGCGGAGGGTCGGCACCCTCGGGTGGGTGTCCGGGGGGCTCGAGCACGCGTGCGTGCGTGCATGCGTGCGTGCGTTCGAGCCCGTATGCGTGGATGTCTATGTCTTAGGCATCCCTAATTGGTTTTATATGTTTGTATATGATTTTACTCACCCTGTTGGTACCCTTGGCTTGCAGACCTCGTCGGTTGGGATGCGCGACGACTCGGGTATCGGTGAGTGGTTTGATTCCAACCCTTCCGGGAGCGCTCGATGCACGTAGTCGTGCTTCGCGCTTCCATGGGGCTTTAATTGCACCCTAAATATGTCAGATATCATGCATGCTAGGTTGTATAGCTCGTATATTGTGTAGAACCCCTATTCTACCTTATACTTGCCTATGTATTGTATAGAATATGGCATGACTTAGGTTATTTTGTTTAAATTACTACCCGTATTATTAATTGAACATATCCTGCATGTTTAACTTGGGTTAATAACGGGGTGTATGCGTAATAATCCCGATTTAGTACTCGAGGGTGTGGTATAGTTGTTGCACCCATCTTGTTGGGGCAAAACTATGACCATCTTCGAGAGGGAATGAGGCATTCCCTCTCTCGCCCTCCCTCCTTTCGCGAACCGAGTGAGTAGATGTAGTTCCTACTTGACTCGGGTTTGCTTGGAATTATTGGCATACACCTATTGTCGCGCGGATCGCGCTTAACCCTCCCCTTTGAGTTGGTGATACCCAACGCCTTTTAAGTCATACCTTTGTGATTGAATATTTATTTGTGCCCTCGTATGCATGTTTAAGTAAGTTATCCCTGGGTAATTAATTGCATATTCTGTATATGCCTATTAGGCCATGAGCCTTGTCTAATAAGATTAGACAAGTGTATGACCTCCTATGGGGTCATACCATGCCTTTGACACTTAGAATAAAATGTCTTCCCCGCATCTGAGTTATGCGCCGTGGAGGGAATTCATGAGAATTCATTGCGCCTATCGGTGTTTGATAACCGATGATGACGGATCCATAGGGATCGTATTCGCGAGTGTCGGGTGTTCTTACCTTCGTCGGTTTCGAGTAGAGACTGCCCGGCGTAATAAAGTCCGGTGGAGACCTCCTTGATACTACTCATGACGCGTGTTGGTGTGCCCATACGGCGGAGGTAGTGATCGTGGGAGGCTAGTCCGGTAGAGGCCTGAACCCCATGGGATGCTCCTGGGAACTATCCACGACGCATGTTGGTGTGCCCATATTGCAGAGATAGGGACCCGGGAGGCCACCAGGTAGTAGGGGCCACACCGGGAGAGACTACCGGAAGACGAGTGGAGTAGAACAATCGACCTCTTCCCCAAGAGCCTATGTCACCCCGAGGAGGGGGTGAGGGTGAGGGTGTGGTGGGTCGGCGTTGGTTCGATCTGCCAGTTCGTGTAATTTCCAAAGATCCTATGTCACCCGTCGGTGTGAGGGTGAGGGTATTGCTCCCAAGATCCTATGTGACCCGTCGGGGTGAGGGTGAGGGTATTGCTCCCAAGATCCTATGTCACCCATCGGGGTGAGGGTGAGGGTATTGGCGTGAGTGGGGTGGGCTCGAGTTGATACTCGACCCACCAGCTTGTGTAGTAGGTTTTCCCTTGGGGTTCGCGCTGCGAACAAGTAGTGGCTCCTCCCAATATCGTCGTATGTCGTGGCCCGGACGTTGAAGCTGCCCTGACAGAGGACTCCCACTTGTAAGTACTCCCGATGCATTCGGCGGATGTACTGATCATGGGAGTGTACCAGGTGAGGCTACGCGAGGGTGGACCACCGGACGATATTGCGAGCATGAATTATCGTTCTCCCCTTCGCCGGATCCGTGTGGATGCTTCCTAGGTACGAGCCGCCCTGGGTGGACCCCCACCTGTAGGTACCATCGACGCTGTCGACAGTGTACTGACCGTGGCCGGCTCCAGGTAGAGGCTGCCCGGGAGAGCGCTACCAGATGACGAACGGTGTAGAACAGCAAGTTGTCCTTCGAGTCCCTAGACTCACCCTTGTGGGGGCTAGGGCGAGGGCAGGGTATGGTTGCACTCCGTGTGACCTTGTTAACCGTTGGGTTCTACCCATGGTTTCCTTGATAGGTGATTGCCTTAGAATCGAATGTTGGTGTTGGTGTTTGGTTTCTGACCACTCACTGAGCTTGTAGCTCACCCCTCGCTTATGTTTTTCCCCAGTTGACGCTGAGTCGGATCCAAGAGAAGAGCTCCCCTGGCGCCATCCGAGTAGGAGACCTGCGTTCGCGTTGGATGTCTTGCGAGTCAGAGGCTATCAGCATTCCCTTTTTCATTGTATGTATTATACTGGTGCTTGTGCACGGTATGTAGACGGTTGATGTCTGTTATTGTATATATTGGCTCTCACAGGACAATTGATTGTGTACTCTAGTCTGTAATATGCCTTTGAATTACAGACTTAGTCGATTGAGCTTCCGCTATTTGTATATATTTGATGTCAGTTGCTTGTTTATTGTCTTTTCTATTGTGGAGTATTTATTTGACCTCGTGTATGGATTACTGATATCATTTATATATTTGCCACGTCTCAGGGACGGCCGCCCTGGGGCGTGACATATATATATATATATATAATAAGATTAAAAACAGCTACGAGACATTGAAGACGTCATGGCTTGAACCAATTGTGGGAACAGAGCTATTGCGATAGGCCACCTCTCCAATCCACTCAAGGATGAGAAACAGGCCAAAATGGCTGACACAGCTTGCCCCGAACATCGAAATTGAGGATGCCCAAAAACTGGGACATCGCCCAGAACATGGTCGCCAATCCTAAGGGTAAGCTCCTGGCGACGATGACCTGCGTAGCCCTTCCGATGGTTCCAGGTGGTGCAGAGGCACACACGAACCCTCTCGGCCACCGCAAGGTCAATAAATTATTTGCGGCCAATCCAACTGGCGCTCCACAATCGTCCCAACCCAAGGGAGGTATAAAACCGCGCCCGTATAGAGTGCCTCATACAATTCTATCCGGATGCTCGAATGGCAGTCGTCTCATAGGAAACCCCACCAAATGGATGATGCCTCTCCAACTGCCCCACAGTCAAGCATGCAGGCCTTTAGCATGTCCTCCAAGGTCTAAATCTTCCTCACTGCCTGGCCGTCCATCGGTATCGAAACGCTGTACTTAAAGGGAAGCTCGCGCAAAAGCCTGCCAAAGGCTGCTCCAGAACCTCGAAGTAAACCACGCGTCTCAGCCCGAAATAGCACCGACCGGAGTGCCATGAAGACAACAATCACGGAGGCGCACCCCCACGTCCAAGCGTCCAGAGACTCAGTTAGTTGGATAGGGAGGAAAGTGCGGACTTAGTCAGTCGTTCAATGATCACCCAGACGGCGTCGTGACCCTGACGTGACTTTAGCGAGCCTGCGATGATATTCATGATAACTCACTCCCACGTCCACTGAGGAATCTTGATGGATTGACGCTACTCCTCGCGATGATGATTCCCAAACTTCGCCTAAGGGCATGCCAAGCAACGGGCAACGAAACGGCCAACATCCACCTTCATCCCGCGCCACCAGTAGCCACGGCGAAGGCCCCTGTACAACTTCGTGCCAACAGAATGCACTGTGTACCTCGAACGATGGGCCTCGACTAAGATCTTCTGCTTCAGCTCAACGTCGCCAGGAATACATACTCGGCCTCTGAAACGCAGGATTCCATTCTCGTGAATCTGGTAATCCGGTCGCTCACCCAGGGCGACGCCTTCAGAAAGGACCAGAAAGTGAGGATCCCGCCCCTGTGCCGTGCGGATCTCGTCGAGGAGAACGCGCTGCACCACTAGCCTGGCTAGAAAGCCACCAGTAGGCGTCTCCCGAACATTGATCCAGCAAGCGGCCTCCTCCAGAAGCCTCCAACGACGCACAGCCAAGTGGGCGGCCATGCCCAGTGGCTGCCATGCCCAATTGTTGTTTTCGGTCGGAAAACGCAGTTCTGCTCTGAAGACGATGTTTTGCAAAATAAATGTTGTTTGCGTCTGAAAATGATATTTAGGATGTAAACATGGTGTTTTAGAAGAAAAAAAAAGATATTGGGAATGTTTGGGTCAAAAAATTATCTTCGAGCTAAGAAACACTGTTTGGCCGAGGAAATGTAGTTTGGGTTCTGAGAAAGATGTTTGGTTTAGAAAATGAAATTTGGGTCAAAATGTGCTGATCGGGTTTTCTTCTGTGGGTCGTGTTTGGATCGAAAAAACATTTTCGCGTCGAAAATTGCCTTTTGGGTTGAGCAATGTTGAATGCTTATTTGGTTCAGAAAAAGTTGTTTTGGTCGAAAAAAATGATGTTTTGGTCATTTCTTGGTAGAAAGTGCAATTTGGATTAAAAAAAAACCCGTTTTGTTCGAAAAAGTGCTGTTTCGCTCAAAAATATGGTGTCCGGGCAGCGCTTTCTACGAAAAAAGATGTCTTGGTCGAAAAATGATGTTCAGGTCCAGAAAATGCTGTTTGGGTCGAAAAAACTAATTTCTGGTTTGGAAAGTGCCGTTTTGGCCGAAAAATGACGTTTAGGCCATTTTAGTGGACACAAAATGATTTTTTAGATGAAACAATCGTGTTTGGATCGTGTTTTAGTGGAAAAATGTTCTCTTGGTGGCGAAATGATGTTCGGGTCGACAAAATTCAATTTGGGCCAAAAAATACTTTTCCGGCCAGGAAAGTGATGTTAGGGTTGAAAAATGTTATTCGATTTAAAAATTGTTGTTTTGGGTCAGAAAATGCTGTTCGGGTCTGAATACAATGTTTCTGCAAAATAAACTGTTGTTTGCTTCTGAAAATTATATTTAGGATGAAAACATGGGGTTTTATTCGAAAAAATATATTTTGGGTATGTTTGGATCCAAAAATTATCTTCGGGTTGAGAAACGCATTTAGGCCTAATAAATGCAGTTTGGGTTCTCAGAATGATGCTTGGATTCGAAAATGACATTTGGGTCGAAATGTGCTGATCAGGTAGAAAAAGTGCTTCTGTGGGTCGTGTTTGGATCGAAAAATGATTTTCGCGTTGAAAATTGCCTTTTGGGTTGAGCAATGCTGAATGCTGTTTGGTTCAGAAAACGTTGTTTTGGTTGGAAAAAAAATGATGTTTTGGTCGTTACTTGGTAGAAAGTGCAATTTGGATTAAAAAAACCTGTTTTGTACGAAAAAGTGTTGTTTCTCTCGAAAATATGGTGTCAGGGCAGTGCTTTCTACGAAAAAATCTGTCTTGGTAGAAAAACGATGTTCGGGTCGACAAAATTCTATTTGGGCCGAAAAATAGTTTTCCACCCAGGAAAGTGCTGTTTGGGTGGAAATATGTTTTTCGGGTCGAAAATTGTTGTTTTCGTTCAGAAAACGCAGTTCGGGTCTGAAGACGATGTTTTGCAAAATAAATGCCTTTTGCTTCTGAAAATGATATTTAGGATGTAAACATGGTGTTTTGGTCAAAAAAATAGATTTTGGGTATGTTTGGATCAAAAAATAATACGCGGGCTAAAAAAACTGTTTGGCCAAGGAAATGCAGTTTGGGTTATGAGATTGATGTTTGGGTTCAAAAATGAAATTTGGTTCAAAATGTGCTGATCGGGTTGAAAAAGTACTTCTGTGGGTCGTGTTTGGATCGAAAAAAGATTTTCGCGTCGAAAATTGTTCAAAAAAGTGTTGTTTCGCTCGAAAATATTGTGTCCGGACAGCGCTTTCTCTGAAAATGCAGTCTTGGTCGAAAAATGATGTTCGGGTCCAGAAAATGCTGTTTGGTTAAAAAAAACACATTTCTGGTCTGGAAAGTGCCGTTTTGGCCGAAAAAATGAATTTTAGGTCGTTTTGGGTCGAAGCTGCGATTCGGGGCACAAAATGCTGTTTTAGTTGAAACAACCATGTTTGGGTCATCTTTAAGTCCAAAAATGTTCTCTTGGTGGCAAAATGATGTTGGGGTTGACAAAATTCTATTTGGGTGAAAAAATGCTTTTCAGGCCAGGAAAGTGCTGTTTGGGTTGAAAATTGTTATTCGGTTCGAAAATTGTTGTTTTGGGTCAGAAATTGCTGTTCGGGTCTGAAGACGATGTTTGTGCAAAATAAATGTTGTTTGCGTCTGAAAATTATATTTAGGATGAAAACATGGTGTCTTAGTCGAAAAAATATATTTTGGGTATGTTTGGGTCCAAAAATTATCTTATGGATGAGAAACGTTGCTAGGCCGAGTAAATGCAGTTTGGGTTCTGAGAATGAAGTTGGGTTCGAAAATGATATTTGGGTCGAAATGTGCTAATTGGGTAGAAAAAGTACTTCTATGGGTCGTGTTTGGATTAATAAAAGATTTTCGCGTCGAAAATTGTTGTTTTGGGTCGGAAAACGTTGTTCGGGTCTGAAGTCGATGTTTTGGAAAATAAATGTTGTTTGCATATGAAAATGATATTTATGATGTAAACCCGGTGTTTTAGTCGAAAAAATAGATTTTGGGTATGTTTGGTCAGAAAATTATCCTCGGGCTAAGAAACACTGTTTGGCCGAGGAAATGCAGTTTGGGTTCTGAGATTGATGTTTGGGTTCGAAAATGAAATTTGGGTCAAAATGATCTGTTCGGGTTGAAAAGGTGCTTCTGTGGGTCGTGTTTGGATCGAAAAAAGATTTTCGCGTCGAAAATTATCTTTTGGGTTGCGCAATGCTGAATGTTGTTTGCTTCAGAAAATGCTGTTTTGTTCGGGAAAAAATGATGTTTGGGTCGTTTCTGGGTCGAAAGTGCAATTTGGATAAAAAAAACCAGTTTTGTTCGAAAAAGCGCTGTTTCGCTCGGAAATATGGTGTCCGGGCTGTGCTTTCTACGGAAAATGCTGTCTTGGTCAAAAAATGATATTCAGGTCCAGAAAATGCTGTTTGGGTCGAAAAAACTTATTTCTGGTCTGGAAAGTGCTGTTTTGGCCGAAAAAATGACTTTTAGGTCATTTTTGGTCGAAGTTGCGAATCGTGACACAAAATGCTGTTATAGTTGAAACAATCGTGTTTTAGTATAAAAATGTTCTCTTGGTGGCGAAATGATGTTCGGGTCGACAAAATTCTTTTGGGCCGAAAAATGCTTTTCCGGCCAGGAAAGTACTGTTTGGGTGGAAAAATGTTATTCTGGTTAAAAATTGTTGTTTTGGGTCGGAATACGCTGTTCGGGTCTGAAGATGATGTTTGTGCAAAATAAATGTTGTTTGAGTCTCAAAATGATATTTAGGTTGAAAACATAGTGTTTTAGTCGAAAAAAATAGATTTTGGGTATGTTTAGGTCGAAAAATTATTTTCGGGCTGAGAAACGTTTTTTGGCCGAGGAAATGCAGTTTGGGTTCTGTGAATGATGTTTGGGTTCGAAAATGATATTTGGGTCGAAATAAGATGACGGATTGAAAAAGTGCTTTTGTGGGCCGTGTTTGGATCGAAAAAAGATTTTCACGTCGAAACTTGCCTTTTGGGTTGTGCAATGCTCAATGTTGTTTGGTTCAGAAAACGCTGTTTTGGTCTGAAAAAAATGATGTTTAGGTCGTTTCTAGGTCTAAAGTGCAATTTGGATAAAAAAAAAACCCGTTTTGTTCAGAAAAGTGTTGTTTTGCTCTAAAATATTGTGTCCGGGCAGTGCTCTCTCTGTAAAAAGCTGTCTTGGTCGAAAAATGATGTTCAGGTCCAGAAAATGTTGTTTGGGTCGAAAAAAATCATTTCTTGCGTGGAAAGTGCCGTTTTGGACGAAAAAATGACTTTTAGGTCGTTTTGGGTCGAAGTTGCGATTCGGGGCTCAAAATGCTGTTTTAGTTGAAACAGCCGTGTGTGGGTCGTGTTTTAGTCCAAAAATGTTCTCCGGGAGGCAAAATGATGTTGGGGTTGACAAAATTATATTTGGGCCAAGAAATGCTTTTCAGGACAGGAAAGTGCTATTTGGGTTGAGAAATGTTATTCGGTTCGAAAATTGTTATTTTGGGTCAGAAAATGTTGTTCGGGTCTGAAGACGATGTTTGTGCAAAATAAATGTTTTTTGCGTCCGAAATTTATATTTAGGATGAAAACATGTTGTTTTAGTCGAAAAAATATATTTTGGGTATGTTTGGCTCCAAAAATTATCTTCGGGCTGAGAAAAGCTATTAGGCCAAGTAAATGCAGTTTGGGTTATGAGAATGATGTTTGGTACGAAAATGATATTTGGGTCGAAATGTGCTGATCGGGTAGAAAAAGTGCTTCTGTGGGTCGTGTTTGAATCGAAAAAAGATTTTCGCGTCGAAAATTGCCTTTTGGGTTGAGCAATGCTGAATGTTGTTTGGTCGTTTCTCGGTCGAAAGTGCAATTTGGATAAAAAAAACCTATTTTGTTCGAAAATATTCTGTCCGGGCAGCGCTTTCTACGAAAAAAGCTGTCTTGGTCGAAAAATGATGTTCAGGTCAAGAAAATTCTGTTTGGGTCGAAAAAACTCATTTCTTGTTTGGATAGTGTCGTTTTGGCTGAAAAAATGACTTTCAGGTCGTTTTGGGTCGAAGCTACGATTCGGGGCACAAATTGTTTGTTATATTTTTGTCACTTTTTAGCCTATGGGTAACCGTTGGGTTATTTCTGGCCATTTTTGAATTTTTCATTTTTCGATCGGAGCCGCTAAAATTTTTGCTTTTTGCCAACTGCGTGAGCTCGAGTGCTCCGATTGGAAATCTGACTGTATATTATGGGTCCGAGTACCATTTTGTACTACCCAAAAAAATTTCATTGACTTCCGGTAACGTTTGGAAAATTATGCAGTTCCAAATCATTTCCGGGTGTTCTTCGAAACTGATTCGTTAAGTGGAATAGTGGTGACCCTAGGTAAGTTCACCCCCACCTTGCTTAATACTGAAGAAATCGTTGGTTTTTATTTATGTTAGTGGGTGAGTTTAGGTTAAGTATACACCCCCACCTTTTCCTTCCCATAACCCCCCCCCCCCAAGTGTGAGTTTTGCTCACTTTCTCACCTCTCTCTCCCTCTTAACGTATGCATCTCCAGCCCCTGCTGTGTGTGAGTGTGTGTGTGCTTTGAATAGGAAAATCAAGGAGAGAAGAACAAGAAGGTGTTGAAGAAGCACAAGAAGGTTTGTGCATATATGTTGTTGTTGTTGACCCTCTTTGCTCTAGCTCTTCTCTCATGCCTCCCCCTTTTCTAGCCATTAGAAGGGTCTGTGGCGAGGCTGAGGAGGTGGTGGTAGTGGTGGTGGCGGTTGAAGTGGTTGCGGGTGCGTGGAGGGCCCAGATCTTCCCCCCTTTAACTCCCCCTCTCTTGGTAGACCTCCCCCTTCTAGTTTTTCTGGTTTTTTGGGTGTTATAGGGTGTTTAGGGACCATGCAAGCTGGGTGGTTGGGGTTGGGTTTGTGTGGAGTGAGGGAGAGGGGTGTTGGGCACCTGGGCGCTCGCACGGGTCAGTCTGCGCGCGTGCGCGCGCAGGAGGTCACTGGCGGGGGTGCAGCAGCGCAGTCGGGTGCGCAGGTGTGCGCGTGCACGCGGTCGCGCGAGCGCGTACGCGCGCGGGGGACTGGCGGGCATAGTGCGCGCTTCCTGTGCGCGCACAGTTGGCAGGCGCGCGGATGGGGCCGCGGCAGTGCACCAGTGGGTGAGATAGCGCGTGCGCGCATGCGTGCACGTGTGTTTCTGTGCGGGGGCCACACGTGTGGCTGCCCGAGGGCTCGGGTAGGTGTCGGGGTGCTCGGATATGCGTGCGTACGCGCGTACTCGCATGCGTGTGAGCCCGTATACGCGCATGTCTAATGTGTTTCGCTCGAAAATATGGTGTTCAGGTCCAGAAAATACTGTTTGGGTCGAAAAAACTCATTTCTTGCCTAGAAAGTGCCGTTTTGGCCGAAAAAATGACTTTTAGGTCGTTTTGGGTCGAAGCTGCGATTCGGGGCACAAAAGGCTGTTTTAGTTGAAACAACCGTGTTTGGGTCGTGTTTTAGTCCAAAAATGATCTATGGGTGTCAAAATGATGTTAGGGTTAACAAAATTCTATTTTGGCCAATAAAATGTTTTTCCGGCCATGAAATTGCTGTTTGGGTTGAAAAATGTTATTCGGTTAAAAAATTGTTGTTTTGGGTCAGAAAATGTTGTTCGGGCCTGAAGACGATGTTTGTGCAAAATAAATGTTGTTTGCGACTGAAAATGGTATTTAGGATGAAAACATGGTGTTTTAGTCGAAAAAATATATTTTGGGTATGTTTGGGTCGAAATATTATCTTCGGGCCTAGAAACGCTGTGTGGCCAAGGAAATGTAGTTTGGGTTCTGAGAATGATGTTTGGGTTCGAAAATGATATTTTGGTCGAAATGTGCTGATCAGGTTGCAAAAGTGCTTCTGTGGGATTTGTTTGGATAGAAAAGATTTTCGCGTCGAAAATTGCCTTTAGAGTTGAGCAATGTTGAATGCTGTTTGGTTCAAAAAACTCTGTTTTGGTCGTTTTGGTCGTTTCCTAGTCGAAAGTGCAATTTGGATCAAAAACCCCGTTTTGTTCAAAAAAGTGTTGTTTCGCACGAAAATATGGTGTCCGGGCAGCGCTTTCTCCGAAAAAAGCTGTCTTGGTCGAAAAATGATGTTCAGGTCTAGAAAATGCAATTTGGGTCGGAAAAACTAATTTCTTGTCTAGAAAGTGCCGTTTTGGCTGAAAAAATGAGTTTGAGGTCGTTTTGGGTCGAAGCTGCTATTCGGGTCACAAAATGCTGTTTTAGTTAAAACAACCGTGTTTGGGTTGTGTTTTAGTCCAAAAATGTTCTCTGGGTGGCAAAATGATGTTGGGGTTGACAAAATTCTATTTTGGTAAAAAAATACTTTTCCGGCAAGGAAAGTGCTGTTTGGGTTGAAAAATGTTATTTGGATCGAAAATTGTTGTTTTGAGTCAGAAAATGTTGTTCGGGTCTGAAGACGATGTTTGTGCAAAATAAATGTTGTTTGCAACTGAAAATTATATTTAGGATGAAAACATGGTGTTTTAGTCGAAAAAATGTATTTTGGATGTGTGTGGGTCCAAAAATTATCTTCGTGCTGAGAAACGCTGTCAGGCCGAGTAAATGCAGTTTGGGTTCTGAGAATGGTGTTTGGGTTTGAAAATGATATTTGGGTCGAAATGTGCTGATCGGGTAGAAAAAGTGCTTCTACGGGTCGTGTTTGGATCGAAAAAAGATTTTTGCGTCGAAAATTGCCATTCGGGTTGAGCAATCTTGAATGCTCTTTGGTTCAGAAAACGCTGTTTTGATCTGGAAAAAAATGATGTCTTGGTCGTTTCTTGATCGAAAGTGCAATTTGGATCAAAAAACCCGTTTTGTTCGAAAAAGTGCTATTTCGCTCGAAAACATGGTGTTCGGTCTGCGCTTTCTCTGAAAAAAGCTGTCTTGGTCGAAAAATGATGTTCAGGTCTCGAAAATGCTCTTTTGGTAAAATAAACTCATTTCTGATCTGGAAAATGCCGTTTTGGTCGAAAAAATGACGTTTAGGTCGTTTAGGGTCGAAGTTGCGATTCGGGGCATAAAATGCTGTTTTAGTTGAAACAACAGCGTTTGGGTCGTGTTCTAGTTCAAAAATATTCTCTTGGTGGCAAAATGATGTTCGGGTCGACAAAATTCAATTTTGGTCAGAAAAAATGATGTTTTGCTCGTTTCTTTGTCGAAAGTGCAATTTGGATTAAAAAAAAAAACCATTTTGTTCGAAAAAGTGTTGTTTCTCTCTAAAATATGGTGCACGGGCAGCCATTTCTCTGAAAAAAGCTGTCTTGGTCGAAAAATGATGTTCAGGTCCAGAAAGTGCCGTTTTGGCCGCAAAAATGACGTTTAGGTCGTTTTGGGTCGAAGTAGCGATTCGGGGTACAAAATGCTGTTTAAGTTGAAACAATTATGTTTTGGTCGTGTTTTAATCCAAAAATGTTCTCCTGTTGGCAAAATGATGTTCGGGTCGACAAAATTCTCTTTTGGTCGAAATATGCTTTTCCGGCCAGGAAAGTGCTGTTTGGGTGGAAAAATGTTATTCGAGTCGAAAATTGTTGTTTTGGGTTAAAATCGTTGTTCGGGTCTGAAGACGATGTTTGTGCAAACTAAATGTTGTTTGCGTCTGAAAATGATATTTAGGTTGAAAACATGGTGTGTTTGTCGCAAAAATAGATTTTGGGTTTGTTTTGGTCGAAATATTATCTTCGGGCCCAGAAACGCTGTGTGGCCAAGGAAATGAAGTTTGGGTTCTGAGAATGACGTTTGGGTTCGAAAGTGATATTTGGGTCGAAATATGCTGGTCGGCTTGAAAAATTGCTTATGTGGGATTTGTTTGGATCGAAAAAGATTTTCGCTTCGAAAATTGCCTTTAGGGTTGAGCAATGCTGACTGCTCATTGGTTCAGAAAATGCTATTTTGGTCGGAAAAAAATGATGTTTTGGTCGTTTTTTGGTCGAAAGTGCAATTTGGATCAAAAACCCCGTTTTGTTCGAAAAGGTGTTATTTCGCTCGAAAATATGGTGTCCGGGAAGCTCTTTCTCTAAAAAAGCTGTCTTGGTCGAAAAATGATATTCAGGTCCGGAAAATGCCGTTTGGCTCGAAAAAACTCATTTCTGGTCGGCAAAGTGTCGTTTCGGCAGAAAAAATTACGTTTAGGTCATTTTGGGCCAAAATGTTGTTTTAGTTGAAACAACCGTGTTTGGGTCATGTTTAAGTCAAAAAATGTTCTCTTGGTGGCAAAATGATATTCGGGTCGACAAAATTCAATTTGGGCCAAAAAATGCTTTTCCGGCCAGGAAAGTGCTATTTTGGTTGAAAAATGTTATTCGGGTCGAAAATTGTTGTTTTGGGTCGGAAAACGTTGTTCGTGTCTGAAGGCGATGTTTGTGCAAAATAAATGTTGTTTGCGTCTGAAAATGATATTTGGGTTGGAAACATGGTGTTTTAGTCGAAAAAATAGATTTTGGGTATGTTTGGTCGAAATATATCTTCGGCCTAGAAACGCTGTTTGACCAAGGAAATGTAGTTTGGGTTCTGAGAATGATGTTTGGGTTCGAAAATGATATTTTGGTCGAAATGTGCTGATCGGGTTGAAAAAGTGCTTCTGTGGGATTTGTTTGGATCGAAAAAGATTTTTGCGTCGAAAATTGCCTTTAGAGTTGAGCAATGCTAAATGCTCTTTGGTTCAGAAATTGCTGTTTTCGTCGGAAATAAAATGATGTTGTGGTCGTTTTGTTCGAAAATGTTTGAACTGTGTCATTTAGAGTCCTAATTTCGATCGGAGTTGCTAAAATTTTTCTTTATAGCCTACGGGTTTGAGGACTCTGATTGAAATACAACTGCATGTTATTCGTCCTGGTATTGTTTTGTACAGCGGATAAAATTTTCATTTAATTCCGATAAAGTTTTTGGAATTATGCAGTTTTGGATTTGGTATTCGGATTTGATTTTGTTAAAATCCAAGATGAACAGTTAAAAATCCAATATTGTTATTACGAGATGTTCAGTTTTGAGATAGCTTCCATATAGAAGTGGAATTGGATCAACTGGATTCGTATATCAAAAGTTATGGGTATTTTTCCGAGTATACCCCGAAGATGAGAAATCCAGGCAGCAGCCCTGTAAATGTTTAGCCAAGATTTTGGAATAGCTGGAGAGGCTATTTGATCTAGGTGTAAACATGAAAGCTGTAGATAATCTTCTTGGCTTTCCAATGGCTTAGGAATCATGCAATTCGGAGCTGTATTGAGGAAGTTATGGCCGTTTAAGTGGAGGCTGTCAAGAGTTTTAGTCCGAGGACGGCTTGGTCATCTCCCCCTCATTTGCCTATTTAACCCCCCCAAATCCCACGACTTCAGCCTCACTCAGCCTCTGTTTAGCCTCTCTTTTTCCCTTTTTTTTGTGTGTGTTTGGTGTATGTTGAGGAGGAGAAAGTGAAGGAGGAAGTGGAGGTGAGTGGTTGTTGTTGTTGTTGTTGTTGTTGTTTAGTTCGCGTTTAGTTGGTTTTCCCATGGGGTTCGCGTTGTGAAAATGTTATGGCTCCTCACAATATCATCGTATACCGGGGCCTCGACGTTGAAGCTGTCCTGACAGAGGACTCCCACTTGTAGGTACTCCTGATGCATTCGGCGGATGTGCTGATCATGGGAGCGGTGGTTGCGGTCGAGGTGGGCGAGGGTGTGCTTGCGAGCCCCTCCATCTCCCCGTTCCTTTCCCCCCTCTCCTTTTGGTGAGTTTCCCACTTCTTTTGGTGGTTTTTTTATGCATGCTAGAGTGCTTGGGGAGTCATGCATGCCATGTGGTTGGGTTTGGGGAGCATGTGGGGGCTTGGGAGAGGGTTTGGGAGGCTGGGCGCGCGCGCAGATGCGCGCGCAGTCAGGCGCGTGCACGTGGAGGTGTCGTGTGGGTGCGTGTGGGTACGTACACGAGTGCGCGCGTGTCAGCGCGGGTCGGGCGTGTGTGTCTGCGCGTGGTCTGCGCGCTGGGCGCGCGTGCGGGGCGCCCGGGGCCGCGCCCAAGGGCTCCCGGGTGTGCATGCTGGGCTGCCCGAGGCCGGTTTAGGCATGCTGAGGGTCGGCACTCTCGGGTGGGAGTCCGGGGGACTCGGGCACGCGTGCGTGCGTGCATGCTTGTGTTCATTCGAGCCCTTTTGCGTGCATGTCTAGCCTTAGCCATGCCTAGTTAATTCTATATGTTTGTATGATTGTTTTACTCACCCCTTTTGGTACCCTTAACTTGCAGACCTCGTCGGATGGGATGCGCGTCGATCCGGGTATCGGTGAGTGGTTTGATTCCAACCCTTCCGGGAGCGCTCGGTGCACGTAGTCGTGCTTCGCGCTTCCATGGGGCTTTATTTGCACCCTAAATATGCAAGATATCATGCATGCTAGGTTCTATAGCTCGTATATTGTGTAGAACCCCTATTCTACCTTATACTTGCCCATGTATCGTATAGAATATGGCATGACTTAGGTAGTTTTTGTTTGGAATACTACCCCTATTTATCAAGCATGTTTAACTTGTGTTAATAACGGGGTGTATGCATAATATTCCTCAGATTTAGGACTTGAGGGTGTGGTATAGTTGTTGCACCCATCTAGTTGGGGCAAAACTATGACCCACTTCAAGAGAGGATGAGGCGTTCCCTCTCTCTCGCCCTCCCTCTTTTCGTGAACTGAGTAAGTAGATGTAGTTCCTACTGGACTCAGACTTACTTGGAATTATTGGGATACACCTGTTGTTGCGCGGATCGCGTTTAACCCTTCCCTTCTATGTTGGTGATATCCAACGTATGTTAGGTTATTTCTGTGTGTTTACCTGTTTGATGCCATGTATGCATTTTTAAGTAGGCCACCATTGGGTAATTAATTGCATATCATGTATATGCCTATTGGGCCATGAGTCTTGGTTAATGAGATTAGAAAAGTGTATGTCCTCTTATGGGGTCATAACATGGCATTGACACTTAGAAGAAAATGTCTTCCCCGCATCTGAGTTATGCGCCCTGATGGGAATTCGCTAGAATTCGTTGCGCTTATCGGTGTTTGATAACGGTGATGACGGATCCATAGGGATAGTATTAGAGTGTGTCGAGTGTTCTTCCCTTCGTCGGCTCTGTGTAGAGACTGCCCGGCGCAGTAAAGCCCGGTGGGTGCCCCCAGTACTACTCATGACGCGTGTTGGTGTGCCCATACGGCCGAGGTAGCGGTCATGGGAGGCTAGCCGGTAGAGGCCAGAACCCTATGAGGTGCTCCTAGGAACTGTCCACGACGCTTGTTGGTGTGCCCATATAGCAGAGATAGGGACCTCGGAGGCTACCAGGTAGTAGTGGCCACACCGGGAGAGACTAACGGATGACGAGCGGTGTAGAACAATAGACCTCTTCCCCAAGATCCTATGTCACCCGTCGGGGTGAGGGTGAGGGTGTAGTTGGTCGGCGTTGGTTTGATCTGCTAGGTTGTGCAATTTCCCAAAATCCTATGTCACCCGTCGGGGTGAGGTTGAGGGTATTGCTCCCAAGATCCTATGTCACCCATCGGGGTGACGGTGAGGGTGTTGGTGTGAGTGTGGTGGGCTCGAGTTGATACTCGACCCACCAGCTTGTTTAGTTGGTTTTCCCACGGGGTTCGCGTTGCGAACATGTTATGGCTCCTCCCAATATCGTCGTATACCGGGGCCCCGACGTTGAAGCTGCCCTGACAGATGACTGCCAAAATCCTATGTACTGATCATGGGAGTGTACCAGATGATGCTACACGGGGGTGGACCACCGGACGATATCGCATGAATCATTCTCCCCTTCGCCGGATCCGTGTGGATGCTTCCTAGGTGAGAGCCACCCTGGGTGGACCCCCACCTGTAGGTACCAACGATGCGATCAACAATGTACTAACCGTGCCTGGCTCTAGGTAGAGGTTGCCCGGGAGAGTGCTACCGGATGAAGAACGGTGTAGAACAGCAAGTTATGTCCTTTAAGTCCCTAGGTTCAAACCTGTGGGGGCTAGGGCGAGGGCGGGGTATGGTCGCACCGCCGTGTGACCATGTTAACCGTTGGGTTTCTACCCATGGCTTTCCTCGATAGGAGATTGCCTTAGTATCGAATGATTATGTTGGTGTTTGGTTTCTGACCACTCATTGAGCTTATAGCTCACCCCTCGCGTACTGTTTCCTTTTACAGTGGCATTGTTGGGCGTGGAGCTGGAGCTTCCTTGTGGCGTGGTCTTGTGTGCGTGGAGCGTTCTGTCTGGCGGATTGCCGAGTGCAGGCTGTCAGCAGTGCTAGAATCTTGTGTATTTGTAAATCGAGCATGTGGCACTTGTATTTTATTTGGCTAGACTTGGCTCTCACAGGACAGTGATTGTGTATTCGGGTCTGTAATAATATTTTTAATTTACAGACTTATTGACATTTTTATGCTTCCGCCTTTTATTTGAGTTATCAGTTATCATTGATTGCTAGCCTTGTGTATTATTTATTTGTAGTCATTTGTTGACCTCTTGTATGATAGCTGATAATTTATATATTTACCACGTCTTGGGGACGCCTGGCGGGTGACAGAAAAGGTCCTGTTTCTCTCGAAAATATGGTGTCCGGGTAGCGCTTTCTCTGAAAAAAGCTGTCTTGGTCGAAAAATGATGTTCAGGTCCAGAAAATGCCGTTTGGCTCAAAATAACTCATTTCTGGTCAGCAAAGTGTCGTTTCGGCCGAAAAAATTACGTTTAGGTCATTCTGGGCTGAAGTAGCGATTCGGGGCACAAAATGCTGTTTTAGTTAAAACAACCGTGTTTGGGTGGTGTTTTAGTCCAAATATGTTCTCTTGGTGGCAAAATGATGTTCGGGTCGACAAAATTCTTTTTGGGCCAAAAAAATTTTTCCTGCAAGGAAAGTGCTGTACGGGTGGAAAAATGTTATTCGGGTCAAAAATTGTTATTTTAGGTCGGAAAATGTTGTTCGAGTCTGAAGACGATGTTTGTGCAAAATAAATGTTGTTTGCGTCTGAAAATGATATTTAGGTTGAAAACAGAGTGTTTTAGTCAAAAAAATAGATTTTGGGTATGTTTGGGTCGAAAAATTATCTTCGGGCTGAGAAACACAGTTTGGTCGAGGAAATGCAGTTTGGGTTCTGAGAATGATGTTTGGGTTCGAAAATAATATTTGGGTCGAAAAGTGCTTCTGTGCGACGTGTTTGGATCGAAAAAATATTTTCGCGTCAAAAATTGCCTTTTGGTTGAGCAATGCTGAATGTTGTTCAGTTTCGAAAACACTGTTTTGGTCGAAAAAAAATGATATTTTGGTCGTTTCTTGGTCGAAAGTGCAATTTGCATAAAAAAACCCGTTTTGTTCGAAAAAGTGCAGTTTCGCCCGAAAATATGGTGTCCGGGCGGCGTTTTCTATGAAAACAGCTGTCTTGGTCGAAAAATGATGTTCAGATCCAAAAAATGTTGTTTGGCTTGGAAAAACTCATTTTCGATCGGGAAAGTGTTTCGGTCATGTTGTTCGGGTTTGAAGACGATGTTTCAGCAAAATAAATGTTGTTTGCGTCTGAAAATGATACTTTGGTTGAAAACATGGTGTTTTAGTCAAAAAAATAGATTTTGGATATGTTTGGGTCGAAAAATTATCTTCGGGCTCAGAAACGCTCTTTAGCAGAGGAAATGCAGTTTGTGTTCTGAGAATGATGTTTGGGTCTGAAAATTATATTTGGGTCGAAAATATAGTGTCCGACAGCGCTTTCTCCGAAAAATGCTGTCTTGGACGAAAAATGATGTTCAGGTCCTGAAACTGCTGTTTTGGTTGGAAAACTAATTTCCGGTCTCGAAAGTGCCATTTTGGCTGAAAAAATGCCATTTAGGTAGTTTTGTGTAGAAGAGGCGATTCGGGCCACAAAATGCTGTTTTACTTGAAACAATCGTGTTTGGGTCGAGTTTTAGTCTAAAAATGTTCTCTCGGTGGCAAAATGATATTCGGGTTGACAAAATTCTATTTGGGCCGAAAAATGCTTTTCCGGCCAGGAAGCGCTGTTTGGGTGGGAAAATGTTATTCGGGTCGTAAATTGTTGTTCTGGGTCGGAAAATGTATGGGTTCGAAAACGAAATTTGGGTCAAAATGTGCTGATCTGGTTGAAAAAGCACTTCTGTGGGTCGTGTTTGGATCGAAAAAAAATTTTCGCGTCGAAAATTGCCTTTTGGTTTCAGCAATGCTGAATGCTGTTTGGTTCAGAAAACGATGTTTTGGTCGGAAAAAAATGATGTTTTGGTCATTTCTTGGTCGAAAGTGCTATTTGGATCAAAAACCCCGTTTTTAAACATGGTGGTTTAGTCGAAAAAAATGATGTTTTGTTCGAAAAGTTTTGTTTCACCCGGGCAGCGCTTTCTACGAAAAAAAATTGTCGTGGTAGAAAAATGATGTTCAGGTCCAAAAAATGCTGTTTGGGTAAAAAAAACTCATTTCTGGTATGAAAAGTGCCGTTTTGACCGAAAAAATGACGTGCAGAAAATGCTTCCGTGGGTCGTGTTTGCACAACATGTTGTTTAGTTGAAACAACCGTGTTTGGGTTGTGATTTAGTCAAAATATGTTCTCTGGGTTGCAAAATGATGTTCGGATCGACAAAATTCTATTTGGGCCAAACATTGCTTTTCCAGTGTGGAAAGTGCGGTTTGGGTGGAAAAATGTCATTCGGGTAAAAAATTGTTGTTTTATTTCGGGAATCACTGTTCGGGTCTGAAGACGATTTTTGTGCAAAATAATGTTTGCGTATGAAAACATGAGGTTTTAGTCGAAAAAATTGATTTTGGGTATGTTTCTGTCGAAAAATTATCTACCGTCTGAGAATCGCTGTTTGGCCAGGGAAATGCAGTTTGGGTTCAGAGAATGATGTTTGGGTTCGAAGAATGATGTTTGGGTCGAAATGTGTTGATCGCGTTGAAAGAGTGCTTCTGTGGGTCGCGTTTGGATCGATAAAATATTTTCGCGTCGAAAATTGACTTTTGGGTTGAGCAATGCTGAATGCTGTTTGGTTCCAAAAACGATGTTTTGATCGTAAAAAAATATTGTTTTAATCGTTTCTTTGTCGAAAGTGCAATTTGGATAAAAAAAACCCATTTTGTTCGAAAAAGTGTTGTTTCGCACGAAAATATGGTGTCCGGGCTGCGCTTTCTCTGAAAAAAGCTCTTGGTTGAAAAAGGATTTTCAGGTCCAGAAAATGCCGTTTGGGTCAAAAAAACTCATTTCTGGTTTGCCAAGTGCCGTTTTGACTGATAAATGATGTTTAGATCGTTTTGGGTCGAAGTTGCGATTCGGAGAACAAAATGTTGTTTTTGTTGAAACAACCGTGTTTGGGTCGTCTTTTTGTCCAAAAATGTTCTCTGGGTGGCAGAATGATGTTTGGGTTGAAAAAATTTTTTTTTGTCCGAAAAATGCTTTTCCGGCCAAGAAAGTGCTGTTTGGGTGGAAAAATGTATTTGGAGTTGAAAATTGATGTTTTGGGTCGGAAAACGTTGTTTGGGTCTGAAGACGATGTTTGTGCAAAATAAATGTTGTTTGCATCTGAAAATGATATTTAGGTTGAAAACATGGTGTTTTAGTCGAAAAAATAGATTTTGGGTAAGTTTGGGTCGAAAAATTATCTTCGGGCTTAGAAATGCTGTTTGGCCGAAGAAATGCAGTTTGGGTTCTGAGAATGATGTTTGGGTTCGAAAATGATATATGGGTCGAAATGTGCTGATCGGGTTGAATTAGTGCTTCTGTGGGTTGTGTTTGGATCTCAAAAAAAATTTCGCGTCGAAAATTGCCTTTTGGGTTGGGCAATGTTGATTGCTGTTTGGTTCCGAAAACGCTGTTTTGGTCGGAAAAAAAATGTTGTTTTGGTTGTTTCTTGGTCGAAAGTGCAATTTGGATAAAAAATCCCGTTTTGTTCAACAAAGTGTTATTTCGCTCGAAAATATTGTCCGGGCACGCTTTCTCCGAAAAAAACTGTCTTGGTCGAAAAATGAGGTTTTGGTCGAAAAACTCATTTCTAGTGTAGAAAGTGTCGTTTTGGCCGAAAAATGACGTTTAGGTCGTTTTGGGTCGAAGTTGCAATTCAGGACACAAAATGCTGTTTTAGTTGAAACAATCGTGTTTGGATCGTGTTTTAGTCAAAAAATGTTCTCTTGGTGGCGAAATGATGTTCGGGTCGATAAAATTCTATTTAGGCCGAAAAATGCTTTTCCGGCCAGGAAATTGTTGTTTTGGGTCGGAAAACGCTGTTCGGGTCTGAAGACAATGTCTGTGCTAAACAAATATTGTTCGCATTTGAAAATGAAATTTAGGTTGAAAACATGGTGTTTTAGTCAAAAAATAGATTTTGGGTAAGTTTGGGTCGAAAAATCATCTTCGGGCTGAGAAACGCTGTTTGGCCGAGGAAATGCAGTTTGGGTTCTGAGAATGATGTTTGGGTTCGAAAATGATATTTGGGTCGAAATGTGCTGATCGGATAGAAATACTGCTTCTGTGAGTTGTGTTTGAATCGAAAAAATATTTACGCGTCCAAAATTTTCTTTTGGGTTGATCAATGTTGAATGATGTTTGGTTCAAAAACCGTTGTTTTGGTAGAAAAAAAATGATGTTTTGGTCATTTCTTGGTCGAAAGTGCAATTTGGATCAAAAAACCCGTTTTGTTTGAAAAGTGTTGTTTCGCTCGAAAATTTGGTGTCCGGGCCGTGCTTTCTCCGAAAAAAGCTGTCTTGGTCGAAAAATGATGTTTAGGTCCAGAAAATGCTGTTTGGGTCGAAAAAATGACTTTTAGGTCGTTGCGGGTCGAAGTTTTGATTCGGGGCACAAAATGCTATTTTCGTTGAAACAACCTTGTTTGGGTTGTATTTTTGTCCAAAATTGTTCTCTGGGTGGCCAAATGATGTTGGGGTTGACAAAATTGTATATTGGCCAAAAAATGCTTTTCCGGCCTGGAAAGTGCGGTTTGGGTGGAAAAATTTCATTCGGGTAAAAAATTGTTGTTTTATGTCGGGAAACACTGTTCGGATCTGAAGACGATGTTTGTGCAAAATAATGTTTGCGTATGAAAATGATATTTAGGTTGAAAACATGGTGTTTTAGTCGAAAAAATTGATTTTGGGTATGTTTCTGTCGAAAAATTATCTACGGGCTGAGAATCGCTGTTTGGCCAGGGAAATGCAGTTTGGGTTCAGAGAATGATGTTTGGGTTCGAAGAATGATGTTTGGGTCGAAATGTGCGGATCGCGTTGAAAAAGTGCTTCTATGGGTCGCGTTTGGATCGATAAAATATTTTCGCGTCGAAAATTGACTTTCGGGTTGAGCAATGCTGAATGTTGTTTCGTTCCAAAAACGATGTTTTGATCGTAAAAAAATGATGTTTTGATCGTTTCTTTGTTGAAAGTGCAATTTGGATAAAAAAGAAAACCCATTTTGTTCGAAAAAGTGTTGTTTCGCATGAAAATATGGTGTCCGGGCTGCGCTTTCTCTGAAAAAAGCTGTCTTGGTTGAAAAAGGATTTTCACGTCCAGAAACTGCCGTTTGGGTCGAAAAAACTTATTTCTGGTTTGCCAAGTGCCGTTTTGGCTGATAAATGACATTTAGATCGTTTTGGGTCGAAGTTGCGATTCGAGGCACAAAATGCTGTTTTAGTTGAAACAACCGTGTTTCGGTCGTGTTTTGGTCCAAAAATGTTCTCTTGGTGGTAGAATGATGTTCGGGCCAGGAAAGTGCTGTTTGGGTGGAAAAATGTTTTTCGAGTTGAAAATTGATGTTTTGGGTCGGAAAACGCTGTTCGGGTCTGAAGATGATGTTTGTGCAAAATAAATGTTGTTTGCGTCTGAAAATGCTTTTGTGTATGTTTGGGTCAAAAAATTATCTTCGGGCTGAGAAACGTTGTTTGGTCGAAGAAATGCAGTTTGGTTTCTGAGAATGATGTTTGGGGTCGAAAATGATATAAGGGTCGAAATGTGCTGATCGGGTTGAAAGAATACTTCTATGGGTCGTGTTTGGATTGAAAAAAGATTTTCGCGTCGAAATTTGCCTTTTGGGTTGAGTAATGCTAATTGCTGTTTGGTTTAGAAAACGAATTTTTGGTCGGAATTAAATGATGTTTTGGTCGTTTCTTGGTCGAAAGTGCAGTTTGGATCAAAAACCCCGTTTTGTTCGAAAAAGTGCAGTTTGGATCAAAAACCCTGTTTTGTTCGAAAAATGATGTTCAGGTTCTGAAAATGCTGTTTAGGTCGAAAAAACTGATTTCTGGTCTGGAACGTACCGTTTTGGATGAAAAATGATGTTTAGGTCATTTTGGGTCGAAGTTGCGATTCGGGGCACAAAATATTGTTTTAGTTGAAAAATGTTCGTTTGGTGGCAAAATGATGTTCGGGTCGACAAAATTCTATTTGGGCCAAAAAATGCTTTTCCAGCCAGGAAAGTGCTGTTTGGGTGGAAAAATGTTATTCGGGTCGAAAATTATTGTTTTAGGTTGAAAAACGCTGTTCGGGTCTGAAGACATTGTTTGTGCAAAATAAATGTCGTTTGCGTCTGAAAATGATATTTAGTTTGAAAACATGGTGTTTTAGTCGAAAAAATAGATTTTTGGTATGTTTAGGTCGAAAAGTTATCTTCGGGCTGAGAATCGCTTTTTGGCTGAGGAAATGCAGTTTGGGTTCTAAGAATGCTGTTTGGGTTGGAAGAATGCTGTTTGGGTCGAAATGTGCTGATCGGGTTAAAAAAGTGCTTCTGTGGGTCGCGTTTGGATTGAAAAAAGATTTTCGCCTCGAAAATTGCCTTTTGGGATGAGTAATGCTGAATGCTGTTTGTTCAGAAAACGATGTTTTGGTCAGAAAAAAATGATATTTTGGTCGTTTCTTGGTTGATAGTGCAATTTGAATAAAAAAAACCCTTTTGTTCGAAAAAGTGTCCGAGCAGCGCTTTCTACAAAAAAAGATGTCCTGTTCGGAAAATAGTGTTCAGGTCCAGAAACTGCCGTTTTGGCCGAAAAAATGACGTTTAGGTCGTTTTGGGTCGAAGTTGCGATCTGGGGCACAAAATGTTGTTTTTGTTGAAACAACCGTGTTCGGGTCGTGTTTTAGTCCAAAATTTTTCTCTTGGTGGCAAAATGATGTTCGGGTTGACAAAATTCTATTAGGGCCAAAATATGCTTTTCTTGCCAGGAAAGCGCTGTTTGGGTGGAAATTTGATGTTTTGGGTCTGAAGACGATGTTTGTGCAACATAAATGTTGTTTGCATCTTAAAATGATATTTTGGTTGAAAACATGGTGTTTTAGTCAAAAAAGTAGATTTTGGGTTTGTTTGGGTCGAAAAATTATTTTCGGGCTGAGAAATGCTGTTTGGCCTAGGAAATGCAGTTTGGGTTTTGAGAATGATGTTTGGGTTCGAAAATGATATTTGGGTCGAAATTTGCTGATCGGAATGAAAAAGTGCTTCTATGGGTCATGTTTGTATCGAAAAAAGATTTTCGCGTCGAAAATTGCCTTTTGGGTTGAGCAATGCTGAATGCTGTTTGGTTCAGAAAACAATGTTTTGGTCGGAAAAAAAATGATCTTTTGATCGTTTCTTCGTCGAAAGTGCAATTTGGATAAAAAAAACCCGTTTTGTTCAAAAAAGTGTTGTTTCGCTTGAAAATATGGTGTCCGGGCAGCGCTTTCTCCGAAAAAATTGTCTTGGTTGAAAAATGATGTTCAGGTCCAGAAAATGCTGTTTGGTTTGAAAAAACTCATTTCTGGTCAGCCAAGTGCCATTTTGGTTGAAAAATGACGTTTAGGTCGTTTTGGGTCGAGGTTGCGATTCGGAATACAAAATGCTGCTTTAGTTGGTACAACCGTGTTCGGGTCGGGTTTTAGTCCAAAAATGTTCTCTTGGTGGCAAAATGATGTTCGGGTTGACAAAATTCTATTTGGGCCAAAAATGCTTTTCTGGCCAAGAAAGCGCTGGTTGGGTGAAAAAATGTTATTCGGGTTGAAAATAGATGTTTTGGGTCAGAAAACGTTGTTCGGGTTGAAAAGACGATGTTTTTGAGAAATAAATGTTGTTTGCGTCTTAAAATTATATTTAGGCTGAAAACATGGTGTTTTAGTCGAAGTAGAATTTGGGTAAGTTTGGGTCGGAAAATTATTTTCGGGCTGAGAAACGTTGTTTGGCAGAGGAAATGCAGTTTGGGTTCTGAGAATGATATTTGGGTTCGAAAATGTTATTTGGGTCGAAATGTGTTGATCGGATTGAAAAAGTGCTTCTGTGGGTCATGTAAAATTTCCACAATACTCTCAATTACTCTGGATATAGTTTATACATGGAAAAAGATACAACTTGATACAAAATGGTTACTACAAGGGGACCAACTACATACCAGATAAAATTTATAGTCTTTCGACCAAGCAAGTCTAACATACTCGCACCCACAATCTCGTTCGCCGCTACACGAGATTAACCAATCTAAGTCTTTAAATCTGAAAGGTTGGGAAAAGAGGGGTGAGGAACTACATGCTCAGTGAATGGACCTTTAGGTCCCAATAATAATTGATATCAAAATAATAATCTTTAATAAGATATCATAAGAAAACAATTGCAAATGCAAAAGATAGTATACCAATATAACTCAATAGAAGCCTCATTTTCAAGATGCAGAGTCTCATAAAAATCTTATCAAAACAACATGATGCGTATGATTGCAGCGGACACACATGCCCGTATGGCACGCAGCCGAAAGGTGCTCCATCTAGAGCTTGGTCACGCAGACTAGTCGTCACGCAGACGGGTGTCACGCAGACACGATCCCACTGGACTGGGTCACGCAGACCGATTGTCACGCAGACGAATAGTGTGCATGCATGATCGATACATATTTTTCCTTCCAAGATATGCATGCAACAGTTTTCAAAATATCAACATTTTCCAAACAATACATAATAAGGCCTCAGCCCATATAAAGTGATATGCTCGAGTTATACAAAAATAGCATTTCAAATCATTGGTAAAATCCTTCAAAACTTCATAGGGGACGAGACCCACTCACCTTCGGTCCAACGACACGCAAACCAAGCAAGAAATCGTACAGCAATCTAACCAGTCCTGAAATAGTACAACTAGGTCATAATACGTGCAAATAGTGCGGGACCTAATGGTACCCGTACTTACAGAAACCGACGGCTCTAGGAAGAGTCGTCCAGAAGCAACTAGACGGCTCCAATAGGGGCCGTCCATGGCAAAACTGACGGCTCAGCAAGGAGCCGTCCCGAAGAATACCCGACGGCTCTCAATAGAGCCGTCCTAGAACAGAAGAAAAACCCTATATTATTTTATTATAATTATTTTATTTTTTTTTAAACATCCTAACACATTCTATAATTGAAAACCCTATGTGGGTCATTTAAAACAATATAAAACAGTAAGGAAATCATATTGTAGAAATCCAATCACGCGTACGATAATCCGATTGAATAAATCAAAAATTCGTTTAAAACATCTTTAAAAATCGTAAATCCATCATAGACAAAAATCAATATATATATATACACGCACATATATATATAGAATAGGTAAAACAAAAGTAAAATGCTTTAGGGGATAGATCACGATCGTATGAATAAAAAAATCGGTTCGAAACCCTAATCCATAGAAAACGGAAAAATATCGATAAAACGTTAAAAAAACTTGGTATACCCAAGATCTGAACATACTCCATAAAATCCTTTGAAAATAGCAAGGAATGTATATTAAGATTAGTCATGTGAAAGAAAACCCAATTAAAAACCCTAGGTTTAAGGATTCGCAAAACATGTCATTAAAAGTAATAAAATCTTATTTAAAAATTTCATCAAAACCTAGATCTATTCATATTATCAAAATCAATATATAATATGTAACTGATACAAAACATTTAGGAAAAAAATCGTATATAAGAATAATTCATTCGAAACCCTAGCTTATGGGAAAACGGTAAAGTATCGATAAAACACTAAAACTCTTGGTACACCCAAGGATCTAAGTATACTTTACAAAATCCTTTGAAAACCATGAGAAATACCATGTCATTGTACCTAACATGATATCCTATTATCTTTATCTTAGACCCTCTAAGGGTTTATAAAACATATATAAGAGCGATACAGAAATCTTTGAAAAATCATAACTTTCAATCCGCAAATCCGAATTGGACGATTTATGATTCGATGGAAAGGTATTTCCAAAACCTATTTCTGTTTGTGAAATACATTTTTCCCAGAAACGATTCTATCATAGCCAAAAACACGATAAATGCCCAGGTATACAATAAACCCGAAAATGACTCTTAAATCATCAAAACTATAAAAACTCGAGATGAAAACACAAGAGATCAACAAATCCAAAAATACACAAGGTGGACTAATAGCATCATATAAAACTTTATAAAACATCACAAAAACATCGACAAATCCTTGGTATAATACAAGACCCAAAATTATATAAAACTTTCAAGGATCAAGAAGAAAAATATATTCTTTTTGTTTGAAAAGCCTAAAAACGAAATCATATGAAAAGAAGTTCTAAAGAGAATTTTTATTAATCAAAACTCTTTATAATCAGAGGGTAATACTCACAAGGATCCTTTATTCGAACCCCTTCTCGAGCTCCTCAACAACGGCGCCGAAAACAAGAGAAGAAGAAGAAGAAGACTTGGGTTTTACGGTTTGAAAATTTCTAAGGTTTTAGGTTTCAATGCAAAGAGAGAGGAAAAGTGGGGGTACATATAGGCACATACACACGGGAGACAAAAATATGAAACTATTATTTTAAATTAAATCCCAAATCAATTTACTTGTTTGTTTCCACAAACGGACCAAATTTTAATATGATTTATCTAAATAAGAAACCATTAATCAGAATTATTTCCAATCAAGACACTTATTTCTTTCCAAAAATGGTTCATATTTCAAAAATATGATTTTCCAGATCGACGGCTCCTATTGCAGCCGTCTCCCAACACCACCGACGGCTTTGATCACGTCCGTCACCTAGAAATTTGACGACACTTGTTGGATCCGTCACAACACCGACGGCTCTATTGGTCCGTCGCTATTTCCTTTGCCCGACCACTCGACATAGTTTGGCTCATAACTTGATCGATACTCATCCAATTCACGATCCGTAATGTCACGCCCCAGGGCGGCCGTCCCCGAGACATGGCAAATATATAAATGATATCAGCAATCTATACACGAGATCAAATAAGGACTCCACAACATCAACGACACTAAAGCAATAACCAAATAACTGACATCAAATATATACAAATAGCGGAAGCTCAAACAACTAAGTCTGTAATTCAAAGACATATTACAGACTAGAGTACACAATCAACTGTCCTGTGAGAGCCAATATATACAATAACAGACATCAACAGTCTACATACCGTGCACAAGCACAAGTATAATACATACAATGAAAAGGGAATGCTGATAGCCTCTCACTCGCAAGACATCCAACACGAACGCGGGTCTCCTACTCGTATTGCGCCAGGGGAGCTCTTCTCTTGGATCCTACTCAGCGTCAACTGGAAGAAAACATATGTGAGGGGTGAGCCACATGCTCAGTGAATGGAACAATCCATGCAACACAACTCATATTAATCATTTCAATTAATTTCGGTTCCAACAGATGGAAATCAACTCCTTAAGCTGGTGGGTCGAGTATCAACTCGAGCCCACCACTCCCGCACCCTCACCCCCACAGGGTGACATAGGACCTTTAGGGAGCAATACCCTCACCCTCACCCTCCTTAGGGATGACCTAGGCTTTGGGAAATTGCACAACTCGCAGATCGAACCAACGCCGACCCGCTACACCCTCACCCTCACCCCCTCCTCGGGGTGACATAGGCTCTTGGATGGAATTTAGATTGTTTCTACGCCCTTGGTCCACCGGTAGCCCTTATCCAGGGAAGCCCATACCTGGTATACTCCCACGATCAGCACATCCTCACAAATCGGCAGCACCTACGGATGAGAGCCCTCTGTCAGGCCGGCTGTCTCAACCAGGAAGTCCCTACCGGATCCAATGAAGGAAAGAACCCAATCTACACTCACGAATATGATCCCCAGGGAGAGGGCTACCGGATGATATTGCGAGCGTGGAGTACTGTTTCTCTACATCATCGTGCGTAGAGGCTATTCGGTGTTTGTTACTTGATAGCTATGACAATAGTATGTTAGGCCTACTTGTGTTAAGCGTGTGTGGATCGTATTGCGAGCACGAAGTGCTTCCTCCACATATCATCGTGCGTCGAAGCTACCCAGCGTTGGAGCTACCCTGCATGGTGCCGCCGTGCCATTGGAAGGCCGCTAGGGAGAGGGCTACCTGGGAGAGGGCTACTGGATGATATTGCGAACGTGGAGTACTGTTTCCCTACATCATCGTGCGTCGAAGCTACCCGGGGTTGAGTCTGTCTTGCATTGTGCCATAATATCGTCGGGAATGCCCAGAGTATGATGTCACCACCATACGAGGCTTAAGTACCGACCACGGATAAATCCATATCATTGGGAATGCCTAGAGTTTGATGTGACTATCATACGAGGCTAGGAGTACCGACCACGGGTGATGCCGTATCGTCGGGAATGCTCAGAGTATGACGTCACTAACATACGAGGCTTGAGTACCTACCATGGGTGAATCCATATCGTGGGGAATGCCCAGAGTATGATGCCACCATCATACGAGGCTTGAGTACTAACCATTAATGGCCGTTAGGATGAGGATTACCCGGGAGAGGGCTACCGGATGATGTGAGGGATTGATATGTATTTATCTAGATGTGGAGAATCTTTGTAGCTTGGTATTAGTTTCTGTTACAACTCGTTAGTGTTAATGGATTAGTTGTTTCCCAAAAGTCCCAACAGTTTTTCCCCCTTCGGGGTGAGGGTGAGGGTGATGTGTGGTCACGACTCTACGTGACATTTATATATGTCGGTGTTCTCCCATCCATATCTTTCCTTGAAAGGAAAATATGTTAGTGTTATATTATTATTCTTGAGTTGGATTCTTGCCACTCATTGAGCTTGTAGCTCACCCCTCGTGTGTTGTTTTCGCCAGGGACAGTGGGGCGTGGAGGTGGAGCATCCCTCTAGCGTAGTTCGCGCGTGGCGTGTCTCAGCTTCCGGTTGGCAAGTGTGGGGCTATCAGCAATCCTATTTTTGTGTATGTATTAGTAATTGTGCGTGTCGCACATATTGTTGTATTTGGACTAGACTTGGGCTCTCACAGGACGGTAATTGTGTATTCGAGTCTGTAATAATGTTTTTTATTTACAGACTTAATTGTATGTTATACTTCCGCATCATTTCTTTTTATTGGCTACCACTTCCATGTAGTTATCTTATTTGATCCTTTTGATTATTGTTTGATTGGTAACGCTTCGGGGACAGTCACCTCGGGGCGTAACATATATATTTAAATCAAATATATAAATAAGATAAAATTCACAGGTGTTACATACTTCCCCCCTTTAGGAATTTAGTCCTCTAAATTCAATGTAGAACAAAAAAAAAAGATATATAACATTCAATGATAACAATCATCCAACCAATAGTTGTAAGAGTAGTCTTACAATTTTAACTCATAACAACATCAATACAATCATTTCACCAGTAGGTTTACACGTCCGTGTAATACTTAACAAGCACAATAATATAGAAAATAGTATAAGAATCCAACTTATACCCCACAAACAATCAAACAAATGTATATCCATACAATAATTGTATAAGTCAG